>CM072512.1:28560709-28610709 GCA_036898135.1 Oncomelania hupensis
TTGTATAACGGTCATTGAATTTATACAGTCAAAGTTAAAAGAATATGGCAAGAAATTCAAATGTATTTCCATACATACACACACACACACACACACCCACACACACACACACACACACACACACACACACACACACACACACACACACCCACACACACACACACACACAAAATGTAAAACATCAAGACTGGGTTTTACTAAGAATGTAGGAATCGGAAAGTGATTTTTGACAGAAAAGGGTTAGGGCAAGGGTTAGGGATAGCTCTGCAACTAGCCCTTACCCGAACCCTTTTCTAAAAAGTTGACCTAGTTCGTCTCCTATAGGCGACGAAATAGGTCGAATTTTGTTCAAAATTTCTTCGAAAATTCACTGTATTTTCTCCGTCCCGGATAGTGCACTCCTGTGTACTTAAAACACTCTCATGCACTACAACTGCACTCCCATGCACTAAAAGAGCACTCCTGCGTACTTAGAAAAAAGTGGGTGGCTGGAAAACTCTGGGTGCCTAATACACTCACCCATTTCCTGCATAAAAAGCAAGGTTAGTCACCCATTTTAAGGCTTATACCTCCGCACCCACACACACACACACACCAGACACTCGTACACATCTCAAAAAAGTAAGCATTTCCCAAAGTGTTCATTTTCTTGGGGGTGTTGTGACTTGGCTTTATCCTAACGAAGCAAAATGAAAACAGGGAACATTAGGCCACTATGTAAACTATGTGCAAACCAGAAGGTTCTCACATTCGGATCAGCCAATTTTTTAGATAAAGCGCGAAACGTATTCAGAAAATAGTAAAGCACGTTGACTTTTGACCTTTGAGAAAGTACAAATACGAATGTTCTAGCATGCTTATCAGTAGTTAAAGTATCCACTAAGTAAAATTAATGTCGGTTCTGTTATTCTTGAGTTAAGGCAAAATGTGTGTGTTTGAACAAAATGGTGAAATTCGAAATGACCGACCGACTGACTGACCGGCAACAAGACTGATACTGAAAGAGTGTACCTTATTTGAAGTAACCTTACCTGTTTACCAAAACTCAACAAAATCGCTTTAACCGGTTTTCGAGACATTGAGCAACACGTGTTTAGCCACAAAATGGCTTCAGTGACCTTGACCTTTGCGGTACAGCAAATACGATGGCACCGGAGGCAGGTCACTAACCCTTGTAAAGTTCCTATGAAGTTTGGTCAGAATCCGTTTAGTGGAACTTAAGATATGGCTGTCCAAGTGACCAACAGACCGACATTTCGCTCGTTCTGACCCACCCACCACCCGCCCCGCCCACCACCCGCCCCACCAATCCACCTAACCATTCCTAGCTGTGTCTGAAAATACAAAAAGAAATCTACCTAGTGAGTAGACTTGTTTAAAAAAATATATATATATATATTCTGAGATGAAAATGCTATGCCTACAGTATTGTAAATTTTCAACGTCGTGAAGGAAGTATGGCAAATGAAATGAAGACGACGAAGATAACTACGAAGATAACGACGAAGATGACAACGACATTGTTAGTACCACCACGGACAGCACCTCCACCACTTCCTCACTGAGCTATATATAAACATATAGCTCAGTGCACTTCCCCCACTACCAAACAACCACCGCTACTAACGACAATACATACTGTACGACGAACACACATAAGTTAACAAGTGATACTTTAGTATAGAGGATAGTTTTAGGAAACAAACAATAGTTGTTTTATCAATTCTTGCCCTGTGCTCGCTTTTTCTAGATGTTGTAAGTCGCCCGTCGTTGACACGTTGATTATTTCATTATTGGTCTATCGGGCCAGTCAGTGAGTGATTGAACATCGAACTGCGTGCGGTAGGCTTGATGCTCATGCGATAAGAAAGACAACTCTTACTCTGAGACTTTAGAATGCCTAAGAACAGTGACCGGACTTTGCTGTTATAATAGTTCTGCTTAAAACGGTGTAGAAGAAAAGCGTTATCTATGTGTGACTATATCGCACTTAGACTATCGGAACGATGAATACGACTATCATTTAATTTGTAGATTATTATGCAGGAGAAATAGCCCGTGTGTGGAAACTTTTCTATCAAGGTAACAAGTTACGAAAAATAGAAACATTAGGCCTATATAGTGAGTAGCTTATATATAGGCCCAAAGAAATTACTTGTTATTTTTGCGGTCACTTTTTTGAAAAAAATGTCATGCCTAGGAATCAAACTAGTTTTAATTGTATTGAATATATTGAATAGTTACAAGAGAATCCTAGTTGTACCATCCCCTTCCCTCCCCTCCCACCTCTTTTTTATAGCTAAAAATGCAAACCTAATGTTGGAGTGATATATTCTCCTTTTATCATGGCATCAGTAATCTATGCATACAAGATTTTAAATGAAAATATACGTACTTGGAGCTAAATTACATATAGAAAAAAAATCTATTTCCTAGAACATGTACAACATAGTCATACAAAATACTAGCAATCTATAATCCCCAGAATTTGAGAGTGATATATCCCGAGCATGACTTGAGCAGAAAAAAAACCAACAGAACAGTGGGTTTGATTTTAAAATTCAGTTTTGCTATACGTGAAGTCAGTGCCCATCACACTTCGGATTTTTCTACGATGGCGAAATATTATGCACAATGAGAGAAGGTAAAGTATAGCCATTATATAATATTGTACAATTGTCTACATTTCATGCAAAATCCTAAATCCACCGCCACCCACCTTCTACCCCCTCGAAAAAATATTATATTAAAAAATAAAATTATTTGTTTAGGAGAAATGTAACCGCACCTTATATTTCTCTCATTTGTCAAACAACACACACTCACACACACACACACACACACACCCACACACACACACACACACACATACGCACACACACACTTTAAAAATATAATAAACCCCTGAGAAATCTCATTAAATATAACCAACTTGCACAAACCTGCACTCTGGGTTTTGCTTTAAACCAACTTGCAATTTTGTATAAGAAAGCATTGTTTCAGGCATTTATTTACCTTTTCATCAATTGACAGCTACTATGTTGTGTAAAGTTTACTCTTGGGTGCATGTATCTGTTTCTCGTTAGTTAGTTCATTCATTTATTTCCTTGTTACTTTTTTCTTCTCGATTTTATTGCATCTGTTGCCTCTTGTACTGTTACGATTGAGATGCGCACGATAGTCCAATCATTCTGGTTTTCAACGCATGCAATAATAGAGTGTATTTATCTTTGATTTGATTTTGCGTTGTTGCTAGAAGAAGCTTTGTATAACGTTGATAATTTTTGTCGGTCGATATTGTTGAGAATTTTGTGGATTTACTGATTTATTATCAATCGAAGCTTCTAGACCTTACGGGCCAAAGCTGGTCGAATCATGTGGATTCGTAAACATTATGTCACGTAAGACAGTGCATAGTTCCGGTGACGAGTTTCATTTTGATTGGGTGTTATTGCGCCATGCTCAAATGTTCGAATTTGTTCTCGATTATAGAGACGCTATAAAAGTAATGCCTGTCTGCTTGTAGCGATGATCTTTGCAAAGATTTTCGGAAAAACATCTTGTATCTTGTAAAACGACATGCTTCCAGAACCGGTAAACCCAACAAATAGAGTTGACGGTACTAGTAGAATTACAACAATAGCAATAACATCATCATCATCAACAACAACAACAACAAATATATATTTGCTATCGGTATCGGTTAAATATAAAACATCAGAACAGACTGCTATGCTAGATGGCCTACCGGTAAAGAAACAAAGCAGAGTACGCTGTAGATACGGGTAACGGATTGTCTTAACTGGAAGTTCCGTGGAAGTTTCATGGAGGTTTAAACACTTTTTTCGACGTTCTCAGATCCCGAACCTAGGCTGCTGAACCTTTTGGAGTAATCAAAACATTTTTTGGGAATAAGAAAAGAAAAAGGTTAGTAACATCGAAAAAAAAACTGTTTTTGAACCGTCACGAACTTTCCACGAAGCTTTCAATTAAGACAGGCCATAAAATAGTAGTTTTGTAGTTCGTGCTTGCCATTTGACTGAAGGGATCTGCTTGCCTTATACACGGATTTACTGCTATCGGTTTGGAATCTCCATGTATCGAGAGAGCTTACTAACACTTTAATGCAGATCATCATTATCTATTAGCTAGAGATCATCTATGTGCACGAACGTATTATTGAGCATCGCGTTTTCTCCTTCTTAAGTCAAAGAAAAAGAGTGAGTGAATAATGTCGTCATTTGTTATATAGTATAAAGTGCCCGACAGCTGCATCTGTGCTATATTTTGTTGCCTTTTTATAAAAATTACTAAGAATTTTAAATAAATTAATTAATTAATTAATAATAATAATAA
Source organism: Oncomelania hupensis (assembly GCA_036898135.1). Classification (NCBI taxonomy): domain Eukaryota; kingdom Metazoa; phylum Mollusca; class Gastropoda; order Littorinimorpha; family Pomatiopsidae; genus Oncomelania; species Oncomelania hupensis. Next base: position 28,565,066 of record CM072512.1, read on the forward strand.
TAATAATAATAATAATAATAATAATAATAATAATAATAATAATAATAATAATAATAACAGGCAATTTATACAGCGCTTTCCAAAATCACAAAGCGCTTTACACAGACAAATGTAAACACAACATGCGTAAGCCTACATTGGTCAATAACACGCAACCACATATACATCCCAACACCAAAAATAACTAACAACACTCACTCATGGCGCCTAAGAAAAGGCCTCTCTAAAAAGATGCGTCTTTAAGTTCGTTTTAAAAGACGCTAGTGAAGGACTGTGACGGACGGACCGAGGTAGCGAGTTCCAGGTCTGAACGGAGAAGAAACTGAATAGCTCTACCACCGTGTCTCACCCTGTGTACACGGAACATCCTTTCATCTGCAGAGGAGCGGAGAGACCGAGAAGGAACATAGACAGTCAAAAGTTCGGAAAGATAGCTAGGAGCAGTTCCAGAGATGATGTGTTAGCAGAGACATGAGGTTTTATATTTAATTCGTTGTTCAATTGGGAGCCAGTGTAGCTCTTGAAAGAGAGGCGTGCAATGCAATAGATAAATAAATAAATAAATAAATAAATAAATAAATAAATATTCTTTTATACTGCCTAATCTCCCAACACAAAAGCTGAAATAAGTTCTGTTAACCTCTTCTTTTCTTCTTTTTTATATTTGTGACTGTTCTATCTTTTGAAGTGGGGTTTTGAATTTCTTTCGCAAGAGACAAAACTTATTTGTCACAGTTTTCACTGATCTGACTGCTTACTTCTGTTGTTAATAACTGCATTTTTTTAAGAGATCAGATACTTTGTGTGCAAAAATTTATTGATACTGCTTTGCTTACGTTAATGTTTGTATAATAGAAATTTGGCACTGTAGGTAAGTCTCCCACATGCTTTTCTTGAATAGTGTAGGCAGGCTTTTAAGAGTTTTATGCATTTAGGGGGGTAAATCGCTTTAGCGTTTAGTACTCCTAAACGACTTAAGAACGTAAAACCTAAACAGAGGAATGTCTTTTAAGACGCTACATAAAAATTGCATAAGATAAGAGTTTGTTGAAAACGCTTTTTAAAACTTTGAAAAAATAATATAGGTTTTGAAAATTATCTTGTTCTTTTGTCACCTCTCATAAGAAGACATTTATTGAAATTTAGACTACGTTGTCACAAGTTACCTATTCAGTCTCAAAGATATCTGAACATTGCTAGAGAAGAGAGATTGTGCACTTTGTGTGATCTAGGTGAAATAGGTGATGAATTCCATTATATGTTTGTATGCACTAATTGTTTACTTATTGACAGCAGATCCTCTCTTATGAATATTATATAAATTATCCAAATGTCTATAAGATGCATCAACTGATGAATTCAAAATCTAAAACTAGGTTATTAAAACTGAGTCGTCTTATTGGAATTATCTTTTCTCTGTTTAAATAGAACAAGCATTTCATCATGATCATTACACTGAAATAGAATTTGTCTCAAGATTGCTTTCTTCCTGAATATAAGCATTTCTTCTTGGTTATAACCAGAGATTTTATCTCAAATTTAAAAGTGCAATATGCTGACTCTTTACTTAACATTTTGTCTGATTTACGTGTTATTTGTCTTATTGTGCTGTATTGGTATGATGTTAAATTGGTATCGTTCTGTGTATTTATTTTTTTTTGCCACATTTTATTTTTGTGATTGTAAATTCCTTAGTGTTTGTCAGTCCAGTTGCTGAATATATTGTAAATGTAGCTGTAGTGTTTATACTATGCCGTTCATGGTATGAATACTATGTGTATCCCAATCCCCCCCGCCACCCTCAAACCTCCCTTTTTTGGCTATACAGCCCCCAGGGCTATGAGCCTCTTATGATTTTGCATATATTTAAATCATGTTATGTGAAATAAAAGGACAAAGTTCCAAAAGGAAAAGTTCGCAACCAGATTATCATATCTGATAACAATTCCACGTATTTGAACTGCGAAATTGTTTACCTCAAGTATCATTTTCTACCTCATCTCTCAGTCTTGAAGTCTTGAACTTAGTAATAAGTTCAAATGTGTCTTTTTCATATAAGCTTATCCTGATAATGACGACTGTTTATAAAAGCGTGATTCTTTTTACATGATACTATAGTAGCAGACGATCTTTTGTCAGTAAATAGACCAGCATTTGTAACTCACGTACGGCATTCCAACTACTTGTCGAGGACCATCATCCAGGTTCCCCGCAGCTCCTCGCTATTAAGGTTTTCAAAACCCGATTGTTGATAAGTGTAAGGGAGATCTAACTGCGAACTAAGTTTAATTATGCCAATAGCAAAGCATTTCGAGACTTAACTCACTGATTCATGCTCCATTGTCAGTCGGCACCATTATTTTAAGTGGTTCCGGGGATATAAACAAACAATTGACACACTTTACAAATCACAAACCTATAAGATTCTTTTAAACTACTTCAGTTGTAGGTTCACTACTTCAGTTGTATGTTCACTACTTCAGTTGTAAGTTCACTACTTCGCAACAAAGAATAGAATGTGATGCCAAGTGGTGGGTGGTTATTGCTAGAAGACGAGAGAGAGAGAGAGAGAGAGAGAGAGAGAGAGAGAGAGAGAGAGAGAGAGAGAGAGAGAGAGAGAGAGAGAGAGAGAGAGAGAGTTGCTGTTTCTTTTTAAAACCATTGATCCCGCCTTAAGGTAATGAAACAAAATAGTCTTACAAATAACACACACACACACTCTCTCTCTCTCACGCACACACACACACACATACACACACAGAGAGAAACAGAGAGAGAGAAGAGAGACAGACAAACAGAGAGAGAGTGGGGAGAGGAGGAGGGGGGACAGCTACCATCCTTTTTTCCTCCTGACATTTGTCAATGTCATGAATCACTAATTATACGATCAACTTACCCCCACCGTCCCCCCCCCCCACCCCAAAAAAAAGAAAAAAAGGAAAAAGCTATTTCAGTATTTCAGTTTTGGACGTCGGTAAGTTTAATCGCAAATTTTCACGACTCGAAATGATTGCAGTTGAGGCTTATAAAACATTTAAGCTGTACGCATTCAAACTCCTTCAGTAATTCTCAAAATAGCAAGGACAATTTTCTCCACAGGATTTTCATTCAGCATATAGCTACGTTTTGAATGGCGCGTTTCTGCTATCCTATCCTATCTATCTTATCCTATCCCGTACCTTGAAGGTCGTTGGGGCACCACAGCTGATCGTTCGTTTAATCAGCGTACTCCATCTTTCTCTGTCATCAGCAACCCTCATAGCTTCGCTCAGCGTCAAGCCAGTCCATTTTCGACAGTTGTCCTCCAACCTCTTTTTCTGTCTCCCTCTTCTTTACCTCCTTGAACCGTGCCTTGCAGGATTGTCTTTGCAAGGCCTGATGCGCTGGTGACGTGGCCATACCATCGGCGTTTCCGTTTCTTCACCACTGTGAGCATGTCATCGTGTTATCCAATGACTTGTGCGCTGGTCTGTCGGACTTCATTGTTGGTGATGTGCTGGGTATAGGAAATGCCCAGAAGTCTTCTGTACCACCTCATCTCCATGCTTTGTATTCTTCGTTGTAGATCTGCTGTGAGGGTCCATGTTTTGCAAGCGTATAGGAAGATGGAAATGACAAGGGATCGCAGCAGCCTCACCTTGGAATGTAGACTAGACTGATGGTCCTGTTTTTTTTTCCAAACGGGCTTCAACATTGTCAGGGCCGCAGTTGTTTGTGCGATCCTGGAGATGACTTCCTGTCGGGACCCATTGTCTGAAACAATGGCTCCTAAATATGTGAAGCTATGCACTGTGTTGAGGGATTGGCCTTGGACTTTGATGCCATTCTGTTGTTGGTCATCATTTTGGTCTTCTCTGAACTTATTTCCATTCCACAGGCTTTGGAGGTGGTGCCAAGCCTCTGTACCAGCTGTTCTAGTTCTTGTTCCTCTCCAGCCAATCCATCAATATCATTCGCCATACGGAGGTTGGAGATTTCTATACCCCCGATGCTTACTGTGCCTTCGTGATCTGCAAGGGCATCTGACATGATGAGCTCTAGGAGATGTTGAAGTGTGTTGGAGAGAGTACGCATCCTTGACGCACACCGATTATTGTTCTGAACCAGTTCCCGATGGCGCTGTTGTGGAGGACTGCACTGGTAGCCTTGTCATATAGCCTTTTGATGACTTCAATAATGTTAGGGCTGATGTTGTACACTCTCATGGTTGCCCACAGAGCTGTGGCGTGTCTGCATTTGTTTCATAAAGATTTTCTTCCTATCGTTGCTGCTATTCTGTGATAGTATTATACCCACAGTAAAATATTTCTTGATGGCCGTTACGTCACGGCACACAATTGTATCAGGAATCATTGCCAGTTTTTATCGGTCTCCGGGGGCACTAGCACAGTGGAGTGCCGAGGTTAAACCCAAAAATGGAAACTGTATGCAAAAATTGGGCATATTTTATAACCTCATATTTTCACAAATCAAGATAACAAAATGCATAACTTGTCCCGCAGGAAATGAAAATGAAATTTTGTTTTAGATTTCGGTGTTCGTTCGGCGATGCTGCACAAACTGAGACAGCAAATCGTCTGGGACTAAACCTGGGTCAAAACCATTATGTACGATGCATTTTTAAGCATGGGCCACTTATAGGTAAGGACGCTTCGTTAAAAATTGCTTCACGCATCAAACCTCTAGTCTTCTTCATGTGCAAAGAGACTGATGTGAATAGACAGTTAAATCACGATTTGTCATTTTTTGTATTAATTATTATTATTAATCACATCGGATGTACTGTCCTGGGCACGCAAAAGTAATCGGAAATAGAGTAAATGAGCAGACAGACTTGCAGGCGCAGGAAGACATCACAGAAGGCTTGATCCTGGTTAAATCTGAAGTAATCAGATAGCTCCGAAAGGCATTGCAGACAAAGGACGAGCCACAACACCACAGCTGCATCAAACGGTTTCAAGAAAGAGGCGTACGGAAATGCTGTGGGCACTGGTCAACACTTGAGAGCCGCGAGACAGCCATCTTCAACCAGACCAACATTGGAACTTTCTAAAGAGTAACTCTCAACTCTGAAGGATAGGGCGCAGCTCGTATAGGCATTCACGAGCATTGAGAGGTCATCTTATACTGAATTGAACTGTGAGATACTTCCGTACTCGTATGGTTTGCAACTTAGGCTATACTAGCGGATCATGGTCTGAAGAATGAAGCCCTTCCCAATTTCCCAATGCCACATTGATCAAGAATAAAGCGATAAAATAGCCCCATAAACTCGTACAATTCCCGTTCACGAACCTATTGTAGAAGTTTTAATAGTTTAATCCGATCAAAGAATTCACTGTTTGAGTTTTGTAAGAAGTCATGGTACGAACCACGCATTCAAAATCGGAGTACAATATTTTTTTTTTAGAAACTGATTGATGTAAGTGTTTTGAGGTGCACCATGAAAAGTTTGTCTTTTGACAAATGGTGTGATTTCTTCCGTTGGCATTTGATGTTCAGATTATTGCCACTTCATACTGACTATCGCAAGCGATTATTGTAATAAAGCTATTCAAGTGCGTTCTTTAAAAGAGACTTTCGTCTTTAAAATGTAACAGAGCTTTGAGACGTTAAACTTGTCTTGTCAGTTTAAACAGTGATATGGAGGTTTTTAAGCGGTCCAAGGTTCTGAGACGTAGTCTACAAGCTTTAATATCCATTGAAATGGTGTAACGAGTAAACTGAAACTAATACTTAAGAGAGAAGACCAACTCAACCCTTTTATCTTCCTTTAATCGAAAATACTATTGCAGTTGTACAAATACTTCTGAGTTTGAACGTGGGTGTATGATTTCTCAGTGCTAAAGATATGGCCATTCGCTTGCGCTCAGGTCTGTATTTTTATCAATATAATGACATTTTGCTGTCAGATGAAAAATGTATGTCGTGCATTATTGACTCGATCAAAGCTTTGTCTGTAGTATTGTCTGAGTGTACATCGTTCTTACCATTATACACAGCACACGACGTGTTATTAAATAAAACTGATCATATTACAAATACACATTCAAGCAGTGCCAGAATGAAAAAAGAACAGCAGTATTGCAAGTATTGACTTCTGAAACATTTTTTTGAATGTATGGATGTGTGCTTATATGTGTGAGTGTATGTGTGTACGTGTGTGTATGTGTGGGTGTGCGTGAGCGTGAGCGTGCGGGCGTGTGTGTGTGTGTGTGAATGACAAAAATTAACATTACCACACACACGAAAAGTAATAGACTTCAAACTAAATATAAGTATAAACTGAACTTTGGCATGGCGTTATACTATTTTTATGTTGTCGCCGTGTGACCATTTCATAAAAATCAAGACTATGCTGTTGCTGCTGCACTGGGTACAAATAGAGCAAGATGTGAGAGCCGCGTGTGCTTTCACAGTGTTTATTTCATTATTTTTTTTAATTTATTTCATTATTTATTTTATTTATTTATTTATGTTTGACGTGCATCAACATTTGTAATGTTTGGAAACAATCCAACTTTTAAACATGGTTACTGACCATGTGCGTTTTATCACTGGTGAATATACTATGTGCGATAAGTGCCTACAACATGCGTATTAACACAATTAAGGTCTAGCTCGCAGCATACTAATTTCTTGGTGGGGTGTCCAAAGATATTAAGAAAGATTAAATTATTTGCTGTGCCTCATGAAGATTAGTTTACATTTATGCCTTATTTAAAAAAAAAACGGAGAAATAATAGTATAGGCTTTCGAGGGAAAGTAGGCCTAGTTCCTTAAATCTAACATCATTGCACAAAATATGCACTTTAATGTGAAATTTCGCTGTCGTTAGATAGAGCTGGGTGGAAACACAAACAAAATAGCCGTGTTGCTAACACTGTAAGATACAATGTGATAAGTGCGTGATAATTATGTTGTTGACTTTGATTTGAATGAAAAAGCCTCGGTCAAAGCACTAAATAGTTGTTTATCAATATGAAAGTTATGTTTGACTTTTGCCAGAACTACTCCTTACTTATTGTTTATATGAATCAATTGATTGACTGTATAATTGTTTGATTGAATGAGTGAGTGGGTGAGTCAAAAGGTGAATGGTTGAGTCATTGACTGAGAGAGTAAGTTGAGTGAAAAAGTAGTTTAAAAAAAAAAGATTGCTTGATCGACCGGTGATTGTTCGGTCACTTTTACTCCACTATCCATTCCATCCCAAATAAGCGAGCATTCAAAAACTACTGATATTATATAAGCCTACTCGAACATTATTTTGTCCAATATTCCAAAAATTACATTTTCCACTTCTCTTGTATTTCTGAATGACCAGTTAGTTCCATGTTAACAATAGCAATTCTTTTCCAGTTCCTTTCCTGGCAATCTCTGACTTCGTTTACTTTCACATTCATATTTACAAAATCAAGTTAATATTCCCTTTTGATTACTGAATGCTCAGTTCAGCACTCAACACTCTTACTATATTTCTACTAATTTACATTATAGTGCCAAGAAGTTCAAAGTGCCTCGTAGTGCTGACTTCGCTCACGTTCACAAACTGCGTTGTCCGAATCCAATAATTATTCAAACTGTGTTTAACTTGGATAAAACGTTTTGGCAAGCTTTAACCAGCTCTTAAGGCGGGGAGATCTATTTGTAGCTTTAGGCATAGAGCACAGCGTTCAGAAACTTCGGCTCTAATATCAAGTATATGGCGGTGTATTCAGTCTACCGCAAATATAACTGATATACTGCTAACATTTAAAAAAATAAACCAGTCATCTGTTGGGAGAGTTTGTGGTGTGAATCTTTGTGATCCGTGTGTGGGTGCATATATGTGTGCGGACGCGTGCGCTTGTGTGTGTGTGAGTGTGGGTGTGTGTGTGAGTGTGCGTAGACAAAAGCCTTGAAATGGGTGACTAACCTTGCTTTTTATGCAGGAAATGGGTGAGTGTATTAGCCACCCCGTTTTTTTCCAGCCACCCACTTTTTTCTAAGTACACAGGAGTGCTCTTTTAGTGCATGGGAGTGCAGTTGTAGTGCATGAGAGTGTTTTAAGTACAAGGGAGTGCTCTATCCGGGACGGAGAAAATCCAGGTCAATTTTCGGGAAATTTTGCAAGAAAGTTCGACCTATTTCGTCGCCTATAGGAGACGAACTAGGTCAACTTTTGAGACGGAAAGAGCCAATTTTGCATTAGATTCTTACATTTCAAGAAGAAGTTTGCGTTCTTTCCGTCAAAAAAATCACTTTCCGATTCTTACATTCTTAGTAAAACCCAGTCTTGGTGTTCTACATACTTGTGTGTGTGTGTGTGTGTGTAGGTGTGGGTGTGTGTGTGTGTGTGGGTGTGTGGGTGTGTGTGTGTGTGTGAGTGTGAGTGAGGTGAGTACGTGTGTATATGGGTCCTTGTTTACACAGTATTATCTGGACAAATCAGTGAACATCTACGTAACTTTGTATTGACATTCCTATTTATTTTGACGTCAGAACAATGATCCGTTAGGGTTAGGGCTGGGTTAGGGTTAGGGTTAGGGTTAGGACACTGCAAAGTACATAAAAATGGGAACGAAATATGACCCATTGTCAGCACAACGTGGTGGCGTTTCGGGAAAGTCATGATAATACTGCGTAACCTCGGCTGGGCGTTTGTGAGTGTGTGTGTGCGCGACGCGCGTGTGTGGTGTGTGTGTGTGTGTGTGTGTGTGTGTGTGTGTGTGTGTGTGTGTGTGAGCGAGGTGAATGGGTGTGTATGTGAGTGTGTGTTGTCTGCCCATCTGTATTTGTGTGTGTATGTGTGCGTGATTGCGTGAGTCGGTGTTGTTGTTTGAATGTATATGGGTGCTTGTGTGTACGCGCGCGCCTAGGTTAGCATGCGCGCGCTCTTGTGTATGTGTGTGTGCGAGTACACACATCATATTGTTGTCTCTCCTTGTGTGTTTGTGTATGTTAGTGTGATCGAGAGATAATAAACATATAGACTTCTTCTTGAACTATATGCTATATATGACATGCGTATACATTTAAATAATTTAGACCGAAATCAAGGCGTAAAGTAGAGCGAGTACACACATTAAGTACACACTTTATGAATATGGATTGACTGCCAGTTAGTATAAGCCTAGTGAGCTGATGGCTGAATTCCAGTTATTCAACATAAACCGTTTTGCATTGCTCCATCATTGTTCCCTCATTGTGCATAATGATAAAAATTTGCTTTTCCTAGTATTTTTATATTAATCAATGTCTTGTGTTTTGTTGTGTTGTGTTGTGTTTGGTTGTGTTGTGTCGTATTGTATTGTATTGTATTGTATTGAGTCGCGCTGCGTTGTGTTGTGTTGTATTATGTACAAGAAACAATGCTTAGAATGTAATGTACACGATAAGTACGTTTTATTAGAAGTTGTTATTACCGCAATCGTCGAACATAGAAGTCACGATCAAATGCCAAAACCCTAGCTAGAAAGCTAGTTACTGACTGAAAAATGGTTTATTGGCAATGAAAAATGATCTACAGAAAAGTAAACAAGTAGGCCTATTCTTTCGTTTTTCGTTTTCTAGGCTGAGTCTGTCACTGTGTTTGACAGTGTGAATACATGCATTTAAAACAAATTCTGTATGACAGTATAGTGGAGAAGATGTGTTGTCGTCAACGGCTTAAAATGCAAATACTCAGTTTCATGTTTCTTTCAATTAAAACAAAGATACATTTAAGATACATATTTGTAGCATTAGTTTTAATGTTTATTTTTGTCTTTGTGTGTGTGCGTTTGTTTTAATAAACGTGTTTTTATTTATAACGTGTGTACTTATAACATTTTTAAAGTGTTGAATAACAATATCAGGGGCCTATACACAAAAAAATCTTGAAGCGCTTTGGTGCTCAGTTAAGCGGATTAGGGAAATAGGGTGAAGTGCGATCGCGCTTTCATCAACAGAAGGACTCGATCACTGACAGAGAATGCAGTACCAACAGTATTGCTGTTGCACTATGACTTAACGCATTTATTTATTTAGTTGTGCTCAAACTATTCATTGCCAAACTACTCAATTATTGTTCAGAAGAAAAAATGAACAATGTTGCATACTCACTCCATCCCCTAAAACATAGAGTGTATAGAAATATCCCAAAACAATAATGTTTTTTTTTGTGTGCTTGTCCATGCATTGTTTTAACAAGAATTCAAGTTCGATCGACGGATAAGTGTTCTATAGCCGAGAGATGATCGTAATACAACACTAAGATCTGATTTCCATGTTTCAATAAATGATACATTATGGCATTCAACTTTATGAAAGATATATTTCTACACACTTTTTTTTCCTTAAATATTTTCACTGATGAGCTTTTATATGTGTCAGTCATGGAATGTTGGTTCAAGTTTACCGTGCCAATCTGCGCCTGCGACCACTTTTCTTGTGAGATGTGTGGGAGACAGAGTCAGTTTGAACAGGCGTGTGTGTGTGACCATTGTTAATGCATTCGTCTTCTTATCATGCTGCTGATGCTAAAGACTTATATCGATCTGTGAATGAATGGACGTAGGAAGCGCCAAAGGGTTTTCCCCAGAGACACGCACACACACATACATACATACACACACGCACACACACACACGCGCGCAGCACACACACACACACATAAATACACGCGCACACACAACACAGAAAGAAAGTGTCTGAACATTGGATGATTAGCCAGAAAGTGGGAAAATGGATGGATGAATTACTGAAATAATTATTACGTTGATGAATGCGGAATGTTTTATTGGAATGATGGAACAAACGTCTAGCACCAACGATGTGATGGATCCACAGAAAAAAGAATTATATAGGATAAGTTGGTTGGAAATGAGAGAGGATCGAGAAAAGGTGGAAAGGTGGGTGGTGGGCGGTGGGGGGGGAAGGGGAAGGGCCAGAGGCACTTTTGCACATGGAAACTTAAAAGAAATTGAGTTGCATCTTTGTTTACTGCTTTCCTTGACGAGGGCGTAAGAGCTATTGGTTCCATAGAGAGATGGCATTCGATCTGTATGTCAGTGAGGTTTGTATGTGTCTACATATATGTATGTTTGTCTGCTTGTTTGCTGGCTTGTTTGTTTGTTTTTAATGTGTTGGTTTCCGATTGTTCGTCTATTACAATTTCTGTTGAAAACTGTTACGTTTGCGCCGCGCACGATAGTACGTGTGAGACGCGCACGATAGATCCTATTGTTTTGTTTTGCAAAGCATTCAATAACAGAGTGTATTTACCTTTGATTTGATTTTGCGTTGTTGTTAGAAGACGCTTGGTATAATGTTGATAATTTTCGTTGGTCGATATTATTGGAACATTTTATAGGATTGCTTGTTTATTAATTATCGATCGAAGCGTCTAGATAGATCTACTGGTAGCTGAGAAATTCTTAGACCCTAAAGAAAGTTGTATGACGTAAGACAGTGATGACGAATTTTATCCTGATTGGTTATAATTGCGTCACGCTGGAATGTTCGAACGTTCTCTAGAGTATAGAGAGACCAGCAAAATTTCAAAAATCACAAATAATGTTAGGTAGGTTGGGTTTGGGCGCGCCACAGGCAGCGACTACGCCTTCCCAGGGGAGGCGGCCCAGAATTTTCCGATAGAAAAAGATAATAAACTGCAAAAAAAATAAAAATAAAAATAAAAACTAGGTATGTTCCGCACTGTTGAAAAAGTTGAGAGTTGAAAGTTGTTGTGAAAGTGAAAAAAGCGATTGAGCGATTGTATGCAGTTGTTGATGTATGCTGAATAAAGTTGAAAAACTTCATACGACGACTCCTACCTTGTTGCTGAATGAACAGGTTGCATGGATAAACGAATCTGAATTACACTTATCAGGATTCAAGCATCGGGGCTGAATCAACTACTGATAAAAAAAAAGAACCAACAACGAGTGTAACAAAAACATTCAGTCGTTTTCCTCGCTGGTGTTTGATGTGCAACAGTTTCATTGTGTAACTTGTATGCATCGTTTATATTGCATTATCACTCCGATTAAACAATGTACAACTTTCAACAATTTTATGTAAAAGTCGTTGGCCTGTATGAGTATAAGAAGCCCTCTATCCCTTCCCTTAAAATGGTATGCTAAGTATAGTGCACACACACACATGTATACATACACAGTGTACTGTGAAATCATGCGTCACCTCTAGCCTGGTACCGGGCCCAGCGCTACAATAGGTCGGCGGGGGCAGGGTAAGTTGTTTACAGTGGTGACGGCCTAGCAGTAACAATATGGCGGTCTCCTTCAGTCGCTGATAGCGTCGTTGGCATGAAATAATGGTGAGGGTTCAAACCTCAGCATGCGACCAATCTCACAGTGTTTGAGGAAACCCGACAGAGGCCTTGGTGCTAACTCTCCACTTGTTGATTAGTGTGTGTCACCTTGGCTGTAATAGATTCTGAACAGTTCAAAACAGTGCATTGTTTTGTCGGAGCGCGTGTTGACAGGGCTAAATATACCTTGGTTTGGAAATTCGAATGCTTTTCAATTGCCGCAGTTGGTTAGCAATTGTTGTTGTCTATAAAAGCGTGAGATTGAGTCATTTGGTGTACCAGATTTTCGGAAAACTCTTATTTAAAGACTTGTTGAGTAAGTGTTGAGATCTTGCTCTTTGATCTTGTGCTACTGGCGTGAGTTAGTGGAAAAGACACAAGTGCATTCATTGTTCCCAAGCCGTCTTGGAGGACTAAACCTATTCACGTCTTGTAATTTCTTTCAATCGAGGTAAGATATTAAGAAAGCGTTTGGCCCTATCTGTTAGACATCAAGAAGCCTACTGCACTGTCTTTGAGGCAAAGAAAAATGTTTTTTAACACTGCAGAAAGTGTTATAAGCCAGTTGGATCGTAGGCTAACTGTTTGTCTTTCTCTTTAAAGCATAAGCTGGAAGCATAACAGAGTCGACACTTAAGTAACATTTTCATTTCAGCCTTCACTCGCTCTCTCTCACGTTAAATTACCCTCTTAGTAACTTCATGAGTGAACGAGAGAGAGAGAGAGAGAGAGAGAGAGAGAGAGAGAGAGAGAGAGAGAGAGAGAGAGAGAGAGTATTCTATCGCTCGTTTTGAACTCAATTCCTGCCCCCAAAAGACCCGTGCCCTGTCTTTTATTGGCATGTAAGAGCAATTGATTGCTTTATCGTGTCATTAATATTTCTTCTTTGGTTTATTGTAGCACGGTTGTATGTCACTGTCAGACTGATAAATGGTAGTGTAAATGGTAGATCAGTAAAAGAAGAAACAGTATTGTATATGTTGAGAATCTGTTAGTGGACAGTGCAAAATCAAATGGCCTACACTGAAGCAACTAGTATTGTTCTGTCAGTTTGGCAAAGCTCTTGAAGGCTATAGAACATGCGAGAAAAGAGATCTGCAGTTTATATTATCCAATAATTTATTTAATTACTTAAACTGCAAAGATTCTTCTTTTCCTTGTTCTTGAAATTGCTTTTCTTGTTCTTGTCCATCTTCTTTTTATTTTTAATCGATCATACTGCAAGCGGATGGAGACATCACTGCAAAAATTTATTAAAAAAATCTGTTTACCTACGTTTCAACCAGAGCAGTGGGGCTGATTTTACACATATTGTACAACCCATTTTCAGTGTCGGCAGCCTACATGTAGTATCAAACTATTTAGCCTGCGGTGCAAGAATTTGGCATAGACAAACCAAAAGACTCGTTATCACGTCTCCGTGCAACAATGCTGAACTTGACTAATTCCTGGCCCGCTGGTGTTGAATGACCACCTTCACCTCGCTTCAAGCGATCCCATGCACAGAAAGTAGAATTAGTTCCATTCAAAAATACAGGATATTCAATATTTACAGCAGAACTAGTAGCACTTAACTTATTTAGCATCGTTGTATTTGTTGACTCGAAGTCTGTGTTAGAGGTGCTTAATTCAAATAATAGTAAAGAGAGAAAAGAAATTATTTTTGAAATAAAATGTGCAGTTCATAGTCTAATCACAAATGGAACTAAGGTTGTATTTTGTTGCATTCCTTCTCACTGTGGATTCATTTTCAATTACTGCGTTGATCGAGCTGCTAAAAGGGGAGCTGCTAATGTAAATGCATTATCACTACAAAAAATATCTGTCTTCTAAGGAATTACAAAGATTAGTGGAAAGTAAAATAAATAAACACGTTTGATTTTGACAAACAATACGAAAAGCACCGTGGGGTATCCAGATCATTTGTAATAATGGCCTACAGAATATTTTTGAATTCTATAAGAACTAAATATTGCAGTAATGTTAATTGTTCATGTAATAACACCGTTTCTCTGAGTCATTTATTATTTGATTGCAACTATACACGTGGATGTTTGCCTTTCAGCTTTCAGTCCTTAACTTCTATGGATAACGTTGGCTTTGATTTATGTGTTGATTTGACCAAATCATTGATTGTTTTTCCTGTTGGACAGTTTCTTTGAGGTGGTTTGATTGTAAATATATGTGTGTACATGTATATATGTGTGTGCTTGCTACCGCTGCTTGGTGAGGATCTTCCCTCTAACATACGCGTAGCTGTCACACTCATCATTGTGTATTTTAATAGATGTGTGTGTGTAGGGAGTGGGGTGCGCGCTTGTGTGTGTGGTTTAATTGTCTTATCATTTCGATGGAAAAGACATACAAATAAATAAATAAAATTTTCAGTGTCCTATTTTTACCAAGTGTATAGAGCTGGACCAGATAATCAGCCTGTTCATGGTCAGGATATCGTTGCTTGTCAGTTCATGAGTGCCAAGCTTTTGAGGACGACTTGGGAATTTGTTTAGAGGAAGACGATTACAAGGGTTGCAGGAGATTAAACAAACTAGATTTTAAAATATTGTATACTATACACGTGTCTCGCGTCGTCAGGAGTTTCAAGCCAACGCAGAGCTTCTTGAGGTTGAGGGGATATAATGATGATATGTGTGTGTGTGTGTGTGTGTGTGTGTGTGTGTGTGTGTGTGTGTGTGTGTGTATGTTTGTGTTTGAGCGACCAGAAAGAGAGCGAGCGAGCGAGAGGAAGAGAGAGAGAGAGACAGAGAGAGATGTGCATATCAGTATGGTTTGTTAGCTAGGCTGTTAACGATTATGAACACCGCTTTTTCTCTCTCTGCCCCCCCCCCCCTCTCTCTCTCTCTCTCTCTCTCTCTCTCTCTCTCTCTGCCCCCCTCTCTCTCTCTCTCTCTCTTTCTCTCTCTCTCTCCCCCCTCTCTCTCTCCCCTCTCTCTCTCTCTCCCTTTCTCTCACACGCACACCTCCCCATCTCTCTCTTTCTCTCCAGTCTCCCCCATTCATTATGGACCAATTAACCATAACATGCGTTTGCATAGTGAGTTTATTTTCATAATCAAGTTTTAAAACAAGTCATTTCTGTACGTTCTGCATTGCTTCTGTATAATGTACAAGTGCAACAGTCAGAACAGCAGTGAAAAGTATCGATCTAACAGTGATTGCCACGATCGACCTATGGCTGGCCCTACCACAAAGACTGAACTGTCCTGTCCCGACAATCGATCATTTTGACCATAACCTAATGTCTTTCTGCTATTTTTTGGTTCGGCTTGCTCTTCCTACTACTGTTATTTTGTTCCCTGCATGTGTTTGATCTTTTGCTTGCCATTATGATCCATGATCTTTCTTGTCGTCATTGGGTTCTGCTCGTTCTATTTTTGCTTTACCATTTAATTCTAGTATTCTTGTATAGTACACGTCTTTATCACCTTTCATCATCATATCATCACCATCATCATCTTGCGTGTTAAGTAAATTGTGTGTGTGTGTGTGTGCGTGTGTGTGTGTGTGTGTGGGCGCGCGCGCGCGGTCAGTCGCTTTTCGTGATGAGTGTACAGCTGAGATGTACCGGAATCGGCTGGCGACCCAAGCCGATCGAATCACAAGCCGAAAAAGCAACGTGCTTTACGTCGCGACCTATAATGTAGAGGGTTATTCTTCTTCTTCATGTTTCGGTGTTGTTGTTTTTTTGCATTATATTTCTTATTTACTTACATTCTTTGATAACATTTCGTTGTTCAGATCATAAGTTATAAATAGAATTAGGAAGTCGGAAAGGTGTAATAAGGAAAGAAAGATTTTGTAGGGACTGCAATATGGGTTCACTTGGGGATGAATTTCACTTTGTCCAAAATACAAGCATCTGCGACAAATGTTTATTTGTAGTACATATTTATCGTGCAAGTCAATGTTTAACTTGTGTAATTTGTTTCGAGAAAAAAAAACATGTGTTACTAAAATTAAGTAAATTTATAAAATTAGGAAAGGGCGTATACCAATAATATTAACAATATTAGCAAAATGTAATTGTTGTGAATGTTAAAGTTGGAATGTTAGTAATGTTGCTGTTATTATTTTTGAACAACCGCATTGTGATTGTTATGCTTATGCTTTTGTATCCTCCACAATCTTGAATCTTCTTGATTCCTATTTCTTTTGAACCACAATCCCACCTAACCACTCACCAAATCTCCTCTCTCTCTCTCTCTCTCTCTCTCTCTCTCTCTCTCTCTCTCTCTCTCTCTCTCTTTTCTTGCCTTCGTATATCGATTCTCTAATTATTTAGAAACCAACATGTAGTTGTTGAATTGTGGATATCTTTTGTACGTCAGTCCGAGCTCTGGAGATAATTATGTATGGTTGTATACACAAGTCATTTTTATACCGGAGAAGTTTTATTTTTATACTGGGTGGAAGGATTTGATCGCTTCTTGAACTCGTTATCACCTGGCAGCAGCTGGAGATCGATATTGGGTCGACTGAATAGGATACAATTGGCATTAGAGCTGTTCATTCAAAGCCTATGTGTTGATAAGACGACTTTACTGGTAGCACGGGGGCAGCGACGGTAGAATAGTCTGGCGGTGTGAGGAACAACGAAACAAAAGTTTAAGCGAGTTATTTGCAGTTACCTGTTTTTATTACTTGCTATGTGTTATGCTTTAGCGTTAAATGTATATATTATACGAACTTTGTTGCTATTAAATAACCAAGGACATGTTGTTGTTGTTTTTTCCTGAGTACAATTGCTGTACAAATATAGCTATAGCTACTGGACCAGGAACACTATTATAACATATGCATTAAATAGAAAAAAGGCGAGAGACACACCCAAGCACAAGAACTTTGGTTTATTCTAAACCCCTTTCACTATTACAGCATTAAAATTTACAGAGACCGACTTAACTTGATTGAATAAAATCACGTGGAATCCTTATAATTGTTCAAGTTTTAACCAAATAATCTTCATCATCTTTCATAATAATTACGTCCAACTATACTATGAACAAAACAGTTCTTTTCTTAGCATGTTTTCACAGTACATTTAATTGTACCACCTCACAGGAAACAAACTATGTATCAAGCAAGCTAACAGTAATGCAATGTTCGCCCTTTCACCATGGCTGTCTATAATCACGTTGGGTTGACGGATCGGATGTGATTTTGGTCGAGTCCTCACAGATTTGTTGGCAGCTTCTTATTGCACGGTTATAGTCAAGAGTACCGTTTAGCAGTTTGTTGACAGAACGTGAAGATTAAAATACGAAAACGTTAGTTGTTTTGTATCAATACAAAAGGCGTTCCCTTTTCCTTTGCTAAACCTCTAAAGGACTTCTATATCAAAGAATATGACACTTTTCCTTTTTTCTTGCTTTTGTCACTTTCGCTTTTTCTTTCCTTTAGCACTTTGGCTTTTCTTGTCAAGCACACAGGAGGAAGAAAAAAAAAGAGAATGTTCCTAAGAGGGTTCTTATTTTTAACTTGTCTTCATTTTTGTATTCCAGACTCATCTGAAATTTTTGTTTAAACAATCGGGAGGCCTGGAATCAGAACGATCTGTCGGTCTGTTGGAAGCCATATCTCAAGACCCACTAAACTGATTTTGACCACATTTCATAGGAACATTACCTAGGTTAATGGCCTACCGTGCCATCATATTTGCTCTGCCGCAAAGGTCAAGGTTGCTGGAATCTATTTGTTGCTAAACACGTTTTGCTCAATATTTTAAAAAAAATCAAGCAAATAAATGGTTAAAGCGATTTATTGAGTTTTGGTATACAAGTACTTCAAATCGTGAACCCGCCTTTAATCCAGCTGTCGGTCGGTCCGTCGCTCTGTATTTCACTGTTTTGTTCCAGACATACAGTTTGCTTTGTCTCAAGAAATAAGGGAGACTTATTTTATCAGTTTTACTTTTGCGGATACTTTATCCACAGATAAACAATTTAAACCATTTGTATTTGTAGTTCATCCAAGTTCATTGTGATTCACCACGTTGTAAACATGTTTTTTTGTTGTTTGTTTTTTTGCTGCAGTTTATTATCCCTTTTTATCGGGAAGCTCTGGGCCGCCTCCCCCGGCCGGGGAAGGCGTAGTCGCAGCCAGTGGCGCGCCCAAACCCTACCTACCTAACATTATTTGTGATTTTTTGAAATTTTTGCTGAGGGAGCAAACCGTAGTACCCGGAGAAAACCCCCGAGACGTTGCCCGAGTCGAAAGTAAATAATATTCGGAGAAACGTAACGCCCAGGTGCTGGCTCGAACCCACACCTGTCAGGCATTATGGTTCTGGCTTGTGGACAAGGCAAGTTAGTCCCGCCTTAGCCCACTTGGCCACAACGCTCGCTGTATCTCAACATTTGGCTTATTCCATTTTGATCATTGTTTTACTTGCAGATAGTTTAGATCGTGGCCTTTGTTCAGACCGTGGCCTATGTAATTCCATGGAGTTTTTTCCCCTTTGCCTCGTTAAGATAAAGCTAAGTCAGAACACCGCCAAGAAAAGTAACACTTTTGAAATTGCGTATTTTTCGGATATGTGCGAATGTTTGGAAATGCATTTGAGTAGCTTGCCATCTTCGTTTTTTTTTTCTTTTTCTTTTTACGTATCCTATCCTATCCTATCCCGTAACTCGGAGGTCGTAGGGTTAGGGTTAGGGTTAGGGTTACCTATCCCGTAACTCGGAGGTCGTAGGGGCACCACAGATGATCGTTTAACCAGCGTACTCCATCTTTCCCTGTCCTCAGCAACCCTGATGGCTTCGCTCAATGTCAAACCAGTCCATTCTCGAATGTTGTCCTCCCACCTCTTTTTCGGTCTCCCTCTTCTTCTACCTCCTTGCACTGTGCCTTGCAGGATGGTCTTTGCAAGACCTGATGATCTGGTGACGTGGCCATACCATCGGAGTTTCCGCTTTTTCACCACTGTGAGCAGGTCATCGTGTTGTCCAATGGCTTGTGTGATGGTCTGTCGTACTTCGTCGTTGGTGATGTGTTGGGTATAGGAAATGCCCAGAAGTCTTCTGTAGCACCTCATCTCCATGCTTTGTATTCTTCGTTGTAGATCTGCTGCGGGGGTCCATGTTTCGCAAGCGTATAGGAAGATGTAGGAAGATGGAGATAACAAGGGAGCGCAGCAGTCTTACCTATTTTTCCGTATAATGCTGAACAAACAAAAAAAGTGAGTTAATTATTCAAAGGGCTTTAACATATAAAAGAAAGAGTTCTCACCTTTTTCTAGTACGCAAACAGTAGTTTTCACCTTGTGTTAATATTGCATGTATAAGCCGACGTGTATAGCAAATGTGAACTACAAGTTGGGTGACGCACAATGCAATAACATAACAAGTTCTTCGTTTCCCACCTCCCTCGCCTTTCATGTTCTTTTACTTGTGAGCTCACTGTCAAATTCTGAATTGCGCCGTCAATCTATGACTGAAATTGAAGGACTGGGCTCTTTATACCGTTCACAACAAAGCGACTAATGCATGGCGAGTAGATTTTGATCGATTCAAAACTGAGGTGATAGCTGAATGATGATCACATTAACCCTCTTTACTTACTTTGGGTGTGTGCATTGAAATGCGTACGAGGAGTCATGTTATGGTTAATCCAGGCCTTACGAGCAGAACAATCTTTTACAGAAGAAGACAGATAAGGGTACTTATTACGTCATATTTTTTTCGATCCTTGGACGATGCTTTTTTTTTACGCTTCTCCCACACACACACCAACGCCTACCCCCTACATCCCCCTTCTCTCTCTATCTTTTTTTTCTCTCTCTCTCTCCTTCCTCCCACCCACCCTCCTTACCTCCAAAAAAGTCACAATTAAGGGCAAGGCAAAGGAAGTTTATTCCAGAAAAAAACCCATTAAGGGCATATGGACATGGTTACAATGATATACACAAACATATAACATTTTAAATCTTTTTAATTAAAACTATTTGTGTACACAGAGGGCTTGCTGGGGGGGGGAGGGAGAGGGATTGAGTGGAAAAAAGAAGAAAAAGAAATTGATTGGGGACAGCAACTATCAATCATAACTAACAATAAAATTCAATCTAAACACATCAATGACAAACTGCTAAAATTGTTTTTTGTTACACACAACCTGTAAATATCAGAACTAGATTAATTTTTGAAATGGGATAAAAACGTTACAATTGTTTACTTATTAATTTAATTAAACTTACAAGCTTTAATAATACTGACTTTTTATTATATGACAATAATTCTTGAAATTTAATAGCATTGGGATATTTATAATAATATGATTGTAATAATTGTCTTATCGAGTTACAAAAATGTGAACAAAAAAATAAATAATGAAACTCATCACCAAGATCGCCACTATTACATTTTTGACATACACGTTCGTGTCTATGAATGTTAAAATATCTGCCTCTCTGCACTGGCATTCTGTGGTTAAGTGTCCTAAACTTTAGAACAGATATTGCAAGATTTGTTGGTAGAAAATGCAAATATTTTTCAAATTCAAAATGTAGCTTAAACATTCGATAATTATAGTAAAATTCATTATTGTTTATTTCCTTGAACCAGCTTTGAATGAACTGATCATGTAAGCGTTGTTTAATTGTACACTTAAAAACTGAAGCAGAAGGCAAAATATTGGATAGCCCTTGATTTAACCAAAAATTACCAAGTACTAGACTGTTTAACTCTTTCCGCACAGAATCGATGAATGAGGATTTATAACCTTTATGCAAATCAATATGTAACAAAAAAAAGTGTACATAACGCTGGACAATTTCTTACTGTTATCAGGGTAGACATTTAACAGTCTTTGCTTTGCCTGTATCTCCAGTGGAATCTGCCCTAATCCACCAAAAATCATTTGAGAAGGAGTAGTCTTACCTAGCTTAAAAATTAGTTTATAAAACCGCTGTTGAGGTTTAGTGGCAAGGTCACTCATTAAAATTCACCATATCTCTGAACCCTATAACAGAATACGGACTATAGCTTTCTCAAACAGATCAATTTGAGTTTTTAGTGGTAACATAAGCTTTCTAATTTTTCTTAAAAGAGAAAACATAGCTTTAGTGGCACGCTCATATAATTTTTTTTTTGGGGCTGGTTTAAAGCTACCATTATAGTTAATGTTAATGCCAAGATACTGAAAATCATATACCACATCTAATTTAACAGCATTGTAAAATACAATAGGTAGACTTCTGACTACCTTTTGAAAAAACAACTACTTTAGTTTTAGCAGCATTGACTTTTAATTTGTATTTAGTGCAATATTGATGCATAGCTTCTAAAGAAGACTGTAATTCAGCAGAAGATTCACAAAAAATACGGTGTCATAGTCTTATAGCAAAATAAATATTTTATACAGAGTCTCAAGGGTCCACTTAAAACTATATATATATGGGTGGGCATGGGTAGGCCGCCATAAACACCTACGCCACCCACCTCCTCCTCTCTCTTTCTTTCTCTCTCTCTCTCTCTCTCTCTCTCTCTCTCTCTCTCTCTCTCTCTCTCTCTGCCTCTCCCTCTCTCTCTCTTTCTCCGATCTCTCCGTTCTCCGATCTTTGTAGCTCTCTCTCAGGACTTGACTTAAACATGACCATCTTCCACGTAGGATAAAATCTCATGCCAGTGCCAATACTGTTATATGACATTGGTAACCTGTCAGTATTACTACTCTGTGTATACAAAGCTGCTTTCAAAATCTTCTTCTGTAATGTGGCCGATTGATTTTCAGACTGTCTAAATATGGACGGACCCGAAAGTAATGAAAGAGAAGGCGAGTTTGTGGTTATATGCGATAGTATTCATTGAGAAAAAAAAAAAAAAGATAAGAAAAACATTTATTTTGGGTGTATATAAATACATACATACATATTTGTCTTGTGATCAATAATAATAATAATAATAATAATAATAATAATAATAATAATAATAATAATAATAATAATAATAATAATAATAATAATAATAATAATGCTGCAGAGAAAGCGAATTACTCTATATCAAGCATGAAAGTAGCCAATGTTTAATGTACTAATGATAAACAAGCCGTCGGTGAATAATTTAATAGCTAAGCTGTTTAATTTTAATACACTAATATCGATTCTATGTCTAACGATGACATCACATTCTGACCTTAGGCTATAAATGCTAATTTTGTGTTCTTCTGAGTATGCTGTATTTTCGCGCGTTGTTCAAGTTGTTAAGTCTTTTTTTCTTTTTAATATTTATTTTGGGTTTATTTCATTATAACTCACATTTATGCAAAATTTAGATTTATTATTTTTCTGATAATCATATTTTAAAACCAGTTTAAGATATTTTCATCATATTTATATTGCGTGTTAGTTCAAATTTGCCCAATATTATGATTCAAATTTCTGATCGTTCCATTTGTTTGGTTTTCCAAATATAATGTTTGATGTTGCTAGTGTTGTTGTCGAAGTCGTTCTAGTTTTGGGAATTTATGTGGTGATGCATGTGGTGGTGTTTTTGTTGTTGTTGTTGTTGTGTCTTCGTAGTCATCATCGTGGATGTTTTGCTTTCGCATCGTTCGTGTTGTTGCTGTTGTTTTGTTGTTGTTTAAATTCAAAATCTACTATGAACTTCAAAACAGATTTAGCTATATATAGTTACCTTTTAGTCTTGTATTCTCGCAATAGAATGATGTGTTACTTCCAGTTTTTCTTATGTTTGGTTTTGTTACACTTCTATTACATGGATTGTAAGTGGCACATTAGCTTCTACTAAAGTGTCCAATTTAACCAATTGATTCTATACAGATTAGAACGATACCTTTTTTGTTAGTTTATACTTATCCTTGTATAATGGTCACTCCTGCGTTGACATTTTTTTTACCTTTGACTTCTTGGCTAACGTATAAAACTAACTTCACGTTAGGGGCGAACAAAAGAACTCTTTTTCTTTCTGGTAAACCTGTGTTCTATGCCTTCCACAGTATTTTATGCTTTTGCTTTTTATGAGCTAGGGAAACATATTTTCTTTCTTTATCTGCTATGAAAGAGCTTTGTTGCTTCTTAAACTTTCGCATGTGCATTACCAAAGTAGAGTATACCGCCTTGCGTGCTTCTAAAGCGTTTCTAGTCTTGTTCTTTTATCGCTTATTGCACCTTTTATTGCTTTCTTTTATTCCAGATTTAACCTCTTGCTATTTGCACCCTTGAGAAGACTACACGATACTAACCATTAATATCACCAAGGGTTGAACAGTTTTACTTCATCGGACAATGCAAAAAGTCGTATTATGTGTCGCGTCAAGGTATAATATGATAGGATCGCATGCTAAGAACAAGAAATGTAGCAGTGTGGTGCATGTATAACAATAGTTAGTATGTTATGCACGCATCAGTGCCATAGGCTCCTTTTTTAAATTTATTTTTTTAATCTTCTTCTTCTTCTTCTTCTTCTTCTTCTTCTTCTTCTTCTTCTTCTTCTTCTTTTCTTCTTGTTCTTCTTCTTGTTGTTGTTGTTCTTCTGCTTCTTCTTCTTCTTCTTCTTCTTCTTCTTCTTCTTCTTCTTCTTCTTCTTAATTAACGTATTAAACCGCTATGCTTGTTTCAATTTCAAATTGTAGTTTCCACTTGATTTTCTTTCTCTCCCCCTCCCCCTCCCCCCACCCTATCCCACTGTCCCTTTCCGTTGCTGCTGGAATTAAGGCAATGTAATATCGATAACTTAGACCTATCTCACATATGTCTTGTCCAGTCATGCTTTTGGCCATTACAAAATGTGATTTACTTGCTTAATAATATTTGCACCTCTTTGTCTAGGAACGTTTGACACGGGCCGCGCGCAGGTAGACAAACGAGGCAGCATCAGACGAGGAGGCATCGAGCTGCCTATAGTGGATGCGTCCAGCAGCAAGAAACTTACCCCTTCACCCTCTCTTCTCCCTGTCGACAGCAAGTCCTATAACCACGATTCCGAGCTATCCAAAGAAGAGCCTTCACCTACCAAAGACAAATTCAGCCAATCAGCAACTCACGGTCAGCCGTCGTTGCCTAACCAGCAGCCATCAGAAAGTCCACGAAGACAAACTAGAGCACATGCTGCCGAGAGTAAAGCTGAGTCTCGGTACGTGGACCATAACCAGATCTATCCAGAGAAAGCGTCCAAACCTGAGGAGGGCGACCAGGAGCGCTGGGAGGACAGGGATAAACCTCTTTTAAAGTACGCTGTTCCTTCTGACACTAGTACTAGCTTCAATGCTTCTCCGCGAAAAAATGTGGAAAGAAACGGTGCCGTGAAAGGGGTAAACGATGGCAAACTAACAACGAGAGAAACTTACAATCAACTGCCTGTGGGCGATTACAAACAAGGCAGCCTGCAAAATGCGCCTCCTAAGTTGTGGGAAAGGACTTCTCAGAAACAGACGGAAGCATCTAAAGAAACCAAAAACGGTAGCCGAGATGGTGGTGGCAGTGTCGCATCTAAAGAAACTAACATTGCAGTTTTAAAAGCACCAGTAGACCAGACAGCAGCGTCACCTCGCGATGCACCCAAAGATGTATCTCCTTCTACAGCTTTAAACAGCAAACAAAAAGACGCCGAAAAATCGGTTGAAATAAAATCGGATTCTACTTCTTTCGTGACACCGCAAGAGGACAAGGGCGAAGCGAATCACAAAACCGCTAGAAACAATGCGCTCGCTCGATTGAAGTCCAAGAACAGTGACGCAACAGACACACTGACAAAGGCATCTTCCACACACTCTATAGAAACTTCAAGGCAGCAACATAACGGTGCTACCAAATACACACCATCGCAGCAGCAGAAGCCACAGCAAAAACACCTACAGCAGGTTTCAGAGAGACAACTAACCAAGCAGGATTCCAAACAAAACCCACAGCCATCAGACGCACACAAGGCTCCCAGATCTCAGTCAGATAAAAACTCCGGTGATTCTACCATCAAAGTTCTCACAGCAAAAGCTCAAAAACAGGACCAACCACAAGAATCCACACTGCAAAAAGATAAATCTTCCCGGGCCGACAAAAACGAAAACTCGACTATCAACGCTTTGACGGCCAACATAGTTCCCACTTCCTTGCAAAAAGGACAGACAGAAAATAAAGGCAAGACCACCGAGCGGTCAACGACAGAGAAAGACACAGAACAAAAGTCATCACGTTCAGAAAAGACCGATAACTCTACCATAAAGTCATTGACATCAGGGTATGCTCCTTCCGCTAGAATATATGGAGAGCAAAAAGATAAAGGGGAAACCGTTTCGGGCATTAAACAAGAAAACGTAAAGTCACAAAGACCTGCTCAAGCGCCATCAAGAGCTAATGTACAATCCAAGAAACAGGAAAAGCAAGAAGAGACAAAACCACAAGAAAAGCAAGTGACGAAGGAAGAAGGGGTTCACACAACTCCAAAAAAGGAAGCAGCGAATTCATCGGACGTGCCACGATCCAAAGGGGAAACAACTCAACCAACAGTTAAAGAAGACAGGAAGGAACTGAACGAATCGAAGGGTTCTGTGCTGTCAAAGACAAATAAGAAAAATCCACAAAAACGAGAGTCACTGCTCGACAGTAAACAAGCCGATTCTTTGAGTACTGCAAGCAACACAGATAATAACACTAAAGACAACACGTCCTCGAAAACTTTGACTACTGAAGCATCACCGACAAGCGCCTTGAGTATTTCGCCTCTGGCCAATTCCTTGCAGAAGAACTTTCAGCAGGCCTTCCACGAGCCTAACCCTCAGGGTCGGACACTGACCGAATATAAACTAGAGCCTCATAAGTGGACAGCTCCCCCTCAGGACCATCAGAAATCTCTCACCAAGAACAAGGGCTCTCCGAGAAAGTCACAGATCGACACGCCAAGAGAGATTGAAGATCAAAGCTCATCCAGCATGTCCACCATGGCGGAAGGTCCAAGGAAGAGTGGTGCCACTGAACTGCAACAGGCAAGATTTGTGTGTTTGTTTATTAAAAATAAATAAGTCGATCAATGCGCACATTCGTATATAAACACTTAATACTACGATTTACTGCTATTAGGCTACTACTACTACTACTACTACTACTACTACTACTACTACTACTACTACTACTACTACTACTACTATTACTATTACTATACTACTACTGCTACTACTACTATACTACTACCACTACTATTACTATACTACTACTGCTACTACTCTTATACTACTACCAATACTACTTCTCTACTACTACTATACTACTACTATACTATTACTACTATTATTATACTACTACTACTACTACTGCTACTATTACTCACTCACACACACACACACACACACACACCCACACACCATTACAGTATGCTATTCAATCTAAAACTGACCTAACACGACCAACCCGTCATCCATTCCATTGAACCTGTTTGCGTGTGCTTTCAAAGGGGGAAAGCTACTTCAACGGTAGCAGTCCTAAATAAATGCAGGAAATTGTGTCTTACACACGCACAATGCAGATCTATCAACTTCTAACTTTCAAAGGCGCTTTCACCAGGTACATCGTAACGAACTCCTTTGATCTTAGTTTGTCAGTCAAAAAGCAAATGTTGAAGAAGAAGATGGAGAAGGAAGAGGACGTTGAGAAAAAGGATGATGAAAAAAGAACATTAGGCGAAAAACACCATTAATGTTGCAAAACAACGTCCACGCTGATAAAGTGTTCTCAACATTATTATAATTTGAGTCCAGTTCTCTTGCTCAAATTTCAGCCTTTATAAGTTCCATTTTAATATCATCTGTTAAAGCAATTGACTTCTGTTAGTGAGTACACTGAAATCAGTTCTTGCATACACAAATTAATTTTATCGTGCATTTATTATAAAATTCATGAGTAACGTGAATAAATTTAAGACACCTCATTTGATTTCAGCAAAATACTTTAAAATAGTTGGCTGCAATCAGAATGAGCCAAATGTCAGTCTGTCGGTCAGTCGGGCCGTTGAAAGCTATATCTCAAGAACCACTAAACGGATTTTGACCAAGCTTAATAGGAACATGGCCTAAATTGGTGGACTGCATCCCGGTGTGATCATATTTACTCTACCTCAAAGGTCAAGATCACTGAAGTCATTTCGTTGCTGAACACGTTTTGCTCAATATCTCAAAAAACGCCTGAAGCGATTGTGTTGAGGATTGGTATACAGGTACTTCAAAACATGGGTCATTCTTCAGTAGCAATCCGGTTGTTGGTCTTTCACTCCGTAATTCACTATTTTTTGTTCCAAATACAGTAAGTCCTCGGGTTACGATGGTCTCGACTTACGTTGTTTCGTGGTTACGATGCTCCTCCCCATAAAAATATAATAAATAATATTACGCGTCGTTCCGTGTTACGCGGTTTTTGCGTCGTAAGCGACGTAAACAAACGGGACCTAGTGTCTGGCGAGCGGCGAAAGAATACGCTTTGTTGTTGTTATACGGCGGGGAAGACGGCGTCGCTTCCTACGCTGGCGTTGCTTCATACGCTCAGTCATTGCACACACGCCATTTTGGTTGTTTACGCCGTCTATCTCTCTCACGTGTTTTATCGTTTTTTGCCCTTGGTTACGGATCCCAAACGTAAGTCATACTCTTCTGATGGTAGTGAATCAAAGAAAAGAAAGGCCATCACCATGGAAGTTAAAATGGACATTATAATATTAATACTTTTTTATGTCATTAACAGTTACAATACAGTATATAGCACTATACGCACAGTACGTACAGTACAGGTATTTTTCTTTATGTTCCAACTTACCTTCCGACTTACGATGAAATCGGATTACGACGCGTCCAACGAACGGATCAACGTCGTAACTCGAGGACCCCCTGTACACTTTTTGCCTTGTCTCAATTTTAACTGAACAGAAATTCCTCATTTTTACTTTGCGGATTCTTTAACTATTGCTAAGCCTGTTGGATCATTGGTATTTGTATTTTCTCAAAGGTCAAAGGTCATTGTGCTTCACCATTTTCTAAACATGTTTTGCAAAACAATTGGCTTGGCCGTTGTTGATATATATATATATTTTTTGCTTACAGATAGTTCAGATAATGACCAATGATGCCATGTTTTCTTTGTGCTTTCTTAGGAGAATGCCGAGTCACAATACCGCCAACGAAATGAACACTTTTCAAAATGCTTATTTTTCAGCTCTGTGTGTGTATTTGTGTGTCTGTGTGTGTGAGTGTGTGTGTGTATGTGTGTTTGTTGTTTGTTAGTTTGTTTGTTTAATTTAACGTCTGTTCGCCTAAGTGATTTTAGACTTGATGGGAGCAGGGGAAAATATGAAACAAATAAGGAATGGTCATAATGAAGGGAGAAATGGATTAAACAAAGTACACAAAACTGAACAATTAAACAATCAAAATTGTAAAATAATTATAACTTATACAAATGACGTCCAATATAACTACTAACCAATCCTTGTAAAATAATCTCAATTATGTATTTGTTATGTATTATGTGTTTGTATTATATATTATGCATTATTATAATTATATATATAATATAATTATTATAATTATTATAATTAT
Source organism: Oncomelania hupensis (assembly GCA_036898135.1). NCBI lineage: Eukaryota > Metazoa > Mollusca > Gastropoda > Littorinimorpha > Pomatiopsidae > Oncomelania > Oncomelania hupensis. Next base: position 28,593,909 of record CM072512.1, read on the forward strand.
TTTTTTATATTTTTATATTAATTATAGTAATTATAATTATTAATTATGTATTATGTGTTTAGGGGGGGGGGGGTATGTCTGTAAACACATTTGAATGGCTTGTCATCTTCTTATTTCTTTAGCCTGTTCAATTTCCTGGACATAATTACTTCCGGCACCGGTGATTAATAAACGGATACGTCATTTGCTTGCATATTTCTTGAAAATGTTTTAGTCTTCTCTTCAAATAAAAGAAAAGGGTAAAATTAGTCCCATAGCCTTGTGGCCGTAGGGGAGCGTGATGTTGGAGATCACACTTATCTTGGGCCAGCGTAATGAGGGTGATGCCCATCTCTCTCCCTCGCTACTTTACCTTCCCCACCCTTAAGAGAGTAGGTACTCAGTCACAGTTGAGTCAACTGGGGGCGTTGTTATTTGTCGCTTCACGGTTTGCGGTCACCCATCCAAGTGCTAACCGCACTGGATGGTGCTTAACTTGCGACACAATAGCGAGTGCTCCAACCACTGCGCTATCCGACACCCCAAATAAAAGAAATGCACTATAAAGGTAAAGAATGGTGGTAGTGGAGTCAGCAATGGTCAGTAATGGGGCTCTGAACTGATTTGATTCGATTTGTCTCACTTAATTTCAATTTAATTTTGTCCAGGTGATTCTGGAGCGGGATCAGCTTGTGCGAAACGAGAAGACGTACCAGCGCAGGATTCTACAGCTGGAGGAGGAGGTGAAGTCTGTGGTGAAGCAGAGTCAGGAACTGTCCAACGAGAACAAGTTGCTCCAGAACAAATTGGAGGCCTATGAAACCAAAGATTATGGAGGCGAGGAAATGTGTGTTTGATAATGCTAACATGGATCATGGACAACGTCTGCTGCCTGATTAACCTTTAAAATGTCAAGATTGTCCCCTAACCTTTTGATCACCTTTTGATCGCAAGAAAACAAGGCGGGGGGATGGGGAGGGGGGTTGGGGTGTATGGGGATGGTGGCGATGGTGGTGGTGGGTAGTAATAACTCGCCCAGTTTACATTTCGCGTTAGGGGCCCTTTTCTCAGGGCCGGCTTGTGGCCGCGGTGAGCATCTTTTCCATCACTTTGTTTCTTACCTTTACTGGTTTTCAATAGTAAATTAATTTAATAAATAACCTTGGTGATAGTGACGCCATGTTTTCTTAATAGATCCGGTGTACAAGAATACCCTATTTACTTTTCAGAACTGTGTGTATTTTTAAAAATGTATGTAAATGGAATGTTACACCACCTACATGGGATTTCAGAGATCCTTGCTGATCAGTGTGAAGGCATCTGCGTATTTGAACGATTACTCATTAATGTTTAACACGGACAGGGGAGCAAAATAACGCGAAGAATATGACAAGGTCAATATTAAAACAATAAAATCGTATTTTTATATGTCTTTTTCGTCAATTCCAGGTTCGCTAGAGCTCAAGGAACTAATGCGCGAAAAGCAGGAACTGCTGGGAACTGTTGCTAAAATGACGGGAGAGAAGCAGGAGGTGCATGCAGAAAACGAGCGCCTGAAGGTCCGATTGTCGGAGATGGAGAGCAAGAGTAAACAGTGGGACTCTCTCTACGTGGAGAACAACAAGCTCAAGGCCAAACAGGCTGAACTGGAGCGCAAAATTCAGGTGTGTATCTTTGAGCAAGCAGGTCGGCTTCGAACGCACAGTTCAAGTATGATTGGCCGCTGACAGAATCTGCTCAATGGTCATCGGCGCAAAGTCATACAAACGTGTATAGTGAAAAGTACCAAGCCAGCCTAGCCTAGAGCGTAAACTTCAGGTATGATTGGCCGAAATGATAATTATGCTCAGAGCTCCACTGTGCAAACCCTGTTGCGTGAACGACGTGGTTCGATCCCTACCTTCAGCAAACTATCACAGTGCATATTGAGTGGCTAATGAACTGAGCAGCTTGCTGTTTGAGCTGTGTTTCGGCGGCGTTTGCATTGCTTGGTTATTTCCATTCAACCTAACGAGATCAGAACTGTATACACAATAAGTATTTTTGTTACTCTAACTCTGAACACATACAAAAGGTTAAAAACAATGTAATATTTGGTGTAAATTCAATTACACTAAATCATTTGCAGCGTAGACTAGCGGTTATAAGTGGCCGAACTACGTGCAACTTCGCGTCACCATTTGTTAAAAAATTTGAATGCGTGCTCTGATGCCTACGCATTTTGGAATAGCAAGAGTTGAGAAATCTAGCCTTCCTAACAGCTGATTAGAAGGTCTAAACAAAATGTGTTTTAGGACCAGGAGAAGGAGAATCAGACGCTGAAGTACAGCGTAAAAACTGCAGAGTCGTCTTCCCAAGACAAGGTTGTGGAGGTGCAGAACGAGAACAAAAAGCTCAAGGCCGACCTCATCAATCTGGAAACCAAGAATCAAGGGCTAGAACGAAAGGTAAGAAGTATGCTAATGGCAACCAAGGACATTAATAGTAATTTGCCTTCCAGTTGAAAGAAGTTGTGGGACAAAGTATTCCACGTCAATGTCTTTACATGTAATAATTGGCGGCTAAATTAGTGATGGTTTAATGATGAAGATGATGCTGATGATGACGGAAGAGACAAAAAACGTTAAGTTGGTAAACAACATTTGACCAGACAGTCCTCTTTTTAAATTTGCGATCCAACACAGGCATATATGAAAATCTAATAAACATTAAAACAAACAAGCTGCAGCTGGAAGACTTGACAACATGATTAGTTTTAGAAGCTTTTGAAGAGATACAGGAAACACGTCGAGGGAAAACATGGAAAAGAAAATAGTCAAATCTAGCATAGTGTTTGCAATAGCCGGCACGTCTGCATTAGACTTCCACCGCAGTTGTTCTTTTACTGCTAACAATCTTAATCTGTTCACGATAAGTCACTATACCATCATTAATAAATTATTGTTGCTTTTAGGTGGAGAGACTAGAAACAGAAAACAAGGAGCTAAGCGAGACACTGGAACAGAAGCGCAAGGAACTGGACGAGCTGATGCGAGCAATGCACACTGAGACCACTGTAGAGACACAGCTTAAGGAGGTCAACATAGAGCTGGAATTCGCCAAGAACCAGTTGGCCGATCATAAGAAGGATCTCGATGAGACAAACCAACGATATAAGGTTGGGTTGGGAAGTCTAGTTGTCAATTGGTATATAATTAAAGAAAAGTATTTGTCTTTATGTTTAGTTGTTTCTATCTCATACAGTTACTAATAACTTATTAGTTCATCTCCGGACTGCTTTCTCTAGTTAGCCCACGGGCGTGCAAATAGGAGGTCTGTTTTTGTTTTCTTGTGACCATAACCAGATGCGTACAACTGTTAATGTAACTTTAGTTAGTTCGTAATGGGCTGGATAATAATACCATATTCTGGTTCCAACTTCAACTGTATCCGCTTTGTTTCCTAGATATTGGAGAAAGAGCGAGACTTAGTGAAGAACACGCTGAGGCTGAAAGAGACTGAGATGAAGGGCATTAAAGCCAACTCAGAGGAGAAGGACTTGCAGATTGCAGATCTCAAACGCCAGGTGGATGCCGCTAAAAGAAACGTCAAACAACTGGAGAATGATTTGGAAGATGCCAAACAGGTAAAAGTCACATATCTTCTCGGATGAAAAAAGAGGAGCGCAGAAATAAAACGACAGTAAAAGGTGTTCCGATCCCGTAACTTTTCGGTGGTTGAGGAGAGAAGTGTTTGGGACCCCTCTTTTCTGTAGACAAGCTTAATGAGGGTGGTGCCTATCTCCTCTCCTTTGTTGCGTTACCTTCCCCGAATCTAAACAGCAGACTAGACTGGGGTGTGTCGTGCGCTTTGTTTGGTGGGGGGGGGGGGGAGAGGGGCGATCTTTTTATGTCGTTTGTTATTTGCCTTCCACGTATGGTCACCCATCCAAGTATTAACCCCGCCCGACGTCGCTTCAAAGACCCCAGTTCGAAGGTTTGTTTACTTTTAGCCCTAAAATATGCATTGCAATTACATTAAACAATGACAACGTGGGCTTTCATTGCTCAAACCATCCGCTAAAGTTAAAATTTTCAATTTAGGTTCTGACAGGGAGTGATTTCCCCTGTTTTAACGGTACATCACCACTATAGCAGTGTGACCTTTGATCCTATCCTATCCTATACTATCCTATCCTATCCCGTCACTCAAAGGTCGTTGGGGCACCACAGATGATCGTTTAACCAGCGTACTCCATCTTCCTATGTTCTCAGCAACCTTCATGGCTTCGTTCAGTGTCAAACCAGTCCATTCTCGAATGTTGTCCTCCCACCTCTTTTTCGGTCTCCCTCTTCTTCTCCTCCTTGCACCGTTCCTTTGCGGGATGGCTTTTGCAAGACCTGATGATCTGGTGACGTGGCCATACCATTGGAGTTTTCGTTTTTTCACCACCGTGAGCATGTCATCATGTTGTCCAATGGCTTGTGTGATGGTCTGTCGGACTTCGTTGTTGTTGATTTGCTGGGTATAGGAAATGCACAGAAGTCTTCTCTAGGAACCTCATCTCTATGCTTTGTATTCTTCATTGTAGATCTGCTGTGAGAGTCCATGTTTCGCAAGTATATAGGAAGGTGGAGATGACAAGGGAGCGCAGAAACCTTACCTTGGAATGTAGACTGATGACCTTTGACTCTATTACCTTGAACCGCGCGGTTGAAGTGTATCGGGTAGGGTAGTGTCTATTTTATCACCTTTAAACAAAATACTTTACCAAGCAAATTTTTTTGTCTAGGTTCTGTCTATTACAGGGGTTAGTAAACGCTATTTTTAGCTCAAGAATTTTGGCTAGCGAAAGCGGATGGTTTTAATAGGAAAAAACACTATTCCTTTAATAACTAAAAAAAAAACTATACTTTTTTTTTGGGGGGGGGGAGGGAGAAGTAGGGTAAGCTAATTTGTTTCAGTGGGGCAACACACACTGTGAATGTTAAAAGGTTCTGTCGAGTTAATCCCTTTAACATGAAACAATGCTGACGTGTGTCCAAACCACGAGACAACTTCCCCTCCCAAGAAAGCTATAGAGTGGAGGGGAGAAATGGAGAAGGACGAAAATGAAAGAAAAAGGAACGGAGGGAAGATAACATGGACAATTAATCCAGAAGAAAAAGGAGATGAAGGGTAAATGTAAGAGGGAAACGTAATGATGTCATCATCATCATCATCATCATCGTCATTGTCGTCGTCGTCATCGATGACGACGATGATTCCTTTCAGAATGATTCTCGAAACGTCTAGTGATTATAATCAAGTTAAGTTGCTTCTTCTTTTTTTTTTAAATTTTCTTTTCTTTTTCAGACTGAAAAGGACTCGGTGAACCTAAAGGCCAGAATCCGATCGCTTAAAACCGAAATCGAGGACAGCCTGGCTGCCAACCACAAAATGAAACAGGAACGGACAGAGGCTGGACTGGAAACAGACCGACTCAACCGAGAGCTAGCGGCAGCCAGCGAAAGTCTGGCAGAGGCCAGGCGCTGTATCAAGAAGCTGGAGGGCGAGAGAGGGGAGAGGGACAAACAAGAAGAGGAGCTGAAAACTCGCAAGCAGAGAGAGCAAGAGCTTGAGCGTCAGGCCTACGACATGAACGTTCGCAACGAGCAGCTGAGGAAAAAGGTGGCCATTTTGGACGTTGTTATAAGTGCGCTATAGAAGAACGTACTATTCTTTGTGGACCTTGGACTGATAGAGAATGATGAAATAACGAGCAGATGGATAAAATGGATGGTTGAATGAGTGAGTTCATGGGTAACTGAGTAGACAGATGCAAAGCTTTGGATGCAAACCTACTTTGGAATAATTATGTTGTTAGATGGTAGGGTTCGTGAAGCGATGGGTCTCTAGTGCAAGTATTGACAGGACCAAACATATCGAATGGTTGAATTTACTTAATTGTTAAAGTGCCTGACAAACGGACACTAGTGCTGATATGATTAATAATCGTTGTTATTGTTCTTGATTGATACTGGGACGGATATAAAAAAAAACCAACCTTTGTTTGTTGTTTGGTTTGTTTGTTAGTTTTGATATTTTTTTTTACGTTGGCGAGTTTGGGCTTTAAAAGTATAAAGAGCATGGTGATATTCGTGAATATAACTCGTAGGATTTGAAATTATTATGTTTTTTGACTATTCGTTATCTCCTGCAGGTGCATGAGCTGGAGGAAGACAAGGAAGAGATGATGAAGAGCCGCGGTCTGATAGGGCTGGCGGAGATCGAGCTGGTGAACAAGCGGCTGACGGAGGAGAACAAGAAACTACGGCAGATGCTGGTGGAACGGAACATGGAAATCGCGCATCGGCAGTCTGAACGCAACACGCTGGTAGACCGTGTGGACAAACTGGAGCACAAGCAGAACGACTCGGATATCAAGATCAGGCAGCTCAAGGGCTGGGTGGACACGTCTGCCTACAACACCACACTGGCTCCTCCTCCCTCTCAGCCTCAGGCTACACATCTGTCTACCTACGCCCAGCCCCTGCCGTTAGTGGCTCTGCCGCCCGTAACGTCCAAAGCGGGCACCAGGGGTAAACCGGTTCGAGGCAAACGAAAGAAGATTCAGCAGAATCGCGAGCACGAGCTAAACAGAAGCTGGGAGGATTTGGGGAGATTTAAGGGAGAGACCGGGGACGCGCTGCATGAAGACAACAGTCTGAGGACCACGCCATCCCTTCCCGCCGTCTTTGACAATAAGTCTTTGTTGGCCCCAGCAGCGCCAGGACACTCGGGCTACTACGATATGTACCGAAACAAAATGAAACTCATCAGAGACAAGAGACATTAGCACAGGCAAATAATTATAGAAATGTGATAGCTTTTTCTGGGATTTCGTTTTTCGAGAAACAAAAATAAAACTGTTTGGAAACATGAGAATTAATTACGGCAACAGACGTCCTCATTTGGTGAAATGTGAACACTGAGATTTTGCCCTCTGGAGGCTTTATTGTGGTAAATTACAAATCAGCATTACTCGTTTGTGTGTGTACGGATGAGAGAAAGTTCGCATTTCGAAAGAAAGGCTGCAGAACTCGACTCGACTTATATATAAGTGTATGTCTTTCGACACCGATTTTCGATAGAAGTAGCGTTTTCCTTCGATGAAGATAAACATGCTGAACTTCTTTCTTTTCAAGTGCCGTCCATTTCTACCGCATGCAAAACTAAATGACTGTTGTATTCTGTTGTCATGGAGTGTATTTCTTTCATCGATTTTCGTCGTTTCCATACACTCTATAGACCTTCAAGCACCGCGCTGGAATTGTGAATGGTAACAATACCAAACATAACTCGAGGATGTGTTTTTTTTTCTCTACTCTTCAGATTGGCCCATCGGGAAAAGGGAGACATTTTAATCACAATATGTTTTTCCATTCTAGCTGGAATGTTATTTCAATCCATTACTGAAAGAGGCTGAAAGCTGAGGACTTAACGCGTAAAAATGATGCTCGTAATAAAATGCTGTGTTCTACTTCTCCAAATGAATGGAGCACAAACAAAACAAATCAAAAACCGATGGAATTGAAGGCCTCAGGACTTTCTAGATATCGTGTTGTTGTATTAAGTTTAATATCTCAAATTGCCTAGCTTTGAAGATATCTTTCTGAAGTATAAAAGTTTTTAATCTTGCTGTGATACATCTTAAGTGCACGTACTTTTCATTACCCCCGTTGGGATTCCGGGGGTTTCAGTATAACTAGTATCCCCACTTTCTGTCAATTTAGTGCTTTAAATTCCCACTGTCGCTGTCTTTCTCATTTGCTCTTTCTCATTCCTGCTCTTTTCTATTAATCTGCTATACTATCGTCTTCTTCGCTAGACCAGTCTCCTACCTTTTTTCTTGAAAACTCTTCCGGGACAAGACTCCTTGTTTGTGTATTAGGTCTGTTGGATCAGCTTGGGAATATTGGACGCTTTCTGCCAGGTGGTCACTAGGGCTTCCTATGATGTTATTATTTAGCAACGTAGGCATTTTATATGTATGTGTTTTGTTGATAATTTATAATGATGTTTGTATTCTATTTTGTTTTTGTAAACGGGGGTTCGATAAGTTGGGGTGAAGCCTCAGCCGCCCCCTGCGTGGGATGTCTTTATTGTAAAGTGACTGGCTGGTGGAGAGCTTTCGGTTTTACCACTAGGGTTGTTTCAGCAGATCTTTTATGCGGATCGGGGGTTGTCCGGTCCTGATTTGGCTCGGAAGAGTCCGCTGGACCTAAAACAATAATAATGTAATGAAATGTAATGTACTTTTCATCGTAAGACCACACTAGCATTATAGTCATTCATGTTTAAAAATATTTCACTTTTTATGTGTGAAATGTGTGGTAAAGGGATGAGGGTGGATGGACAACTGTCACTAACAAGTTGTCTACCTTTTGGTCACGTAATTTGCATTAGGAAGACTTATTAAGTCTGTTAAGCTTACTCAGTTTTAAAGTGCATCCTACAAAGTGCACAATTTCATGTTAGTCACTTGAAGGCTTTTATTAAACTGCAATTTTGATGTAAACGTGATAAACGTTTCAACGCGAGAAAAGTTTCAACGCTGAATTCGGAGAAGTTTTAAAGTAAGTTTTGGAATGAGTATTTTGTGTTACGTATTGAATCTTGTCTCTATTATAAAGTGAATGACGTTAATATACAGTAACGCAAAGAAAAAGGATTCGGAGCACTTACTATGCACGTGGAGCTTTCGAGACTGTTCCGTATAAAGAACAGTGTCGCGGGTTGCACGGCTTCCCTGAATGTGACAAAATAACAGAATTACAAAACGCGATTAAATTTGACAAGCACAAGATTAGTTCTTTCGCTGTGTATGGTTTTCCATTATATTTCAACCCAAGTGTGTGTGTATGTGACCAGATTTAGCATGTTCAAACACAGTTTGTGACTGCCATTGTTTTCAGCACAGAGTAATTTCATCATCATCATCATCATCAACAGCAGCATCATCATCATCATCATCATCATCATCATCATCATCATCATCATCATCATCAACATCATCATCACAGCATCATCATCATCATCATCATCAACATCATCATCAACATCATCATCGTCATCGTCACCATCATCATCATCATCATCGTCAGCATCAATAATAATAATAATACTAATACTAATAATAATAATAATAATAATAATAATAATAATAATAATAATAATAATAATAATGCTAATACGGGATGCTATCACGAGCTTTTTCTTCAATCGAACTCAAAGCAAGGCGATCTGAAGAGATTGCTATGACAGAAAGCGGAAAAGAAATCAAATTATGTATTTTTTTTATATTTAAATTGTCTGCATCCAATTCCATTATTAAAGGAAGGGAGAAAACCGGAGTACTCAAAGAAAACTCTCGGTGTCCTAAAACGTCTCATACCTAAGTCACGTAGGTTAGTCCCACGCGGGGTTCCAACCTGGAACCCTTGGTATAGAAAACCAGCACCGGAACCAACTGTGCTACCCCGGTTAACACATGCCATCGAAACGGATAAACCTACATGAATGAGGAGACATGGAGTCCTTCACGTTTCTCCGACAGTAATAGGGATGGATGATGACGATGGCGATGATGATGATGATGATGATGATGATGATGATGATGATGATGATGATGATGATGATGATGATGATGATGACGATGATGATCATGATGACGATGATGATGATGATGATGATGATGATGATGATGATGACGATGATGATGATGATGATGATGATGATGATGATGATGATGATGATGATGATGATGATGACATGGACCAAGTGTGACAGAAGTTTATTGCAAAGTTTAGAGAGTAGAAGATGCACTCTTAAAATTATTTGACTTGATTTATTTGGTTTTAATTTAGAATGCAGACATTTGTATTTGTTTTGAACTTGGAAAATAAATTTAGACATGATAGTAAAACTGTGTCACATGTTGCATGAAGCAGTTTTTGACAAGGAGAAAAAGGAATAACAGACCATGACGATAATGTCATTTATTCTATGCTTAATTGTTACGGAAACAACGACTAATGAGGTCGTAATTTGTTGAACCTTCATATTTTTGTTTTACGTAAAATCACACATACTTGCTGTGTGTTAAAAGAAAGATCATCCAGCTACTTTCAAATAGATTTTTCACGGCTGAGTGTTTCAAACCTAACCCTTTCACTAACAGCGGGGGTGAAAGGCGTACCGCTCCCTCTAGAGACAATCACCTAAAAGGAAATTGAAAATGATCGTGTTTCGCCTGCCATTACACTTTCGATTTCACACACAGGAAAAAAAAAGACTGGGCACTCGCGAGCAGACGGCAATGGGATAAGAAAGATTACCTGATAGTAATGGTTTCCGATGATGTAGGTAGAAGATTACTAGTTTTGATTGAGTTTGGCCATTCCTTCCATTCTTGATTCTTCTGCTTCCTTCTCTTACCCCTTTTTCTCTTCTTTCTAGCTGCTTTTGATATTATTATTATTAGTAGTATATCATGTATTACCCTTTCCTCTATTTTTTTTTCACCTCTTCTTCTTCTTTTTCTTCTTCTTCTTCTTCTTCTAATCTTCTTCTCCTTCTCGTCCTTCCCTTCCTTTTCTTCTTCCTAGTCTGAAAGTTACAGCGGATGCACGAAGACAGCTGCTGGTCGAAAAAAAAAACATAAGGGCAGCACGAGAAGAATGAAAATCAAGCATGTATTGAATTTTTTAAAACAATGGGTTGGATCTCAAATTGATCAGCAGCTGTAGCAAAATCAACTTCAGTCTGTCTTTGTACATTGAGCTCTGGCGATATAAAACACGCTCTTTTAAGTAATTGTAGTAGTTTGTTTGTTCGTTGTTGTTTGTTTGTTTGTATGTTTTTTTTTTTTTTTTTTTTTTTTTTTGGAGGGGGGGGGGGGGGGGGCCAGGGGGGCGGAGAAGGGGAGGGGGGTGATTTTTGTTGTTTTGTTCAGAACAAACGTAATGTGATTGTAGAAGCTGTTTATAAAACTATTCACAGGGCTGGTAATATTTCAGTTCTTGTAGTAAAAGATCGCACCCAAAACTGATTATTGTGTACATTCATTCATTCATTCATTCATTCATTCATTCATTTAGTATTCTTCTTCTTTTCTTCTTCTTCTTCTTCTTCTTCTTCTTCTTCTTCTTCTTCTTCTTCTGTGTCAAGGACAAGGTTTGTGAGAAACATAACTTGCATAATCGACGTGCACAAAATTCGAATACATTATAAAATATGCAAGGCACGAAACAGAAGGACAATTTTTAACTTCCTCCTACAACAATAAGAAATGCCGTTTGTGCAACACAAAATGTTACACACAAAAACTATCTTGGAATGTCGGTATGTCGGAAGTGCGCTTTCAAACTTACTCAGATCTAATGGAACACTGTGATGTCGTTTCTAGAACAATCGAGATATATTTTAGCCTCGAACCTCAGGATGAGAAGTGAGAAGCTCTCAGCCTTTTGCGTCACTTGCTCTGGGCCGCCTCATTGGCAGCATAACAACGTCCTTAGAAAAGATGTCTACCGAAAAGAGGGCAGGAGTGGACGTTAAATGGCTTCGTTTCTGCTACTGGCATCTAGCACTAGTGCATACAGAGTGTCAATGATCTAGTTGGATAAGATCCGAAACTATGTTTTAGTTTTTACTTTTAGATCTATGGATTAACAATCTGATATTCAGTGTAGGATTGTTGCTGGATTCCGTGCCACATTGAGCCAGATCGCTACTAAACCCGATACAATGCCTTGTTCCGCTGCACAAAATGAATGAAATTCTAAGCAAACTTTACTACTGGTTGTATGTAGTCAGCTGAGGCCCCTGACATCTCAGTGAGCTACATCACTTCTAACCATAATAAGAAACGTTTCTATATGATATCGTATGCCAAGCATGTTCTACTCAAACACGCTTGCAATCTAAACGGTTTAATTAAAGACATACACACACACATACACACACACACCCACACACACACACACATACACACACACACAATATTCAAATACTTGTTTTTGAGTTAACTGCCTGTTTCGTTTGAAAACTGTATCAAATGGTTATATTAACACTTTTCGCCCCAAATCGTATTTTATTATAATATTAGTTGTTTGCAAAACTTTAAAAAATATATTATTTTTTTTCGTCTCAGGTAATTTAGCCATTTACTGATTCAGTAATACTTCAATTTCCGCACTTTCAGTGTTGTCTCAGCAATAAGTGATTCTCTCTCCTGGAAATGGAATTAGACATAGCGCTACATTCTTAGTCTTTCATACAGATTAAAAAAAAAATCTTGCTATTAAATCTTAGCGACATAACAGATTTTTTTTTAATCCTACGTTTATTTGGTGTTGCCGAAAAAGAACCAGAATCCAAAGAACACAAACGAAATAGTGAAAACAATGTCAAGTAGTAACTTCCAGACAGTGAAGTTTTGTTTCTTCAGCTAGATGAAATTCAGTCTGAAATGTAGCTTCATTCCGAAACACAAAACACTCCCTTGGCACTTTTCATTAGTCCCCCATTCGTACGATGGTGGTTGACTCTGCTTTCAAGAACTGAACTGTCTGCTCTTGCTGTATGTTGTCTTCAAGCTGTTTTGAAGGTATAGAAAATCCTTGGAATTTCAGGTCAGGTAGTCTGGTTAGTTCAATTCAATCCGATTTGTACAAGCATTTCCTCTGGTTGTAGACTACAGAACATTACTATATTCTCTGTAGACGAAACCGGTGTTACCGGTCAGAATATTCCTCTAGGCTAGATTAAGTCTCCGGGATAACCTGACCTAGACCAGATTGTTCTCCCTCCCCCCTCTTGGGCCAGAATATACCCTCCTTCCCTAATCTACATCTTCTCCACAGACAATACATCATGAAAGTATTATGTAGGTAACTTAATAAGTGTCTTTCGTGTGTGTTAGTAAACAAATCCCACTGCATCAATGATGGATTTTGTTCATTGTTTTCCAAACAAGGTTATGTAGTAACGAAGCTCGTTTTACAGCCAGTATTATAGTAAGGGTGATTGGTTTTGCTGTCCCTGAAGTTTTGTCAGACACAACCATGATTCACAGAAAATCTTACACGCACATAAACACACAAGAAGCAAGGGGGTAGGAGGGATATTTGGGCCTAGGTTGTTTTCCCCATAGGTATTCTTTGGAGGAGGTATATTCTGTCCTGGTAGCCTATTCCGGGACTCAAGAGGACATGTTGTGACTGCTAAGTGTAAACTCTCCGACATTGTGAAGTCGGACTGCACTCGTGTGGAAATTTAAACTTGTTTGACTGTAAGTGTGAGGAATAGCCTTGTTGATATTCTGGTTCCTGATATAAATTACAGAATTCGCGTAACTGTAGGAGTAGTAGAAACCTAATTTAAAGTGTAGCTGTTGGGTGCTGACCTACATTTCGTCAAATCACGAAATAGGACTATTTAGTGACTTATAATGTACTATACTAACTAAAAAAAACTACGAGGAGTTCGAAAATGTGCTTGGATTATTTTGCCTTTGCGTATATTGTTTGATATATACTCCCAAAAAATCGACTTCCAAAAAAAAAAATTCTTCGGCAAGTTTCGGAAAGTGACGTCACAAACGTGACCGGTTTGGTTGGTAGTGTTTAGTGTGTTATGTTGGTTTGAGATTTGGCGCAGTGCAATTTAGCGTATTTACTGATTAAATGTCGATTTTATTTATTATTATAGTTAATTTGTAAAGGATAGCATATGCACTATTAAAAAAATGCCAGCTCAAATGTGTGTTGTTGGTGGATACATAAATAGATCATGCCAAGAAACATCGCTGCATCGTTACCCGAAAGATACTTCGTTATGGCCACCTTGGAACCGTCTTGTGTTAGTACGCGGAAAGATTTCTCCAAGGGAAATGCACACACTGTTGTGTGCTCCTCACACTTAAAAGAAGACAATTTTACCAATCTTCTTGAATTTCGAATGAAATTCGCGAAAATGCTCCTTCTCAAACCTGGATCCATATACCGACTATCAAGCCGGCAGTACGCCTACACCAGCAGTCGACTCTCACCCTAGCAGTGATGCCACAACAACAAGAAAGAGAAAGAGAAGTTCCATTCTTCTTATGAAGCTAAACCTTGCGAGAGAGGTTAACGATAGCATCACACTCTAAATAGTTTAGATACACAAGAGTGAAAATTGTGTGCGGGAGGTTTGAGGTGGTGGAGATAGGGTAAATCAGAGATAACTCATCAGATAGCATTAGCAGTGCCAGCAGTTTCCACAATTACTTCAATCAGGCCTACGGCAGTACTAAGCTTACTAATAGTAGCACTATTGAGTAAATTACTGTAACTTTAAAAAAATACTTTTTACGTAGGACTGTAGTGTAGACCTAAACGAAATTTTAAGTGCAGAGAATTGGTATTCACATTTCAGTCTTAGTTTTCTGTTTGTAAGGTACGAGTGCATAATAATAATATCGAAACATTATTCTGCTTTTAGTGGAAATTCAGTTTTTCCTCTGCTTATCTTTGTTAAATCCATTAGGCATATCGTGTCCTATTGTACTGACCATGTTCAATTTAACAGATCTATCGAAAAATATGAAACTTGAAATGTACATCACCAAAACAATAACATTATTATTATTATTATTATTATTATTATTATTATTATTATTATTATTATTATTATTATTATTATTATTATTATTATTATTATTATTATTATTTCATGCAAATGAAACATGATTAGCATCATACAAATAATAGTAATAAAATTTGAAGACATTTATTATGACTAAATAAATGTGGATGAAGAAAAATAAAAGTTACAATTACTGAATTAGGCTTGAGCTCAACACAAACTGAGAGATTGGTCCTTTTTGTGACGTCACTTACGTCGAGCGGGGAAAAGCGAAAAGTTTCCGGTAATCTCCGGAATTACCCGTGAGTCATCACTACCCAACAGCTACACTTTCAGGGTTAAAATATAAAATGATTACAAAACTGTCTTTGATAATAACTTATTGGTTGCTGTTATTTTTTATTGTTCTTATATAGCGCTTTTCTAGCTCAACAGCTGCTCAAGGCGCTGGCCGAAACAGGATTTTATTCAAGCCGCCCTAGACGCAAACTTGCAGGCTGTGTGGGACATCATCGCCTAACGCCTCAGATAACTTAGCACAATCAGGGCCGACGGGAATGGCGGAGAAGGGAATTTGTGCTGGCTGGGTATATAATAATATAATAATATTACTAATATTAATAAATATTAATAATAATTAATATTAATATTAATTAATAATAATTAATATATAATAATATATTAATTATTATTAATTAATATTATTATTATTGGGGTGTCGGATAGTGCAGTGGTTGGAGCACTCGCTACTGTGTCGAAAGTGAAGCACCGTCCGGTGCGGTTAGCACTTGGATGGGTGACCGCTAAGGTGTGAAGCGACAAACAACAACGCCCCCAGTTGACTCAACTGTGATTGAGTACCTACTCTCTTGAGGGTGGGGAAGGTAAAGCAGCGAGGGAGAGAGTTGGGCATCACCCTCATTACGCTGGCCCAAGATAAGTGTGATCTCCAACATCACGCTCCCCTACGGCCACAAGGCTATGGGACTACCTTTACCTTTACCTTTTTTATATAATAATATAATAATAATACTAATATTTATGTAACCCGCCACTCACCAGTTTAGGACAAGGGCGTCATGATCTTTAAAGTCCATGTTATAAAATGCGTGTATTACACATACGCACATACACACACACACATACACACCCACACACACATACACACACACACACACACACACAGGCACGCGCACGCGCGCGAAGGAAAAGCCTGACAACAAAAATGTATGAACATGAAAGATCAGAGAGGACATCAACAACAATTGAACTATTGCGCTGATGCTGATTTAGCTTTTTATTTCGCTTTGAAAGAAACGTGGCAAAGAAGCACCTTTGCTATCCGAGATCATGTTCAATATTACAGCGGTGGCTTATGATAAATTAAGTCGTTCTTTGTCATTTATCCTCGCCTCTATCTTCTGCATCACGCAATCGCAATCGTCTATCCCGACTGTTTCGCGACCTCTGGATGGACCTTAGACAAGGTGATGGTGCGAAACACTATCACTGGAGACTCCGAATGCATCTGTTGCCTCTGCGGTGCGGGCGGTTGAGAGAGTGGTAATTACCATACACGAAAGTCTTTCTGACTGTGTGTTTTGATGTTGTTGTTTTATCACGACAGTATCAATTGAGAAAGTAATGAAATTCTTATGGGGGCAACATTCGCTGTGATATTGAAAGGAATAATTATGTGACCTTGGGGCCCTACAATTACAAGTTTGTTTACAAGTGCGAAAGCACTGGTTAGTAATATAACTTATACTGCACTTTGCAGTCTACGAGCTCCAAGTCCAAGACGGATTGTCGGCTCCACACTGCAAAAGGAACATCCGCGTTCAAGTGGGTAATAACGTATCCAAAGAACGTGACCCTTATATGTGCTCACCTGCAAAAATGATAACGCAATATCAGAAGTATAATATCAGAAATGTTGACAACAAAGATGTTTAACTTAGCTTAGAGATGAACAGATAGTTTAATATTGAACAACACCAGATGTTAATTTACCGGCTCTCTAAGGGATTGATCGCAGTTTTTAAATTAACCTCCTTGAGACGTTCACTCCCGATAGTATCTTGCAGAACTCGCTATAAAGAATGTAACTTAGCCCACTTAGACCAGCGTAGCTGGACCTCTAAGTAGCCGCGCGAGTCATATCACTCTT
>CM072512.1:28615709-28667096 GCA_036898135.1 Oncomelania hupensis
ACTTTGCAAAACGAAACGATTAGATCTATCGTGCGCGCTTCCGACGTACTACCATTCGCGTTTCAACGTAACATAATGTAATCAAGATCCAGCCTCAAAGCACAGCCTTAACAAAAATTGACACAATATCTGGCGCTGAGATGCATTTCTGCGTCAAATTACAAACGGATCTTATTAAAACTCTTCTCGCAGTAAGTATAAAAGAAAGTGCTATACCTTAGTGCAAGTTTACTCAAAACACCCTTTTTTCCTGATAGCTGATTCTAAGGTGGCGACAAAGTTTGGACTCCAAACTTTTCAGAGATTGTGTAGAAAACAACATAAAAATTATTTGATATAAAGCATAAAAGTTGTTTAAAGCAAGTTTTCTTTCAGCTGCTTCCACGTCACCTGTAAATAATTAATAAGACATTGTATTAGGCTCCCTTGTCTATTTCGTTTCTTTTTTTTCCAGTTAAACATCACACGTGTTCTTTACATGTTATGTGGTCTGCTTTTTGCGGCTGCTCCTTCCTTCTTTTTGTTCTTGTTCTTCTTCTTCTTCTTCTTTTGCTTCTTCATTCTTCTTCTTCTTCTAATTCTTCGACTCTTCTTCTTCTTCTTCTTCTTCTTCTTCTTCTTCTTCTTCTTCTTCTTCTTCTTCTTCTTCTTCTTCGCCTTTTCTTCATCTTCTAATTCTTCTTCTTCTTCTTCTTCTGCTACGCTCCTTTGTCTTCGTGACGGAGGATGAAGGTACAGTTTTTTTTTAAAAAGACCACTACCACATACAGTAACCGTTAGTCATGTTACTGTGATGCTACAAGCATGCTCTCACGATAAGGAATGTGACACTACACATTATGAAGTTGAATTGGATCCATATTTTAATATTGATTTATACTACCTAAACGGGTGCACAGAATAGAAATGGCATGAACGCACTGGATTCATATTTAGTTAAATGAACCTATTTAAAGAGGAAAGTGATTTGCCAATCTGGATACCCAAAGAAATTAGACGCAGCTGCAACAATGAATGCAAAACCGTGTAAGACTATATATAACACATGACATTGAGCCCGCCTTTCAAATTGAGACAATAATTAAATTCTTTGATACATCACTTTCTTTCACTTGTTTGTGGGAGTTTTTCCCTTACTAAACTGCACTTACTTTTATTTTGTCAAAGAACAAACAAACGAGTTTGTTGTTACACTCGTGCAGCTCTCGCTTTGAATGCTTCGGCTGACCAGGTTTAAGCAGTTAAGGGAGATTAAAATTGCGTAAGGGAGTCTTTAACATGGTTCATTATGAATAAAACAGCTGTCCATTTCGATGTCCAAAATGACTTCAGAAACTTACTTCGGAAATCAAAGTATATAAAATAACTATGAAATAGTGGCACCAAAGCTATCTTGTTTAATTATGTTGGAATAAAAGGTGAAATTAGTAGGATAAAGGAACATAGGCTACACACCGTTAGTAGACATAAAGTTTTGCTTTTGCTCAATAACCATTAGGTTTGTGATACATGTAGCTGGAGGTAAAGGTCAAGAGCCACAGTTTCCTGAATCAATGAATAGGAAAAGGGGCCTGGCCCCCCAGAGAACACTGGAAGGTTGCCTAACGGTTGTTTGGCAAAGCTTTGGGGAGACGCAGGTTTATGTTGGTGAATAAAAAACAGTTATCATTTGTAGTGCTTTCTAATAATAACAACAACAACAATCCTATCCTATCCTATCCTGTAACTCGGAGGTCGTAGGGGCACCACATATGAGCGTTTAACCAGCATACTCCATCTTTCCGCTGGTTAAACGATCATCTGTGGTGCCCCTACGACATCCGAGTTACGGGATAGGATAGGATAGGATAGGATTGTTGTTGTTATTATTATTAAAATGCACTACAAATGATAACTACATTGCCCTGGGGGTTCGGGCACTGATTAGAATAGACCCAACGTTTCCTGACGTGTCGTAAGAGGCGACTAACAGGGGTGATGTCAGCAAGGCATCACTGGACGAAAGTCTTCTACACAGAAGTCACCGACCAAGACGGGGAAACCTCATGTTACTACAGGTTCAACGACCACGTGCTCGGGGTCAAGGAGAGCCACACTGTATTCGTGGTTATCGGCTGTGGCCAACAGCCTGGAGAGGATTTGGCCATGCCAGGTCTTTTTTGCCCAAGACACACTGCATGATGAATCTGAAGGTCCCGGGTTCGAGCCCAGGCCGGGGCATTGTGTTGTGTCCTTGAGAAAGACACTTTACTCTCGTTTCCTACTCCTTCGGATGAGAGTATAAACCGAGGTCTAGTCTGTGTCGCATACATTCCATCATAACGGACTTTAAAGATCCTGACGCTCATGTCCTAGACGGATGAGTGCCGGTGATGGTGACAAGAACACACCCAGCATGCACCTAGGTCCATCTCCCCCATCACTGGCTGCCCAGGATTGTGCTCAGTTGTCTGGAGCGTTATTACGATACGCCCAAAGGCTGCAAGTTGGCGCCTCGGGCGGCTTGAGTGAGATCCTTTATCGGCCAGCGCCTTGAGCAGCTCTTAATCTGGAAAAGCTCTATATAAAAACGATAAAATAAAATAAAATAAATAAACTTATTTTGTATAGCGCAAAATCAGACAAAATATTTGCTCAAAGCGCTTTTTACAGGCATTCGCTTGGACCAACGGTTAAAATACAAAGGTCGAATAAACGAAACAACAACAAACACACACAGACACACTCACAGACACACACACAGACACACACACAGACACACACATAGACACACACACTGTCATTTAAAGTGATTTAGCTTCCACCATGCGTCCTAACTAGTTTTGGTGCCGACCGGAACCCAATGCACTAAAAGAAGTGTGTGCTAAGGGATTTAAAATTAATTGGGTTTTAAAATAATTCAAACCATGATTACGACACGACAATTGGTAACAGAAGTGAGAGTGTACAAAAGTGTACAGTAGAGAAGAATCATTGAGGTTTGTGAGTAACTTATCTTTCGACCAGCACATTCAGAAGGCAATCAGTAAAGCGAATCAAATGATTGGAATTAATTTTTTTAAAATAAATAATAAAAAGATTCTTGGCATTTATGAACAAAATTAGTGTTAGCACTGTTTAAAAGGCTTTAGTCCGCTCTCTTGTGAATATGAAAATGTAATCTGGTCACCATATTTACAGAGACAATCGGACGCGATCGAGCATGTTCAGCGAAGAGCTACAAAGATTCTGCGGAACGCGCAACATCTCGTACAGCAAAAGGTAAGAGCATTTTGCAATTACTAACACCTAAGGGACGAAGACGTAAGAGGAGATCTAATACAGATGTTTAAAATGAACATTCACCGAATAGTTCCAGTCAATTTTCAAGATTTGTTTCAGGTCAGCAGGGTACGTTGATGGTTAACTATAGTCGAAAACATATTCAAAAGTATACTCATGTGCAAATAGGGTAGTCTGTGGGAAACTGGGATGCTCTCCCAGTGAGCATGAAATAATAATAATAATAATAATAATAATAATAATAATAATAATAATAATAATAATAATAATAATAATAATAATAATAATAATAATAATAATAATAATAATAATAATAATAATAATAATAATAATAATAACTAGCATTTATAAAGCGCCTACCCTAAGGATCTAAGCGTTATACACGCACACTTTCTTACGCAAACACATATACACACTATACATATACTATAATTATAAGACAAGTTACTCTTTCACGCGTAGATACTACTGCTGTGTAAATCAATATGACAAAAACATACTAAATTACTACTTAACCCCCCACCCCTCCAAACCCATTTTACAACTACAGATAATGCTGAAAGACTTTTGAGAAAAGACACGTTTTAAGGTTGGATTTGAACGATTCACAGGAGGTAGAATGTCTAACATGAAAGGGGAGAGAATTCCATAGGTGAGGGCCGTGGACAGCAAAAGAGCGGCAACCATGAGATTTTCTTTCGTAACGGCCCTGACGGAGAAGACGACAGTCAGTGGATGAGCGAAGGGAACGAGATGGAGTGTAAAGGGAGACAAGGTCAGATAGATAAGAAGGAGCAGAACTGATGACAATATTGTAGCAGATACAGGCAATTTTATACTTAACACGTTCCGCGACAGGAAGCCAGTGTAGCCTTACAAGGAGAGGTGTGGAGGGTTGGCGATGATTTACTTTAAAGATAAGATGGGCAGCAGAGTTCTGAACTTTTTGAAGCAGAGAGAGGATAGAATCTGGACAGCCAATGAGAAGGGAATTGCAATAATCTAATCTAGATAGAATACAGGAAGTAACCAAACATTCGCTGAAAATATCAACTGGTTCAAGAACCTTCTGGATAGCAACCCAAAATGTATAGATAATTTTACAAAATATGAGGATTAGAGATAATATTTAATAAAACTTGCGCTAAGTGACCCGCGCACAAATGCGTTGAAAGAAGAGGCGTGAAATAGGCCTACTACCACTACTACTACTACTACTACTACTACTACTACTACTACTACTACTACTACTACTACTACTACTACTACTACTACTACTACTACTGCTGCTGCTACTACTATATCAGTACAACTTATGTTAATCTGATGAATAAAATTTGATACAACAACAACAAGCTGCTACTACTACTACTGCTGCTACTAAAATTACTAATTTAAAACGAGGAAGATGAGTTTTAAAAAAGTATCAGGTACCACAATAAATGTTTGAGTGCATCATTCTCCCCTAATCGCGTTTGCGTGATGTGTGTGCTTGCGCCAACATTAATCCCCTGCTGTCGTTACTGCCAAGACCATCCACATAACAGCGGGATTCATATCCCCCTCTACCCTCTCCACCTACCCCCATCCACATACTCACCCCAAATACCCAACCCGACTCACTCCCCCACCCACCTCTCTCTCTCGTGTATGTTATTAGGTAAGCGTGCATTAACGCACGCACACACATACACACACACAAACACTAAATGCACAAACACACGAACACAGACGCACACAACATTCCTTCATATATTCCTCTCTCTCTGTCTCTCTCTCTCTCTCTCTCTCTCTCTCTCTCTCTCTCTCTCTCTCTCTCTCTCTCTCTCTCTGTTTTACTCTATCTCTCTCTCGCACACACTCACTGACGCACACTACATTCCTGGTTCTTTCGACTTAAATAATTTGAATCGGAAATGGCGTTTTCCGGCGACCATGAAAACCTGTCCAATTCATAAATAAAACCTGAAATCTCTCCACTCCAGATCATCAAACACTTACAGATTAGTTCACTGTAACGATTGCACTCTTTGGTTATCAGTCAAAGCCGAATAGCTTGGACCGTCTCATCATCAGATCCTTAACGCACCCATGCCTTGTCGCCGGTCTGCGGGTGGCCGCAGCACGAAGTAGCGGGACTTCTTGCCTCCTTCAATTTTCAACCCGCCCGTTAGTGAGTACCATCGCGCGCGATGCACGTGCGCGCGTGTGTTCCAAGACTTCGCAGAGGGCTGAGATCTTTCATGTGTTGCACATTTGTTCTTTCTAAAAACTAAAACTATTTCTCTATGGTAAGCTCGATTCTATAGGTGGGAAAACAACTTCTTTGCTGTCGCCAAAAAGGTGCTCTTTTGCGTGGGTGTTAGTAGCGTCAAGACTTCAACGAGAGCTTACATCATCTTTCATGTGCTTCCAAAAATGTGATAGTAGTATAAAACTGAAACAATTTCTGTTTGGTGTGTTTGATTTTTCTGAAAACTAGAGCAGTTTCTTTTTGGTGAGATGATTCAAGCACGAAATGTTGTGTAGACTGAAAAAAAACATTGTGAAATGAGAAAAAAAATCATTTTTGAGCTTAAATATTTTAGTGCCTTTCAGTTAGCCGCTTAACGGCGATTTTACAATAAAACCCACTATAGATGTTTATATCTACTGTTTGTTAAAGCAAGTGATTCCCTGAAAGAGAAAAGAAAACACTTTCATTTTGAATTTGCCTTTTTATAAAGGTAGTCAATCTTTGTTGTGTCATGATGATTTTAGTGTACTGGAGAAAAAAAACACCAACATTGTTGATATTTTGTTGCGAATCGGTAAGCTCCAAGTGACGTGTGAATGAAAAAGGTTTGTATTTTGAAATTGTTTTAAAACCAAAATCTGCGGTGTTTTGTGAAATAACTGAGTTGATGGGGGGAGGGAGTGGTGGGAGAGACTCCTCTTGAAATATACATCTTTAAAGAAATAAAACAGGTTGCAGCACTAGATGAGTAAGAAGTACTTTCGTTGCTGTTGTTTGATCAAGTTGTATTCATGAGATTAACATAAGTTGTACGATGTAATACAATTAACGTAATATATCATGCATACATCATAAATATTTTCAGCATTAATTAGGACATTGATTAAACCAACTATACAATCACCTTACTACTTACACATCACTTTTAACAACATACATTCACTGGTAACAAATCTTTCACATTTAAAATAAAAAATGGGGTGAGGAGGGGTGGGGTGGGGGAC
The DNA here is from genome assembly GCA_036898135.1 of Oncomelania hupensis. Lineage (NCBI taxonomy): Eukaryota > Metazoa > Mollusca > Gastropoda > Littorinimorpha > Pomatiopsidae > Oncomelania > Oncomelania hupensis. The sequence goes on from CM072512.1 coordinate 28,622,232, forward strand.
TTTTAACTTCTTCTGTGAAGAACTAAGTACTTATGAATCTCAATTACTTTGCTTCTTATAAATGTCAATTTGCGTCTTACAGAAAATTGAATTTGGAGTTGTGACTGTGAAACTGGCTTCTCAGTGTTTTGTTTTGTTTGTTTGTTTGTTTGTTTTTTGTCACTTTTTATTATGCCGATCTGTGATTGCGTGTTTTCCATTTCAGAGTTCTAAGAGAGTGCTGTTTATTGTAGTTTTCAAGTTGTAACTGTATCATAATTGCTTTCGTAAAAAAGATGTTAAGCAGCGAATCCAGTTGACGCAATGAAATCTTTATTTTTGTTGTTGTTATTGTTGCTGTTGTTGTTGATCTTCTTCTTCTTCTTCTTCTTCTTCTTCTTCTTCTTCTTCTTCTTCTTCTTCTTCTTCTTCTTCTTCTTTTTCCTCACATCATCGTCAACGTCATCGTCATCATCATCATCATCTTCATCTTCATCATCATCATCATCATCATCATCATCATCATCATCATCATCTTCTTCTTCTTCTTCTTCTTCTTCTTCTTCTTCTTCTTCTTCTTCTTCTTCTTCTTCTTCTTTTTCCTCACATCATCGTCAACGTCATCATCATCATCATCATCATCATCATCATCATCATCATCATCATCATCATCATCATCATCATCATCATCATCATATTCATCATCATCATCTTCTTCTTCTTCTTCTTCTTCTTCTTCTTCTTCTCTTTCTTCTTCTTCTTCTTCTTCTTCTTCTTCTTCTTCTTCTACGTTTATTTGTTTGTTTATTTATTTATTCAATATTTCTTCTCTTTATTTTAAGGAACTAATTTATTTTATAAATTTTTGCCAAGGCTTGCAATCGAAACGTTTTCGTTATTGCTCTTAAAATATTTTAAAAGTCTGATGTAAAATTGTATTTTGATCACCTTTTATACTCCTTCAGCCTCTGTGTGTGTTTCTTTTATCTTGCTTCATTTCGTTCTTTCTCTCTTTCTTTTATTGCTTTCTTACTTTTTTCCTTTCTTTTTTTATGCTCGTCTTTCCGTCGGCATTTATTTCTTTCATTTTTTCTTCTTTTCTTTCTTCCTTATGTTTTTCTCTCTTTGTTAACTTTCATTTAGTTTTTTGACAAAGATAGAACTGGTCCAATTATTTATGGTTGTTTTAAAATGTAAAACTCTTCTAGTGCAAACTTTGAAAAAAGCTTTTTGAGTATATGATTTGACCGTTATAATTTTTTTAACGAATTAAAAGGATTTTGATCAAAAGTGATTTAATAAAACTTTCTTTTTAATGGATTAATTTATGTTATTTTATTTTTTAAATAATATGAATTTTAAGTGAATTAAATAATAATAATACTAATAATAATACTAATAATAATAATAATAATAATAATAATAATAATAATAATAATAATAATAATAATAATAATAAGTAGTAGTAGTAGTAGTAGTAGTAGTAGTAGTAGTAGTAGTAGTAGTAGTAGTAGTAGTAGTAGTAGTAGTGGTATTATTATTATTATTATTATTATTATTATTATTATTATTATTATTATTATTATTATTATTATTATTATTATTATTATCAATTTCCATTTATTTTAATTTCATTTCATTTCATTTGATCGTAGTGTGTGGTATTGTATTGTATTGTATTATCACAGATGAAATTATCCTCTACCCTGCAATTAGAATTCTCTTTGTCCGATACCTTCCTGCACTCCAGGTTACCAAAATTGAACATCATCCCATGCCCAATACCAAATCCTGGAATTGCTGCTGTGACACATTGATGAGGTCACGCCATCCACTGGGTCGCACAGATGAATGAATCATTCCTTTTTCATTCTGTTTATTCGTTTTTCGTTCTTTTTAGCCCCCCTAAATGATATTACCCATAAAAGGAATATGAGCGTGCACATTTTGTGACCGACTTCCACCTGTGGTAATGAGTTTTGTGCCGCAATATTGGATTGATTTGTGGACTGAACTTTTGGAAATCGCATTTATCGTTTTGGTGCACACATTGGACTAGATTATGTCTCTGAAATATTACTGGGGGTCAAAAGTGCAGTAGCTGAATTAATTATCTCAGAAAACATGGAAATGTTTTGATGTTTTGTTTGTGTTGTTGTTGGTGTTGTTGTTTTGTTATGTGGCGTATTTTGAACACACTGACTTGATTTTAATGTTTTATTGCGATCTAGTACCAGAAATGGATTCCTTTCATCATTATTGTCCGTTGTTACTTTTTAGTGACTTGTAATGTTTAATGCAAGCAACAGAACCAAAAGAAGTAAGAATGCAAGAAGACCAGTTTTTTATCACATGGTCGGTACAGGATAAGTCTGAGTTATGACCTCTGTCCTTCAAGTTGACGAAACATCAATAGATGGTAGTTTTTTTTAGATTAGCTTTGGTATCCGTAATCGCACTTCCTGAGCATTAGAAGTATGCAGATTTTTATTTGTATTTTATGTTATTATTTTATACATTTTTATTAATACTCCTAGTTGCGGGACTAACTTGCCTTGTCCACAAGCCAAAAACCAATGGCGCCTGACAGGTGTGGGTTCGAGCCAGCATCTTGGCGTTATGTTTCTCCGAATATTATTTTACTTTCGACTCGGGCAACGTCTCTGCGGCTTTCTCCGGGTACTCCGGTTTGCTCCCTCAGCAACAAATTTCAAAAATTCACAAATAATGTTAGGTAGGTAGGGTTTGGGCGCCACAGGCTGCGACTACGCCTTCCCCGGGGGAGGCGACCCAGAGTTTCCCGATAGAAAGGGATAATAAATTGCAGCAAAAAAATAGTTTCTGTAATAAACGCATTAGGCATGTTAGGCAAAAACTATTTTACTTAATTGTTAAATATATTTGTATCAACAACTCGTAATTCCTGAAAGGAAAGATGAACTATTAGAAATCATTTAGAAACATTGTTTAAATTCAAATTTTTCTAATATTGTTCATAGTGTTCTGCCACATGTAACATGTATCCCATTAAAAGGAATTTTCAATTATTAAAACACTATTCGTTTTTTATAATGTATGTGACATGATTTATCAAAATCACCTGTCACATATGGCTAGTTTGAACCCAGTACTAAGGCTTCAAGCCTCTAACACTTCATCCTGCTTTGGCCTGTACGTGTATCTTAAAGTCGATGCCTAGAAGACGACAGAAGTTAAAGGACTGTGCTAAGCATGTGTAAGCTAACTCTCGCTAAGGTAGGCAGTGACCTCATCCCGCTCATCTATATCCGACACCCCCGCTAGGGTATCACGACACCCCCGCTCAGGTATCACGAGATTTCGCGGGCTTTGGCTGACCACATTGTTAGGTAGTCATTCTCTGTCTAAATCTCAACCGAGAAGGACGCACGCTGAAAGCTCTCTCTAGCAGTAGTCTACGCAGGTGACGGGTGAAATTCAATTCATCGCAGTATAGCCAGAGCCTGACATTGTCAAAAAGACGAGCAGGCTTGTTGGTCTGATGCAGGAGATAGACCACTGAGAGTCAACCCTGCATTGGAGCATCGAGCACTGTGCTCCCATAGCCCAAGAGACAACAAACAAGAAGAGGAGACACCATCACCACACCCCAACGATTCAGCTAAGTGCCACAGAAAACATGCACACACACTGATCTAGAAGGACTGTGTGGTAGTCAACTCTTCTGAAAGCGAACATTAGACCAACCAGAACAAATAGCCCAAAGATGAGACAGTAGCAAATTTCGAGAACAGTAGCAGCATAGTCGGAGCGAACTACTCGAAATGAATTTGGATTGTTAAGCTAATCATAGTTATATTACGTTTTTGGACATTTAAGTTAATATAGAGATTAGAATTAGATATAGAGTAGAGGAAATAAATATGTGATATTTACTGTTAACAAGTGGCTGGACTACCTGTTTCCTAGCCGTGCGAGAGCTAGTGTGTCAGTGAATCTTTTACACGTTTCTCCCTATTTCTATAACCCTATCCGCACACAGACTGGGCTAAACATATACATGTATTAAGATTAGTCATAGGGTGATTAAACTATGCCGATTCCCGCAGACGAAAGACGAGTTGGTAATAGCATTCCATTGTACAGAGCCCAGCAACAATAGACCCACCGTCACATCACCCATAGCTACGAAATTTTCTCTTGTGAAATATATGTATCTTCTAAAACAAAACTAAGGACAATGCAGTTTACAGTGCTACAAGTTTTCATATTTGTTCCTCACACAAGGATGGAGCTATGCCTAATAATAAGCTAGCATAATGCTTGCTTGAGGGCCAATTTCGAGAAAAATATATTCATAGATTTCAGCTGTCAGATTAGATTTCTTTTATAATTTGAAGAATGCGTATAAACATATTAATACATGCAGTTGGGTGGGTTTTTTCGCGCGCGCCTGTTTGTGTGTGTGTGTTTTAATAGGCAATTTAATTCGGTATAATCTAGATTAAGTATAAAATATTAAAATTAGATTTTTAAAACAAAAATGCAGTAATATATGTTGACCTTTCCAATGTTTTCGTGTCCCTTCACTCTGCTGCTTAAAATCCCGCCTTATGGGTGATTTTGGAAACTCGGGTCCCAAGTATATGGGGCAAAAATCTATGATTTTCCCTGGCTGTCCGCACGTCCTTGGAGCCCATGGGGTTGCTGTGCCGCCAGAGATGTCAACTCCTCTACTTCCTTCCCAGTAGCCCACGCTAGGAATCTTTATCTTCCTCCCTTTATCTCAAAGTGGGATCAATCACGAGTGATTTCCTCTGTCAGGATTCGTTGTTGCTGAAGTAAGTGGCGTGACACCTCGTTTCCACACCGCTAGTTGTCACATTGGTTTTTTTTTCATCCTTGCTGACTTCAGCATTGAAACCTAACCCCTAGTACTCACTGTTCCTCTTGTCGTTTGTTGACTTATCGACCCGCTACAAGCAAGTGTTTATATCAAAGAGGAATAGTATTTTTTATTTGGTCACTTTAAATGTAGAAACGATGGAAAGTGACATGTCCTGCCAATTGTGATGCGGGGAAAAATTTTGCAAGAGCTCTGTTTTCATCAGTGCTGACCACAGACAGAAATGAAACATTTCGAAAGTAAGTTACAACTGAATAAATACTTGCGCTGGGCAAACAGTGAAATCATAGAGCTTGGATAATGCTAATGCGCGTAAATCAGAATGAGACACATTAATGATTTGCACAACTTTTTTACCACACGCATGCGCAAATGGCATCAAATGCTAAACCTGGTAATATTTCAATGAAGCTTGGACAAAATCTGTTTGGTGGTTCTTTAGATATGGTAACCAACGGAACGACATACCTACTGACGTATTGCTTGTTCTGTTTTTCGTCCAAATCAAAGTATTTCCAGAAACCTCTGGGAATAACAAAAAAAAAACGTTCCTACGACATCATGCTGGCAGCGCCACTGGTGACCTTTATGTCTCGCACACATTCGCACTTTTGTATTATTATTCATGGTTGACCATATTGATGTGATTTTTTTATATGGATAGTGCATTGTCCTAATCACGTGCCTCTATACTATCGCAAAGTAGATCCAGTGTAATGGTGACGGTCTATGAATTGAAGCTGTCATGCGCCGATTGAAAGTGACAGTATGGCCATTAATTATATTCTCCCGTGAATTGTGTGTGTGTGTGTGTGTGTTTGTGTGTGTGTGTGTGTGCATGAGAGATGCTTTGAGAGAGAGAGAGAGACAGACAGACAGACAGACAGAGGAAGGGAGGAAAGGAAATAAAGAAGGGTGTGTGAGAATTGTTTTTTTTAAATTTTAACAAACTTCTCTTAACTGTCACCTCGGTTTTTTCGTTTGTCTATATGCACGTTATTGAAAAGAGACTTGTGGCGACCTTGAACCGTGTCACTACTGTAGTTCGCTAGGTGAGTTGAACATTTTGTCTTTCATCACCCTTGATGATGGTAAGCGGCAAATGCAGAAGAACCACACTGACGGATCGTAAAAGTTACGGCGGATCGAAGGCACCCTACGTTGCGAAAACCGAAAGCAGTGTTTGGGACAAGCAGCAGCGCCTCTGGTTGTGTGGGGAAAACGCTCAGCAGTCAAAACAGCAGTGAAAGGTGACCAACACTTTGTGTTGCCGCGATCAAGCTGACATAATAGTATTCGATTCCAGCTTTAATGTGTTGGAAGGTGTGCAGGACATTTCTGTTACTTTGACACAAAAATAGGGCATCGGAACCCGATTTGCATAAATGGGTAAGGACCATCTATGCTATGGAGGGTGTGGAAAAGTAGAGCGAGCGAACATGACACATGATGGATGCTGGAGCTAGCAAGGTGGGCAAAAAAAGTGTCAAACATAAGTACGGTCAGTTTAGCAGGTTTAGTAGTCCGCGCGAGCCGAGTGGGAAAACTACGGCTAAACAATGAGTGCTAAATGAACAGAGACAAACAGACAGACAAAGACAGAGAGAGCCAGAGACAGAGACACAGGGACAGAGACTTGCCCACAACCGTTCGTGGTTCTTAGAGTGACGGTCTTGCGCGCCGATGCCCAGTGCCCTTAAACTTGAGCCTGGTTCAGGCAGCACGCCTTCGGATGAGAGTATAAAAAGCAGAGGTTTAGTCTTCGCACGCATGCATTTTACCGCACGGATTTAAAGATCCTGACGCTCATACCCCGGACGAGTGAGTGCCAAAGGTGTACTCGACTTTAAAAAAAAATATCCTAAAGCTCATAACGCTGGAAGGATGAGGGTCAGATATTACTAACAACACACCCAGCAAGTCTTGTTACGTCCTGTTACTCCTCGTTGTGCGTAGCGCCACAGGTAGGTAGGTAGGTAGGTAGATTACCGTCCCCGGACACCTACCTACCTACCTACCTGTGGCGCTACACTAGCAGTTGTCGCCTTTTATCTAGAAGGCAGCCTGAATTCCGCGCATAAATGGACGAATATTGTCCACAAATCAAAACAAATCTATATTATCATATGCTTTTGAATAGATTCCAGGAGTTTGCACAGATTTCAGGAGTTCGCACAGGAGTTTGAACAGATTTCACATCAGCGTGTTAAAATTACCTTAAATTGTTAGAAAATAAATGTTGTGTATTAGGGTTTAGAAATAGGTACAGTTCAACACTTCCTAGTATAATATACGGAATTTAAAGAAAAAAAAGCTATGTAATTAGGATGACCTGAATTGCATTCCCCAAAAACTTAATGTTAATTTGTACGTTAGAAACGTTACAATAATTGCTCCTCTACATAATAATAATAATACTCAGTATTGCTAGATGTAATATTTTTACAGCATAATACTGATTTTATTTTAGCGGAAAAAAATAATAATAACAACAACAACAACAATAATAATAATAATAATAATAATAATAATAATAATAATAATAATAATAATAATAATAATAATAATAATAATAATAATAATAATAATAACAACAATAATAACAGCAAAAACAACAACAACAAGCGTGTGTTGGAGTGCATTTGCTGTGTTTGTTTGTATAGGACCGATTCTGTTGGACTGGGTGACGATAAAATGGCTATATGGAAGTAACCCTTTGCTAGACTTGCGAGTCGACGTTTTCCAGGGACAGAATGTGCTTTAAGCTGCGTACACGCTTATTTGAGAACTTTCACATGTAATAATAAACTGTTCTATGATCCTACTACCTTGTGCAAAAGTTTTAAAAACAATTACTTGAGATTCCAGTTAACTTCCCGCTTTACCTACCGGTAACAAGGCTATTCCTATCCTATCCTATCCTATCCCGTAACCCGCAGGTCGTAGGGGCACCACAGATCATCGTTTAACCAGCATACTCCATCTTTCTCTGTCCTCAGCAGCCCTCATGGCTTCGCTCAGTGTCAAACCAGTCCATTCTCGAATGTTGTCCTCCCACCTCTATTTCGGTCTCCCTCTTCTTATACCTCCTTGCACTGTGCCTTGCAGAATGGTCTTTGCAAGGCCTGACGATCTGGTGACGTGGCCATACCATCGGAGTTTCTGTTTCTTCACCACTGTGAGCAGGTTATCGTATTGTCCAATGGCTTGTGAGATGGTCTGTCGGACTTCGTCGTTGGTGATGTGTTGGGTATAGGAAATGCCCAGAAGTCTTCTGTAGCACCTCATCTCCATGCTTTGTATTCTTCGTTGGAGATCTGCTGTGAGGGTCCATGCTTCGCAAGCATATAGGAAGATGGAGATGACAAGGGAGCGCAGCAGTCTTACTTTGGAATGTAGACTGATGGTCCTGTCTTTCCAAATGGGCTTCAACCTTGTCAGGGCAGCAGTTGTTTGTGCGATCTTGGAGAGGACTTCCTGTCGGACCCATTGTCTGATACAATAGCTCCTAAATATTTGAAGCTATGCACTGTGTTGAGGGATTGGCCTTGGACTTTGATGTCCGTGTTGATGCCATTGGTGTTGTTGGTCATCATTTTGGTCTTCTCTGCACTTATTTCCATTCCATAAGCTCTGGAGGCGGTGTACCAGCTGTTCAAGTTCTTGTTCCTCTCCAGCCAATCCATCAATGTCATCCGCAAAACGAAGATTGAAGATTGCTCTACCCCCTATGCTGACTGTGCCTTCGTGATCTGCAAGGGCATCTGACATGATGCGCTCTAGGAAGATGTTGAAGAGTGTTGGAGAGAGTAGGCATCCTTGACGCACACCGATTGTTGCTCTGAACCAGTTCCCGATGACGCTGTTATGTAGGACTGCACTGGTAGCCTTGTCATACAGGCTTTTGATAATAATTTTCATTTTCAATAATTTTTGGGCTGATGTTGTACACTTTCATTGTTGCCCATAGAGCTGCATGCCAGACTCTGTCAAACGCCTTCTTGAAGTCTATGAACACATGATATAGATGTTGTTGGTGCTGTAGGTATTTCTCACAGATTATTCTGAGGGTTAGGGTTATTCTGAACAAGGCTATTACGGCCAATAATTCAATGACATTATAAGCCTATAATATACTTTTGCTGAACTACCTACACAGTCTGGCTCGGATGTCATCAGACAAGACTAATACACACATCCACACCACACACACACACACACACACACACACACACACACACGCCCACCCTAGCCCTAATCCTTAACCTAACCCTAATCCTAAAACAGCTCTAACTCAACGGAGAACTATTTTGACGTCAAAATAGTACGGCCTTCCAAAAAAGTCAGAAGAAACCATGTGGAGTTTCATGTGTGTGTCATCAGAACGTCGTTTCTACATGCCCCCCCCCCCCCCCCACACACACAAACAAACACACACACACACACACACACACACACACACAGCCATGTAACAACGCCGCTGTTATGACTTTCATAAAAAGACACATAGTTATTTTCACTTTTTTTTTTAATTTATCCAATTTTTGAAGCTAACCCTAACCCTAGCCCTAACCCTAACTCTAACCCTAACCCTAACCCAAATCCTAACCCTAACCCTTAACCTAACCCTAAACCTAACACAGCTTTAACCTTAACGGAACATTGTTTTGACGACAAAATAACGAGGTCGTCAAAAGAACATAGGTAGAGTATAAAGAGAGTGTAAAAATAACGGCGCTTCTACAACGACACACACGCACACACACACGCACACACACACAAACACACACACGCCCAAAACATGTTTTCACTTTTTTTTTAATTTGTCAAGTTTTGAAGCTAACTCTAACCCTAACTCTAACCCTAACCCAAACCCTAACCCAAACTCTAACCCTATCTCTTAACCTAACCATAAAGCCAACACAGCCCTAACCCTAACGGAACACTGTTTCGACGTCAAAATAACGGGACCCTCAAAAGAACGTAGGTAGATTATAAAGAGTGTATAAACATAACGGCGTTTCTACAACCACACACATACACAAACACAAAGTAAATTTAACTGGAGTACACAAAATAATAACCGCAAAATATTTTAACAGCAGCTATCACAGGTCACTTTATTTTACAAATCTCCGTTTTGAATACATGACATTTTATCGAACGCCATTTGATCGCAGCGACACGTGATCGACAGACAAAATACGACAGGTAGCCTAATTTGATCGAAATACATTTCGTAGAAACAACACTTTATCGACGTGAAGTTGATTGAAAGAGCCCTCGATCGAACGAAAACTATGCCCAAATGCTCGAAACACACATGATCGAAAGAAATGATCGAAAGACAGTCGATAGAAACAACACGTAATGAGCCAAAAACTCGAAAGAGCAGTTAAAAAAACTAATGATCAAAAAAGAGATGATCGAAAGACATGATACAAACAACAAAATGATGAGCAACGTTTCCCTTTCTTCATCTCGGTCACTTTCATTATCGTAGCTTTTTCATGTACATTGGCCAAGAACCGGATGATTATATAGTAAATCCTAAATGTGAACTGTATTAATGATGAATTAATTCTGACAAATCGTACATGCAGTATAATTGTACTACATTAACAGTTCATTAACCGCGCGCGCGCCTGTGTGTGTCTGTCTGTCTGTCTGTCTGTCTGTCTGTCTGTCTGTTTGTCTTTGTGAGTAAGAGTGAGAGACGACAGTTGATTTATAAAGTCAAATCCTAAATGCGAGCTGTGAACGAACTTGTACATAATGAACTGTTTCTTACAATTCATCAATATAATATGCATGTAATATAATTTCAGTTCAGTAAATTGACTGTTTGCTACTGTGCGCAAATGTCTTTCTACATTCGATTAAGTGATTTTTTTTCAAAAATCAAAAACGTTTCTTTGATAAATACATTCGATAAAGTGAGTAAATGGCAGTCCTATTAGTTGAGTTCTATTATATGTCGTTCGAGCAAATGTCTTTCTACAATCAAGAAAGTGTCTGTTCGATAAAAGGGATTTTCGATCATACGATCATTCGAGCAAAGAGCTTTCTATGATAATGCATCGATAAAGTGAGCGTTCAGTAAAGTGTCGTTCGATCACATATCAGACGCCGCTCCGTTTTATTTATCTATTTATTGTTTTTACAATATCTCGCGCAATTACAACAAAACACTCCCAAAACAATATTTTAAGTTTGTCTGTTTTCAACATCATTTCGACAGAAATTTTCAAACGGCCTTGGCGGAGCAGTTTATTTCGAACTCTTCTTTTTAATTATGCACATGCGCAGGATAGAGGTGAATATCCGACGTTACAACCTCATTAGTCGAAAGTAGTTTTGATCAACAATTTTACGTAACTCCAGGTCAATGAGCAATCTATCAAGTTTTAGTGTCCCTCATCAGTATTTCAATTTCAATCACTTTACTTAATCACTTTGCACCAAACAATGCTTGGTAATGATTACTTTCAGTGCTGATGATTACCGGACAAACTGTGCATAGCACGAAATGCAGCCTGTTCCATTAATGCTGAACAAAACCTCAAATACAGCGAACGGAAACGATTGACGACCCAAACTGGGAGACATTCGAAAACAAGCAACTGTCTGAAAACCGAAACACGTCCGAACAATGCAATTTTGTTCGTGAATTAATATAATGTTCGTGGGTTACAAGAGTTGTATTAAATAGCTGTAAACATTCAATTGGGAAAATAAATTGTTGCTTTGGCTTTTGTTTTAAATTTGTTTCCAGCATAAAGCACAAATACGAAACATGAGATTTTTAGTGAATTTTAATGAAAAACAAGATGGTAAGATGGCAAGCTATTCAAATGTTTTTAACAGACACTCACACACTTTCAAATATGTTAATTTTCTGGCTGGTGTTGTGCCTCTGATATGGTTTCCGACAGACCAACATTTTTCTTCTTCTGTTTCCCCCGACTATTTAAAAGTATTTAAAAACATAATTAAAGTTGTCGGTATTTTAATTTATTTTTTTTTGCTCTCTCCAGTGAGATGGAAATTTTTAAGTATTGTATTATCTATAAACTGTAAACTGTACTATCCTGATTGACTCTCACCATCCGACCGATGACGGATGCCGGCTGTGTGCCGTCCGTGGCTTGACATGTAAATAGTCTGTAAGCTTACATTTATTTCTGGGGGGAAGAGGAGAGCTGTTTTGTATCTAATTATTTTTACATAATTATTTTCCATTAGTTTCTACATTATTTTACTGATAATATTTAATTCTGCAACGGGGATGTGGCGGGTCTTGTCTTTTTTTTTATCCGATCATTGTATTAATTAATTATTGTTAGATGTAATACATTTTAAGTTACATTTTTAAATTTGTATGGTGAATTCTCAGATTTTATTATCTTATTATTATCTAATGTGCCATTTGTATTTTAAAATTATTACATTTTATTATGCATGTTAAGTGTATTTGTATATGATGTTGTTCCCTTGTATGCTTTTGCGAGTACGGTTGGTGTGAATGCTTGCATACTTTGTTTTTATTGTTCATATGTCTGTTCTGATCAGTGTACTATCTTATCTATTATATATCCTATGTTAAGAGCGGTGAGCCCTGCCCTGAGCGGGGGTACCGCGCTATACAAGCCTACTTTAATAATAAAATAAAATTTATTATATTGGATTGGATTTTAATTGGCTATAAAATGTCCACGTATTGTATTGTATTGTATTGTGTTGGCTAGGATTGGATTGGAGTAGATTGGATCGTGCTGTTCTGATTGGAGTAACTTATTTATTCTTTGGCTCGCTAAGTATTTTCCCACCCCTTTCCCAAGTTTTGTTTTAGGGAGGGGGAGGTATAGAGGGAGTGGGGGATGTCTACTTAAGACGTTATGCGTGTCTTTTGTAATGGAAACTCTATTATCACCTTAAATCTTTGCTTGTGATACCGTACGTCAATGGGCGATAGTCTTTATTCTTTACTTGATGCGAGAAACGCTATCACCTTATCTGAGGATAATAGTCTGCCAGAATGTTTACATGGCTCTATCCCGATGGAGAGTAATTTGGCATTCTATTATCTCTTTTTGACGTTCTCTGATTTGTTGTTGTTGTTGTTGTTGCTATTGTTGTTGTTGTTGTTGTTCTTCTTCTTCTTCTTCTTCTTCTTCTTCTTCTACTACTACTACTACTTGAAAAAATACACACAAGTAAACTAGTTGTGGTAGTAAAGCTCGTTTGGCCTACTGGTCAAGGTACTTTTCTCCACTTGCTCTTCTTAGCCTTTGAGGACAGAGTTTGGAATAAAAGCAGCTTGTGAAGGGACTCTTGTGTCAATTCTCTGTCAGTTCAGGCGAAGTTCAACTTTTAAACCGCATTGCCGAGCGTTTTAAGCCAATGAAGTTCGGCGGATAAATGGTGGTTCAGTGAAATCGAAACGTGAACTGATGGCTTCTTGACCTTCTTACGCTGTCTCAGCTAACCTGCTAAAGCCAGTATAGTATAACATGCTTTTTCTTAATGGCATTGCATGACTCCAAATGTGTGATCTTATCGTCTTAAATGGCTCGATGTGTACTGTTTGATCGTCCTCCGTAACAGAAAATGCGGTGTCTGATCGTTAGGTTTTTGTAGCATTTGAAGTCTGTAAACTGTCTACCCAATATACAGTTCATTTGAGTGTCCGTCGGTTTATTCACGCACAACGCCATTCCGACTAGGCAATGCTATGGGCAATGGAATAAAAAAAAGTTTTTACAGTGAGGAATTTGTATGTCTATAGGGCAGTTTTCTAACTAAATGACGGCACGTCAGTTGAGTGTTTCAGCTCTTTAGGGGGTCCCAGGCAAAAAAAAATCTTTTCAACGCAAACGTTCGTGTTGCCAGTGCAATGAACCTGACTGTTGCAACACCTTACCCAAGGTCAAGTGATGCGAACATTACTCTTGACGATTTACGTCGCTTTACTTTAGCGCCTGATTGCAACACAGTTCTCAAAAGGGCAACAATGCGAAAAACTTCCCTTGACAGTTTACTTCAGTTTACTATTTCGGCCTTTTACTTGAACTGTTAATTGAGCTGGAAATCGGAAATGCAAATTCTGTGAACTAAGCGTGAGTGCTCAAAGTGCAGGCTGGAAAGGGGAAGAATTACTTTCATTGCACGACTTAGGCCTTGCACGCGAGTTGGTGAAAGTTTGACGTTAGGAAATCTGACTGTCTGGACGGTTTGACGTCAAGCCTCTGCAAACCAGCAGTGGTCTTTCCGTTGGGTGAACGAGGAGAGAGCATAATACCGTCGAAAAAAATTACACTGCAAATTTAATCAAATGTAAATGTGTGCAGAGCACAATTCCGTCACATGAAGACATACTCAGGGCGATATATATTCTAATAACATCTATAATGATGCGCATAAGTCCATCTCAAAGAATGCTCGTATGGCGAGGCTAGGACACGAAATAAAGAAAACCGTTAATCTGGACAATGATTTCAGCATCAGCAACACCATCAGCGTCGCGTCGGCAGAGGCATACCAGAACGTTACAGTTAAAAGCTGTAATTTGAAGATAATTTGAATCATTTATATCTTACACAGTTTTAATGCATCTAATATAGTTTTAATGCTCGCAGCAGCGCACATTTGAATCCAAATCAATAAAATATTTCTACGCTTCAAATAAATCAAATACCTGTCAGGTAATGTGGTCTGAAGAAAGAGGAATGGAGTTAAAAATGGGAGTAGGGACGAGGAGGTGGTGGTGAGGGGAGTTCATTTGTGAAACTGTTATACCATTTCAAAAATAAATTTTAAAAATTTGATCCCGTTACATGCACACCAATCCACTCGAAAACAAAGATTTGCCTCTGGAGTGCAAATTTTTTTGCATTAGCACTGAACATAATGTATAAAGTTATTGCGATTCAGGCTTCTGTTACGCGTGCTTGCCTGTATACACACACACACACACACACACACACACACACACATATAGAGAGAGAGAGAGAGAGAGAGAGAGAGAGAGAGAGAGAGAGAGAGAGAGAGAAAACTCCTTGTTTCTGAGATCATGCAAAAACACTGTTTAAAATTGACGGAAACATCGGAAATGTCCTACAAGGGTTCGGGTAAGGGTTAGTTGTAGATCTATCCCTAGCCCTTGCCCTAACCCTTTTCTCTAGAAAAATGCACTTTTTCAGTCCCAAAACCCATTTGCCTTCTTGGATTCTTAAATTGTATGAAACCATGTGAGGACCACTATCCGGCGTCAATAAACGGTTCGAAAACATTCTCAAACGGTTCGTAAAAGACAGTTGACCTAGAAACCAATACAGCGTGACCTAATTCGTCGCCTGGAGGAGACGAAACTTACATTTTCTTGCGTTTTCAAAGTTACCTTGGATCTGGAGACATTTGCATGTTCCCAGATAGCAAAACTGTGTTCCCAGATGACCGTAAAAAGACAAATATGCCTTGTTTCTGGAGACATTTATAAGAATATATATATATATATATATATATATATATATATATAGATATACCCCCTTGCTTTTGGGTACCCCCACTATAATTGCATGTAATTTATCACTTGTAGACGGACCGCTAACCCTAACCCCAACCCGTTTCGAGCGCACTGCCTTACCCTAATCGTCGAGGCACTGCCTTACCCTAATCGTCGAGGCACTGCCTTACCCTAATCGTCGTTTTCTGGGAGCCGCCTTGGATCCGGGGACCCGGCCGGGTCCCCAGATCCAAAGCCTGGTACCCAAATGACCGGTTGGTGACTTTTAAGGTGCCCAGAAGCAATGGTTTATAAGCCTATATATATATATATATATATATATATATATATATATATATATATATATATATATATATATATATATATATATATATATATATATATATATATATGATGGATGGATGGGTGGATGGATGGATGGATGGATGGATGGATGGATGGATGGATGGATGGATGGATGGATGGATGGATGGATGGATGGATGGATAGATAGATAGATAGATAGATAGATAGATAGATAGATAGATAGATAGATAGATAGATAGATAGATAGATAGATAGATAGATAGATAGATAGATAGATAGATAGATAGATAGATAGATAGATAGATAGATAGATGTGTGTGTGTGTGTGTGTGTGTGTGTGTGTGTGTGTGTGTGTGTGTGTGTGTGTGTGTGTGTGTGTGCGTTCACAACTATCCAACTCGGTTCCTTAGATTAACACACAAGCGTCCAACTGGGTTCCAAAAACAAGTGGGTTTCAAAAAATGGAACCCACTTTTTTTAATACTGTTTCTTGAAGAGAAGTGCTAAATCGGGATTTTTAGAAGTTTTCAAGGCTGGAACCTCCTTGTGCACTTTCGTCAAATTCGTGTGTGAATTATTTCACACATCAAAGTGTGTGAAAAAAGTTTCCACTTGCCAAAGCACACATGGCAAGGGAAGATAACTTTCAATGACGAGTTGCAGTTTCAAGATGGCGATGCTTTGTGGCCCCAAGGTGAGCAAGAATTTTAATTGTACGATTGTTTGATACGTGTTATGGAACATAAACTGTATGCTTTTGTCATTGTTGATTTTACTTGTTTGTTGATGATATTTTATTCGTAGGTTATAATTGTATTGGAATGAGACTGTGATCGATCGAATGGTCGGGAACCGAACGCCGAAGTTAAGCTAGATCTAGGCGAGATAAGTAGATCTGTTTTTTACGAAATAAAAAAAAAGCCGTCGTTACATCTAGATTCATTTCTTTTTCCATCCAGAGCAGAATGTATATTATAAGGATAGGTAATATGGCTAAACATTTTATTTGGTATAAAACGTAGGAAGTTGGGAAAGCATGTGTCTTTTGTCGTGCTGGGGGCTGTGATAATGCCCCCCAATATAAGTTGAAGCAGAGGACTAGATGTTTTCCGATTTGTAAAAGACGAGGACAGATTTATAGTAATATAATATATATATCGTCGGTGTCCATTCAAAACCTCGTAACTCCGAAAAAGTAGTTTTTGCAATCTTTTCATGGTTATGTCCCTTGAATTTTTGCGCTTTTTTTATCAGAAGCTCGGAATTCATAGCTCAGTTAGAAAGCATCAGTAATACAAAATATCAAAACCTCGTATGTCCCAACAGGTCAAACGATTTGTATCAAAATCTCGTATCTCACTTACGAGGTTTTTATCATTTGGAATAAATTTCTAAAACCTTGTAACTCAACTTACGAGGTTTCATTCTAATAAATGACGCGCTAAGAAGTTGAGTTGACGTCACTTACGCGGTTTTTGTTATTGTCATCGTGGAAATGTCAGCTGCTTCTGGTCATTTTTTCTACATTTTGGTGAGTACTGATGATACATGTTGTCCTTTTATTCAATCATGATTTCTTCTAGATTGATATCGTCCAGATCTTCTCCATATTACTCTTCAGGAATAAACGAACAGGCACGTTATATCACACTCTGTGACTAAATCTGACACTGAATGAGTGCAGTCAAAGGCATACTGTGGCATAATTCTAAATAATTTACAAAAGAATACATAATAATATTGTGTGTTTTTAGTTTAATGCCCGTCACCCCTGCCAGGGTATGGGCCGCCAACAACAGCTCTCCAGAGTCCTCTGTCCTATGCCATTCTTTCTAACTGACTCCAGGTGTAGCCCATGTTGGTGGTGTAAGCCTCGAGGTCGCGTCGCCAGGTGTTCCTTGGACGTCCTCTCTTTTGCTTTCGCTGGGGGTTCCACTTCAGTGCTTGCCGGGTGACGTTCGTCGCTGGTTTGCGTAGGGTATGCCCTATCCAGCCCCATCTCCTTTTCCTGATTTCATCTTCAGCAGGGAGTTGGCGGGTCCTTTTCTAAGGTTGACGTTGCTGATGGTGTCGGGCCAGCGGAACTTGGGAATCCTTCTGCGGCAACTGTTGATGAAGGACTGGACTTTTTTGATGGTGGTCTTGGTTGTCATCCATGTCTCTGCTCCATACAGTAAGACTGACTTCACATTGGAGCTTCTTGAGCTGAATGAAGACAGCTCTTGCTTTGTCGATCCTAGCCTTCACATCCGCATCTGTGCCGCCCTGCTGATCAATGATGCTACCCAGGTAGGTGAAGGACTGCACTTCTTCCAAGGGACTTCCATTCACGATGACTGGTTCGGTACTGATGGAGTTGATCTTCAGGATCTTGCTCTTGTCCTTGTGGATGTTGAGGCCGACCTCCGACGATGTGGCCGCCACTGCATTTGTCTTCTCTAGCATCTGCTGTTGGCTATGGGAAAGAAGAGCAAGGTCGTCAGCGAAGTCCAGGTCCTCGAGCTGGTTCCACAGTCCATTGGATTCCGTTCCTACTTTCCCTGGAGGACATCTTCATAGCCCAATCTATGGCGATGAGGAAGGGGAAAGGTGACAACAAGCACCCTTGTCGGACTCCGGTTTTCACCTGGAAGTTGTCGGTGAGCTGTCCGCCATGGATAACTCTGCAGGACATGCCGTCATAGGAGTTCCTGATCAGATTGACCATCTTGGTCGGGATGCTGGTGTCGAAGGAGCTTCCAGAGGGTATCTCGATCCACGCTGTCAAACGCCTTCTCATAATCGACGAAGTTGATATACAATGGCGAGTTCCATTCCAGGGACTGCTCCACGATGATGCGGAGCATTGCTATCGGGTCCGTGCATGATCTATTCTGTCGCAAGCCTGCCTGCTCGTCTTTTAACTGTGGGTCGACAGTATCCTTCATCCTTTCCAAAAGGACCCGCTTGAAGACCTTCCCAGGCACAGATAGAAGTGTGATGCCCCTGTAGTTGTTAATTGCTGAGGTCACCTTTCTTGGGAAGCTTGATCAGGTAACCTTCCTTCCAGTCTGCCGGAACATCTTCTTCCTCCCAGATCCTCTCAAAGAGTGGGTACAGCATCTCCACTGATGCTTCCAAGTCCGCGTTTAGAGCCTCTGCTGGTATGTCGTCTGGTCCAGCGGCCTTTCCGTTCTTCATCAGGGTGATGGCCTTCTTGATCTCTTCCTTGGTCGGTTTCTCACAGTTGATTGGAAGATCCACATTGGCTGGTTCAATGACTGGGGAATTCGTTGGTGCTGGTCTATTCAGAAGTTCATCAAAGTGTTCAGCCCATCTGTTCAACTGCTTGTCTATGCTGTTCATGGTGTTTCCCTGCTTGTCCCTAACAGGTCTTTCTGGTTTGCTGAACTTTCCGGAGAGTCGCTTAGTGGTGTCGTACAACTGTTTCATATTGCCGCTGTACGCTGCCTGTTCCGCTTCAGCCGCCAGTCCATCCACGTAGGCCTTCTTATCTTTTTTGATGCTTCTTTTCATTTCTCTATGGGCTCCTATATAGTCTTCTTGGGCCTTGGCCTTAGCTGCTCTGGTTCTGCTGTTGTTGACTGTTACCTTCCTCTTCTTTCTTTCTTCTATCCTGACCAAGGTCTCTGCTGTGATCCCCTCTTTCTGTTGATGTTTCTTTGGCCCCACAACTTCTTGGCATGACGATCTTAGTGTCTCTTTCACTTTCTGCCACCTGTTGAGTACACTGTCTTCTTCTTCTTCAAATAATTCCTGAAGCACTTCGAACCTGTTCCTTAGCGCCAGAATAAACTGTTCTTTTGTCTTTGGGTCTTTCAGAAGGCTGATGTTGTACTTCATTCTTCTGCCTGACGAATGTCCTCTTCAGCTTCAGTTTCGCCACCACCAAGTGATGGTCGGACGCCACGTCTGCTCCTCTTCTCACTCTAACGTCTTGCAGGGATCTTCGGAATTTCTTGCTAATGCAGATGTGGTCGATCTGGTTCTCTGTCGCATTGTCTGGAGATACCCATGTACTCTTGTGGATCCGCTTGTGAGGAAAGATGCTGCCTCCGATGACTAGGTTGTTGAGTGCACACAGATCCGCAAATCTCTCTCCATTCTCATTCATTACTCCTAAGGCGTGGGTACCGGGTGCCCATAACTGGTTCGTAACCGGTGTTGTTAGACCCAATCTTGGCATTGACATCTCCCATGAGGATGGTGATATCCTTGTCTGGGTAGGTCTCAAGGATCTTCTGTAGTCTGCTGTAGAAATGGTCTTTAACATCCTCTTCACTGTCGTTCGGTGGAGCTTAGAACTGGACAAGGTTCATCTTGATCTTCCTCATCTTGGTACGGAAGAATGCTGTGATGATCCTGGGGCCATGGGCCTCCCATTCTATAAGTGCCCTCTGTGCCTGATTGGACAACATAAAGCCTACTCCCTGTGTGTGGGGTGCATCGTTTTCTTCGTGCCCGGAGTACAGCAATAGTTCTCCTGTCATCAGTCGCCTTTGTCCAGCTTGGGTCCATCGTGTCTCGCTGATGCCTAACACGGTCAGGTCATTATTCCTCATCTCAGCTGCTACCTGTGCCGTCTTTCCTGATTCGTACATGGTCCGAACATTCCATGAGCCGATGGAATTATTAGGGTAATAAAAGTCCATTTAACCCGTTACGGTAATAACAGTTAATTAAGACTATTACGTTAATTAAAGTTAATTTAGACTATTATGTTATGGTAATAAAAGTTCATTTAGATTGTTATGTTATGGTAATAAAAACTTCACATAAGTGTAATGTGTTACTTAGCTTACATCTTATAATTCATTTCACAGGAAATTTCCGAGAAAGGATTTCGTGCTACTTTAAGTACAGGGCTTGTAGCCTACTGGTCAGAAGGACATTATTATGTCAGTGATGAATGCAACAACGCGTTCATTGATTGCTGGGTGTTACAGTATTAATCTATCAATGGCTTATAAGCCTATTTCAATTTTGTAAAGACAAGGGCTGTGTCTGCATTATTGAATAAAACAACTTTGACAATGTTTTCAACTGCATTTTTCGGTCTTTTATTTTGTATTAATGTTTCCTTTGTTGTTTGCTATTGTGACTAATCCTTATAACTTGCAACTTCAAGCTCAAACAATACAGTCAAAACCTCGTAAGTTGCAACTTCCAGCTCATACAAAATAGTAAAAACCTCGTATGTGAACATTTTTGTCTATTTCTCAAACAAGCATGCGCTCTAAATCTTGTCACTATTACTGCCAAATTTCCTGTTCAATACTGAATACAAAATATACTTAAACCATTTGTTTTGGTGACACCTGATTTTTTAAAACAGTTTTTTTCATTTTTCTCAAAACTGTATTTTGGGACATACGAGGTTTTGAATGGACACCGACGATATGTTGCCATTAAGTGTGTTTGAAACAGATTAAAAGAGTGCATCTAAGCGTGCATGTGCTGTTGTTTGTGTACGAATTCTGTCCTATAGGCCTTTAATTGCTTTTGGCTTAGAATGTTACTCTTCACCTCTGATAATTTTTATTTTCAATGAAGTTTTTATGTGTCGATTTAATTTTTTTTATCATAGTTTTATGTTGATATTTGGATTGGGGTAATGCATAACTAAAATATTGTGTAGCCTACACTCTATTATATATTGTTATATAAATTAAATTGACCAAGGAAGTTTAGCACATGACATTCACAGCGCCCCAATACACAAACTAAAAAGGAGTACAATCCGCATTCATTTTACAAACAATTTCTAATCATTATCAGCAAATGAACCAAATTACTGATACTCTATTCAAGACGAAATAAATTTTGATCTAAATCGACTGTGTGTAGGTTACGAAGGGAAATTAGATCAAAAAAATTTTTTTTTTTAATTCTGAGCTAAAGTGACGCAGGATGCTATTAAAAGGAATAGAAAACACCTTTTACCATGTTTTGCTTTGAGTAAGGAATATAATGTTGTTCAAATATGAACTGAAAGTGAAGTTAAAGAAGAGAATGGAGGGCGAGAAAAGAAACACAATAAATGTGTGTTTCGTTGCTGTCATTGTTTTTACATTTCATTTGCAGATGTTTTCTTCAACAAGCCAGGTGTTTGCTTTTCCTAAAGGACAAGGGATAATTCAAAGGTGAGATTAGGGATCACTATTAAAAATTGTGCACTATGGATTGGTTCTCTCTCTCTTTTTCCACTCTCTCTCTCCCACTCTCTCTTTCTCTCTCTTTCTCTCTCTCTCTCTCTAGCGTGTGTGTGTTGCATGAAGATCATAGATGTTTATTTTTATAAGGTTAATTTAGTAATTCATTATTATTGTTACAAGGGCAGGATGTTGACAAAAAAGGAAGCCAGCGCTTATTTTTTTACCATTGGAAAATAAAATTGTCATCCTCTCTCTCTCTCTCTCTCTCTCTCTCTCTCTCTCTCTCTCTCTCTCTCTCTCTCTCTCTCTCTCTCTCTCTCTCTCTCTCTCTCTCTCTCTCTCTCTCTCTCTCTCTCTCTCTCTCTCTATCTCTCTCTCTCTCTGAGTTGAAACATAGTCATGGTAGCGTGCGGACGCATTTTGCTGGATCAGTGAGTTCAGATATTAATTAGTGATGTTTATTGACAGAAAAATGTGTTGCGGTTTCTAGTTTACTATATAGCATTGTACTCCAACGGTGTAGGCTATCTACTTAACTGCAACGGTGTAGGCTACCTACCTAACTGCAAGGTGTAGTCTGTCTACCTAACTGCAACGGTGAATCTACATAACTGTAAAACTATGCCCACTACAGCTGTAAAACATAGGCTGGTTGTTGGCGTCTTTCACCGCTGCTTCATAGCATTTATAGCAAAAAGGGTGAAGAAAGCTGCACTACGCTTCAGACCATAGAAACTCGAAACAACCCAGCGTCACACCCTCCGATTTGGTGGTGCTGTTTCTGACTGTGGCTCCCATTATTCAAAGTGGCGAGGTGGAGATGAATCCGTGACCGAATGAAAATTCTGTAACAACGCCGACGAAGGCGTCCACACCGACAGCAACGGCGGTGACAGCAGAGTGTTGGTAGCGATCGAAAAAGTATTTCAAGCCGTCAATCGCATCGATAAATAGCAAGTGAATAATGCCCAAGCTGTGACCATCAAACTGAACCAGGCGGAGAAGAATCTAGATGAGAGACTTCAGGCTTTGGAAAGGGACACAGAGAGAATTTATGGAGATATTGTGAGATGAGTGCCAAGCTGGAAATGATCGAAGAGAAAACCAAGAGCTAAGGAAAAAATGTGGATAGTCTTGAAACGAAACTACAGAAAGTGGAAATGATGAGTGAGCGCCTGAACAAGAAAGGCACACGGCAGGACATGGCAGAACATGATTCAAGACGTCACAACCTAGTATTTAACGGAGTGCCGTCGGCGCCAGGGGAATCACCACAACCTTTGGAAAACAGGTTTGGAGTCATCATCACCAAAACCATGAAAGTCACCAGAGAAAGTGGTTTTGAAGGCGTGATTAGAGCTGGCAGATTTTTTGTAATCTCAGCATTAATATTGATAGTTTTATTTTTTCCACAACTCGATTCTTTTGTTTTCCAACAGGGTTTCACAAGGTGCCACAGATACCTATAAAACCAGGGTACCCCAAGGGTCAGCAGACAGCAATACACCACTGAGGGAATGGAATGATTCTCATGCGGAACATTATCGGAGGAGGACGTGTTACGTATCACACCTGGTTGCCACTTACGCTTTGCTGAATTGCATCTTCTGCTGGCGAGACTTAAACGGGCTTGCACGTTCTTGCACTCTGCTGTCCTGAGATGCCTCACCGCTTTACTGCTTGCGACTGCTGCGCCGTTGCCTTACCTTTTTGAGATTGGATGTCCTAATGGCTTTGGCGCTACCTGCTCCTTTGGTGAATATTTTATAGATTTTAAAAAGTGTTTAAGCTTTAGTAACCTTTTTTTAGCTAGGAATTTGAGATGTTTGGGTCCTCATTGGAGATCGGTTTTGATATGTTTTTGATAGGTTTTGAATTAAATCTTTAAACCTCGGTTTTGACAGATCCTGGTTGAATTCTTGGACTTTGAGGCGCATCCCCGCGAAGAAAAGGGGTGGAAAGGATCACCCGGTTACTCAAAACAAAACTGAACTGAGAGACGATGACGTTGGTAAACGGAACTCGCAGGACGGTGGGGGCGTTGCTCTCTGACTGAATAATTTGGCCGTTAGTGCTGACCCCGGGCCCTCTTCTCCTTGGTGGAAGAGTGCCCAGGAAACACTCTCTGATTCCTCTTTCTCTCGTCCATCCCGGAGGAGACTGATGATAATTCTATGGAGGATGGGGTTGCTCCCACCCCCTTGGACGTTTGTTCGGGAGCGGTCGTTAGTGCTGGCCCCTGGCTCTTTTCTTTAGGTGGATGGGGGCCCATGATCCATCTCTCTCGTCCATTCCGGAGGAGATTGAGGGTAACTTTATGGAAGAGAGGGCTGCTCCCTCTTCCTCAGATCCTTGCTCGGGAGCGGAGTCCCTTGATTCTGGTCCCACGCTCGAGGAGGTGGTACACCTGGTGACCCCTCCAGTCGCTGCTTCGAGTGCCCCCCCCCCCCCCCCCCCCCCCCCCGTTGGGTCAAGCGTGGTCTACTGTTACCAGTAGAAGAAAGAACAAAATGAGACGACCCCTGGGGCCGACTCGCACACCAAATTACGGTCTTTGTCAATTTGCGGTAGTTATTAGACAAAAAGGTGATACCACTTTGGTTTCATTCAAATCATTTGGTTGGAAGCTGGCAGACCTCTTGCGCGGTTCTGTGGGCGCGGTGGACAGGGTAATTCCCCTACATAAAGATGAAGGTTTCCTCATAGGTTGTAAAACCTTGACGCAGTAACAGAAACTGATTGAACTTTCGCAGGTGGGCCAGATTATGATAGCATGTACTAACCCAGTGTCGGTGGTGGAGGGGGTTGTCTCTGGCATCCCCCCACCCACCCCCACCCATCTCCCCCATCGTGCCGGTGGAGGAGATACTCGAAAAGTGCAATGAATCGGTGGACCCGGATGGTACCGTCCGCACCTGCAAGGTTAGGAAATTCCAACGCATCCTCCGGTCAGATGGACAGCCGTCCACCGCGGTTAGGGTGACAGTCGAGGCGATGACGCTGCGGCAGCTCTCCTTCTCAATTGTAGGGAGTTCCTGGTGACTTCTTACGTGGCAACGGCACTTAGGTGCTACTGGTGCCAAAGATTCAGGCACATTCGAAAAATTTTTAATTCTGCGCAGATTTGTTCTTCCTGCAGGGCTGCCGGTCACTCTGGGGCCGTTTGTAGAGCCGTAGGGCGAACTTGTGCCAACTGTCGATGTGACCACTCGGACGCTAATCATAACTACCCTACTCGCAGTGAGCGCCTGTTGGCGAATGAATTGCGAGCGGCGACATTCATGCCACGAGCGCAGGCCTTATGCCTGGCCAAACAAAAAATTATGTCTGAGTCGGCGATTGGGGACGTGGCCTCGGGCGTGTCGGGCGGCGTTGCAGCTCTTGCGGGGGTGTTTGCTCCACCCCGTTCCCTCCCTAGTGCTTGGAGTGGTTCTCTCTGACGCTTGGCGGCGGGGAGCGAGAAAGGGGATACAGTTACAGCCCAGCCGGTCACCGGGGTGGGTTCGGTATCCTACACAGAGCCTGTGAGGTTGGCACCTGGTGCCAAAAACGACCCTTGGGTGGCTATTCACAGGCTCGAACGCCTTGTCGAAAGACTGATCCAGTCCGTTGTGGACCTTGTCGAGATGGTCCGTGGCCGGACGGCCGGGGCACCGGTTGCTCCTACCCAAAAACAGGTTGGCGCCGACGTCCTGTACGCCGAGCGCGATCTGGGTCACAGAGCTCCCTCTCTGGTGGCCGTGCACAAGGCCATTCCCCTCGGGAGGTCCCGGCGGCGGTTGCCAGTTCCGACAGGGGCGGTGGAGGCGGTGGTGGGTCCGCCGCCCCTAAAGAAGTGGGCCCATGTGGTTATCCTGACCTCAGTGCTATTAGTGAACTGTTGGCCCAGTTCGATGCCCGACGCAGATCGGGCGAGATAACGCTAGATGGCCGAGCTTGCGTAGGTAACAGCTCGCCTCATGCCACGCACTTCCCCTACCAGGAATTAGGCTGTTTCATACTTTAACCTCACTTACCATGATGTTAGATCTAGTCCGTTTGCATTCTTGTCAGCTGAATATTTTCCCCAATATTAATATTGAAAGTTCTGGCTCTCCACTACTTGAATCTTTTGTTTTTCAACAGGGTGTCACATCGTGCAAGAGAAAGGCTCAAGAAACCAGAATATCAAAAGCGTCAACAGAGAGCCATGATATGCGAGGACGAAAGAGGAGGCGACAAAATGGGCCGTTCAAGTCTTCGTCCGATTGTTCATACTTATCACCACATTCTAGGTTAGCCTTATCTTCATTGACTGTTGTACTGTCCTGAATTAGATCCATGATTACCCAGGTCTATGTTTCCCCAGGTCTGTGTTCTCCCAGGTCTGTTCCTCGGGTCGGTGTCCACCAAGGTTTATTTTCCACCGGTCTATATTCCCTCGGGCCTGTCATCCTCCAGGCCTATGTTAACTCAGGTCTATGTTCTCCAGGTCTTTATTCCCTGATGTTTAAATTCCCATGTTTCTATTCCCCCATGTCTATGCTTGGCCTCTAGGCTATGCTCACCCCCCAAAAATATATAAGTGCTATCGCCCATAGTGGCGTATCACCTAAAAAATAAAAAAAGAAATCGTTAGTTTTGGGGTGTTAAGGTCCAGGGTAGATTGTCAGATTACTAAGTGTTTTTAAAATGGTTTGTTTGTTAATCATCTTGGCAGCATACTTAATATTCCCTCTACCCCCGCCATGCCAACCCTCCTCTCTCTCTCTCTCTCTCTCTCTCTCTCTCTCTCTCTCTCTCTCTCTCTCTCTCACTCTCTCTGTTTCACCAGTTCTATGTTCACCCAAATAAAAACCACTTTGCTTGCATAGACTACATTAAAATATAATTCTTCTTGCTCGATCTTTTGTGAGTAAGATGTATTTTGTCTCAAACTCTAGCAATAACCCTTGTGGTATGTTATATACTGCAGATCCAGGATGCCGATCATCTCTTCGCAAGCCAAAGCAAATGGTCAAGTCCTAGAAAGTGACCATTCAAGTGCCCATTCAAGTGTTCAGTTTTTTGCTCAAGTCAAAGATGCATTGTCAAAAAGCAATGTTGTATTTTTTGCCAAGAACATTTAATGAAAAAATGTCAACCCATCTTCAACGAATTCACAAAGAAGAGCTGGAGGTTGCTCAGATTGTATAAATTGTTTCTTATTCAATTGAATATTATGTTTTTTGCAATATTTGAATTTATTTCTATCCGTTGTTTTTTTTTTCTTACCTAAAGAGATGTCAGTTTTTGTTAAGTTTTACTCGATGGACCAATTTCACTTCTCACTCCACCACCAACCCCCTCGGGGAAGATTGGTCCTAACAGCATTGTCACTTTAAAACAGTTGAAATTAAACTATGCATTATGACATGCCAATGGTGTACGTTCCTTTCTTTTAATTTTGTTGTTGTTATTCATTCTGTATTTTGTTTACAAAAAGTACTTGTCAGTTATTCATTGAAATAAAATTGTTTCAGACTAAATTTGATATATTTGTCGAGTGTTTGATACGTTTTGAGTGTTTGCCTCCAGGTCTAAAGTTGATTACTCATTGCTTATAGGGTCCAGCGGAATACGATGAGCCGAATGAGAGGACCTCATCTAGGTGTATGAGTTAGAGTATTACTTCACAAATAATGCTAAAACAATGTAGATTGGCCTATGGTCGAATAAATTTTGTGTCGAATGTCAAATACTGCAAATGCATACGACTTTTTTTGACTATGTATTCGCTCAAAACTCGACGCAAAATGAGTCCTAAATAGACTAAAAATGACATTTGACAAATAATAATTTGTCCGGTCTCTCGCCGTCGACTGAGCAAGACATTGAAGTGGTCAAGTACTTTTTTAACTAACACAACCTAAATACGTAATATGGAGTATACCCACGAGACCTCGAAAATGATACGTGAATTAAAGGCAAATTTATAGGGTACAAAATTATTAAATATTTGACAACATTTCTAAAGTTTCTAAGTTATTAATATTGAATTTACGATTCTTTGTTTTATGATACATATAAATGAGATTGTTAAATTGGTCAACATATTTCTAAGGTTTGTTCGTATGAGTACTTTGAAGTGACCTTGGCTCTGAACTATGAGTGGTATAATGTCCAAAATTGATTTTAGAGATAATATAGTTTCATATTTCATATATTTTCAGTTTTGTCGATGATATTCAAAGTCAAGTTCATTGTAGGCCTTGCAAATACTTTAAAAATTTTTCATCAGGATTGCTTAGTCGAATTGGCGTCAGACTATGCGCCCAAAGGTTGCAGGTGAGCGCCTTGAGCCGCTTGAGTTAGATTCTTTATCGGCCAACATCTTGACCTGCCCAATAATTCATTTATTTAAAAATTATAAAAGTGTTGACCCTCAGGATACGAATAACCCCTTGGCAAACCAGATTGTGGCCGATAAACTATCTCGGGGCAATGAAATGTCAGTGTCTGGATTTCAGGTTAATGATACAAAACATTGGAACATAATGAAGCAGTGCCGCATTTGAATAGTAATGGCTATAAGACCCCCACATTTACAGGAACACGAGCATCTAATTCCGTGAATGTCATCTACAAATCTTGTCCCAAAACCATTATCAGCTTTTCAGGAGTATGGGTGCAAATACTTCAGGGACGTTGTATAGAAAAAAATGACTACCTGACGTGATAACTACGAACTAAGAACATGAATTTAAGCCACAAAATGAATTTAAGCCACAACCCTGTGTACACATCTTTGAAGGTACACGCGAAATTTCAGCTCTGTCAGCCCAGCCATAAACGCTTGCGTTCTGTGTGCACATGAATGAACATGAAGGTTTAATGTCTATACCCACTATTGGTCATATGGCAGACGAGGATAACCAACTCAGGGAAAGAGGGGTAGGGTCCTAAATCAACACTGAACCACCAGAGCAATCGTACTGCTAAAATGGACAGTAAAAATGGAATATGCACATACTTCATTAATATTAAATTGAACTAAAAGGACACATCCCATATGACTTACATGCTTCTTATGGAACTTGCAATATTTGCTTTGGATCGTGGAGACTTGATCTGTTTAAAGCGGCTGCCAATTGTTAAACACCCCAAGGTATCCACGATCCAAAGCAAGTCTGGAATATGCCTTACAGAAGAACAAGAAGTCTTGGATAGATGGATAGAGTACTGCTCTGACCTTTACAAGCACACACCAAACGGATACCCATCAGTTCTAGCATGTCCCCAGAACGGGGAAGAAGAAGAAATCCTTCCAATTCTCAGATAAGAATTTGAGGCAGCAGTGCAATCGCTAAAGAAAGGGAAGTCAGCGGGAGTGGACAACATACCCGTGGAATTGCTTCAAGCAGGAGGAGAAGCGATGATTAACGCCCCTCACCATTATCTGTAACAAGATCTGGCAGAGTGAGGAGTGGCCTACACATGGATCCAGACACTTGTCATCACTCTTCCCAAAAAAGTTAACCTTCAGGAGTGTGAAAATTACCGCACCATCAGCCTCATCAGCCATCCCAACAAGGTCCTCCTGAAAATAATAGTCAACAGATTGAAACCCCAAGCTGAACAAATCATAGCTGAAGAACAAACAGGATTCAGGGCAGGGCGAAGTACCACTGAACAGATTTTCAACCTCAGATTAATTTGCGAGAAATACGTACAGCACGAACAACATCTATAATGTGTTTGCAGACTTCAAGAAAGCCTTTGACCGAGTCTGGCATGCAGCTCTGTGGACAACCATGAGAGTGTACAACATCAGCCCTAAAATTATTGAAATCATCAACATCTTCCTAGAGCGCATCATGTTAGATGCCCTTGCAGATCACGAAGGCATACTCAGCTTAGGGGGTAGAGCAATCTCCAACCTTCGTTTTGCGGATGACATTAATGGATTGGCTGGAGAGGAACAACAACGTGAACAGCTGGTACAGAGGCTTGACACACCAGAGCCTATGGAATGGAAATGAGAGCAGAGAGGACCACAATGATGACCAACAACACCAATGGCATCAACATGGACATCAAAGTCCAAGGCCAATCCCTCAACACAGTGCGTAGCTTCAACTATTTAGGAGGAATTGTATCAGACAATGGGTCCAGTCATGAAGTCCTCCAGGATCGCACAAACAACTGCTGCCCTGACAAGGTTGAAGCCCAATTGGAAAGGCATGACCATCAGTCCATATTCCAATGTAAGACTGCTGCATTCCCTTGTCATATCCATCTTCCTATACGCTTGCGAAACATGGACCTCACAGCAGGTGTACTACGAAGAATACAAAGCATGGAGATGAGGGGCTACAGAAGACTTCTGGGTATTTCCTATTCCCAGACGAAGTCTGACAGACCATTACACAATGACATGCTCACAGTGGTGAACAAACGGAAACTCCTATGGTATGGCCACGTCACAAGATCATCAGTCCTTTCAAAGACCATCCTGCAAGGCACAGCGGAAGGAGGCAGAAGAAGAGGGAGACAGGTAAAGAGGTTTGAGGACAACACAGTCGAGGGTGGACTAGCTTGACACTGAGCGAAGCCATGAGGGTTGAGGAGGACGGAGAAAGATGGCGTATGTTGGTGAAACGATCTTTTGTGTTGCCCCAACGACCTTCGAGTTATGGGATAGGACAGGATAAGAATATTTAACATGAAAATGAATGCCCATAAAGAAATAAATGAAACTGTGGTATTAAAATGTAAATGAATATTGACTTTGATCTTTCTATGCTCTTGACCTTGAGATGACCTTGACCTCCTGTTCCAAAAACACTTATTGACGATCAAATATTTACAGCAAAAGTTGTATTATGCCAAAAGACTGACCTTTGGATGACCTTGACCTTCAGTGACCTTAACCTTGGGATAACCTTGACCTTCACAAGGATCTCATGCTCATGAAAGATCAAATAACTCAATGTTGTTGCATACTATGGGTTAATGCCATTCTACTGTACGATTACCTTTTTTTTTAAATATTTTTGCAAGGCCTAAAATGACCTTGACCTTCAAGATCAACTCAAAACTGGAACATATACGAAAGATCAATCTACCATCTCTAAATCTCTAAAGGAAACAAGATTGGACTTTATATCTCTCATTGTTTAGGGCCAAGGTCACTTCAAAATACCTATACTAACCGATGTTAGACAGCTCCAGTGACCTTGACCTTGACCTTGGAGTGAGGTTGACCAAATTTGCATATAATATGTGTGTCATTGATATCTATCATGCTTCAAAGAATCATAAGTTCAATATTAATAACTTCGAAAAAAGTGAAATTTTGTTTAAAATTGTCATTTTTGTAACTAACATTTGTTGACCATGTGACCTTGACCTTGAAGTGAAGTCATTCATTTACTGATCATTTATGAGCACACCATCTTACCAAGTTTGGTTGTCCAAATTTAGACTCCAAAAAGCAGAATCATGTATGGAACCCAAAGTACTAGTTTGGTCGTTCGTGTGTGCCTGAAGGAACCCACTTGTACAAAAAGGAACCCACTTTTCCAAAGTCAACCACATCAAAGTTTGTTTATATATTTTAATTTTTTACTGATATTGGAATCATGTACAGTCAAATTAGGCTGTATGCTGAGTTTTGAAGTCCTCACTAGTTTACATCATGTGGAACCCAGTTGACATCATTTTGGAAAGAAACCCAGTTGGGAGGCTTTGAACGTATGTGTGTGTGTGTGTATGTGTGTGTGTGTTTGTGCGTGCGAGTATGTTTGCGCGCGTGAGAGAGAGCGAGCGAAAGAGAGAGAGAGAGAGAAAGAGAGAGAGAGAGAGAGAGAGAGACTTACAAGTGTGGCATGGGGTTAAAAGAACAACAGTTGTCAAGTGTGGCCTGTTATTACTATCTTTCAGACCGCGTTTGAGCACTTAAATACAGGGGACATAACCTTAGTTCAACGCAGAATGTAACAGTGCATGTCATTTGGAAGAGTTATTTCCCTTTAGTTTTATTTTAGTTTTAGCATGCGGATGCAAAGAACTAGCTCAATAAAATAATCATGATAAGTTTTGAGAGAGAGAGAGAGAGAGAGAGAGAGAGAGAGAGAGAGAGAGAGAGAGAAAGAGAGAGAGAGAGAGAGAGAGAGAGAGAGAGAGTCAGTCTCCATACCCCCTCTTACACTCTGACTTCATAGACATGATCAACAACAATGGACTAGAACTAATGGTTAGAGAACCTACAAGAGGGGAAAACACTTTGGATCTGCTCCTTACAAATTGTCCACAGCTTATCCCAAGAGTCGAGATCATCCCTGGGATATCAGATCCTTCGGATGAGAGTATAAACCGAGGTCTAGTCTGTGTCGCATACATTCCATCATAACGGACTTTAAAGATCCTGACGCTCATGTCCTAGACGGGTGAGTGCCGGTAACAAGAACACACCCAGCATGCACTTGGTCCTTCTCCCCCATCCCGGGCTGCCCAGGATTATGCTCATATATGTCCGTGCGTCAGACCATGCGCCCAAGGGCTGCGGGTGGGCGTCTCGGGCGGTTTGAGTTAGATCCTGTATCGGCCAGCGCTTTGAACTCGTTGGGAAAAAAGCGCTATATAAATATCCTTATCTATCTATCTATCTATATCTATCTATCTATTTAGATCACTGCATCCCATACTGCGAGTTCCAGGTCAGTGCGCCGAAAAGGAAGCAGGCTATACGAGAGATCCCCATCTATGCGAAAGCAGATATGGATAGCCTGAGAAAGGCAGCGACAGAGCTGAGCACCAACATGCGGGAGGCTCAGGGCACTGCAACGACAGAAGAGCTGTGGCTGAAGTTCAAGACAACTATCACTGAAGCAGTCAAGACATACATCCCCCACAAGACAATTAGACCTAAGACCAACCAGCCATGGGTTACTGCGGAAATACGAAGACTCATCCACAGGAGAGACCGTCAGTACAAGCGGATGAAGAAGACTGGGTCAGACGAACTGAAGTCCGAGGTCCTGCGGCTACGCCGCGCCATCCAACGCTTGCTGCGCAGATCCTACTGGAACTACCTGAACGGCATCTTCTCAGAGGAGGACGCCCCAACCCAGGCTACTAAGAACAAGCGCTTCTGGAGCTACATTAAGCACCAGAAGTCGTCAAATGTTGGCGTTGCCTCCCTTAGGAGAGATGGGCAGTTAACATCCGACCCAAAAGCACAGGCGGAGGTCCTAAATCAGCAGTTTCAGTCGGTCTTTGGCGACGGACAGGCGTACACAGAGGTTGAGTATCTTCAGAAGACCAACATGCCAGATAAAACCTACCCCACCATAGAAGACATCCAGATTACTGAGAAGGGGGTGTTGACACTCCTTAAGAACCTGAATCCATACAAGGCCTGCGGCCCTGACAACATCAAACCAAGAGTACTCAAAGAATTAGCCAAAGAACTTGCTCCTGCATTGACGATCCTCTTCCAGTCGTCACTGTCCACAGGCATCGTTCCAACAGACTGGAAAACAGCGCATGTTACACCAATCTATAAGAAAGGAGAGCAGTATGACCCTGCCAACTATAGGCCGGTATCCCTCACCAGTGTAGTATGTAAGCTGTTGGAGCACATTATCGTCAGCGCAGTTATGAAGCATTTCGAAAGCCACAACATACTGAACGACAATCAACACGGATTCCGAGGCAAGAGATCCTGTGAAACCCAGCTCCTTGAGTTTGTGGAGGACCTGACGACCAATCTGGAGGGCGGCAAGCAGACTGACGTCCTTGTGATGGACTTCTCGAAGGCATTCGACCGTGTCAACCATAGCCTGCTGTTACACAAGCTCCAGCGCTACGGCATTAAGGGCACAACCAAAACATGGATCTCTTGCTTCCTCAGCGACCGGTACCAGGCAGTGGTGGTGGATGGCGCAAGCTCCTCCTTCGTCAGCGTCAAATCCGGCGTCCCTCAAGGCTCGGTGCTGGGTCCCTGTTTGTTCTTAGCGTACATCAATGACCTGCCTGAGAAGCTGTCCTCGCTGGCAAGACTGTTCGCTGATGACACGGCGGTGTACAGGACGATCTGCAACAGCTTGGACCAAGACCGGCTACAGCAGGACCTCCTCCACCTCGCTGAGTGGGAGAAGAGCTGGGACATGGAGTTCCATCCTGCCAAGTGCCAGACTCTGTCCGTCGCCAGGAGCAGAAACCCTATACACCACCCATACCAACTGCACGGCCATGTTCTGGAACCAATTTCCTCAGTTAAATACTTAGGCGTTACAATTCACAGAGAAATCAAATGGGACGATCATATTGACAATGTATGCAACAAAGCAAACAAGACCCTTGGGTTCCTCAGACGAAACCTGAAGATAAGTAATGCCAGTGTAAAGGAAAGGGCTTATAAAGCCTTTGTACAACCAATCCTGGAATACGCATCTAACGTCTGGGACCCATACACCCAGAAGAGCATCGACAGATTGGAGGCAGTCCAGCGGCGTGCAGCACGTTTTGTTCTCAACCGCTACAGAAACACGTCAAGTGTTAGCAACATGCTGGAGACGCTGGGTTGGTCAACACTGGAAGGGAGACGACGACTAGCCAGACTCTCCATGTTGTTTAAGATAAACAATGGGCTAGCCCACTGCCCCAGCCTTCAACAAAAACTCATCCCTCTCCCCTCTCGACAGCGACGAGGTCACGACAAGCAGTTTAGGCTCATCACAACAAGAACACAATATAGAGGCTGTTCTTTCCTGCCAAGGACCATCAGAGACTGGAACAATCTGCCAAAAGATGTAGCAGAGGCTAATACACTTGGCACGTTTGTGCCAAGAGCCTGCTCCCATCCAACTTCCAGCTCCTGATACTCTCCAAGACACTAACACCTTCCCTCATCCCTACCACTCCCAATACAACCAGCCAGAAAACACCAACGTGGCTACAAACTATGGCATTGAACTATGCAAATACTTTTTGAAAATAGCTGTACAGTTGATAAAGATTGTTATAGGCTGTGGTAGACCTGCACCAGTCTGCAACAGTACACAAAATATAGTGAAACCGCAAACCCCTTCATCAACCCATAGGAGCCAGAATGATCGACGCCTTGATCGTGGGCCCTCAACATCAAGAAGAAGAAGAAGAAGAAGAAGAAGAAGAAGAAGAAGAAGAAGACGAAGAAGAAGAAGAAGAAGAAGAAGAAGAAGAAGAAGAAGAAGAAGAAGAAGAAGAGAGAGAGAGAGAGAGAGAGAGAGAGAGAGAACAAAACCTAATAATATAAAGATATATGATTACAAATTTAAGGTTACACAGGGGTTTCTATCATACAAAATAAATGCGCAAGAATGTTATGAGAAATGTTACAGTCTAGCTGTATATAATGGAAAGGAGGGGAGGGGGGGGGGGGGGAGAAGATTGAGTACAAAAGTGTTATGTGTTTGAGTGTAGGCTATGGATGTCGTGTTTGAATTTTGACTGCACCTACTTTATTCACTATTAAAAATAAACTACAATACAAGATATACAGTTAGTTAGTTATTCATTTGCTTACAGGGTCCAGCGGACTGCAAAGAGCCGAATCAGGACCACACAATCAAGACCACAACTTCGCCGAAAGAGGACTCACCCCTGATCCGCATAAAAGATCTGCCAAAACAACCCTATTGGTAACACTGAAGGCACTCCACCAGCCGGTAACT
Organism: Oncomelania hupensis; assembly: GCA_036898135.1. Lineage (NCBI taxonomy): Eukaryota > Metazoa > Mollusca > Gastropoda > Littorinimorpha > Pomatiopsidae > Oncomelania > Oncomelania hupensis. The sequence continues at coordinate 28,657,761 of CM072512.1, forward strand.
TTACAATAAAGACATCCTACGCAGGGGACGCTAAGGCTATACTCTAATTTATCGAACACCCGTTTACAAAAACAAAATAGAATACAAACATAAAATATCAACAAAACACAAACATATAAAATGCCTACATTGCCAAATAATAACATCATAGGAAGGCCCAGTGACCATTTGGCAGAAAGCGTCCAATATTCCCAAGCTGATCCAACAGACTTCACACACAAATGAGGAGTTTTGTCCCGGAAGAGTTTTCTAGAAAAAAGGTATGTGACTGGTCTAGCGAAGAAGATAATATAGTAGATTGATAGAACAGAGTAGGAATGAGAAAGAACAAAGAAGTGGGAATTTAAAGCACTAAATTTCAAGAAAGTGGGGATACTATTTATACTGCAACCCCCGGCACCCCCACGGGGGGAGATATGCAGTCAGGTTATTAAACATAGAAACTTTTTTTTTTTTAAGATCGGACAAGGTATTCAAAAAGTATGTTTTTTTCCTTGTCGTTTAAGGGTGAGGAATGATATAAGAGGTCTAAAGGTGTCTCATTGTGAAACTGCAGTTGCTGTTGCTGCTGACGATTCAGTTGGCTGAGAGAGAGAGGGAGAAAGAGAGAGAGAGAGGGGGGGGTGGGAGTAAGAGAGCGAGAGAAAAAAAGAGAGGCATTGTACTGATGGACGAAGGGAAATAATTTTGTGTTTGACTATAGACTAGGTTATTCCTCTTGTTGTTGATAATGGGCCAATGTGATCAAAGAATGTACAGCTTTACAAAGAAGGATCATAACGTCACACCGCTATGTAAAAAGTGATCACAGATGCGCTTGACGCGCACCAAGCAGCGAGTTTGAGCCCTCGATGCAAGGGACGTAATCCTCTGCTTAACAATACGTAAACACGTAACACGTAAACAAACCTTGCCGCACGACGTTTTTGACCCCTAAACATTAACCCTTTGTAGTAAAACTAACTCAAAAATGTTTTATTAATACAAGTAAATACTTTTTTAAAATTCACATTAATTACCAAAGCTGTTCGATTCATGATCTTATGCAGACCTATCACACAATAACTGACCAGCAAAAAAGTGTGACATTAAAAATAAACACGGTGCTTGCCTTAATTATAGATTCATTAGTGCGTAACCACTTCGCAACTATCCTATCCTATCCCGTACATGTAACTCGGAGATCGTAGGGGCACAACAGATGATCGTTTAACAAGCATACTCCATCTTTCCCTGTCCTCAGCAACCCTGATTGTTTCGCTCAGTGTCAAACCAGTCCATTCTCGAATGTTGTCCTCCCACCTCTTTTTCGGTCTCCCTCTTCTTCTACCTCCTTGCACTGTGCCTTGCAGGATGGTCTTTGCAAGACCTGATGATCTGGTGACGTGGCCTTACCATCGGAGTTTCCGTTTTTTGACCACTGTGAGCAGGTCATCGTGTTGTCCAATGGCTTGTGTGATGGTCTGTCAGACTTCGTCGTTGATGTGCTGGGTATTAGAAATTTGAATCAGCATTTTGTATTGCTAGGTTATGATAGGAAGTTCGGTTTTTCACGTGCTAAACGTAGGATCAGTTGCTACTAGAAGCCTAAGCGGAGTTCTGCAGCTTGAGCTGTGGACTGGGGAAAGTGGCGAAGAGGGTTAGAGTCAAGCTGATATTTGTTGAGATCTGACGTGACTGGGTAGAGTGTGATTGCCACTATCAGAGGATAGGTGTAGGGTCCTTCTACAGGGGTTGTGTTTGTGTTTTGGAACCACCCAAGGTATTGTTTCCTTAGTAAGGGCAAGAATTTCCAGTATGCTGTCAAAGCTGTAAAATAAAGTACTTTTCTACAGTTCAGAGGAATATCACTGCCACCACTTCTTTGTCATAAGTGTAGGGTGTGTTCCTAAGGGTGTGTATACTTATTTTAGAGACCGCCCAAGACTGTGTTGTGTTGTGTTGTGGTGTTTATGTGTCTGTAACCTCACAGGCCGAGGACTTGAAGATGAGTGGGTGCCCAGTATCTTAATTCTTTTAGTGGCTATACACTCTGAACATGCGTACATGAATGAATGATGATGGATGAGGACGAAAGGGGTATTTTGATAAATAGTATTTTGTATGTGTATTTTGCAAATGTTTATTATGTGTCTTCTAGAACGCGAGTGTGAAAGATTAACTTTTATTTTTGTAATATATGTACATATATATTTTATGTTGTATTTCATTTGCGACGACACGAGTTTTCAGATAGCAGGGAGAATTATACTCTTTACGAAGTTACACCTCTCCGTATATAGTGTACATAGAATAGCGTGACCGAGTTACTTTTTGCGTATGAAAGTGCAGTTTCGTAAAGTCCGTGCGTAACGTAGAAGACAGGGGGTAGGTCAAATTCAGAACAGGGATACGCGTAATAAAGAATGTGCATACTGACGAGAGCTCGACTATTTGCTTGTGGCCGGTGCGGTTTTGGTAGGGCAGAGTGGTTTGAGATGCTTTTGCGAGAGGATCGAATCTAACCAGGCAGCAACCCTGTGACAGAGGTCATTGTAGAGTAGGGTACTGTTGGAAGGGTGTGTTTATTGTCTATATAGCCACCCAAGGTCTTATGCCCTCGTCGGGATAAGGATGTTTAGAGTTCGAGAGGAAGAATATTAACTGCCATTTGTCAATGAATGTAGAGTTTTATTCTTAAGGTGTGTGTTGTTCACGATTGAACACCCACCAAGACTTAGTGTCTGTGACAGAGCTAAGGTGACCTCATCCTCAGTTATAAGTGTTATTTGGAAAGTGAAATAACCAGCATTAGCAAGACAAAGTGACTCTCAAAAGACTAACCAGTTGTATTTGTGACAGTGCTGTGTTGTGTTGTGGGGTTGGGGGAAAGGTGTGTCACGAGCCGGGGCCTAAAAGGTGAGCAAACCCTGTTATTCAATTCCTTAGTGGCGCACTCCGAGAACTGCGTACGCGTATGAGTGGTGATGAGTGTGGGGAAGGGGATGTATTTTAGGATGCATAATGAATTTTGTTGATTTTATATGATTTTCTTATGATTTTCTTATTGTATATGTGATGGGGAAGTGTCGTTGCTGTTGTTGTTATAAAAGTGGGTCAAAGGCGACGATGGGGAATATATATATATAGAGAGAGAGTGGGGGTGTATGTATGGAGAGAGCGATAGAATGTATTATACTGAAGAAAGATGAAGTGATGATTATGAAGGAAGCATGTTTACAGTATAGTATGGCAAGGTAGTATGAATGAAGGGAGATAATCGTGATGTGTTATAACCGTTGGGGGTGATGGCGATGATGAGGGTGAGAGGGATGAATCAGGACTGTGTGATTGAAGTGTGGTTGCAATAATTATGTACATTTATATAAATGTTGTGTTTATAGAAGATGTGAATTATTAAGCACCAAAGGTTGATTTATATTATTGAAATGTGTGTATAGCATCTTGTATTATTATCATGGTATTCATATACAGGTCAAGATGGTGGACGGAGGACGGCGTGTTATATTATATTATATAGTGTTTATTGTTGTAAGCAGGCTGTTAAGACTGTGTATATGCTTACAGGTTTGGGCTGTTACTTCTACGCATTATTTCAACGCTGTTGCTTCTGATGTTACTTCTTATGCTGCTTCTTATGTTGCTGTTGACGTTTTGTTGCCGTTGTTGGCGCTGATTGGTTTCTAGCCAGCCTGGGGTGTGCCTTTGCCTCTACAGCCGAGAGGTGTTGTGGTGGTCTCTGCCACTGCTGCAGGTTTTGCCTATGTATCGAGGCAACACCATTACAGGAGGTTTTCACCCCTAATTCATGCACACACAGACTCACACTGCATCACACCTAAAAACATATTCATTTAGTTAGAAGAATCATCCGCTTATTGTGAAAGAGACTGTTTAGCTCTCTGAGCTACTTGACAAGAACATTGGAACAGTGCTTCTGTGCTACAGCTTCACCTAGATAGTAGTTTATGAGTAAAGATTCAAACGCCATTGCTTATTATTTAAAGTTTTACATTTTGAATTGATTTACTGATTGTGATTTTGTTGTACATTTTGTAAAGAATCTGTTGCTGTTTAGTTCGGTTTGGGGTTTAAACAAGGGGAGGTAATTGTTAGCTAATATTGGGACGGGGGTCTTGATAGGGGTAGGGGGCGGTTAGTTCCCCATTTGTCCTGTGCTTGTATGTAAACGTTGAATAAAAGAGTGTGACTGTTATCCTGGCATTTTTGTGTTAGTTTATTTTGTTCGAGTTTATCTTATTCACTCGTTGCATGTGCTGACGTCACAGAACCCGCTCGGGGGACGTGACATTTTGGTGTCAGAAGTGGGATAGACTCATCTTATTTTGTTAGGGTAGTGCCAGATGTGTATGTTGTGTGTTTGAGTTGTTGTGTGAAAGGGTACGCAGCGGGCGGTTGGCGGGAGTGTGGGTGTGTTGCACTAGGGAACACACTCGGAGTGCAGCATTAACGGGGAATTGGGTTGCAGGGTTCACTTGCTCGCCTTTAGGGGTACGACGGTGAACGATTCCTCGGCTCCTGTGACTGTTGTGTTGCGTATTCATTCTGTTAGGTGTTTGTATCAGTTAAGTGTTATTTGTTTTGTGTATACTAACATTTGTTCTTCCCTTCTTTTCCGACATGGCTACGCGGGATGCTCGAGCCGCGATGCGCCGCGACGCTAGGACCCGTAAGGAGGAGGCTGAGCAGGAGGAGCAGGACTTCGGTGATGACGGCTCAGTGACAGGGTTGTTGGAGGAACCTTACGCAGTAAGTACTCAAATGACTATGCCTAAGATGTATGCCAAATCGCCCGGTTCACAGAGCAAAGTCGAGGTCGCGCTCAGCGATAGCGAGAGGCTTAGGCAGGTTGGGGAAAGTCTGGGTTTCCGAGATGGAGCGTTGGCACACTATGTAGTTAGTGAGTTGAGAAGGGAACGAGAGGAAGAGAGAAGGGAAGAAGAACGGAGGGAGAGGGAGGAAGAAAAGAGGGAGGAGAGGGAAGCGAGGGCAGATGAGAGGAGGCTTTTGGAGCTTAGACTAGAGACAGAAAGGGTAGCTAGAGAGACAGAAAGAAGGATGCTAGAAATGAAGCTAGAGGAGGAACGAAGAACCAGAGATGACGACAGAGCTGCTCAGAGAGAGAGGGAGAATAGGGCTAGAGATAGAGGGGCAAACTATTCAGTCAAACTGAAACCCTTGGAGGAGAGAGAGGATGTGGAGGCCTACCTCCAGATGTTCGAACGGGTAGCAGAGATTCAGGGTTGGAGGAGGGAGGTATGGGCGGTTAGGCTAGCGCCTTTGTTACAAGGGGAAGCCCGGGATACTTACCTTCGACTAACGCCTGAGCAAGCCCAGGATTTCGACACCGTGAGAAACGCTCTGTTGAAACGCTTCAGGAAGGACGCCGACTACTATCGTAGGCAGTTTCGAGAGGCCAAGAAGGAAGCTGCAGAAACGTTTCCTCAGCTGGTAGTGAGACTAGGGTCGTTGGTGAAGAAGTGGTTTTCGCTCGCCGGCAAGGACATCACCGACGTAGGACAGGTACTAGACACTTTCATTGGAGAGCAGCTTTTCTCCATCATGACTACCGAGTTAGAGATCTACGTGAGGGAGAATCTGCCTGAAACTAGCCATGCCGCAGCAGAGTTAGCACAGCGCGTGGTAGACGCCAAGCGAGCAGCATCGGCACCGGCACCCGTACTACCCAGTCAGAGACGTAGTTTTCCCAGACGACCGGAGGCTCCTCAGCAACCTAGCAACCGGGGGAGTCAGGGTCAGAAGACAGGGAGGACGGAAGGGGGTAGTGGGGTACGTCGTTGCTACCGATGTGGGTCGGAGAAGCATGTGGTCAAGGACTGCAAGGTCAAACCGCAGACAGTAGGCCAGGTTACAGTGGGACGGACTATTTCCACGGAGACCGCACCTCGGGCTAGCGTGTGTGCAATCAAACCTTATGATCCATGGGGCCAAGGTAGGGCGAACGGGCAGGACGTTCGAGTATTGAGAGATACGGGAGCGGAGATAGGGGCAGTCGCGAGCAGGTTAGTCAAACCAGCTGATTTGACGGGTCGGACTGTCGAGATTTGCTTGGCAAATCGATCGAACGTGGGTCTGCTACCTACAGCTTGGGTGGAGTTGGATTGTGCGCTGGTCAGGGGAAGAGTGGAGCTGGTGGTTTTCGAGGACGGGCCCGATATCATCCTGGGTAACTGGGTAATGTTTGATAGCGGGGAAAAAAGTCCTGTTTCCTTGTTCGGAGGTGAATGTGCGATGGCTGCAGCAGTGCAGACCCGGGCGCAGGTGAAGGCCGAGAAGAAGAGGGAGGTACCCTTAGCAGTGGTCGAACCATCCCAGATCTCTGTTAGCACCCCAGAGCTGATCAAGATGCAAGACGAGACGCTCGCGAAGGCGAGAACGTTGGCACAGAGTGGTGGGGCGATAGCGTCAGGTAGAGCGTCGGCAGAGTTTCGCAAGAAGAAGGGGGTGTTATACCCGGTACACACGAAGAGAGGTAGCCAGGTCACGCAACTGGTAGTCCCGAAACAGTTGAGAGGGGGGATCCTTCAGTTGGCTCATGATCCACCCATGGCTGGGCATTTGGGAGGGAAACGTACCAGGGAGCGGATCTGGGGAACATTCTATTGGCCGGGGATGTGTGCCGATGTACGGAGGTATTGCGCCAGTTGTCCAGAATGTCAGAAGGTAGTACCGAGGGGACGGGTGAGGAAGGTACCACTACAAGCAACTTCCGCTGGTGGACGAGCCATTTCAGAGGGTGGCCGTAGACATTGTGGGACCCATCAAACCCAAGTCAGATCGGGGTAACATGTACATCCTAGTGGTAGTAGACTATGCCACACGCTACCCCGAGGCTGTACCGCTCAAGGGCATAGAGGCAGAGAGGGTGGCAGAAGCGCTGTGGGAGATTTGGTCGAGGGTGGGCGTTCCTAGGGAAGTTTTGACAGATCAAGGGACGCAATTCATGTCTGAAGTCATGCGGGAGATGAACAGACTACTGTCGATCCACGGGAAAGCTACCACACCGTATCATCCACAGTGCAACGGACTGGTTGAGCGATTCAACGGGACGCTAGTGTCCATGCTCAAGAAGTTAGCCACAGAACAACCTACAGCGTGGGACCGCTACATTCCAGCGCTACTATTTGCGTACCGAGAAGTAGCACAAGAGTCTACAGGGTTCTCTCCCTTCGAGCTTCTATATGGAAAGACCGTGCGGGGACCGATGGCGGTGTTGCGAGACCTCTGGACCAAGGAGGTACAAGAGGAAGAGGTGAAACTGAGTAGCCAGTATGTGGTAGACTTGCGTAATCGCATCGAGGAGACATGTAAGTTGGCACAAGGAAACCTCAGAACCGCGTCAGCCAAGCAGAAGCGGCACTTTGATAAGAAAGCGAAACGGCGTTTGTTCAACGCGGGGGATCAAGTGTTGCTACTGTTGCCAGAAAAGCACAACAAGTTGCAGCTAGCATGGCGAGGACCGTACGAGGTGATCGAACGCGTGGGAGAGTGCGACTACCGGATCAGGATGCGTGGGAAAAGCAAACTATACCACGCCAATCTCTTGAAGAAATTCCATACCAGAGCGACGGTGGCCACGATCGTCATGGACGACGAAGGGTTAGAGGAGGAGGAAACCATGCCAGTGGTTGGGATTATTCCGGTGACCACCGTGACGGCATCGGCGATCACACCGACCGTGTCAGAGACACCCCGTGACGGAAGGACGGAAAGAAGCTGGAATGCACCACGATCTGCGATCAGCAGGAGCGACGATCACATCAGGGGAGATAAGTGCAGGTTGATGAAGTGGGCAATTCGTTTACACCCATCGTTTGGGGTTGTAGAGCGTACTCCAGGGAAGGACGATCGACCAGCAGCTTTTCTCAGTAGGAGTATTAGGTAGCATAGGGGGTATTGAAATTCGCGTCGTAGTTAAGGTTCTTCAAGGTGTTAAGAACTGGGGGGGGGGGGGGGGTTGTGTGACGACGCGAGTTTTCAGATTGAATTGATTTACTGATTGTGATTTTGTTGTACATTTTGTAAAGAATCTGTTGCTGTTTAGTTCGGTTTGGGGTTTAAACAAGGGGAGGTAATTGTTAGCTAATATTGGGACGGGGGTTTTGATAGGGGTAGGGGGCGGTTAGTTCCCCATTTGTCCTGTGCTTGTATGTAAACGTTGAATAAAAGAGTGTGACTGTTATCCTGGCATTTTTGTGTTAGTTTATTTTGTTCGAGTTTATCTTATTCACTCGTTGCATGTGCTGACGTCACAGAACCCGCTCGGGGGACGTGACATCATTATTTCCATATTATTCTATGATTATTTTTGTTTCTTTTGTTGCATACACGTGCCCCATGGGGTTTTATGGAATAAAGCGCTTTTGGCTTGACTTGTTAAGCCAGTCCATTCTCGAATATTGTCCTCCAACTTCTTTTTCTGTCTCCTTCTTCTTCTGCCTCCTTGCACTGTGCCTTGCAGGATGGTCTTTGCAAGGCCTGATTCTCTGATTACGTGGCCATACCATCGGAGTTTCCGTTTCTTCACCACTGTGAGCATGTGATCGTGTTCAGTTGTTGTCCAATGGTTTATGTGATGGTCTGTCGGACTTCGTTGTTGGTGATGTGCTGGGTATAGGAAATGCCCAGAAGTCTTGCCGTAGCACCTCATCTAAATGATTTACCCCCTACGCTGACTGTGCCTTCGTGATCCGCAAGGGCATCTAGCATGATGCGCTCTAAGAAAATGTTGAAGAGTGATGAACAGAGTAGGCATCCTTGACGCACACCGATTGTTGCTCTGAACCAGTTCCCGAGGGCGGCGTTGTAATTTAATTTTTAAATTTTTAAAAATAAATGACGGAGAATGTTTTTGTTAGTATTCCTCACAGAAGTAAGAATTTTGACATTTCACCGGCTTTAATGCTATGGTCGCGCTACCTAAAGTAAACAGCTGCAAGAAGACAGCTCTGTCCTGTGCGCTAACTATAGATTTATGAACTGAATCGAAGGAAGGCTCATATTGACATGCGGTTCAAACGACGCCGTGTGGTCGTGCACTTTTGCTTTGACGACGAAACAGATAGGTTACAACATTGTGTGTTCTTAACGCCTTCTAGTAAGCATTGTCCAGAATTTAAAATGCGCCCTCATCAATATTTTCATCGGGCTGTCTAGACCTATAAGCTCGTGTCCTATACATAGGATCCACAGAACATTTTCTCTTTTACATTTATTTATTATTTATTTATTTAATCGTTCTTATATAGCGCTTTACCAGCTCAAGAGCTGCTCAAGGCGCTGGACGATACAGGA
>CM072512.1:28667596-28680096 GCA_036898135.1 Oncomelania hupensis
CTGCAGGACGGTGGGGGCGTTGCTCTCTGACTGAATAATTTGGCCGTTAGTGCTGACCCCGGGCCCTCTTCTCCTTGGTGGAAGAGTGCCCAGGAAACACTCTCTGATTCCTCTTTCTCTCGTCCATCCCGGAGGAGACTGATGATAATTCTATGGAGGATGGGGTTGCTCCCACCCCCTTGGACGTTTGTTCGGGAGCGGTCGTTAGTGCTGGCCCCTGGCTCTTTTCCTCTAGGTGGATGGGGGCCCATGATCCATCTCTCTCGTCCATTCCGGAGGAGATTGAGGGTAACTTTATGGAAGAGAGGGCTGCTCCCTCTTCCTCAGATCCTTGCTCGGGAGCGGAGTCCCTTGATTCTGGTCCCACGCTCGAGGAGGTGGTACACCTGGTGACCCCTCCAGTCGCTGCTTCGAGTGACCCCCCCCCCCCCCCCCCCCCCCCCCCGTTGGGTCAAGCGTGGTCTACTGTTACCAGTAGAAGAAAGAACAAAATGAGACGACCCCTGGGGCCGACTCGCACACCAAATTACGGTCTTTGTCAATTTGCGGTAGTTATTAGACAAAAAGGTGATACCACTTTGGTTTCATTCAAACCATTTGGTTGGAAGCTGGCAGACCTCTTGCGCGGTTCTGTGGGCGCGGTGGACAGGGTAAGACCCCTACATAAAGATGAAGGTTTCCTCATAGGTTGTAAAACCTTGACGCAGTAACAGAAACTGATTGAACTTTCGCAGGTGGGCCAGATTATGATAGCATGTACTAACCCAGTGCCGGTGGTGGAGGGGGTTGTCTCTGGCATCCCCCACCCACCCCCACCCCTCTCCCCCATCGTGCCGGTGGAGGAGATACTCGAAAAGTGCAATGAATCGGTGGACCCGGATGGTACCGTCCGCACCTGCAAGGTTAGGAAATTCCAACGCATCCTCCGGTCAGATGGACAGCCGTCCACCGCGGTTAGGGTGACAGTCGAGGCGATGACGCTGCGGCAGCTCTCCTTCTCAATTGTAGGGAGTTCCTGGTGACTCCTTACGTGGCAACGGCACTTAGGTGCTACCGGTGCCAAAGATTCAGGCACATTCGAAAAAATTTTAATTCTGCGCAGATTTGTTCTTCCTGCAGGGCTGCCGGTCACTCGGGGGCCGCTTGTAGAGCCGTAGGGCGAACTTGTGCCAACTGTCGTGGTGACCACTCGGACGCTAATCATAACTACCCTACTCGCAGTGAGCGCCTGTTGGCGAATGAATTGCGAGCGGCGACATTCATGCCACGAGCGCAGGCCTTATGCCTGGCCAAACAAAAAATTATGTCTGAGTCGGCGATTGGGGACGTGGCCTCGGGCGTGTCGGGCGGCGTTGCAGCTCTTGCGGGGGTGTTTGCTCCACCCCGTTCCCTCCCTAGTGCTTGGAGTGGTTCTCTCTGACGCTTGGCGGCGGGGAGCGAGAAAGGGGATACAGTTACAGCCCAGCCGGTCACCGGGGTGGGTTCGGGATCCTACACAGAGCCTGTGAGGTTGGCACCTGGTGCCAAAAACGACCCTTGGGTGGCTATTCACAGGCTCGAACGCCTTGTCGAAAGACTGATCCAGTCCGTTGTGGACCTTGTCGAGATGGTCCGTGGCCGGACGGCCGGGGCACCGGTTGCTCCTACCCAAAAACAGGTTGGCGCCGACGTCCTGTACGCCGAGCGCGATCTGGGTCACAGAGCTCCCTCTCTGGTGGCCGTGCACAAGGCCATTCCCCTCGGGAGGTCCCGGCGGCGGTTGCCAGTTCCGACAGGGGCGGTGGAGGCGGTGGTGGGTCCGCCGCCCCTAAAGAAGTGGGCCCATGTGGTTATCCTGACCTCAGTGCTATTAGTGAACTGTTGGCCCAGTTCGATGCCCGACTCAGATCGGGCGAGATAACGCTAGATGGCCGAGCTTGCGTAGGTAACAGCTCGCCTCATGCCACGCACTTCCCCTACCAGGAATTAGGCTGTTTCATACTTTAACCTCACTTACCATGATGTTAGATCTAGTCCGTTTGCATTCTTGTCAGCTGAATATTTTCCCCAATATTAATATTGAAAGTTCTGGCTCTCCACTACTTGAATCTTTTGTTTTTCAACAGGGTGTCACATCGTGCAAGAGAGAGAGACCCAAGAAACCAGAATATCAAAAGCGTCAACAGAGAGCCATGATATGCGAGGACGAAAGAGGAGGCGACAAAATGGGCCGTTCAAGTCTTCGATTGTTCATACTTATCACCACATTCTAGGTTAGCCTTATCTTCATTGACTGTTGTACTGTCCTGAATTAGATCCATGATTACCCAGGTCTATGTTTCCCCAGGTCTGTGTTCTCCCAGGTCTGTTCCTCGGGTCGGTGTCCACCAAGGTTTATTTTCCACAGGTCTATATTCCCTCGGGCCTGTCATCCTCCAGGCCTATGTTAACTCAGGTCTATGTTCTCCAGGTCTTTATTCCCTGATGTTTAAATTCCCATGTTTCTATTCCCCCATGTCTATGCTTGGCCTCTAGGCTATGCTCACCCCCCAAAAATATATAAGTGCTATCGCCCATAGTGGCGTATCACCTAAAAAATAAAAAAAGAAATCGTTAGTTTTGGGGTGTTAAGGTCCAGGGTAGATTGTCAGATTACTAAGTGTTTTTAAAATGGTTTGTTTGTTAATCATCTTGGCAGCATACTTAATATCCCTCTACCCCCGCCATGCCAACCCTCTCTCTCTCTCTCTCTCTCTCTCTCTCTCTCTCTCTCTCTCTCTCTCTCTCTCTCTCTCTCACTCTCTGTTTCACCAGTTCTATGTTCACCCAAATAAAAACCACTTTGCTTGCATAGACTACATTAAAATATAATTCTTCTTGCTCGATCTTTTGTGAGTAAGATGTATTTTGTCTCAAACTCTAGCAATAACCCTTGTGGTATGTTATATACTGCAGATCCAGGATGCCGATCATCTCTTCGCAAGCCAAAGCAAATGGTCAAGTCCTAGAAAGTGACCATTCAAGTGCCCGTTCAAGTGTTCAGTTTTTTGCTCAAGTCAAAGATGCATTGTCAAAAAGCAATGTTGTATTTTTTGCCAAGAACATTTAATGAAAAAATGTCAACCCATCTTCAACGAATTCACAAAGAAGAGCTAGAGGTTGCTCAGATTGTATAAATTGTTTCTTATTCAATTGAATATTATGTTTTTTTGCAATATTTGAATTTATTTCTATCCGTTGTTTTTTTTTCTTACCTAAAGAGATGTCGTCAGTTTTTGTTAACAGTTTTACTCGATGGACCAATTTCACTTCTCACTCCACCACCAACCCCCTCGGGAAGATTGGTCCTAACAGCATTGTCACTTTAAAACAGTTGAAATTAAACTATGCATTATGACATGCCAATGGTGTACGTTCCTTTCTTTTAATTTTGTTGTTGTTATTCATTCTGTATTTTGTTTACAAAAAGTACTTGTCAGTTATTCATTGAAATAAAATTGTTTCAGACTAAATTTGATATATTTGTCTTGAGTGTATGATACGTTTTGAGTGTTTGCCTCCAGGTCTAAAGTTGATTACTCATTGCTTATAGGGTCCAGCGGAATACGATGAGCCGAATGAGAGGACCTCATCTAGGTGTATGAGTTAGAGTATTACTTCACAAATAATGCTAAAACAATGTAGATTGGCCTATGGTCGAATAAATTTTGTGTCGAATGTCAAATACTGCAAATGCATACGACTTTTTTTGACTATGTATTCGCTCAAAACTCGACGCAAAATGAGTCCTAAATAGACCAAAAATGACATTTGACAAATAATAATTTGTCCAGTCTCTCGCCGTCGACTGAGCAAGACATTGAAGTGGTCAAGTACTGTTTTAACTAACACAACCTAAATACGTAATATGGAGTATACCCACGAGACCTCGAAAATGATACGTGAATTAAAGGCAAATTTATAGGGTACAAAATTATTAAATATTTGACAACATTTCTAAAGTTTCTAAGTTATTAATATTGAATTTACGATTCTTTGTTTTATGATACATATAAATGAAATTGTTAAATTGGTCAACATATTTCTAAGGTTTGTTCGTATGAGTACTTTGAAGTGACCTTGGCTCTGAACTATGAGTGGTATAATGTCCAAAATTGATTTTAGAGATAATATAGTTTGATATTTCATATATTTTCAGTTTTTTCGATGATATTCAAAGTCAAGTTCATTGTAGGCCTTGCAAATACTTCAGGATTGCTTAGTCGAATTGGCGTCAGACTATGCGCCCAAAGGTTGCAAGTGAGCGCCTTGAGCCGCTTGAGTTAGATTCTTTATCGGCCAACATCTTGACCTGCCCAATAATTCATTTATTTAAAAATTATAAAAGTGTTGACCCTCCGGATACGAATAACCCCTTGGCAAACCAGATTGTGGCCGATAAACATTCTCGGGGCAATGAAATGTCAGTGTCTGGATTTCAGGTTAATGATACAAAACATTGGAACATAATGAAGCAGTGCCGCATTTGAATAGTAATGGCTATAAGACCCCCACATTTACAGGAACACGAGCATCTAATTCCGTGAATGTCATCTACAAATCTTGTCCCAAAACCATTATCAGCTTTTCAGGAGTATGGGTGCAAATACTTCAGGGACGTTGTATAGAAAAAAATGACTAACTGACGTGATAACTACGAACTAAGAACATGAATTTAAGCCACAAAATGAATTTAAGCCACAACCCTGTGTACACATCTTTGAAGGTACACGCGAAATTTCAGCTCTGTCAGCCCAGCCATAAACGTTTGCGTTCTGTGTGCACATGAATGAACATGAAGGTTTAATGTCTATACCCACTATTGGTCATATGGCAGACGAGGATAACCAACTCAGGGAAAGAGGGTAGGGTCCTAAATCAACACTGAACCACCAGAGCAATCATACTGCTAAAATGGACAGTAAAAATGGAATATGCACATACTTCATTAATATTAAATTGAACTAAAAGGACACATCCCATATGACTCACATGCTTCTTATGGAACTTGCAATATTTGCTTTGGATCGTGGAGACTTGATCTGTTTAAAGCGGCTGCCAATTGTTAAACACCCCAAGTATCCACGATCCAAAGCAAGTCTAGAATATGCCTTACAGAAGAACAAGAAGTCTTGGATAGATGGATAGAGTACTGCTCTGACCTTTACAACCACACACCAAACGGAAACCCATCAGTTCTAGCATGTCCCCAGAACGGAGAAGAAGAAGAAATCCTTCCAATTCTCAGATAAGAATTTGAGGCAGCAGTGCAATCGCTAAAGAAAGGGAAGTCAGCGGGAGTGGACAACATACCCGTGGAATTGCTTCAAGCAGGAGGAGAAGCGACGATTAACGCCCCTCACCATTATCTGTAACAAGATCTGGCAGAGTGAGGAGTGGCCTACACATGGATCCAGTCACTTGTCATCACTCTTCCCAAAAAAGTTAACCTTCAGGAGTGTGAAAATTACCGCACCATCAGCCTCATCAGCCATCCCAAGGTCCTCCTGAAAATAATAGTCAACAGATTGAAACCCCAAGCTGAACAAATCATAGCTGAAGAACAAACAGGATTCAGGGCAGGGCGAAGTACCACTGAACAGATTTTCAACCTCAGATTAATTTGCGAGAAATACGTACAGCACGAACAACATTTATAATGTGTTTGCAGACTTCAAGAAAGCCTTTGACCGAGTCTGGAAGGCAGCTCTGTGGACAACCATGAGAGTGTACAACATCAGCCCTAAAATTATTGAAATCATCAACATCTTCCTAGAGCGCATCATGTCAGATGCCCTTGCAGATCACGAAGGCATAGTAAGCTTAGGGGGTAGAGCAATCTCCAACCTCCGTTTTGCGGATGACATTAATGGATTGGCTGGAGAGGAACAACAACGTGAACAGCTGGTACAGAGGCTTGACACACCAGAGCCTATGGAATGGAAATGAGAGCAAAGAGGACCACAATGATGACCAACAACACCAATGGCATCAACATGGACATCAAAGTCCAAGGCCAATCCCTCAACACAGTGCATAGCTTCAAATATTTAGGAGGAATTGTATCATACAATGGGTCCAGTCATGAAGTCCTCTCCAGGATCGCACAAACAACTGCTGCCCTGACAAGGTTGAAGCCCAATTGGAAAGGCATGACCATCAGTCCATATTCAAATGTAAGACTGCTGCGTTCCCTTGTCATATCCATCTTCCTATACGCTTGCGAAACATGGACCCTCACAGCAGGTGTACTACGAAGAATACAAAGCATGGAGATGAGGTGCTACAGAAGACTTCTGGGTATTTCCTATTCCCAGACGAAGTCTGACAGACCATTACACAATGACATGCTCACAGTGGTGAACAAACGGAAACTCCTATGGTATGGCCACGTCACAAGATCATCAGTCCTTTCAAAGACCATCCTGCAAGGCACAGCGGAAGGAGGCAGAAGAAGAGGGAGACAGGTAAAGAGGTTTGAGGACAACACAGTCGAGGGTGAACTAGCTTGACACTGAGCGAAGCCATGAGGGTTGAGGAGGAGAAAGATGGCGTACGTTGGTGAAACGATCTTCTGTGTTGCCCCAACGACCTTCGAGTTATGGGATAGGACAGGATAAGAATATTTAACATGAAAATGAATGCCCATAAAGAAATAAATGAAACTGTGGTATTAAAATGTAAATTAATATCGACTTTGATCTTTCTATGCTCTTGACCTTGAGATGACCTTGACCTCCTGTTCCAAAAACACTTATTGACGATCAAATATTTACAGCAAAAGTTGTATTATGCCAAAAGACTGACCTTTGGATGACCTTGACCTTCAGTGACCTTAACCTTGGGATAACCTTGACCTTCACAAGGATCTCATGCTCATGAAAGATCAAATAACTCAATGTTGTTGCATACTATGGGTTAATGCCATTCTCCTGTACGATTACCTTTTCTTAAAAAATATTTTTGCAAGGCCTAAAATGACCTTGACCTTCAAGATCAACTCAAAACTGGAACATATACGAAAGATCAATCTACCATCTCTAAATCTCTAAAGAAAACAAGATTGGACTTTATATCTCTCATTGTTTAGGGCCAAGGTCACTTCAAAATACCTATACTAACCGATGTTAGACAGCTCCAGTGACCTTGACCTTGACCTTGGAGTGAGGTTGACCAAATTTGCATATAATATGTGTGTCATTGATATCTATCATGCTTCAAAGAATCATAAGTTCAATATTAATAACTTCGAAAAAAGTGAAATTTTGTTTAAAATTGTCATTTTTGTAACTAACATTTGTTGACCATGTGACCTTGACCTTGAAGTGAAGTCATTCATTTACTGATCATTTATGAGCACACCATCTTACCAAGTTTGGTTGTCCAAATTTAGACTCCAAAAAGCAGAATCATGTATGGAACCCAAAGTACTAGTTTGGTCGTTCGTGTGTGCCTGAAGGAACCCACTTGTACAAAAAGAAACCCACTTTTCCAAAGTCAACCACATCAAAGTTTGTTTATATATTTTAATTTTTTACTGATATTGGAATCATGTACAGTCAAATTAGGCTGTATGCTGAGTTTTGAAGTCCTCACTAGTTTACATCATGTGGAACCCAGTTGACATCATTTTGGAAAGAAACCCAGTTGGGAGGCTTTGAACGTATGTGTGTGTGTGTGTGCGTGTGTGTCCTCTATTTCACATTCAGCCTCCTTGATGCCTTATCAAACACCCGGTCCCTAAACTCCTTAAATTTTTTCTAAGCTGTTCGATCGTTAGTGTTGCACGTAAACAAAGCTTGTGAATGTAACGGACTTTTCTTGTACCTAGTTTCTGGCATTGTGCTTGCTGGTTGGTGCTTTGGTTTATTCTTTGCTGGAATTTAAAAGCATCATGTATTACTTGGCAAGTTCAAAAGAAAGGGGGACAAAATAAGAGCATTGGAAAAATAGTCCCACAGCAGCTTAGGCAAATAAAACAAGGTCCCGAACTCATGCGTACACTGGAGAAAGAAAAGTGTGATTCTTATCCCATTTTATAGACTATTAATTTTTGTTTTTATCAGCCTTAGAGCAAGCAAAGCGAAAATCATGTGGGGTGTTTATTCTCCAAACTGTGAGAGTGTGGAATTTTTAAAGGGTAAGAGGAATGGATTGGAAACATGTACGTTCACAAAGCGTTTATTCGTGTTAATGCAACATAGTTCTTTAACAGGAAGAAAAATAATCTGTGGCCGCCGATAAAGAAGGTAATAATGGGTAGAAATAAATCAAAAACGAAGGATATGAAAAGAAGGACAGGGATTTTATTAATAAACACACAGAGAGGGGGAGAAACAGACAGAGAGAGAAAGAGACACAGAGACAGAGACAGAGACAAAGAATTCAAGAGAAAAATCTATCCTATCCTATCCTATCCCATCCTATCCTATCCAGTAACTCGGAGGTCGTAAGGGCACCACAGATGATCGTTTAACCAGTAGGGCTGGACGGTTTTACCGATACGTAACTATATTCAGGTTCGGAAACGCGACGGTACGGTATATTGGTGCGGGTGTCCAAGGTCCTGTTTACTGGGAAATCTCGACAACACATAAGATTCAAGATTCAGGATTCAAGATTCAAGATTTATTAACTGTGAAGAATTTGTTTTGCGCATATGGGAATAACGCGACAGTGGGCGACATCTTGTCCGCCCAGAGAGCAAGCCTAAAGCCCAAATACGTGGATAGGCAGCTGTTCTTGAAGACGAACTTTTAAGAACATCAGCTTACCACGTGTTTGAGCATGGTACCAATCGCCAATCCTTCTAAACTCTTAAAGTTCTTAAAGACCTTTCCCGTTGAATGTTTTTGTTTTATTTTGATTTTGTGGTTTAAAGTTTGTTGATGTTCTAAACAGTGATTTATCATAATTTGTTTTGAAGCCGTTCAAGGAAAAACAAAGCTTCAGTTTCTATGGAAATATGGTTCTTTGAAACTGTTTTGAAGTGTATGACAATCTTTCTTTTGCGTCGGTCACTACTGTCAGTGTCATATCCCATTTGGTTGTAACACTTAAAATCGCGGTATACCGGTACGAAATACCGATACGACCTAAAAATGCCGCGGTAATACCGGTACGACTTTGACCCACGGTATCCAGCTCTATTAACCAGCGTACTCCATCTTTTCCTGTCCTCAGCAACCCTGATTGTTTCCGTTTTTTTGACCACTGTGAGCAGGTCATCGTGTTGTCCAATGGCTTGTTTGATGGTCTGTCGGACTTCGTCGTTGGTGATATGCTGGGTATAGGAAATGCGGAGAAGTCTTCTGTGGCACCTCATCTCCATGCTTTGTATTCTTCGTTGTAGATCTGCAGTGAAGGTCCATGTTTCGCAAGCGTATATGAAGATGGAGATGACAAGAAAGCGCAGCAGTCTTACCTTGGAATGTAGACTAGAAAAATACAGAGAGAAAAAAAACAAGCAAAAATTAAAACACATCAGCAATCAGTAGTAATAAAAAGATTGCATCGTAGCATCGATTTACGCGCTCTTGCTGTTGGGCCAACACCTTATTAAAAATAAATGTGCAAAAACGAAGAGTTTGATATTGCTGCTTCGTAAGTTTTAAAAATTCCACTTTACTTCACTTTGGGAACGAATTTAAATTGATTAACCAAACGAGCAAAAACGTTTTGCAAGGCTGGCTTTTCCCACACTTTATTTTTATTGCCAACATAAATAACTCTCTCTCTCTCTCTCTCTCTCTCTCTCTCACTCTCTCCATCAAACTGGTGAATGCATACCTATTATAGTCAGTGCAATCCTGACAAGTTGTACAAAAACAATAACAGGCTAATGTTTTATTTCTGTTTAAATCTGCAACTGAAGAGTAGTCACTACACTTGCATTTCATCGAAAGTATGTCCTTTTTTTTTGTTTGTTTTAAATGCAAAGTGTCGTCACTTTTAATCCAGAGTACTTGAAAAAAAAAATTCAAAGGCTTTGTTAACTTTTGGCAAAATGGGGGTTACAGATCATCAGGTCTTGCAAAGACCATCCTGAAAGGCACAGTGCAAGGAGGTAGAAGAAGAGGGAGACCGAAAAAGAGGTGGGAGGACAACAGTCGAGAACGGACTGGTTTGACACTGAGCGAAACAATCAGGGTTGCTGAGGACAGGGAAAGATGGAGTATGCTGGTTAAACGATGGTGGTGCCCCTACGACCTCCGAGTTACGGGATAGGATATGATAGGATAGGATAGGATAGGATAGGAATAAAGTGGACTTTCGTTGCTCAAATCGACCGCTAAAGTTTGAATGTTCCATGTCTGTTTTGACAGAGGAGTGATTTCCCCTGTTTTATCGGTAGAGCCGTGTGACCTTTGACCCAATTTCAGAGTAAACCACGCGACTTGAAGTATGCGTCTTTGGTGTCTGGGGTAGGATAGGGTTTATTTTATCAACCTAAAACCAAAACCCTTACGAACAATTGTTTTTACGGGTTATGGCTCTCTTACCGTCTTTAGTAGATGCTATGTTTAGCTCCAGAATGTTGACTAGCCCTTGCTATTGTTAGGCACAAAAACTACAAAATGTATTCATTTAAAAAATAAACTTTTTGGGGGGTAAGCTTATTTTGTAGTAGTGCAACACTCAACGTGAATGTTAAAAGGATCTGCCAATGGGGCGTGGTCAATGTTGGTCCCTTTAAATATGGCTCACTGGTACGTGTTCAAATTGAAAAACTAAACATGTTTCAGATACTGAACAGTAGCCACGACTATTACATTTCAAGCTGCACTCCGCCTTATCTTTAAATTTAAATGGAAGGTGTGGTCACTTTTTAACCTGTGTACAGCAAGTCCTCGGGTTACGCCGGTCTCGATTTACGTTGTTTCGTGGTTACGACGCTCCTCCCCATAAAAAAATATAATAAATAATATTACGCGTCGTTCCGTCTTACGCGGTTTAGCGTCGTAAGCGACGTAAACAAACTGGAGCTAGTGTCTGGCGAGCGGCGGAAGAATACGTTTTGTTGTGGTTATACGGCGGGGACGTCGCTTCATACGCTCAGTCACTGTACATACGCCATTTTGGTTGTTTACGCCGTCTTAGAGGGGCCGGGTAGCTCAGTTGGTAAGAGCGTCTTGCTAGTAACCGAAAGGTCGCTGGTTCGAATCCCGGATTGGTCAACGTGTGATCATATTATTTTCCCCTTTACCAACAACTGGCCCGCTGGTGTCAGTATAAATCGGTCCAGTAGTCACCTATATGCGAAAGTGTCGTGTGACTATAATCTACATACAAACATACGCCGTCTATCTCTCTCAGGCGTTTTATCGGTTTTTGCCCTTGGTTATGGCTCCCAAACGTAAGTCAGACTCTTCTGATGCTAGTGCATCAAAGAAAAGAAAGGCCATCACCATGGAAGTTAAAATGGACATTATAATATTAATACTTTTTTATGTCATTAACAGTTACAGTATAGTATATAGCACTGTACGTATAGTAGGCCTACAGGTATTTTTCTTTATGTTCCAACTTACGTTCCGACTTACGATGAAATCGGGTTACGACGCGTCCAACGAACGGATCAACGTCGTAACTCGAGGACCCCCTGTATTTAAATATGGCTCACACGTCAGATGACAAAAAGCCACAGATTGTTCTTGTCTGATAGTGTATTGCAGAAAAGTGCACAAGAGCAAAGAAAAACAAATAAAAATTAATAATATACTTATTCATTTGTAACGCATTTAAGAATATCTGTGAGGAAATATGAAGAATAAGACTGCTTAGCATAATGACATTTTTACTGAACATCAGCTGTGAGAATGTACCCGCATATGTCTACTGAAATAATGGATATTGGCATGTGACCATTTTGCGCTTCCTTGATAAACGGTCCTTCAAACAGCTCAAATTCACTTTTAAACACGTCTTGCCACGAAAGACTGGAAGTTTACGACCTCTGGGAGACTTTTACCCAGAACAATCGCCCGTAAAGGGTGACAGAAGTATCTGTCATTTAACTATCAAGTTTGAAATCAAAACTGCTCTTCTTTTCAGGACACAGTATACTGTTACAACTGCTTCAAGTGCTCTGTACAAATGTTTCGTCTTCCTTTCTGCTACACTTTCATTTGTTACGTTATTTCCAGTGTCCAAACGAATGTTACTGCAATAACCGTTCATTGTATGACTGGATTCGCATTACGATTACATACATTTCACCCAACTTTTTGATGAATTAAGACAGAAAATAAGTAACTACCAAACCCTGGAGAGGCCAGTGTGGACATTCTGAACGTGAACCAATTTGCTTCCGAAACAATAAGCAACGGGAAATGAAAATTTGGATGGACATCGTGAGGGAGAGGAAAGAAATGCCAATTATTTATGTGATGTGTCACAGTGAGATGCCAGTTTTTTTACATTCTTTAAACAACCCTGACTTTCTGGAATTAACTGCTATTGGTGTACATTGCATATCTCAT
>CM072512.1:28682596-28777596 GCA_036898135.1 Oncomelania hupensis
CCCTCCACCCACCCCCCTCCAATACCCCTTCCATACTCCCACTCTCTCCCCCCCCCCATCCACCACAACCACACACATATACAAGCTAACTCACACATGAACAAATTAAACTGTCGCAAGATAGGAAAGAACAAAATGTATACAAATCATCTTAAATATTAGGAGCAAGGGAAAATAGAAGTTTGTGGAATCTAATTTTAAACAATGTTAATGATTTACTTTCCTTGATCTCTTGTGGTAGAGAATTCCACATACTTGGACCAGAATATGACAGAGATGTTTTAAATATGTCTAAGCGTGGCTGTGGCAAGGTTAATAAATTATGTCTGAAAATTGAATAACGAGATGAAGGAAAGAAGGAAAGGTGAGAAGGGGATGGGGGGTAGTAGGTGGGAGGGTGATTCCAGAGTGGGAAATTGCTGAGTTTCCAATGATGCCACTACGCCGTAAAATCGATACAGTAAATCCTCGTTCATCCGCGACCTCGTATTCCCGTTTAAACCGTAAGCCGCATCAAAGGCGATCGTCTTAAGCTAACAAAAAGGGAAAAAACCAACAGTCTGTCCAATTAATTTGTTGGAATTTCAGCACTAGGCAAAATGCCAAGGTAGCAGTTCAAAATGAGTTCAAATCAATTTCCTTTACACCGAGAGAATTAGGAGATTCCATTAAGTGTTTTTCAAACACCGTAACGGTTTCAATTTGTTGCTAAATGCTTCCGCACATGAATCAACCATCGGACAATGTCTTTCAGTGGGAATGAAACTAGTCAGCCTCGAACAAGTGTTTTTCAAACACAGTTACACGCTTCATTAGCTCACTAAAGATGTATGCATAATTATTATACGGAATTCAGAGTACAGATGTTTCTAAATCCTTAAGCATTACTGTGATTACAAGGACAATTTCATGCTGCACATGTTACAATAACGCGTGATTAAAAACACCAAAACATTGAAAATACATTTTTGACATAAACAATCTTCTTCTTCTTCTTCTTCTTCTTCTTCTTCTTCTTCTTCTTCTTCTTCTTCTTCTTCTTCTTCTTCTTCGTCGTCGTCGTCGTCGTCGTCTTCTTCTTCTTCTCTCTTTTCATTGACCTTAACATTTCTTTTCCAGCTTGATAATGAAAAAAAGAGGAAAATTGCGAAAGTGTGTCATTTCCTAGTTTGTTTTGTTTGGCTTTCCTTTGTTTTGTTTGTTTTAGTAGGTCTTATTAGTTGCCAATTACGTTCTATGAAAGGTTCGAGCATTACCTATGAAGCACATTTAAATCAAATACTACAGAAACCAAGATGCATAATGTTTCATTTAAAGCACATTTTAAAATAGCATAGAGGAGATAGTTATTGTCACATTCATGACGTAGATAAAAAAAAACATAGTGAAAATTCAAAAGAAGAAATACAGTGAAGATGTCATAGCATCTTGAGTAATTCAAATCAAATTTAAAATAACAAAATAATCATCAAAAACCCTCAGTGAACATCTGTGATCAGTTCAAATATATCATGTATTTGAACATGAACTATTTGTTTCCAACAATGACAATAACAAAACAAAAACAAAGCAAACAAAAAACAGCGTGGGCAATGGAATTTGAATAAAGCAGAATTGAGTATTCCCCAGTGTCGTTGTTATCAGAAGATTTGGTGGAAGCAATGTCCCTGAACCCTCATAAACATCACTCTTTGATTCTGGTCTAGCAGCCCTGCCACACTCGCCATCCTTCACAAGATCAGCACTCAGCATGTTATTAAAGCTGGATCGCCGTGTGGCGGTATAAAGTTGTGTACGTTGATCTTCCAATAAATTTCTATAGCAGAGCCCCCAAACGATCCCTCTAATATATTCGTCCATTTACTTAAAAGGTCCCAGTTCGAAGGCTTTGTTTTCTTTTGACGAAGACGGGTATATCCTAAAATTCGCATTGTTATTATATTGAACAATGATTAAGTGGGCTTTCGTTGCTCCAAGCAACTGCTAAAGCTGGAATGTTGCATTTACATTCTGACAGGGAGTGAGTTCTTCTGCTTTAACGGTACATCATTGCCATAGCTGTGTGGCATTTGAACCCTATTTTTGAGCGATCCACACGACTTAAAGAGTGCGTCTTCGGTGTCTATTGGGTAGTAGGGCAGTGTATATTTTATCAAAGTAAAACGAAGTACCTTTCTGAGCAATGTTTTTACGGGTTCTGTCTCTTGCCGGATTTGGTAGATGGTTATTTTTAGCTCAATAATGTTGGCTAGTCGTTGCTAATAATAGACACCAAAGCTAGGAAATGTATTTATGTTAAAAAAACAACAACTATACTTTCGAAAAAGAATATTTTTGGTAGGAAGCTTATTTTTTGCGGTGCTGCTACACTCACTGTGAAAGATAAAAGGACCTGTCGATGAGGCGAGGTCAAAGTAGGTCCTTTTAAAGACAATGGCATTTTTGCGACAGTAAAACAACCAAAGATTTTTTTTAAAATGGCAGACACTACCATAAGGGATACCCGTAAGTTGTAGACAGTATGACGCGGTTTGCGCCAATACTTTGACAATCGTATAGATCGCTACATAACTGTGTTCGAATAATTGTATCGATTTGGCAATGGGAAAACAACCTGCCATTGGTTCCTGTTAGCTAAAAACCCAATGTCAGACGTATTTTTGCCTATATATATATCTCCAGCCTATGTAGCTACAAAAATTGCGCTCGTCGTTACAACCCTTGAGACATTTCCAGAATGATACGACTGTTATATTAGTATCACTATGTATAGGTTAAATACATTTTGCAACTGCTAATATTATAGTTACCAAAGGGGAGGGATTGGGGTAAAGGTTCGAATCGGGTAATGTTAAGAGATAGAAGCAAAAGATAAACACTGAATCCTCTGTGTCGGCAGTGGATAACCTAGAATCGCAGTATTCATCGTCTCGACTCAGTTTAGATCATTATTTTAATTTCACGTCTGTTCACTCTTAAGTGATGTAAAATGTTCATCGTTTCGACTTAGGCAAAGGAAAATAGTATTTTCTATCAATATCCTTTTCACGAACGTAAGAACAGCATTTTTCAAACATTTCATTCCCCTCGGGGGGGGGGGGGGGGGGGGGGTAGAATTAAAGATAATAAAGAGAAAATTTCTCTTTAATGCAAGGTCAAACCCACAAGATTTTAGAGCATCAAGTTTTGCTAAACATCCATTTTTTAGGTTACGTCTTAATTCCAAATCGAATGTAACGTTTCCGACTCCTACACTGTTCTCAAAGGGTTTTGCGCAATGGGAAAGCGTGGGGATGTTCGTTTATTATATTCCGATTTTATTCTTTAATGTTTTACCCCAAGAAAGCCTTTTAAAAGGGGCCACTTCGACCACGTCCAATCGACATATTCCTTTAACATTCACAGTAAATGTTGCCTCACTAAAAAAATAAGCTTACAAAAAAAAAAACTCTTTCCAAAGTATAGATTTTTTTACATAAATAAATTACATAGGTTTTGTGCCTTTTTAATAGCAACCGCCGTTCTGGAGCTAAAAATAGCAGCTACCAAAGCCGGTAAGATATAGAACCCGTAAAAAAATTGCTCGTAAGGTTTTTCGTTTTAGGTTGATAAAATAGACCCAAGACCACAAAGGCGCGTTCTTCAAGCTGTATGGTTCACTCAAAAACAGGGTCAAAAAAAGGTCATGAATCGTTAAAAACAAGGGAAATAACTCCTTTTCAGAGCCCAAATGGAAAATTTGAACTGTAGCTGTTGGTTTGAGCAACGAAAGTCCACTTCGTAATAACAATGCGAATTTTAGGGTTACCCCGTTTTGGCCAAAAGCAAACAACGCCTTCGATTTGGCGACTTTTAAAATAAGGCGGGAAAAAAGTTTGGAAATGGTATAAGACTTGTTTGGTTTCATTTTACTTTTTTCTTCTGCTGCTATTCGCTAATTAATAATATTGGCATTAAATGCCTGGTGAGGTGTTTCCAACCCATAAAATCTCAAAACAATAAATAACCAAAAGAATCGACCCGCACACATTTCAAACAGCGACATGTTGATGGATGATCATAGCGGCACAGGAATGCGTCCAGCTGTGACGATTACGTCATAGCATATTATAATTTTAATAATTATCATCAATACTAACCATCCTCTCTCTCTCTCTCTCTCTCTCTCTCTCTCTCTCTCTCTCTCTCTCTCTCTTCTCTCTAGCACTTGTTTGCATTAAAATAACTTTATTCAGTTCACCAAGCACCCCTCTCATCTCTGCTATCCACGCTCCCACTCATCCTTCCCCCCCCCCCTCCCCCTCCGCTTCCAATCCTGGATTTTTTTTTTTTTTTTTTTTTTTGGGGGGGGGGGTACTTTTAATTTTGCCTTATCGCGCACGGAACATTCTACAACAGCTCAAAACATGTGCATTACAGATTGGAGGCGCGGTGGCCGAGTGGTTAGAGCGTTGGCTTGCGGATCTGAAGGTCCCGAGTTCGAGCCCAGGTCAAGGCATTGTGTTGTGTCCTTGGGAGAGACACTTTACTCCCGTTTCCTACTCCTTCGGATGAGAGTATAAACCGAGGTTTAGTCTGTGTCGCATGCATTCCATCACAACGGACTTTAAAGATCCTGACGCTCATGTCCTAGACGGGTGAGTGCCGGTGACAAGAACACACCCAACATGTACCTTGGGTAAAGCGCTTCACTTGGGGCTGCTGTACTTTCGAAAATGAAAGTGCCCAAATTTCACCTTGGTGATAATAAAGTTGTTTAAATTAAAAAAATAAAAAATAAATAAAAACGTCATTATCGCCATCATCATCATTATCATCATCATCATCATCATCATCACAATCACCATCATCATCATCCCCATCATCATCATCATCATCATCATCATCATCATCATCATCATCTAATTAAAAGGGAGTGGAAAAAGCGGGGAAAGGGAAACTGGAAAATTGAAAATTAAAGAAATTTTGTTTCCTTGTAACTGCGTCAATTCATTTTGAGAATCAAAGCGACTGTCGTAACAATCAGCTTGCTGAAGGTACAGAACGGACAACACCGTTTGTTTTTCTTGCTATATTTCCGAGTGTGTGTGTGGTGTGTGTGTGTGTATGTATGTATGCATGCGTGTATGTATGTATTTGTGTGTGTGTTTGTGTGAGTATGGGGTGTAAGTATATGTGTGTGTGCTTTTGTGCATTCGGGCATGTGGGTGTGTAAGCGTGAGTGCACATGTTCTTGAGTGATAAAATAATTAGAAAATCCAGTGAATCTATCAGTAAGATTTAGCTTGTAAGGTTTTGTCCTTTTCCTGTACAAACCAAATGTTATATTCTTTCCAAGGTGTTGCTTTTTTTTTTTTTAATATACTACCAGTTTTGAGATTTCAATAATTTGTATAACGTTTTGGTTTTGTTTTTATCGAACGCAAAATAAAAAGTTTGTGAAAGCAAAATTATATTTTGTTTGTATCGGAAAGGGCAACAGCTGCCCGCAAACAGCCAAGCCTGCATTTTAAGAAGCCAAACTACATTAAGGAGAAAACTTGAGAGAAATAGGCCCAGATTCAATTGAACTGGTCAAAAATGAAAACCAGTCAGCATTAGAAATAAAAGAGAAAATAACATGAACAATATTAATGTTGGATCTGACGTACACTGGAGAACAGGATTTCTTTCCAAAAGAACTCGATGACACAAAACATACTGTTCTCCTGCTTCCACGTGAGCATCGTGGTTAACTAATATTATTATTATTATTGTGTTTTGAGGAGATATTAACTGAAAATATTACGCGCTCTTCCGTCTGTCTTTTTCTTTTCCTCCTTTCAAAAAGCGCTTGAAAGGAGTTTGTTTTCTTTAAATTAATTTTATTATTATTATTATTATTATTATTATTATTATTATTATTATTATTATTATTATTATTATTATTATTATTATTATTATTTTATTAACTCGTCTCGCTGGAATGATTTCCCTGAAACGCAGTAGAACATGGCGAACTCTTTACAGAGTGTCCGAATTTCAAGCATTTGTGAGAGATCGTGGTGTGGTTGTGTCTGGCTAAAATAAAGGCGGAACTAGCGGAACTGTGTGAGATTGCGAGAGAAATTAGCCTGGAGTTTGATCCCGAGGAATTATTTGAAGACAGACAGGACGTCGTTGTTGACAAACTGACCGACCGCGATGTCACGTTAGCGAACTCTTCTCTATATGTGACATGAGGCACCGTTCTTTGAATTTTTTCAGAAATCGGTTAAAATTTGACTTTTTTTTTACGACTTTAAAAATCACCACATTGTGCCTTTTTACACAGCCTGCTCAAAAAGTGCATGGTTGTTGTTTTTCTCAACCCTGTCTCTCTACAAGTTTAAAATTTAAAATATTTTTAAGCTATCCAGTCAGATACTTTGAGTCATTAGGAATATAAAGCTCTACAACGTTTTTGAATCCAATAAAATTTGGTTTTATATTTTTTTTAAGCGTACAAGTTGATGTAGTGGTACTAAATGTGACTGTAGCTCTAGGCCTATTACTGATAGCAAAGAAGCAGATTGACTGTAGAGTTCCATATTTCACATAATCCTTTCAACAAGCGTTACTGTTTATATGGTTTAATGTCCAAAAGCTCACACGAGAAAAATGGGCTGAATACCTGTTATCTGCATTGAAAGTGCCTCAACTACAGCGTTTTACCATGTTGAAAGCTTGAAAGAAAAACAAAACACCGATTGCACACGCTTTTCAGTGGTAGAAATGACCGAAAACCTTGAAGTCTGCAGTTTGGAAACCGCAAATCTTGCAGGCTTGCAAGATTATCTTCTCTTCTTTATTTTAGTAACTCCTATATGCAGCAATTTTTCAACTATTCAGTATGTAAGTTAACTAATGCATAAGTTTTAAAATCTGTGATTGTCAGTGTTAGAATGATACGCAGAGTTTGATGATTGTATATTTTTAAGATGCTTTATAACGTTTATAATTTTGGTGTAATATAATCTAATGTCTAACCCATGTGTGTGTGGATGTGTGGGTGTGTGTGTTTGTGGGTAGGTGTTTTATTTATTTATGTTGAAGTGCAATAAGGACATGTAGTGTGATATGTATTTTAAGTTTTACAATGTGTCGGAAATGTTCTTGTTAATACACGTACATGTTTACATGTTTATAGTATTGTTACATTTTATTACTTTTGCTGACAGCAAATCCATGTTAGAATTTCTCCTTGGAGATAATAAAGTTTTCTGAATCTGAATCTGAATCTGAATCTATTCAAACTTCGCAAACGCAGGGCCTAGAGGCCGTAAGATAACCTCACAAAGTTATTTTGTAATACTAAAGAATTTGCAGTGTTTATTTGAGGAGGAGAAGCTCGCGTCTGTTTGCAAAACAATTGAAAATTATTAGTATAATGGACAGACATTGTTTTCTTTGATTTTTAAAATTTTCATACACTCATGTCTTCAAATTTCGCTCAAGAATGAGCAAAAATCCTCAAAGATCAACAGAAATCCTTCCTGTTCCCCTATCTAATTTCAACAAAATCATGTTCCCAACTGCAGCTTCAGCTGTCACTGGTTTAGTGTACCCAGAAAACTGATGATAGCCAGGGACATGGGTCTCCGACAGTGAGAAAAAAAGTCAGTCATTGTGAGGAAGGAAGGGACGAATGCATCTGGAGAAAAACAGGGGGAGCGGGTGGCGTATCAAGAATATAGGGAATAAGAGAGGGGTTCTATTTTTTTAAGTTGTATTTATTTATTACAAGAACCCTTGGACAACAATAGACGTGTCACGAATCATGGCAACAGCTACAGATAGGCCAACATGACAAAAGCTCATTTTCTCATGTTTCCACAGCGACCCGAAGAACTGCTGTTATGATGATGATGATGATGATGATGATGATGATGATGATGATGATGATGATGATGATGATGATGATGATGATGAAATATAAGAATTCCAACGCCGCGTCAATCCGCTACATAGCCTTGGAGATGTGAAGTGGAAAAGTGGGCAAATTTATGACGCTTTTGCTCCTTTCTAAAAATATAAACATCAGTATCTCCCTCATGCCATTTCTCTTGCTTTGCGATGTGCATCCAATTTCACGCGGACGCCTGGTCGAGTAGCGCCACAATATCTTGACAGTTTTCTTCAGCATATCACGTTTGTGTGTACAGAAGTTTTTTTTTGTTGTTGTTGTTGTTTGTTTTGTTTTTTGTTTTTTTGGCGTGCTGTCGTATGGGCCACAGCATTAAACAAATTTTTATTGTCTGTGTATCTTTGTTTGTTTTTTCTCAACAAACCACGTTGTGCTAACAATGTCCTTTCCTCTACATTTTTCCTCTTGCACATACTTAGCCTACCTTCCGATGGCCCGACCACAGCCTGGAAAATGCGTCCCATGCATACTTCACTATCCACATAATGCTGACAGTTTGCGTATGTTTTGTCCAGGTTATTTTTTCCTTTACTTACTGTCGAATGGTCCACAGCCTTGACAATTTTTTCCCCATTCTTGTATGTATTATTTAGAACATGTTGCTAAATAATGTTTTATTTACGTAAAACATTCATTGCTTAGGGACTGCAATTTTTATTATTTAGGGGATTCGCAGATACACGTCGTATTACTGTAAGGACGTGTGCAGTGATAAAGAAAATTGCAAAATCGTGATTTTACGCTGTTTTGCGATTTAAAATGAGGCAACTGCTTTATTTCACTCTATTTTTATATGTTCGCAACAGTGTTAATATACAAAACTGCAACGGTAACGGCTCCGAAAAAATAAGGATCCATTATTATTTCTGCATTGGCGGGATTGCCTTCCGAGTAAATAAACATGGAGAACTCGCAAGTTAACGGCGTTATTGTGAAAACAAATAGCAGAAGCGTTGATTCCAGTTGTTCAACAATTCAATACTCCTGCTACTGTTACTTCTTCTACACCTATCTCTGCGTTTTAGGGTAAATAAATACAAAAAGAAAGCTTTTTTTTCTCACGGAGATACTGAACACTGAACACTCCCGCACAAAACTTACCTTGACATTTCGTTTGTTTTCGGGACGTTACAGTCGTTTTATCTTCGAATTAGTGGAGTGATTTAGGAAAAGGCCAGGTCACTTTTGACATTTATTTATTTATTTATTTGTTGTGCCTATGTGTGTGAGTGTCTGGAAATACATTTGGATGGCTTGCCACCTTGTTTTCAATCTCCGCTGACAAGCTTGTTTCTCTTTCTTGGTCATTTTTGTCTCCTGTCCAGTTATTCACGGTTTAGACAGGTGGGATTGTTTTTCCTCCCAATTTTATTCAATTATCCAAAAGATAAGCTGAGGAGTTAATGGGTATTTTTTTGTTCTTGCTCCTGTCCACAGCCCAGACACAGTTTGCGGCACTGGCAGCGGTAGAACGCTCGCTTAGCGTCGAACCTGGGCTTCTATCTCGATTGGTAACGAGATCGAGTCTCACGGGAGTCGACTTTTTGTAATGACTCTTTATACGATCGTGCGCATCCGCCGTATCGCCGCGCCGGTACGTTAAAGATGTTGGAATCTCTTTCTGTAAGGCCAAGTGACAGGCTCTCAAATAAACGCGCCTACGTGTAAATCCATCAGCGTTGTTTAATGTTTGGCGCGTGTAACAATACCATTGGAAGGCTTGCGTGAGATTTATCTTCCAACTAATGCCCTGAGCAACTCTTTGGGCTAATAAATGCGCTGTATAAGAACAATCAATTTCGTGTTGTGTTTCCTCCCAAAGATCCACACGGCCCAAAAATTTCTTGCTTCTTGTTCTTGTTCTTCTTCTTGCTCCTCCCCCTTCTCCTTCTCCCTTTCCTGCCCTTCTTCTTCTTCTTCTTCTTTTTCTTCTTCTTCTTCTTCTTCTTCTTCTTCTTCTTCTTCTTCTTCTTCTTCTTCTTCTCCTTCTCCTTCACATGCTGTCCAAGAGCTCGTTAACGGACTTCAGTGCAGACAGTTTGTAGGGAATACTGAGTATTAGGGAGTTACCGAGGTGAGCCCTTGCTCTCCAATGGTGAATCCCAGTTGGTGTGTGTGTGGGGGGGGGTGTGGGTGTGTGCCTGTGTGTGTGTAAGTGTTTCCTTGCAGATAGTTCAGATAATGACTCATCATTCCATGTTTCAATTTGCTCCTTTAGGAAATAGTGAAGTCACAACATCGTCACGAAAATGTACACTTTTTGTAATGCTGCTTTTCAGCTATGCGTGCAAGTGCCTTGAAATATATTTGAATGTCTTGCCATTTATCTTTAAGAATGTTAGGTTTGGTGGGAACAAAAGGGCAAACGCATTGGATATATAGGCTACATATCTGGGCAATATTGAGCTGAATAAATGAAATATAAGGAAGCAACGAGCATGCTACAATTGGCTATTAATTATTGGCACAAAACTCTGAAAATTCATTCATCTTTGATGCTAGTGTGCTGTGAGTGTTTCTCAGTTGAGTCAGTTCTGCATCCGCCATCTTTGTCATTAAAAAGCGCAGAGAGGAAGTTTGAGCGAGTGTACATCTGTGCGTGCCGGCATATGTATGTATATTTATATAAGAGAGAGAGAGAGAGAGAGAGAGAGAGAGAGAGAGAGAGAGAGAGAGAGAGAGAGAGAGAGAGAACGAGAAAGAAGAATTACATGTATTTATGTGGGCCTATAACAAAATGAATTTCATGTTAAATCTACACAATATAATCAACTGTTTTTAAAACTATTGAACTATAAGTTTAATCACTTAGCTAATAATATTTTGTTAGAAGTCTCTGTTGACGAGCGTGGGTGCACAATGATCTATCTCACTCTTAAGAACTGTAGAGTTACATCAGTTTACAATTAACGGTTTTTTTTTCAATTGATCCTAGTTTTCAGCAACCGGCAATGTCGAAGGCGGGTACCTTCGGGGACTTTCATAGAGAAATCATGAGATGAGCACGTTTACTGTTGATGATGTGTGTGTGCGCGCGTAGGGGTGAATGCGTGTGTGTGTGTGTGTGTGTGGGTGTGTGTGTGTGGGTGTGTGTGGGTGTGTGTGTGTGTGTGTGTGTGTGTGTGTGTGTGTGTGCGGTTTGCTTCTTTTTTTCAATGGAATATTTGCGTTACATAGTTGAACTAAATGAACTGTTTATCTTTGGTCTTGCACTGTCCCCAAAGGCCATTTCCTAAGAAAACATTCCTTGGACATATTTTGTCAATGATTGTTAATTCTAGGACAGATTACGGGCACGTACCCATGCTTAGCTGTCTTGGTAGTTCATGATGTCTGTGTGTGGAAAATACCTTCGACCTAAATTATGTTTAACAAACCAAGTGGAGAATTTGTTAATGAGACAGCTGCGAACAAAATCGAATATTTTTAGTAAAGGTTTAAGAAGCTTTTGGGGGGAAATTGAGCGACTGTGCCCGAGGGTTTGTCATTAGACTACAACCTGTGTCTAATTAATTGTAATTGACGTTAGGTTAATGGCTTAAGTCCCGTCAATTTATAATGTGGGTAGATTGTTTTGCCCCAAACTGAATTCCTTGCTTTTGTGCAATTTGTTCTTTTAATTCAGATATTTCCAACAAATTAACTAATTACTAATCTCTTGCTGTTGGCTTGCATGTGCGAGTACGTTGTCTTTTTGTACGTCCATCGGTCTGTCTGTTTGTCTGTCTGTTCTCTTGCTGGAAATTTCCAAATTTTGTATTCTAACATTTGACAAAATTGCTACATTAATACTGTCGATATAGCATTTCTCTATATAGATAGTACTATCCTACTTTAATTTTAATCGCATTGGCCATTACAGACATGGCGTACGTAAGCCGTTCATTGCGCCACGGTAGACGACATCAACAATATGGGGAGCGTCTCTCA
This sequence comes from Oncomelania hupensis, assembly GCA_036898135.1. Lineage (NCBI taxonomy): Eukaryota > Metazoa > Mollusca > Gastropoda > Littorinimorpha > Pomatiopsidae > Oncomelania > Oncomelania hupensis. Next base: position 28,694,472 of record CM072512.1, read on the forward strand.
TCCATTTGTCTGGGTTATCAACTGTTTAAAGAGCCCCACAATCACACGTTTCAGCTTCAAACGTCCTTTTAAAATTCACAGTGAGTATTATTCCACCGGAGAAAAAAAGGTTAAACACCGAAAGAAAAAAAAACACACCTCTTTTTGTAAATGAACAATTTTGATATAAATCGATACATTTGAGTTTTGTTTGTATGCCTATTACTAGCTTCAAAGGTCGGTTCTAAATATAGCCCTGCTTGGAAAAAGAGTATACAATAGTAATAATAATAATAATACAGGATGCTATACGCGCCTTACCCCAAATCATTCAGGCTCAAAGCGCGGCGACCTATACCAACATACACGCTCACCTGTCTCATCCACCCTCACACATACCAAACACACATCCATCACTCAAACAGGTGGTGTAAAGGCAAGGAGATCGCTATTAGAAGACGGAAAGAAAATCGAATTTTTATTTTTGAAATTTTTATATTGACTGCGTCCTGTACCATTATTGAAGGGAGGGAGGAAACCGGAGTGCCCGGAGAAAACCCTCGGTGACCTCAATAGTCACACAACAAGAAGAGACGCTTACGATTCAAATTTCAGTGATCGTTTTGAGCAACGATTACCCATTATATCATAATTTATTGTCACAACAATGCCATTTCCCTAATAAACTCGTTGTTATGAAAAATGGACAAACATCCTTGATACCCTGGACTCTATAAGCGTTGAATCCACTTTACTAATGACCCAAGTTGTCTCCCTGTGTACGTTTGGGAGAATAATCTATTTAAATCGATTAGAACTCTGAAAAATTGTCTCAGTTCTGCCAAAAACACACGATAGTGACAGTACCGCGGACGTTTCGAATCTTTAAAGGCATTCTGAGGTTATATTTAATATACTCGATAGTGTGATCATAGAAAAGTTAATTAGCCCACAGTATTGCTGTGAACGCTGTGAGATTATTATCTGCTCCATGGCCGTGGTCGAAAATTGCCGACAATCACTTCGGAAACAACCCCATTATATTGTGCGTAATCGTTTTTTTTTTTTTTGTTTTTTTTTTTTTTAATCAGTTTATAGTCCCTTCTCTTCCCAATAAGGATTTTCAGAGAGGAGACTACTTGCGTAATCGTGAAGTAGTTAGCCCTAGTATAGTCGCAGTGTTGCATAACCTAAAGGAACGTGTGGGAATGAGTGTGAGAGTGTGGTATACTCTACGTTTGAGTCTGGCTGCTAACGCCTGTGCAAGCTGGGACGTCCACGATGGCGCCTAAAAGGGCAGCTAATTATATTTTAGTTGGTATTTAAGACGTACAGTTTTATTTAGCCTGTAGAGGGACTTTGAAATAGGAATTGGCTACATCTTATTTAATTTTAACAGTTGTTTTAAAGTTTTTATATGGTTTTTTTCTTCCATTCCTTGCAACGCGTGACACATTTTCTTGTTTTCCTGTTTATATTGTAATATTAAAAATTGTAACATTAATGTTTTAATGTCCTGGAAATGTATTTTTATTTTCCTTTCAGCTTAATTTTTAATCATGCTCTAATTTTACGTCCCTTGTATGCCGCAGGGGGGTCTTGGGACAGAAATGTACTCAGCAACAACAACAATGTACCAGACGATCTTCTAGAACGCTCGAAGGCGATGATTAGAATAAAATGTATTTCCAGGTACTCGCTGAAATAGTCCAAAAAATTAAACATTTTTTTAAAAGTGTACGAATGATCTAAAATGCTGTAGTAGTAGTTAAAGTATCAACCATGCGTTTCGATTCAGTCATTCTTGGGGAAAGGCAACAACACTATTTTTTAACAAAAAAGTATAATTGGAAGCGACATATTGACCGACAACCGGGCTATTACTGAAGGAAGACATATGATTGAAGTATCTTTATACTAGAACAGCAAAATCACTTCAGCCGTTTTGGAGAGACTGAGAAAAACGTGTTCAGCAATAACATGACTCCAATGACCTTGAGCTTTGCTTGCGGTAGAGCAAATTTGATTACATTACATTACATAATTGTTGCTTTAGGTCCAGCGGACTCCTCCGAGCCAAATCAGGACCGGACAACCCCCAATCCGCATAAAAGATCTGCCGAAACAACCCTAGTGGGAAAACTGAATGCCCTCCACCAGCCAGTCACTTTACAATAAAGACATCCCACGCGGGGGACGGCTGAGGGTTGACCTCAACTACGCGAACACCCCGGTTACAAAAACAAAATAGAATACAACCATATAAATCATCAACAAAACACATACATATAAAATGCCTATAGTGCAAATAATACAATCATAGGAAGCCCTAGTGACCACCCGGCAGAAAGCGTCCAACAGTCCCAAGCTGATCCAACAGACCTCATACACAAACAGGAGTCTTGTCCCGGAAGAGTTTTCAAGAAAAAAGGTAGGTCATTGATCTAGCGAAGAAGAAGAAAGTATAGCAGAGTGATAGGACAGATCAGGAATGAGAAAGAGTAAATGAGAAAGACAGCGACAGTGGGAATTTAAAGCACTAAATTTCCAGAAAGTGGGGATACTATTTATACTGAAACCCCCGGCACCCCAACGGGGGTAGGCTGGGTTGTTGTATCAAATTTTATTCATCAGATTAACATAAGTTGTACTGATAAAATATAAAATACATATCTCATATGCTGGGAAGCGGGCCTAATTAAATAACCTAATAATGTTTCCATGAAGTTTGATCAAAATCTGTTCAGTGGTTTATTGGGGACATGGCCTCCAACTGACCGACAGACAGACATACATTTGATAGTATTTCCAGATGAATTAGACATTATACAAATGTTTCTGCATTCGGGTAATTTTTTTTTCAAGGTTTAACCAACTCAACTGCCTTATTGAACTTTCTTCAACTGCTTTTAACCATCAACATGTTCTTGGCGGTTGCTTCTCCATATGTTATATTTCAGGTCCATGGTTTACTTTGTGTATACCCCTTGGGGTCATGAGCAATCTTGCCACTGTATATTGTTCTAACCTATTAAGGGAAAAGTGAAAGCCCCAGTTGAAAACCTGTCTTTCCTTTATAGGCATGACCGATTCACTGCGGCAACCCTACACCCGTTGGAGTGCCGGGGGTTTCAGTATAAATAGTATCCCCACTTTCTGGAAATTTTGTGCTTTAAATTCCCACTGTCGCTGTCTTCCTCATTTGCTCTTTTTCATTCCTGCTCTGTCCTATCACTCTGCTATACTATCTTCTTCTTCGCTAGATCAATGACCTACCTTTTTTCTTGAAAACTCTTCCGGGACAAGACTCCTTGTTTGTGTATGAGGTCTGTTGGATCAGCTTGGGAGTATTGGACGCTTTCTGCCGGGTGGTCACTAGGGCTTCCTATGATGTTATTATTTAGCAATATAGGCATTTTATATGTACGTGTTTTGTTGATAATTTATAATGATGTTTGTATTCTATTTTGTTTTTGTAACCGGGGGTTCGATTAGTTGGGGTAAAGCCTCAGCCGTCCCCTGCGTGGGATGTCTTTATTGTAAAGTGACTGGCCGGTGGAGGGTATTCAGTTTTCCCACTAGGGTTGTTTCAGCAGATCTTTTATGCGGATCGGGGGTTGTCCGGTCCTGATTTGGCTCGGAAGAGTCCGCTGGACCTAAAGCAACAATCAATCGATCAATCAAAAAACTTTGTGTATACTTTGACCACTTCCGATCCCGTACTGCAATCTAGTAGTAGGGTCTTCCTATCTACTGTTTATACTCAACTATTACGAATACTTTTAAAATTAAACGGTGCCTCGCTAACATGACAGCACGGAACGATCACCTCCAGCCTTCCAGAAGAAGTCTCCATCAAATCTCAGTAGTCTAGACAATATCCCCCGCTGCCTGTCACAAGTTTGGGGACGTTTTGCTCCGTCATCATCCCGGGCGTCAAGTTGTCAAGAATATCATCGAAACCTCATCGCCCTAAAGTGCCAGATGATTTTTTTTGCTCAGGAATAGCATTAGCGACGCCTGGATGTAGCGCTGAATCTAAATCTAGATTGGCTAATAGCAAGAAACGCCAGACATATTATATTATTTCATTTTACGCTTTAAATTTTCTATATTTTGGATAATAGTAGCCAAAACCAAGTGGACGAAATTCGGGTTGCCTTATCAGCGACAACACGTTAGCCGCAGAGCAGCGCCATTCAGGACGAGGAGAACAAGACCCAACAACCCCATCAAATCCTAATCAGTCTCAAACAAGAAGACCCACTGTTGCAACAGAGGAAAAATCCATTTTCTCTTCAGTTTAGTTTCTTTTTTTATTTTCATTGAGTGCATATTCTGCGAAAGCATTCAGACTATCGCAAGGTGCAGTACGTTCCTTTAGTACGGTCCTTTCTGTCTTCGAGAAAAGCAACAAGCTATACATAAACCGTCCTTTATTGCATTTTTTCTCTCTCTTTTTTTTCTCTTTCTCTAGTCTAACGTTACGGTGAAAATTCTTTTAAAATAAATTGTGTGGTTGAACCGTCTGGGTGTCGCACTTCTTCCTCTTAGAGGAAACACCCAGAAGACAGAATGATTATTTTCCAGTAACGCAATACGAAAACCAAGTTATGTGGCACACCCTAATTAATTATTTGAACATTTCTTTGGACTGGTGTTGGATCGCTAACAATCGTCGGCGGGGCATTGGTTTGCCTTCTCTCCATCATCTCTTCGCACACTTCCTCCAAATCTCCCAAACATTATGAAAGCGCGCGTGTGCAACAACAACAAAAAGTTCTTGCAGCAACTACATTTAGGTAATCTGTGAAAATTCCCCAGACACTGTTCCGCCAATGCGTTAAGATTGACAAAATAAAGAAGAGAAAGTAACGTTGTTTGGGTTTGTACGGTCCAGTATCGTTGTGCGGCACTATTGTAATGTGCTGTGCTGCTAGGTCTCGTGTATCGTGTTAGTGTGCAAAACGTCCTTACAAAGAAAGATGTCCTTTATTCGGTCAGTGCGTGAAGACACGCCAGTCTGTCCCAGAATTAAGTTAACGAGTCGAATCAATCGTCATTGTTGTGCGCACAAAGTCAAGACTTTTTTTTTCCCCGAAGACTATAGACGTGTTCGGAACCTCCTGCGGTCTGGTTTGCAAATCTGGCAGACAAACCTACATCAGAGGAACGTGATTCTCGGAGGTTATGGTGCCCCTTTCTGATCAACCCATGAAGCTAAAAAGGCCCCCCAATTCGAAGCCTCTGTTTACTTTTTAGCGAAAAAAGGGTTTAACCTAAAATTCTCATTGTTATCACATTACACAACGATAAAATGGGCTTTCGTTGTTCATACTAACCGCTGAAGTTTGAATTTTCAACTTCGGATTTGACAGTGAGTGATTTCCTCTTGTTGACGGTACATCGAATACCACAGCCGTGGGACCTGTGACCCAATTTCTGAGTGAACAACGAAACTAAAGAGAGTGTCTGGGTTAGGGTCTATTTTATCAACATAAAACGAAAAAAAAGCCGTACGAGCAATTGTTTTTGCGGGTTCTGTCTCTTACTGGCTTTGGTAGCTGCTATTTTTAGCTCCAGAATGTTGTCTGGTTATTAATAGGCATAAAAACGGAACGTGTTCATTAAAAAAAAAAAACTACTTTCGAAAGAGTTCATGTTTTGTTGTAAGCTTATTTTTTTCCCAGTGGAGTAAAGTGTAACTGTAGATTATAGTCACGCGACACCGAAGCGTATAGGCGACTACTGGTCACATTATTCTGACACCAGCGAACCAGTTGATGGTAAGGGAAAAATAACATGGTCACACATTGGCCAATCCGGGATTCGAACCAGGTACCTTTCGGTCACTAGTAAGACGCTCTACCAACTGAGCTACCCGGCCCCTGCCAGTGGAGTAACGCTCACTGTGAATAATTAAAGGATCTGACGACGGGGCGTGATGAAAGCTGGTCCCTTTAGCAGTAGACTTACTTATCACACCCCACGTTCGCCACGGCCATGATTGCTTGCCATCGTTAGCGTGAGTTATGGGAGGTGAGCGCTTAACAAGTGTGGGATCTACCTTTGCATTTCAACACAGAATAAACTTCTAACCCCAACGTGATTAATCCTCATCTTTTGGCTGTTATTTTACCGGCAGAGAGCCTAACAAATAGGTGGCATGTGGTGCAACGGGAAAGAAAAGGCTGGCAACCATTTTCGCATTTACTTTGTAGGCAGCTCTTTCCACGAAACATCCACGACAATAGGAGTTCCGCTATGTCATCTCATTCTGGTTAAGTAAGAACACTGAACTAGCTGAGAATCGATGTTTGGAAGAAAGTTCATCTCTCTCTCTCTCTCTCTCTCTCTCTCTCTCTCTCTCAGTCACTCTCTCTCTAGTAGTAGTAGTAGTAGTAGTAGTAGTAGTAGTAGTAGTAGTAGTAGTAGTAGTAGTAGTAGTAGTAGTAGTAGTAGTAGTATTTAGCGCCTTTCCATCAAAAGAGCTACTAAGGCGCCGGCAGAAACAGAACTCACCCAAACTTTATCCGCACACTTGTTCTGTATTGAAAAATAATTATTATGACAGAGAGTGACTGAGAGAGAGAGAGAGAGAGAGAGAGAGAGAGAGAGAGAGAGAGAGAGAGAGAGAGAGAGAGAGAGAGAGAGAGAGAGAGAGAGAGATGAACTTGCTACTCTGGCAAGTGTTTCATCCACATTGTTGGCTGTTGGCCTATCTATATCAACAAATCAGCTAAATAGATATATATAGTCTATTAGACTCCCAAACTACCTCCTTCCATCCATCACACCTCTCTCCGCACTCCTTGGATTGCGGATAGCCACGCCGGGTAACGATTTTGGACAGTCGCCGTCATAAACACCGAGATACGGTATTTATCTATCTCAGTGCCCAGAAGTCATAAAAATAGGTAACGACTCTACTTATTTCCTTGCTGTCGTCTTGACGACTTCTGAGGTTTTGGGGAACGGTTAGTATTTTGTGTAAATAAAGATAATCATTGTATAAATAAAGGTTATCAACCGCGGATAGCGTTCTTTGTGCCGCTTTGTCCGGATCCACAAATCTCCTGCATGCTACAGAGGCACTTCCGTAGAAGCGCAATCATTGAATTACCTCCCTTGGCTGTGAATACCGTTGACGGGCGGTGTTCCTTTACTGCAGATCGGTCCTGCGGAGCTTCGCTCGGGTGGCCATAAGAACTTCCCGGGTCATCCTCCGTCGCAATCTGATTATTTTGCCAATAAGAAGGGCCATCTATCCGGCGTTTGAATGGAGAAAAGGAAGCACGGACAGGCAGCGTGAATGAGTAAACGGAAAGTGAACCGTGCCACAACTCTGCTCTGACCCTCGAGCTTTGTTATGTGTGTGAGCAATCATTCCCGGCCCTGAACAAATCATCGCTCGTTTCGCCATTGTGGCAGATCCATCAGCGAAACGGTCGAACAAAAATCGTCGTTCGGCATGCTCTGCGCGTAGATTTTTTGTTTGTTTGTTTGTTTGTTTTGTCAGCAATTTGCCTGCGCAGTGTACATTTATTATGGCCCTACGTCGTGTCTTGAAATCATTTGGATTAAATTGTCAATCAGATGCGCTGCGGGCTTGCAGCCAAATTAACAGACACTGTGCAAGGGCACAAACATATATTGCCGCGAAGTGTACGAAGTGGATTCAGCAGCTAGGTTTTGATTATACTCTGTAATGTGTGCATCATCGGCATATAATTGGATTTCATTATTTTTACATTTTTACCCTTCGACTTTCAATTGGACTTTTAATGTTTAATGTCTTCATTTTCTTCTACATTTTGTTTCTACTAAAGCCTCTTTTTCTGAAGTATTAATCTATTGTTTTATACAATCTCCTTGAAATACAGGCTTTGTTTTGATTTGAAATAAAGTCTTTCTTTCACTGTACCGAAAATAGAACAGCTTAGAATAAAATAAAATAATAAAAAGAATTCAAAAAGAATAACTGAGAATAAAATAAAGAGAGCGATCATTTGTACTTTACTTAAAAGCCCCAAGCTCTCACATTTTAGCGTCACAGATTTTAATTTTTTTTTTTGGTAATAATTCACAAATCTCTTTCAAAAGTAGGTTCTTCAGTTTTAACATAAATCTAAACATTAATTTGTGTATGTGCATATTAATAGATTAAGGCTGATTCTAAGAATAGCACTCTTGCGAAAATGTGTATAGCTAACCCATATTCTAGCGTAAATCTACGCCTTATTTTGTTAGCGTAGCTGTAGGCCTGGGAGAGCGCTGTGTATTTGAAACTGCAGAAACATACCTCCATTCCATTTACATGTACATACCAAGCCTAGCTAGGGCTGATATTCTGGGTCCTCCCAGATTTCAGATATTCAATATGCAGTTGTCATGGGAGCAGGGCGTAGGCGTGCTGGTGCGGACACCTTGTGTGGGTCGAAAGAGAAATGAGGGTAGCCGCTCTGACACTAATCAATCCAATTAGTGACCTCTAGTTCGTAATTGTTTGGCCTGTTTACTAGCTAGGTCTACTCTTGCAGACCTGTCAGCACCTACCTCTACCTGTTTCACGTTGTAGACAGCTAGCAGAGGGAATTCCAATACTAGATGGTATAGGCCGCACCGCCTACAGACATAGAATTTCCCCATTTGTGCAGCTGCACAGGATCGGGAACATTATTTCCCTCCCTCTCTCTCTCTCTCTCTCTCTCTCTCTCTCTCTCTCTCTCTCTCTCTCTCTTTCTCTGTGATCGTAAAGGAGAAAAAAAAAACAGTCATTACTTTTGACGTCACTTACTTGTCTGCAAATGGCTTCTCCCGGTGCCATGAATATATACGACCGTGTTAAGATAATCGTTGATGGCAAATGAGATAAACGATCGCTAGACTAACAGCTCCTGTACTGTTAGCATGGGCGCACACGTTTCTTGGTACCTATAAATTATGTACTCCCCAGGCTTAACGCCACAGAACATTGGCATGCATGTACGTAGACTACTCTACGCTGCGCCACAACCAAACAAGACGCGTAGCTAGGGTCGTACAGCGTGGCTGAAACTAGACGAGACCTCCTTATATCAGGTCGAAGTCCAAGCCTTGGTACAGCCAAAGAGCCTATATACTATAGTATACAACCTCTTTGGTACAGCTCTCTGATATTCCGTCATCGGAACAAGATATGTACGAGTCGACAGACTGTAAGGCGCAAGAAAGGAAACATTTTTTTAAAGGATTTTTTTTGCTGTAACATAGTACTAAGAAAAAGAGATGAGAGAGAAGATAAATTAAAAACGCTTTCAGTCTGATTATAGACCTTTGTTCTTTATTCCTTCTCTCTGATCTTAACCATCTTTGTGAGGTTCCAGTCTTGCATGTCGTCTCTACACCCCATACGGATCGTAGAGCGTACATGCTGAGCCTCTACATAGTGTTGCAGGTTCCAGCGTCAGTTGGTTAGTTAGTTATTCACTGCTTATAGGGTCCAGCGGACTGCAAAAAGCCGAATCAGGACCACAAAATCAGGACCACAACTTGGCTGAAAGAGGACTCACCCCTGATTGGCATAAAAAAATATCTGCTGAAACAAACCTAGGTAATACTGAAGGCACTCCACCAGCCGGTCACGGTACAATAAAGTCACCCCACGCAGGGGACGCTGAGGCTATACTCTAATTTATCGAACTCCCGATTACAAAATCAAAATAGGATACAAACATTATTATAAAATATCAACAAAACACATATATATTAAATGCGTAAATTGCTTAATAATAATATAATTGGAAGTCCTAGTGATTATTTGGCAGAAAGCGCCAAATATTCCCAAGCTGATACAACAGACCTCACACACAAATGAGGAGCTTTGCCCTGGAAGAGTTTTCAAGAAGAAAGGTAGGTGACTGGTCTAGCGAAGAAGAAGATAGTATAGTAGATTGATAGAAAGAGTAGGAATGAGAAAGAACAAGTTAGAAAGACAGCGACAGTGTGAATTTAAAGCACTAAATTTCCAGAAAGTGGGCATACTAATTTATACAGAAACCCCCGGCACAGAATCAGCATGATAAACAACGAAACAAGTTTCATCAAATTCATGATAACTATCAGGAAATTATGATTATCAGTGCAGCCATGTAATAAGATGGGGCAGGAAATTATAAAGCGAAACATTGCATACATTTTGTTTTGTGTTTGTATGTAAGGTAAAAGGTAAAGGTAGTCCCATAGCCTGTGGCCGTAGGGGAGCGTGATGTTGGAGATCACACTTATCTTGGGCCAGCGTAATGAGGACGATGCCCATCTCTCTCCCTCGCTGCTTTACCTTCCCCACCCTTAAGAGAGTATGTTCTCAGTCACAGTTGAGTCAACTGGGGGCGTTGTTATTTGTCGCTTCACGTTTTGCGGTCACCCATCCAAGTGCTAACCGCACTGGACGATGCTTAACTTGCGACACAGTAGCGAGTGCTCCAACCACTGCGCTATCCGACACACATATATATGTATGTATAACACAGGCTATGGGACTACCTTTACCTTTTACCTTACATACAAACGCACACACACCCACACACACACACACGAGCTCGATTTTCCCCATAGGCACCACCAGGCTGCATAACACAATCCCCGCCACACATTTCTCGTTTCATCAAGTGGTGGTGGTTAACACCTGAGTAACCTCCTGGCCGCCCGTCAATAGACGTCATAACTTAGCCGCCGTCAAACGGAGCAGGCAAGGGTTCAATGCCGACGAAGCACGCAACCTTCAACCGCTGCAGTCACGTCGCCTTCGTCTGACCCAGTAGGCGCAGAGCCTCCTCGTCTTCCGCGTCAGCTTAAGCGGACGACCTTCCCCCTCCTCTCCATCCCCCTCTCTTCCAGGGTCTGACAGCCCAACGATTTCCGTGACTAGCGTACGTCTTTATGATCTTTGTGACGGTGGGTCTATTGTTACTGGGCTCTGCACAATGGAATGCTATTACCCACTCGTCTTTGTCTGCGGGGATCGGCTAGTTTAATCACCCTATGACTAATCTTAATACATTTATATGTTTAGCTCGGTCTGTGTGCCGATAGGGTTATAGAGATAGGGAGAAAATGGTAAAAGATTCACTGACACACTAGCTCTCGCACGGCTATGAAACATAGGTAGTCCAGCCACTTGTTAACAGTAAATATCACACATTTAATTCCTCTACTCTATACATAATTCTCTAACCACTCTATTAACTTAAATGTCCAAATTCACTTCGAATAGTTCGTTCCTTGATGAGTCTAAGCTGCTACTGTTCTTGATATTTGCTAATGTCTCATCATTGGGCTATTTGTTCTGGTTGGCCTAATGTTCTTTTTCAGGCGAGGGGACTACCGCACAATCTTTCTAGATCAGTGTTAGTGCATTTCTTCTTGCACTTAGCTGATTAGTTGAGGTGTGGTGATGGTGTCTCCTTTTTGGTTGTTGACTATTGGGCGATCGGAACTCAGTGCTCGATGTTCCCCTGCAGGCCGAATGTCAGGGTTGACGCTTAGTGGTCTATTCCTGCATCGGACCAACGAGCCTGCTCGTCTGCAAAACATAAGACGAGTTTTTGCAACGCCTTGTATACTAAGGGTGTGCAGAGCGTCTCACTGATGGCAGAAACAGCCCTCAGTGATAGCTCCACTTATACCAACAAGGGAGGAACATTCTTTTAAGTTCGTGGTCCACTGGAATCTCCCACATAATTCATATATATATATATATATATATATATATATATATATATATATATATATATATATATATATATATAATGACTACAATAAACCCATGGAGAAGTAATTAACAAGATACAGATTCTCCGGTACAGCCACTGGTCTGCAATAATGCATATAGGAGAAACAACAGTGGGCTCGTAGGGGATACCTCATGGTGTTGAAACCAGTCGCGTGTCAGCCACGTGGTCAAGCAACGTTTTACTAATATTCACAATGATAAAACGTGGCAAGACTTCAAAAACATAATCCAACAATAATATCAATAATCTCGATGAAACAAATGATTGATCATTTACCTTCTTGACAATGTCAGGCTGTGGTTATACTGTGATGAATGTCTTTAATCCGTCACCTGCTTAGTCTTTCTGAGAGAGATTTTTCGGAGCGTAGCTCCTTCTCATGTGAGGTGCAGACAAAGAATGACTCCCTAGCCTTGCGGTCAGCCAAAGCCCGCGAAAATCTCGTCCGATACTTGTGGTGCAATCTAGCTGGGGTAGCTATACGTCAGCAGGATGAGGTCACTGCCTACCTATGCTTAGCACACAACTGACTTGTGTCGTCTTCTAGGCAGCTACTTTAATTTATAAAGGCTACAGCAGGCTGTACTATTTAAGGCGTGAAGCCGTAGTGCAAGTTCTAAATAGCCTCTCGTGACAGTCTTCTTTCTTTTACCAATTATCCCTAGAGTGAGAACTAACCCATCAACTGATCGTACTAATAATATATAATCAAAACGTAGATTCGTTCCGATTTTTTGTATGTAGCTAACTCGTTAATATAATTATTAGCTCTTCTATTTATGGCTACATCAAATACAAAATTGTTTACAACAAATATGCTTTCCTCAACTGCATGGTGTAATGTGCCGAGTTATTATCGAGATATCCGAATAAAAAACGCTGCCGGACTAGAAATGAAAGGCGTCGCCTACCCATGGAAGTAAAGATCGTTTCTCTCTGGAATTAAAGTGGTTATCTCTCGGGATGCTCACATAACCCGTTAATGTTTTACAGATCGTTGAGGTTTTAGTTACGAGCTTTTGTGCGAAGGTGGTAGTTATCTCCCAGACCTTGGGGGTATGCCACATTCTATGCCACTACTACATTTCACCACAAATGGCCAATAAAAACCAACACCAACCCAAATCTAGTATACATTATCTACTCCGAAGCTGGCCCCAGAGATTCACAGTTTCTAGTTGCAACACACTTCACTGGGAACATCCTCTATGGTTTAAAAGTCAGGGAATGTCAATGCAAAATATTCATTTCTGTGACAACACCATCTCCTATTACTAGACTGTGCCTATCCTAACTTCTTTCACTATTCATAACTCGTTCCATCGAGCGGCGGTCGCCACCACCAGAGCAGGAAAGTGTTAATGTCGACGAAGCAGGCAAACCACGGTCACTGCAGTCACGTCGCCTTCGTCCGACCCAACGTATACATCGTCCCCCGCTTCAGCTTGAGCGGTTGCTCTCCTCTTCCAGGGTATGGCAGGCCCAGGATCAACCAAATTTTAACAGCTCAAGCCATGAGGACCTTCCCTCTTTTAATACCATTTATACCTATTCTTAGATTTCCCCGGATCTACCACTGATCAAGCAACCTGACACTCCTAATCACAAGTTTGCTATGTCTAGCTTTCTTAGATAGTTTCTCAAAATTAGCATCAACCGTAACATAAAATCTTATATATTTAGAAACCAAATACTAAAACGATAGCCAATGGTTCCTCACACATAAACACACGACAACAAACGATTTTCGTTTATAGTTTTACATTTTCCTTTACAGTTTTACGTAGAGGTTTAGTATACAACACACAGACATTAATAAGCTAAGTTCTCAATTCATTTTGCTTTCTTACTTCCCACTTCTACCTTATCATCTCCGGCAACATAACCATTAACATCCGACTCCTCGTAAGGAATTCACGTAATTTAGATGTCTGTCCTTTAACACATTTCATATCCTTCAGAACTTTCAGCGAACTTTTCCATGTAGCTATACTACTAAAGTTTTCAAAACCCTCCACAGATTATTCATACACAATCACAACTATATATTTTCTATAAGATCTGCTTTTAAGATCTAAACATTAACATTCTTCTACAGCCTTTGCTTTTCTTCAGAGGATCACGGACAGTGTTCTACCCATAACTACAGCATGTTTCACTATGCACAAGTGGCTTAGTAGTAGGTGACAGCGTTTTTGTATTTTTTGTTCTCACCGGCCAAGTCGTTACGAAATGAAATTGACGTTCCCTGACTTTTAAACCATGGAGGATGTTCCCGGTGAAGTGTGTAGACAGAAGTTATAAACTGTGTGAATTTCTGGGGCAAGCTTCGGAGTAGTTAATGTGGATTTGGGTTGGTGTTAGTTTTTAATTTGCCCTTTCTTGTGAAATTTAGTAGTGGTAGAATATGTTTTATTCCCCCTAAATCTGGGAGATAACCACCACCTGGGCACGAAAGCTCGTAACTAAAACCTCAACGATCCGTGAAACATTAATGGATTATGTGAGCATCCCGAGCTAGAGATAACCACTTTACTTTCAGAGAGAAACGATCCTTACTTCCATGGGTAGGCGACGCCTTTCATTTCTAGTCCGGCACCGTTTTTCAATCAGGAAGTCAGCGGGGGTGGTCAAAATATCCGCGGAATTGCTTCAAGCCGGAGGGGAAGCGATGATTGACGCCCTCACACACTATCTGTAACAAGATCTGGCAGAGTGGGGAGTGGCCTACACCATGGACCCAGTCGCTTGTCATCACTTTTTCCAAAAAGGTAATTTTCAGGAGTGTGAAAATTACCGTAACATCAGCCTCATCAGCCATGCCAGCAAGGTCCTCCTGAAAATAATACTCAACAGGTTGAAACCCCAAGCTGAACAAATCATAGCTGAAGAACAAGCAGGATTCAAGGCAGGGCGAAGTACCACTGAACAGATTTTCAACCTCAGAATATTCTGCGAGAAATACCTACAGCACCAACAACATCTATATAATGTGCTTGTGAACTTCAAGAAAGCGTTTGACCGAGTCTGGCATGCAGCTCTGTGGGCAACCAGGAGAGTGTACAACATCAGCCCTAAAATTATTGAAGTCATCAAAAGCCTATATGACAAGGCTACCAATGCAGTCCTCCACAACAGCGCCATCGGGAACTGGTTCAGAACAACAATCGATGTGCGTCAAGGATGCCTACTCTCTCCAACACTCTTTAAAATCTTCCTAGAGCGCATAATTTCAGATGCCCTTGAAGATAACGAAGGGACAGTCAGCATAAGGGGTAGAGCAATCTCCAACCTCCATTTTGCGGATGACATTGATGGATTGGCTGGAGAGGAACAAGATCTTGAACAGCTGGGGCAGAGGCTTGACACTGTCTCCAGAGCTATATAGCTATGGAATGGAAATAAGTGCCGAGAAGACCAAAATGATGACCAACGAAACCAAACGCATCAATTTGGGCATCAAAGTCCAAGGCCAATCCTTCAACACAGTGGATAGCTTTAAATATTTAGGAGCCACTGTATCAGACAATGGGTCGTGGTGTATATAAGACAATATTAAGATCCATTTTTTGTAAACATCATATTAGATTCTTTTCGTCCAAGGGTGCGCGGTCCTTATATATTTCAAGTTACTTACCGTTGTCATTCAAAGCAACTTTGGTTTTTTGTACCAAAAACATGGTAGCTTAGCACCGAAGAGCAGGAGTAATTAATTTCCCCTCTCTTTGTGTCCTTGCTCTCACTGTGTAGTGTGTGTAACAGGACCGTTTTGGCCTCATGTAACATTGTCCTCCTATCTCGTGCTATTCTCCATTTCTCCTGATCCCAGTCTGTAATGGGGGAAACCCTGAGGCTTATAGGTATGAAAAGCAAAACTTCCCGACGTCTGAAACTGTCACTCTGGTCACAGGCACAGTTTTACGGCGTGCTTTCTGCTTTTTAATGGTTCCGTAGACATATCATGAAAGTCTAGCTGGATGTAGAGGGTTTTATTTATTTCCACTAGACCTTCACGCAGACCTAGCCATACTCGCGAGATTGCCAGTCAGTACGTTGAGCAGCTGTGCACGTTGTTACACTAGTGGGCATTTGACTGCATTGGATTGGCGTGATTTGTTGTTGTTGTTGTTGTTGTTGTTGTTATTGTTGTTGTTGTTTTTAAGGTATCAGGTTAGTCAGTGTGGAGCATTGAAGGTTTCCTCTTTTTTTGTTCCTTTTTCCTTTTTATTATTTTTTGTTCTCATCATGTCCCTGGGTTTTTTAATCTGTACTCTTTTTTTTTAACGTAGATGCTGTTTTATTATTTTTTTGTATCAATATGGGGTATTTTCATGCAGAAATGTGGCATGGGCATTTGCAGTTATAAAATTGGGCATGCGCCTTTGCAATTATAAATTTATAATTAGATAAGCATCATGGCACGTCTAAAGTTGTTGACACGGTTCACATTCTTCGCCTGAGAGTTAGCATGGGTATCTCTCGGTTGCGGAATGGACATAAAGATTGCATGTATTAGTGTTTTCTTTCTATGGTCATCAGGCAAACATGGAGTTGTGTGTTGGCTTGTTGGGCACAGTGTTTGTTGTGTGACCTGAGTTAGAATGCTCGTTTCACAATAAGCTCTATTGGGATTTGTTCACCGTATCGATATTTACTGATGCACACTTTTGCTAAAGTGAGTAGATAGCTGACTGATGTGAAGTTCTTTCAGGTTGGGTCTGTGTTGAGATGCGCCTAGTAGAACTGTAGCTAGATCAATGTCTATTGAGTATTCTGTGATAACGTAGATTTCGGTTTTAACCAGTTACCGTATTTTGTTAATCTGGGAACAGGAGTAGAAATAGTGTTCGATGTTTGAAAGACGATGTATTGTTCTGTTGGGGTGATCCAAATCTTGGGTAGTAGAATATTTGTTGGATAAATTTTGTGTAATGTTTTACTCTATATGACTTTCAGTGCCTTCTTTTACGGTCGATAAGGAAGATCCCAGTGTCAATGCTTATAGGGTCCAGCGGACTGCTAAGAGCCGAATCAGGACCACTCAAAACTATTCCAAATCAGATTTAAATCCCTACATTTAAATATGGCAAAAAATGTAAATAAAACTGGCCTAACTAATGAAATCCAAACAAGCACACAAGCAAGATAACATGACCTAAATGCTATAAAACGAACCAATAGCATGTAAAAATTTAAACAGATTTTGACCCTTGAAAACGTTAAAAATCTCATTAAAAGGTATGGAACCAAAATAGCTGTCTCTCTGATCAGTGAGATCAGACACAAAATTGGCGAACGGAAAAGGATTTGTCACATGCAAAGCATCACGGTGGTTCTTCTCCTTTTAAAAGGAAACTATGGGTGACATAAGTGTGCCCAATATGAAGGCGAACCAAAACAGTTTCTTCTTTGTGTCTAGTTTTAAATCTAGTTTACCTTTTCAAACGTTGGTGGCGCATGCCTGAGTTTCTTCTATTAGCAGGACCCTAAGCTGTTTAGTTGTAAAGCAATGGATGGATTTATCCTGTAGAATGAAACTCTCTAGTTCTTCCAGTGAATGAGAGAACTCTGTTGCCTGTTGCAGATGCGTGCTTTTTCTACTGCTGTTATAACTGCGTTGTTTTGTTTACTAATTGCATTGTCTGTTTGAACTAGGTCCTTGTTTTTCTACCAGAGAGCGTGGGTGTAGTGGATTGTGAGCGTCGTCAATGATGTCTTTGATTTGCAGTAGGCCTTTGTTAATCCATTCTGGAATGTGGACGTTTTTATGCCCTTATTTAGTAATAATAATAATAATAATAATAATAATAATAATAATAATAATAATAATAATAATAATAATAATAATAATAATAATAATAATAATAATTGGATTTATTAGGCGCCTAATCTCTAATTTAATAAAGCTCTAAGCGCACGACTCACACACGCGCGCGCACCGCTAAAAACACACAGCGCATGCGGTAATTCGCGTCTTCTTACAAACACACACCCACACACACACACAACCGAGAGCCAAAACACATCCCACAAAACAGATCACAATCAGATGCTAAGGAAAAGACAAGGTATGGCAGAGTTCAATTTACATGTAAGTATAAGTCTTAGAGAGGTAGGAAAGGGGCAGGCAGAGTCAGAGTGACGGACATTGAAAGGAAGGTCATTCCAAACACAAGGAGCTGATAACAGAAGGGCCGTTGGCCATACGTTTTTGTTCTGACAGAAGGAATTGTGAAGGTTTTTAAGCTTTGGCTGAACGTAGGTGTCTGGATGGTGTGCAAATATGGAGAAGATTAGACAGGTACTGAGGAGTATTGTTTGAAAGCATGATGAAACAATGACTGATGTTGTCCTCTTCACCTTGATCAGCCAGTTAACGATTTGCTGGCTCATGCATGTTGGCTGACTAACAGCCTGTACCATTTTAGATGTCTTTAAGATATCCATTGTCTTCGCAGTGAGGGAGTCTTGAGGGCAGTCGTAGTGAACATTCACGTCGTCAAGAATTATTGAAAACCCAGGAAGCAGAGTTCCAGAAGCTCAGGAAGCTGGTCCAAGAACAAGGAGTAATTTAACAGGTTCTTTTACAGCTATTGCCATTGCTCTGTATCATTCATGCGGGACTTTCTTCCAAAAGTTAAACGTATGCTGGGGGATGATAAACCACAAGTCTTCTGGTTTGCAGTTTATTCGGTAGAAAGCGAGGTCAGTGCCCTTTGTTGATAGTAGGTAGTTTGGGTAAGATTTTAATAGGCCGTTCCTGCTGGTGTCATTGAGTTTCGGTAACCACAACAGTAGCAGGGCTTTTTGAAGTGCGACTGGGTTTTTGAAATGTTGTTATGAACACAGCGACTCAACCAAAGCTTTTTAGATTTAGAGGTTAGGTCAGCCAGGCTAGCTATAAATAGCTTCGCCGATGCTTCCTTTCCTTTCACTGGAAGAGAGGGTGCAGGCAAGCTATAAATAGCCCGCAGCAAGCAAAATGTGGAGGTACAGTGCTTCTCACATAGGAATTGAGCTGGTGTGTGAAGAAGACTCCCGAGCTAGATAAAGTAGACTATACTGCATTTAAAAAAACTCGGTTCTTTTTTTTTTTTTTACCTTACAAAACATAATTGTTGTTTATTCTGTTACCTTTATTAGCTCAGAGCGCACGACTTGTGTGAGTGCGTCTTGGGCGAGGTGGGTTCGAATCCTGACTTCAGCAAACTATTGTGTGATTGCTGGATATTACGGGCCAGCGCCTTGAGAAGCTCTCTGAGCTTGTAAGTGCGCTATATAAGAGAAATCTCTTCTTCTTCTTTAATAAATACTACATAAAATATTTACACTATTTTCTTTCTTCTTTCCTTATACACAACCTAATTGCTTTCTTTCCTTTTTTTAATAGGCAGGGCAACAGAGGCCGATAAAACTGTGTCCACCCTCCTACCTTCGTAAAACTCTAGCTGTAATAGCCTGGTTTCTGTTGATTCTCGCGTCAAAGCACTTTTTCGCTTGAGCGTAGGTGGCAATGGTGACTGCTATATAGACAAAACATAGCCCTCATATGCATAGCAATCGAGCACGCGATTCTAAAGTTAATTATAAATGTAGCCAAACGACAAAAGGAAACATGCGCTAGAAAATAAAGCACGCTGCGCGCATCGCGCATACGTCTGATCAGTACCTTTATTTCTAGAGAGGCATTCGTTTCAAAGGTTTCAAGAGTTTTTTTAATTCAAGACGCATAATTTTAACAATCTATACAACGAAAGGCTATACGCCCAGGGGGCTTTTTAGCCAAAAAAGGGGGGAAAATGGGGGGATTGGGGAAATACATGAAACAAGCATGAATGGCAATATAAAACAACTTTCATGTTATGAAAAAAAAACAACCAACAAGAGGACACAAAGAAAAGTCTACAAAATTTAAGGTTGTTCCTGCAACCTCTCGCTTTCCTTTGTACCATCTGAATACCTTAAGTACGCTTTTTAAAGTGTACGACGATGGATGATGATGATGATGATGATGATGATGATGATGATGATGATGATGATGATGATGATGATGATGATGATGATGATGATGATGATGACGGTCATGAGAGCGATATCTATTAGTAAATAAGACCCACAAACAATCAATGAAATCTTTATTGGGAATACCGAGTTCAAGTTCCTTATCTGCGCAAATAAAATATAAGAAAAAAATATGAATGTATTCAACGGAAGGCGTGTGCCTCCTCCTTGTAGGATCAAGGCAAGTGTCAGCAAATAATACGTGTTTTGAATTAATAATATTTAATATTACATTTTCAATAGGCCTACAAGCTTTTTTTTTCTTCTATTTATCTTTATTTCTTCCTTCTACTTCTCCTCTTCTTTTGGTTCTCTCTTTTAAAACAAAGTGTGAAATGAGAACAGCTGATGTTTAAATCTCAGCCGACAGAGCCCACCTTGGGGAGAACAACTATAATATAAAGTTGAATATTTTCTTAGCAGCACATCAACATTCTGAAACTATTACTTTCAGAGTGCCATTCCCTTACTTTTGTACGCTACGATTTTAAAATTATGTCTCAATTGTACTTCTTAGACAGCCTGACCATAAAGTTGATTCTACTCTGGGAGCGTCTTCGTTAGTCGCAAGTATGGTGAGAAACATGCACGTAACAGTTGGCTGATATGTCACCACAAGATTATCTCGACAGCTTCGTAAACGGTCTAGTTACAAGTTTTGGGGATGAAGAGTATCCATGCTGGAACTGGAAGAAGATTCATTGTAACATTCCTAGACACGAACGTGTATGTCAAAAATGTAATAGTGGCGATCTTGGTGACGAGTTTCATTTTGTGTGTGTGTGTGTGTGTGTGTGTTCACATATTTGTAACTCGAGAAGAGAGTTATTAAAATCATATTATTATAAATATCCCAATTCCATCAAATTTCAAGAATTATTGTCATCTAATAAAAAGTTAGAATTATTAAAGCTTGTAAGTCTAACGAAATTATTATTTAAACAATTATAACAATTGTGCTTAGATTTAATTGTTTTGTTAGTTATGATTCATAGTTGCTACCCCCAATCAACTTCTTTTTTCTTCTTTTCCCCACTCAATCACTCCCCCCTTCTCCCCCCCCTCTCCTCCCGCAATCCCTCGGTGGTCTAATGAGAGGCACGGTGGTCTAATGGTAGTGCTTTGGCTTGTAATTGCGGATCTGAAGGTCCCGGGTTCGAGCCCTGTGTGGGCCATTGTGTTGTGTCCCTGGGAAAGAAACTTTACTCCCGTTTCCTACTCCTTCGGATGAGAGTATAAACCGAGGTCTAGTCTGTGTGTCGAATACATTCCATCATAACGGACTTTAAAGATCCTGACGCTCATGTCCTTGACGGGTGAGTGCCGGTAACAAGAACACTCCCAACATGCACTTGGTCTTTCTCCCCCATCCCTGGCTGGTCAGGATAGTGCTCAGTTGTCCGGGCGTCAGACCATGCGCCCAAAGGCTGCGGGTGGGCGTCTCGGGCGGTTTGAGTTAGATCCTGTATCGGCCAGCGCTTAGAGTCTGGTCAAGTAAGGCGAGATAAGTGCGCTATAAAAATCTTCAATAATAATAATAATAATAATAATAATAATAATAATAATAATAATAATAATAATAATAATAATAATAATAATAATAAATAGTTTTAATTTTAAAATGTTATATAATTAATTATTTTGCATGTTTGTGTATATCATTTTAACCATGTCCATGTGCCATTAATGTTTTTTTCTGGAATAAACTTGCCTTGCCTTGGTAGTGGCGAATTGTCTGGCTGATATTTGAAAGGTCTGTTGCTCGCTTGTGGATCCAGAAGCCAGGACTGCAAAAAGTTAAATTATTTCAAGGGTGCTGACATTTTCTTTCTTGGTTGTTGTTGTTGTTTATTGCTGTTGTTGTTGTTGTTGTTGTTGTTGTTGTTGTTGTTCTTCTTCTTCTTCTTCTTCTTCTTCTTCTTCTTCTTCTTCTTCTCCTTCTTCTTTCTCTTCTGCTTCTTCTTCTTCTTCTTTTTCTTCTTCAAGGAATACGACTCTTCTTCTTTTTCTTCTTCAAGGAATATGACTTTTCTATTTGCAACAAAAGCTAGAAAGGTGAAAGAGAAATATCTTTTCATCATTGTAACGCCTCGGGCCTGGCTTATAACATATTTCAAACGATCACGTTGCCGTCATCGTGTTTGTTAAATTACAATAGCACGTTTCAATACTTTCGTTTGACACCCATATCCCTAAAGTGTCTTTACTTAATTTAAGCTTACATATTTTATTTCATCCTATTTTTATTTACTTTCATTCCACTGATTTATATTATGTTATTATTCAGTGGACCGAATATTATTTGTACACTTTTTGAGATCTGATACATTGTAGACTACATCTAACCAGTCTCGTTTATGCATCCAGAGCTTTCTGAGCCGGATAGAACCCACAATATACTTTGTTTCTTTTCATGGCGTAATTTTGTCCAATACATTTTCCACAAAGAAGGACCAAAAGAAAATAACACTTAGCTGAAATGCATAGAGGAATATCATACATGACTGCCCCAGTTCAGAGGATGTCCATAATTATGTTCAAACGTTTTGACTTAAGGTGTATTACAAGTAATTAAGTGTTTAAATTCTCTTTTTTGTCTAAAGGCTCTTAGTTTCACACTTACAGAATTTTTTTTTAATATATACGTTTTACGCCACCTTTGAGAAAGGAGAATTTGACGGCGGGGATTATTTTTGAATGTGGTATTATAGTTGGCAAAATCCCTTCAAAAATCAACTTTTTTGCTAAGGTTCTTTTGTTGAATCTATGCCATAATATTGTTGTTCACACACACACACACACACACACACACACATCCACACACGCATACTCACACACAGCCACACATACAGACACATACACAGACGCATACTGCCGTGATTTGACAAAACCGAGTAAGTCCACCTAAGGTCGAAAATGAGTTTTTTGCGCCATCAAACTTGCAAGAGAATGACGCATCTTACCTATAAAAATCAAATCCGAACTATGTTTAGATTTGGAGATATCATAGAGTAAGTCCTTGTTAAAAACATTTTAAGTGGGG
The DNA here is from genome assembly GCA_036898135.1 of Oncomelania hupensis. Taxonomy (NCBI): domain Eukaryota; kingdom Metazoa; phylum Mollusca; class Gastropoda; order Littorinimorpha; family Pomatiopsidae; genus Oncomelania; species Oncomelania hupensis. The sequence continues at coordinate 28,717,329 of CM072512.1, forward strand.
GAATAAACTGATAAAACCAAGCAAGTCCCCTGCGATTTTGTTTCGGCGATCCTCTGGCTGATGCTCGAGTTGGCATGATGACGTAATTTTCTACAATAACCTGACAAAGAAAAGTAAGTCCTCCCGACCAATGAGAAAGCGCCTTAAAATAAAGTGGACCAGTGAGAATCCATGTTATTGCTGCTGTGCAATATTATTTTCCTGTGAAAATGATGACGAAATTTCGGTCAGCAAAGGACGTGTTCGGCTTTTTGAAAAAGAGTTTTCTTCATGTACTTTCCTGCCCACCATGAAGGATCCTGTAGATCTTCCGCCTACGCGGCAACTTCCACGAGGTGTTGAAATAAACAAACAAACTATCCTATCCTATCCTATCCTATCCTGTCCCGTAACCCTGAGGTCGTAGGGGCACCACAGATGATCGTTTAACCAGCATACTCCATCTCTCTCTGTCCTCAGCAGCCCTGATGGCTTCGCTCAGTGTCAAACCAGTACATTCTCGAATGTTGTCCTCCCACCTCTTTTTCTGTCTCCCTCTTCTTCTACCTCCTTGCACTGTGCCTTGCAGAATAGTCTTTGCAAGGCCTGATGATCTGGTGACGTGGCCATACCATCGGAGTTTCCGTTTCTTCACCACTGTAAGCAGGTCATCGTGTTGTCCAATGGCTTGTGTGATGGTCTGTCGGACTTCGTCGTTGGTGATGTGTTGTGTATAGAAAATGCCCAGAAGTCTTCTGTAGCACCTCATCTCCATGCTTGGTATTCTTCGTTGGAGATCTGCTGTGAGGGTCCATGCTTCGCAAGCATAAAGGAAGATGGAGATGACAAGGGAGCGCAGCAGTCTTACTTTGGAATGTAGACTGATGGTACTGTCTTTCCAAATGGCTTCAACCTTGTCAGGGCAGCAGTTGTTTGTGCGATCCTGGAGAGGACTTCCTGTCGGGACCCATTTGTCTGATACAATGGCTCCTAAATATTTGAAGCTATGCACTGTGTTGAGGGATTGGCCTTGGACTTTGATGTCATTGTTGATGCCATTGGTGTTGTTGGTCATCATTTTGGTCTTCTCTGCACTTATTTCCATTCCATAAGCTCTGGAGGTGGTGTCAAGCCTCTGTACCAGCTGTTCAAGTTCTTGTTCCTCTCCAGCCAATCCATCAATGTCATCCGCAAAACGAAGATTTGAGATTGCTCTACCCCCTATGCTGACTGTGCCTTCATGATCTGCAAGAGCATCTGACATGATGCGCTCTAGGAAGATGTTGAAGAGTGTTGGAGAGAGTAGGCATCCTTGACGCACACCGATTGTTTTTCTGAACCAGTTCCGATGGCGCTGTTGTGGAGGACTGCACTGGAAGCCTTGTCATACAGGCTTTTGATGACTTCAATAATTTTTTGGCTGATGTTGTACACTTTCATTGTTGCCCATAGAGCTGCATGCCAGACTCGGTCAAACGCCTTCTTGAAGTCTATGAACACATGATATAGATGTTGTTGGTGCTGTAGGTATTTCTCACAGATTATTCTGAGGTTGAAAATCGGTTCAGTGGTATTTCGCCCTGCCCTGAATCCTGCTTGTTCTTCAGCTATGATTTGTTCAGCTTGGGGTTTCAACCTGTTGAGTATTATTTTAAGGAGGACTTTGCTGGGATGGCTGATGAGGCTGATGGTGCGGTAATTTTCACACTCTTGAAGGTTACCTTTTTTGGGAAGAGTGATGACAAGCGACTGGGTCCATGGTATAGGCCACTCCCCACTCTGCCAGATCTTGTTACAGATAATGGTGAGGGCATCAATCATCGCTTCTCCTCCTGCTTGTAGCAGTTCCGCGGGTATGTTGTCCACTCCCGCTGACTTCCATTTCTTTAGCGATTGCACTGCTGCCTCAACTTCTTCCCGGAGAATTGGGAGGATTTCTTCTTCTCTGTTCTCGGGACATGCTAGAACTGATGGGTCTCCATTTGGTGTATGGTTGTAAAGGTCAGAGCAGTACTCTGTCCATCTGTCCAAGACTTATTGTTCTTCTGTAAGGCATATGCCAGACTTGCTTTGGATCGTGGAGACTTTGGGCTGTTTGAAACTTGTCAGCCGCTTTACAGTCCGGTAGGCCTTCTTGCTGTTGTTCTTGTTCAGAGTGTTCTCTATTTCCTGGCATTGATCTTCTATCCAGTTATCCCTTTGCTGTGCGTATGCCTTTTCGGATGTCATTGTTGATTTTTCGGTAGACATCAGCTCCCTGTGAGGTGTTCTTTTTCTTTCTTTTTTTAAATCTCTCTTCGTTTATCACACAGATCCAAAAGTTCAGGTGTGATCCACGGCTTCTTCTTTGGTCGGTGCTTGCCAAGGATCTCAGTGGCGGCATCTGTCACAGCTGAGTTGAAGGTGGTGGTCATGGTGTTGACATCTACTTCACCAGCCCCCAAAATGAGCAGTGGTGCAAATTTCCCTTCAATTGTGGCCTGAAATAGTTCTGCCACCTCCGGGTTTTGCAGTTTGTCCAGGTCGAACTTCAGTCTAGTGCAGTATTTACTCTCTTCAAGTGGAGCCGGAAAGACATCATCAAGAGATCGTGGTCACTTCCGATGTCTGCTCCTGGAAAAGTGCGTGTCCTGCCAATGTTGATGCTTGATCTGAAGCGTTTCTTGACCATGATGTAGTCTATTTGGTTGTGATGCTCCCCCCCTGGGACTGTGCCATGTCCATCGTCTGGAGTTTTTGTGGAGACCAAGCGTGTTTGCCAGTACCAGATTGTTGTATCTGGCAAACTCCAAGAATCTCAGACCCCTGTCATTTGTCTCGTTGTTGCAGTGGGTCCACATGTGTCTCCCCAGTTGTGGTGCGCATCTTGGCCAACCTTGGCATTCCAGTCACCTTGCACTATGACTATGTCCTTCTTCGGCACTTGGTCAAGGACCGCCTGTAGATTTTCATAAAAATCCTCCACTTCGCTGTCGTCATAGTCTGATGTTGGGGCATAGGTCTGGATGATGTTGAAAGGGGCTGCTCTCAGGCGGATGGTAATGAGTCTACTGGGCGGCAACCCATGACAGTGGCTAGAATGTTCTTGTGGACCAAGAATCCAACGCCGTGTTCGTGCCTGTCATCTCTACCGCTGAAATAGAGCTTGTGGCCTTTGTCTGTCTTTGTTTCACCTAGGCCTTTCCAGCGCAGTTTGCTAATGCCTAGAACGTTCCATCGATAGCGGTCCAACTCGTGGGCCAGTTCTTCTAATTTTCCTTCCGCAGTTAGGGTCCTGACATTCCAGGTTCCTATGACGATGTTATTTCTCGTGCGGATCTTGCTAAATTGTCCATCAGTAGCATACTTAACACCTCCGTCCTGGTGGCCAACGGAAGGCGCGGTCCTTGAGCCGGGCGACGACCTATCCGGTATGGAATTAGCGGATAGTGACATCATGCATGTAGTGTGTCTTGGGCAAAAAAGGACCTGGCGGTGCCCAATCCTCTCCAGGCTGTTGGGCACAGCCGAAATCCACGAATACAGTGTGGCTCGCCTTGGCCCCGAGCACGTGGTCGTTGAACCTGTAGCAACGTGAGGTTCCTCGCCCTGGCCGGTGACTTCTGTGTAGAAGACTTTCGCCCAGTGATGCCGTGCTAACATTACCCCAATTGGTCGCCTCTTACGACACGCCGGGAAACGTTGGGCCTATTCTATTCAGTGCCCGAACCCACAAACAAACAGCAACAAATATATTACAGACACACAACAAGGGCAACAAAATACAAGATATACACGTGGTGTAAAGGCAGGAAGATCGCTACAATAGGAAACTGAAAGGAAACTAGTTTTGTATTTTTAAAATTAAAGTGGCTGCATCTAATATTATTTTGAAGGGAGAGCAAGAAAACCCCTGACTCCTGCATACCAACCCAGGAATATTAAGTGAAGAATGGCTAAAAACAATAAACAGGCACACATATACACTCACTGTAACTGCCGCACCCACATCTTACAAAACCCAACTTATGTGACTCATCTCGTCAGACGTTTTAACAAAGAAACGAAACGGCCTATGGGACTTACTTGGTTTGGTGAATTTTGAAAACAAGGATTTATTTAATAATAAACTGACAAAACCAAGCGGATTTGACTTACTTGGTTTTGTGAATTTTTTTAACAAGGATTTAATTCAATAATAAACTGACAAAACCAAGCGGGTGACTTGCTTGGTTTTGTCATGTTCTCAACAAAGATCTATCTCAAGAATAATCTGACAAAACAAAGCAAGTCCACAAATAGTCTTAAAACATCAAATCTATCAAACATTTCTTTAACATTCAAGGTATGCACTCTTAAATCGAGGAATTGCATTATAATATGCCCTTAAACTTCCAGAAACGATCGCGTAATATAGCGCAACACAAAACGTCGATTTTCTCGAAAGTAGGTTTTGTGGACTTGCTCGGTTTTGTCAGTTCACGGCAGCATACTGACACGCATGCTATCTCTGTCTCTGTCTGTCTCTCTCTCTCTCTCTCTCTCTCTCTCTCTCTCTCTTTCTCTCTCTCTCCCCCTTCCATGACGAGAGCCGTAATGGCGGATATCTGAAAACCTCTGACAAATCGACAGTATAAAAGTAAATACAAAGCAACAACACGCCTGTGGGGCCGGGTAGCTCAGTTCGTAAGAGCGTCTTGCTAGTAACCGAAAGGTCGCTGGTTCGAATCCCGGATTGGTCAACGTGTGATCATATTATTTTCCCCTTTACCAACAACTGGCCCGCTGGTGTCAGTATAAATCGGTCCAGTAGTCACCTATATGCGAAAGTGTCGTGTGACTATAATCTACAAACAACAACAACAACACGCCAGCTGAAGGTCTTCTCTCACTGTACTGACTGTCCTGCTCAAGGAAAATCCGCCGTCATCCTTCAAAAGCGACAACAGAGGTTACAATATAGTGGTGGTGATTCGCTTCACCTCAGTACAACAATCAACACTGCAGTAAAGACGTAAGTCTCCGTCACAGATGAACAGGGACATGAAACGGACTTCGCTTCACAAGGAAAAGGTTGGTGATGATTCTTCATCTGCAGAGTTTGCCGTATAGGTCGGTGCCATGAAACAAACTAAAAACACCATCGACAACTGTGACAATAACGGTGACAGCAGTGACGTAGGCCTATGCTTGGGCCAAGCTGACAGTAGGCCTAACGCGTTTCAATGTGCCACTGTGGTCGAGGAAGCATGTGCACTGCATTAAGTTGTGCAGTCAACAAGCGAGAAATGTAGTGATTCAGATTCAGATTGAGATTTTTATTTAAAGTCTTTTCATTGATAAAATGATATTTGACTTTCACAAACATATATATGCATAGACATAAACACAAACACACATGTATAAACATAAACACATATTTATGTACTTAATCAAAAAATGTAGTGATAGCAAAGCAGAGCAACAGCTAGGCGCCTGACAAAGAAAACTACATTGCTGATAGTGTAGAAGAAAGCGATGGTCCAATGGACAGCACGACTTTGCCTCCTCCAGGAACAAAGGAATACATTAGCACCATCAACAACAAGGCATTGCTGCTGTAATATCAGAAATGTTGACGACAAAGATGTGGTAACTCAGCTGCAGAGATAAACAGATAGTATTGAACAAAACTTGACGTTAATTTACCAGCTCTCTAAAGGAAAAATTTCTCGGAACAATATTAGACCATCCAAACATAGGAATGCTTAGCACGTGATGATGAAGAACTGCTAAAGAAATTCCCCAGCACATCGGACAGTTAAAGTTATTAACTACATTTATTTAAAGGCATATTAGAATTTGTGTTGAACATATAAAAGTTGAAATCACATACATACTGGTGTCATTCTATTTGTATTGTTGTGTGTCCACTAGCTCTTCTTCTCTGTAGACCAAGTAGACTAGTCATTTGACTAGCAAAAAGCATTTCTTAAAGTGAGTCAATGGTACTTTAAAACCCGAGAACAAATATAAATTTGTATGTGACCAAGCACCGTGATCAAAACTCTCACATCGCTTTGGAATCTTGGTAAAGAACGTCTGATAGAGGTAACTTAACGCCCCATCTATCCACAAGTCTTACTCCCCTTGTAAGATAAGCGTATGCGTATCTTCTCTAGGATATCATCACAGCTGCGACGACTCCATGACAAGCGACGCAACAGAGGCTTCAGGAAAACCCTGCTTTACACAAGACCTACTGAGCATCTTCTACTGTGCGAGTCCGATGACATTGTTGTCGTGTTCAACTGTCACACCAGACTGGTTGATCACTGGTTTGCCAAGCAGCAGAACAGTAAGCTGACGGAGTTGGAAAAAAAACTGCCTGCTAAACATCAGACGGTGGAAGCCCCCTGACAGAGATAGCCACCATCCAGGCGACATCGATTTGGCAACGAAAACCCTTCGCTGCCTGGCTTCTGTCATCCTACATCTCCTTGTCTAGCTATAAGGACCTTTTCGCGGTACTGCTTATAAAATACAATACTTAACGGACATTGTTATTGTGCAAAGCGTTGCTTTTGACTCTACTAATGAACTTTTAAAATGCTCGCCTCGAATTCGGTTGATGAAAGACTAGTGATGTGGAAATCTTGTCACGTTGAAATTCGCGTTGTTTGTACACCATTCCAAATTAATCGTTTGCAACTGTACACGCAACCTTATCCCCCATTCCCCACTTGATTACGGACTAGTTGGACTAGTTGTATAAATTGTATTCTGATCAAATTTTTCATCGCTATGGTTAACTTATATTAGGAATATTCTGGTAAAGACTGGAAATGACTGTATGGAATACGCAACATTTTCATATTTCACATTCATTAGGCAAACGGTAGTCATCTCTTTAAAGACACGACGAAAGCAGCTAATGTGTGTTGGTGTTGTTTTTTGTTGTTGTTTTTTGTTCGTTTGTGTGGTTGTTGTTGTTGTTGTTGTTGTTGTTGTTGTTGTTGTTGTTGTTGTTGTTGTTGTTTTACAAAAGTACTAAGTCATATTGGTTCGAGAAAAAAAATCTCTCTCAGTAACCTGATATTTATGTTCACACTTTGATAAAATTTCGGTGTTCGGATCATAAGTTACAAATAGAATTAGGAAAGCAGGCATGTGTAGGAAGGGAAGAAAGATTTTGTAGGGATTGTAATATGAGTTCTATCGGAAATGAATTTCACTTTATTTTTGAGTGTCCAAAGCGCAAGTAAATTTATTAATTTTTTTTATTTAATCGTTCCTATTTATCGCTTTTCCACACTCGACAAATGCTAATTTTTAGGAAATATTAATTTTATAGTGTAATTTTTGTTTCAAAAGCACCAACAAATTTTACTAAAATTGATTAAATTTATAAAAACTAGGATAATAATAATAATTAGAACAACAACAACAACAACAGAGAAACAAGAAGTAACAATACATTCGGCTTGTTATTATTATTATTATTATTATTTTTATTAATTTTGTTCCCCGAGATTATCATGAAGCTTGGTTTTGTATTCTTTCAGTTGTTATTATTATTAGTTGTAGTAGTATTGTTATTATTATTATTATTATTATTATTATTATTATCATCATATATTAATTATTAGTTGTCTGTTGGTGCTGCTGTATTATTATTATTATTATTATTATTATTATTATTATTATTAGTTGTAGTTGCATTGTTATTATTATTATTTTTATAATTACTCTAATGATTACGATTATTATTAATATTATGATGATTATTTTGTATTATTACTCTTATTATTATAATGATGATTATTATTATTATTATTATTATTATTATTATTATTATTATTATTATGATCTAGGATGGATCTAAGGCATGGAAGAATGGGTGAGTGTTGTAGTTGTGTATACATATACTGTGGAATAATTATCTGTGTGTTAAATGTGTACGCATGAGTATGTGGCTGGTTATCTGTTTATGCATATGTGTGTTAGTGTTTATAGATTTGTATTTTGGTATGGAAGTTGGTTTTGATAGTATATCAAATGTATCAATATTGTATGTCCATGTTTGTAATAATTTTGATGTTGTTATCTCCTTCCTTATTGCACTGCTAAACAAATATCCATGCCTTGTGTTTGGACAATAAAGAATCTTGAATCTTGAATCTTGAAAATCAATTTAAACATAATAAGACATGTATACGCAATCAGAAAAACAAGGATCAGTGTTTGTCTTTTAAAACAAACACACACGTTTTAAGGTAGTCAGGTACGTTGAAATCAAAGTGGATAGTATTTCCTAAAATTAGTTGTTGTTTTTTTTAGCAAACATCCCAAGAATACATACAATGCGCACAAAAAGTATATCACATCTTGCCACTTTTTTAAAGCTAGAGCATAATTTCTCAATTGAAGGATGGCAAACTTGAAAAAAAGAGTAGTATAATAGTAAAACAGCTGCAAAGAAGAAAAGATAATAAAAATTTGAGCGTGACAATCACCAGAAATGTAGAAGTATGTCTTGTAACTAAATCTCGAACATTTGTGTGCTAGAAAATTACATTTCAGTGAGAAGAGCGCCATTAGGGCCACTAAGACTGTGTCCATATTAAGCAGTTCAAAGAGCTTATGATAGAAAGAGGGGGAACTTGGTACAGAACCGCGAGACGAAATGTACGAGTTATGCTCCCTTGTCGACATGCTGAAAATGGCTCGTGGCAGAAAGTCAAAAGGCGACCGAGTGAAACAGGGCGGTGACTTTTGCACAGCTATCAATTGCCATAATGCCAGATACAAGAAAAGTTGTGTTGGCAAGTCCTTTTTCAAATTTCTAGGAGACAAAGAAAGGTAAATTGCAATTGAAAAACTTCATTTTTTTTGTGTTTATGTAGGCCTAAACTAAGACCGCTGCAGTGTTGTTAGTGTTAAAACAATCGGAGAGCGGCTTGAATGATTCATGTTATACCTATGTGCTAAATCCAAAACAGTTTGCTTGCTGACAGTTTACGTTCAACAGGTCGCTCACTGTTTACGTTATTGCTAGGTTGTTTGACTATATTTGTGCTTATATTTCAAAAGTAGATGTCAGATTGGCAGTTTGGCTTCGTCAAACTGCTTATGTTAACAAGTTAAATTAGACTAAGTCTGTTTTCTCCTCGTGATCAAATACTGTGCAAGATAACCCCTTACCTAAGCACAAAAATGGTCCTTGATCTGTTGTAATCCCTTTTCGTTTGAGAGTAAACGGGGGAAAAAATGTAATGTAGAAACTCAGTCCTTGTTCTGATCTGTGAATTTCTGCGCATTAGATCTATATTGCGTGGAATGTTGTAGTCTAGCCCGTAGGTTCTGATTGTTCTGTCTGACTAATTAATTATTTTCCATGAAGTGACTGATGTTATTAAGCCAGTTATGTGGGAGGTGAGAGGGTTGGGGGGTAGGGGGACGCCTGATATAAATTAAATTCACACTATTAGTGAAACATTTTGTTATTGTGCTTTATTGTGATTAATTGATTGAATGACAGAGCTCTCTCTCTCTCTCTCTCTCTCTCTCTCTCTCTCGATTACGGATTTACAGTTTCGGATAAATGAAACAGTCTGTCATGCATATTTTAATTTTAAAATATCTGTCGTTGATTAAAAAAATAATAACTTCCAGGGCAGAAAACGAACCTATGACATACACACATAAGCAGCATAAAAGCACCTACTAAATGTCAATAAGTAAACATTAAAAAAAAAATACAGCAGTAGCGGAATGTTAATAATAATGATGGTTAAAAGTTTGGTTTTTGCAAACGTTGCCATACAAATGTTCTTTTGCAATGGCATAGGCTCAGTAAGTTACCACGCACAGATCATTCATATAGCAGATGGTGAAATATAGCCAGCCCGAGCAAAGGGAAATAATCCGTGAGAGCGTCTCGCATTTTTGTATAGGACATAATGGAAGTTCCCTCTCTTTCCGTAATAAGCTCTTTGGCTAGTTCCTGGAGATGACAGAAAAACAGTCAAAATGCCTCTGTTCGATTAATAACCTAATTAGTTGAGGCAAACATGGTAATGCCTACTAACTAATGCTTTTATCGATAATGTAACGTTAAACTAAATCTTTTAATCTTCTGTCCTTCTCCACCTCTTTATCCTCCTCCTCCTCCTACTCCTCCTCCTTCTTGTCCTCTTTCTACGTTTATTTCTCTTCTTCCTCGTAACATTCTGCTACTACTACTGCTTTCGATTTTCTTCTTCTTCTTCTTCTTCTTCTTCTTCTTCTTCTTCTTCTTCTTCTTCTTCTTCTTCTTCTTCTTCTTCTTCTTCATTATTCGTCTTCTTCTTCTTCACTTTCGTCTTCTTCTCGATAATGTAACGTTAAACTAATTATGTTACTCTTCTCTCCTTCTTCACCTCTTCCTCCTCCTTCTTGTCCTCTTTCTACTTTTATTTATCTTCTTCCTCGTAACATTCTACTACTACTGCTTTCGATTTTCTTCTTCTTCTTCTTCTTCTTCTTCTTCTTCTTCTTCTTCTTCTTCTTCTTCTTCTTCTTTTTCTTCTTCTTCAGTATTCGTCTTCTTCCTTCGTTTTCCTTCTTCTTCTTCATTATTCGTCTTCTTCCTTCTTCTTCTTCCTTCTTCTTCTTCCTTCTTCTTCTCTTCTTCCTCGTCTACTACTACTATTATTACTACTATAATAACTGGCAAATCTTTTCCTTCTTCTTCTTCTTCTTCTTCTTCTTCTTCTTCTTCTTCTTCTTTGTATACGAATCACCAACTGCGAGCAATAGCGCGGTTGTTTTTGAAATTTTTGATTAATTAGATAATATGTTGTGACTGAATAACGACTAATAACTCCGATAACTATTTATTTGTGTTTTTCTGTCAACTGTGTGTGCGAGTGAACGAGGTTTCGTTGGGTTATATACTTACATAAGGACGAAAGAAACTCCTCCTGAAAAAAACAACCCAGTCCTGTTGTACTTTGGTGCCGCCTAATACAACAACCGATTGTATAATTAAGTGTGTGCGTGCGACATTCGGCTATTTTCGTAGATTGGAGGTTACTGGTGAAGAAATTGTGTAGGATGAACGTGAATGCTACCTACAGTCGAACTGAAAGATTAATCAGAACTTAACCGTTACCCATAGGCAGCTAAAACTAGAATAAAATGCACCAGTTAGCAAGAGATTGTGAAAAAAAAGTTTTTTTTTTAACAATCTCTTGCTAGTATTTTCTTTTTATGAATGTTTGCACACAGCTCTTGTTGTAAGCGCGGTGGGAATTTCTATTGCCAAAGTCTCATGATCACAAGAATGCATACTCACACGCACGCACGTGCACAATCAATCACTGGTATATCTTCGGCCTCGTTCCTGTCATAGCCGTTAGGGCCTACCAATTAACCTACAATCAGCGATTGATAAGTATTACTCTGGAGGAAATTGTCAGGCACGCTCACACTATAGAGTAAGCTTACAGCGAGGAACGTGACCCGAACTGCAGGGCTAAAGCCACGATTTGTGTTTAATTAATCCGTCGATGTTCAGGACACAGGGTGCTAAGTGAAAGGGGGGATACTTTTCACAGGCAGTGAGACACACACACACACACACCCACACACACACACACAAACCCGCGCGAGAAGAAAAGGAGTAGGCTATACAAAGAAAAGAAGTAAGACCACTTTTAAGTTTCTAAAAAAAGAAGAAGAAAAAGGTTTCCTATCAAATAGAAAGACACCAGTAGAAAACCTAACTGTAAAGAACGACATCTCATCCAGCAACAATGCGCTAATTATTGGTGCTAGTGTGTTTGGCGTGGATAAGCATTGTGCCCTTGACATTTTACGCTGTAGTGACCTTGGCCGTGGAACGAGTCGGTAAGTATAGTACGTTTGCCCTGCAGAACAACCACGCACTGTTCATCGTTGCTCACTTGTTGACCTTAAATATTTGTGTTTGCATGTATGTGTGCTGAGTGGCCTGTGTGTGTGTACGTGTGTGTGTGTGTGTGTGTGTGTGCTTGTAGGTGTGCTTTTGCGCCTGTGTATCCTTGCCTGTTTATAGACTGCCTATATGGGCGTATGTGAGCGTCTTCCAAATCCCCCGTACAAAGGGAAATTTAGAGCTGGCCTGAATGTGGCTTGCAGAAGAAAATGTAGAAATAAATTGAACGAGACTCAAGTGAATGGCAGAATGCGTCTTATCTTGCCAAGGCATGTCCGCTTGCCAAGGCATGTCCGCTTGTCGTGAATCAGGGAGATTTTACTCGCCATTCCTTCCACATACACATATGTCTTCAACTCATTTGCATATACGGGCCAACAGGTTAACCGGAAGAGAGTTTACAAATTTCCGGAAGTAAATGCCTTTCCATCCCAGGTCTGCCTTTGCATGCGCAAACCGCAGGGTTGAATTGTGCTTTTCTGTTTGACGCTCGTACATTTCAATTTTACTACTGTCTTCTTCACATTTCAATCTGCAATCCAAATTCTACCCAGAATCAAATCAAGCCTAATCATTCTGTCATTCACCTCCACTTTGATTTTCCACCTTTTATATAGCCTACTATATTTTAGAGGGGAGTTGGGAAGGGCGGGGGAAGTGGGGGGGGCAACTTGGGTATATGCGTTTTAGGAATAAAAATCGCAGCATAAAGAACAATGAAGAACATCTAATAAAAACTGGTTCTCAAAATGTTGTATCCGACACTGTACCACACCACAATATATTTTTAAAGAATAGATTACCCAATCAGTTCCACGTATTTTCAGCATTACCTGCCAACAGCAGTCGTGATGGAGAGGAAACTTTGTTCTCGTCTCTTATTAACTCCCCCTCCCTACTCCTGTCAGACATCGTTAAGGAGACAGCAGACGTGAAGAACGCTCAAGGATACCTTCAGTGGCCCATACAGACCTACGAGACCTACATTAAGGAGGTGAGGACCCATCACGGTTATTAAAGACGTAGTAGCGTCTGAGGTCTTATAGTTTCCCTTGTCCCACTCCCACAAGTTTCTCGGCGGTTTCTCTCCCGTTCACACCCAGACGCAGATTGGAACACACAAACACACACATACACACACGCATAAACACACACGCACTCTCTCGAAAATTAATTATACAACATTCGCGCGTATGTGCATGTGTGCACATATCTTGATTATATTGTTACATCGTGATGTTATTGTTATAAAGTTATTTTGTTATACTAATTATTATTATTGTTACAAGCCCCAAGGGCAAGATGTAAAAAAGCACACCCAGTGCTTCGTCTTTTACCCTTGTTAAATAAAATAGTTACCTTATTTTATATCTCTCACACACACACACACACACACACACACACACACACACACACACACCCACACACACACACACACACATGCTCTTTCTAGCTGACACATACATACTCTCTCTCACACACACATTCACACACATACTCTCTCTCATCCCACATTCACACACATACACACATATGCTATTTATATCTCACACATACACACATATACTCTCTCTCACACACACACACGCACCCACACAGACAAACACATATAAACACACTTCCACTTTATTCAAGACAGAAAATTTGCACCAAAACTCGTTAACACCACAGTGAGCACTAATAATAATAATAATAATAATAATAATAATAATAATAATAATAATAATAATAATAATAATAATAATAATAATAAGGGGTCGTAAAAACGAATGTTCACTAGGTATGTCTGGCTTCCCCAATCAAACTCTCCCGCAGTCCTTTATGCCTTATTGATTTTGCCACTCATATGGTTAATCAAAACGCCGCGTAAAAAGTTAAAATTTCTATTAAAAGACCCCACGATCGCAAATTTTTGCGTCACAGAGCTTTTTCAAATTCACAGTGAATGTTACTCCACTGGAAACAAAAAATGAATATGAATCCAAAACATAACCCCATTCAAAAGTACGTTTTGATATAAACCGATACATTCTTTTGTTCATGTGCCTATGAATAGCTTCAAGGTTGATTCTAAAATTAGCACCTCTGCAAAAATGTGTAGAGTAGGCACAATTGTTTGTTTAAACAGCAAGAAAGAGAAGCTGCTATTCATAGCTAATGACCTGTCTTAATGGGCCAAAATATTAAAATTATTTCCCTTGAATATGCAAATGTTCAGCCGATAGGGTGCGCCAATAGTCGCGTACTTCCATGTTCAGGTCGTGGATCAAAATCTACAATTTTAAGTCTTTTTTTATGTCAGTATATATCTTCAGCTTTCATAGGCGACCCCAAATGTTTTTTTTTGCTTGGTGAAATGTTTGGAGTGATTATGTACATGTTGTCAGTACTACAAACGATTTATTTTGTAGTTAGTGATAGGTGGTAACTCCATTTTGAACTCCGGTGTTGCTATGTCTCCTTTGCGAAAGTTGTTATTTCGATCATACGGCTCAAGTCTGATATCATACATAATATTTTTAATAGTCTAGTCATATAATATATATTAATAATAACAAATTTTTATAGAGTTCGGTACTCCAGCAGATGGCGTGACGTTGTTGTTGTTTGTAAATTATAGTCACACGACCCTTTCGCATATAGGTGACTACTGGACCGATTTATACTGACACCAGCGGGCCAGATGTTGGTAAAGGGGAAAAATAATATGATCACACGTTGACCAATCCGGGATTCGAACCAGCGACCTTTCGGTTACTAGCAAGACGCTCTTACCAACTGAGCTACCCGGCCCCACACCGCGTGACGCAACACGGTGTACAGTTATTACAAGGGGCTCGATCACGTAAGCCTATTTACTACCGGAAGTACGCTACCCTAGGCGCACTCTATCGGATTGTCTTCCCCGAAGGTGGAGTTTTTTGGCTCATTGGAAAGTTCCGAGGGGGTTCACGACCCTTTTTTTCGGGGTTCTCAAAACCCGAACTTAGGCACCAGATCTTTTTTTGTGGGGGGAGGAGGGGGAAGGGGGTCCAAAAGGTTCAAACTTTTTTTTTTGAGGTTTTCAAACCCCAAACCTAGGTTAATGACACTTTTTTTTAAAAAATTGTTGTCCCAAAGGTTGAGAACCTCAGAAACAAAGTTTCGTGAATCTCCAGGAACCTTCCATTGAAGACAGGCCATTAGCGGTGGGTTTGAGCAACGAGAATCCATTATATCCTATTTTAATGTGGCCACAATTCAATTTTCCAAGGCCACTCCTAGTCACGCACAAAATAAACAGAACATCCCTAAGCCTTTGATATGACATTGAAGAAACATATTGACCTCTTTTGTTGTAACTTTTTGCAATGTTCTCGTGAGAGAAATCAGCCTAATAGTAACTTTGGTGGTGATGATGATGATGATGATGATGATGATGATGATGATGATGATGATGATGATGATGATGATGATGATGATGATGATGATGAGGGGATGATGATGATGATGACGACGATGACGATGATGATGATGATGATGATGATGATGATGATGATGATGATGATGATGATGATGATGATGATGATGATGATGATGATGATCTAGAACACTTTTCTTCGCTAATATTAGAAGACTTGACATTAGGGCATTAGTTCATATTTTGCATCATTGCGTCCAATGTTTTTCAGTGGGTGAATACGCGAACGATTTCGGTTTATTTGTCCCACGGCTAAAAGACTTGAAGTTCAGATGGTCAAGATGGCACCCAAAGAATAAGAACTAACGATGGAAGCAGTCCCAGTAACCTATTTTATATATCCATAAATAGAACACACTTTGGTTAGACTTAACAACTTAAAGGCTAGACTTTCAAGTGGTATACTTAGATTTGACAACCAACTATGTTTATGTCTTGTTTGTGTGGGTGGATTGGAGGGTGTTGGTGGTGGCAATGGTGAGTGTGTAATGTGTTTGTGTAATGTGTGTAATATGTGTGTGCGTGAGTGTATGTGTACGTGTACGTGGTGTGTGTATATATAGGTGTGTGTGTGCGTTGGTGTGTGTGTGCGTGCGTGCGTATGTTCCCGTCCCATTTTTTTTAGTTCTACATCTCTTATCGTCGTTCCACTTACCGTTAGTCTACATTATTATTGGTCCCTTTTCAACACAGAGTGTCAGGGATCTCGGCCATCTCTCAATACAGGTCCATCTTCTGTGTTTAAAATAGTACATGTTGACTTAGTAGCACAGACTGCTGTACCCATAAAAAGGTTCGACCATTCTGCTTCCGCAGTTCAACCACTTAGCGCAAGAAATGCTGCTGCCGTCTTGGAGCTTCCATCTCTTTGGACGTTCACGACGTACTACGTACACACATACTGAATTTGATAGCTCTATATATGGTCTATTCTAATAACTGTTTCAAGCTTAGTCCTCAACAGTCTCAAATATGCATAAATAGCGATGTCTCTCCCGTACGAAGTGACGGGTCTCTAGGGTTTTTTTTTTTTGTGTTTTCGCACGTTCAAACAAAAGTAGCGGACGTTTCAAGATTGGCAATGGATTTTCTCAGCATCAGACCTTGGATAATGTCCTCACCACCCACTGCACAAGCATTATCAGAGAAGATGCGACCAGCGGTAATAACACCAGAAACAGCAACAGAAGAGGTAGTAGTAGTAGTAGTAGTAGTAGTAGTAGTAGTAGTAGTAGTAGTAGTAGTAGTAGTAGTAGTAGTAGTAGTAGTAGTAGTAGTAGCAGCAGCAGCAGCAATTGTAAGAGGTAATATGCCAGTAACAACAGTTGTTTTTCTGCTGAGGTGATAAAGGCCCGGCCACACTGGTGTTACGCTTATGAATTCCTTATGTATTTCCTTGCGTACTGGCTAACGTAAAATGTAACAAGGATAGCGCATGTTTGATTTCTTCTGCAAAAAATACATAAGCCGGACTTACGAGGGCCAATCAAAAACGAGAGTGTGACCTCACGAGTTTAGAGGCCAACCTAATCTCTACCCACACGCATGATTAAACGCAACAATTGTTGTCTGCTACACACGACTTGGACGAGCTAAGGCAGTTGAATTCACTTGTTGCGTGTCGATCTTACTAAAGTTGTTTCATATAATCGTGAAAGAGTACATCACATCGTCATGAAAAAGTGCCGTGTTGTAGTGAAATTACACAGCCACACACATTCATAAATTCGAACCGGGCCGGGCCGCGCTGTGATAAACATGGTGCAACTACCTCCGACCCAAACCCCCGTTGGGGTGCCGGGGGTTTCAGTATAAATAGTATCCCCACTTTCTGGAAATTTAGTGCTTTAAATTCCCACTGTCGCTGTCTTTCTCATTTGCTCTTTCTCATTCCTGCTCTGTTCTATCAATCTGTTATACCATCGTCTTCTTCGCTATACCAGTCATCTACCTTTTTTCTTGAAAACTCTTCCGGGACAAGACTCCTTGTTCGTGTATGAGGTCTGTTGGATCAGCTTGAGAATGTTGGACGCTTTCTGCCAGGTGGTCACTAGGGCTTCCTATGATGTTATTATTTAGCAATGTAGGCATTTTATATGTATGTGTTTTGTTGATAATTTATAATGATGTTTGTATTCTATTTTGTTTTTGTAAACGGGGGTTCGATTAGTTGTGGTAAAGCCTCAGCCGTCCCCTGCGTGGGATGTCTTTATTGTAAAGTGACTGGCTGGTGGAGGGCATTCAGTTTTCCCACTGGGGTTGTTTCAGCAGATCTTTTATGCGGATTGGGGGTTGTCCGGTCCTGATTTGGCTCGGAAGAGTCCGCTGGACCTAAAGCAACAATTATGTAATTTAATGTACCTCCGACCCAATGCATAAACAGTAAAACGTACGCCAGATGTGGCCAGTAATCTCATAAGGTGTGGCCACCCGTCAAAATTCCGGTCAGTGAAAAACCTCCTAACCCAGTGCATAAGCCGTAAAACGTAAGCCAAATGAGGCCACTACTTAAGGGAAAAGGTAAGCTTGGATGTTTAATGTGTCCCTTATACGCCATGTGTCCGGGGACTTTAATCTACGCAAGAAGAAGAACAAGAAGAAGTTGGATGTTCATGTAGGGACCGGTTAGATCAGTTGGTAGCGCGTCTTGCTAGTAACCGAACGGTCCCTGGTTCGAATCCCGGATTGGCAAGCGTGTGATCATATTATTTTCCCCTTACCATCAACTGGTTCGCTGGTGTCAGAATAATGTGACCTAATAGTCGCCTCCGGTGTCGTGTGACTATAATCTACAATTGCCATTGTTGTGGATGTTCATTATCAGTGGCCAGCAACATCGTCAACATTGTTGCAACCCTTGCCATCTCCATCAACATAGGCAGTAGCAGCGGCAGTAGAAGTAGAAGTAGATAGCGTTGAGCTGAATGTGAATCTGATACAATGCAAACGATGAACATTTTTTTTCAAGATCGTCTGATGTCATCATGGTATTTTTTAATTTTAAAAAAAGGACAACGGGACAATGGCCGTCTGTTGCATGTATAAGAAGGAAGGATACGGACAGCCAAATGACCATTGTTAGGGACCACCGGAATCGGAACTTGACCGTAATTTTTTTTACAGATATGGACGTATCCGGTCAGACCCCATTAACGCCAGGTCCGGCAAAACTGCTTCCGGTAGATGTGCTGACGGCACGCAAATCATCATCCATAGACCCAAGAAAATGCACATGCGTCCAGACAGACATATACATGTTCACAAATATACACAAACGCACGCACATACATCGACGGATGTTGGGCGTCTGTATTAGCGTATCAAATGAACTCCCGCAGGTCAATGCCATTTATTGTAATCCTTTACAAAGAAGCATCCAGCGCGCATAGCAGCACGCGGAAATACTCCAGAATCGCCACACCGTCGGGCGTCATCAACTGTTCACTCTGTTTTATCCGCCAGGGGTGTTCTCATCTCTCCTATCTGTCTGGTCGCGTAGAACCCATTTCGCCGCGACAACATCGTCTGATGTCATCATGGTATCATGAAATTAGGTTTAAAGGTTACGTTCCTCTGAACACAGAACTCACCGTTTTTGCCTGAACTGCCCTTCATTTTTTTTTCCATTTTAGACTACTAGCTAATGTATTGGGACTTCACTTTAAAAGATTCTGCTACGCGTAATTATTATACCTGGATGCATTGCACTATTTTTACTTGTCTCAATTTCTTTCTCATTATTTTTCAGCCTTGTTCTCTTCTGTTGGACTGCGATGAACTCACTTCATTTCTTTATCCATCGCTAAGCTTTTTGTCCTCAGTGTGACTGTCTTTAGAATAATGCTCGAGGACAACATGGCTAGTGTACACTTCCTTCGTAAGACTAAATTAGCAATACTCAATGGTTAAGTTTATAATGAATTTAGCTCGTTTTTTAACAGTAAGCTGCCCAATGCGTTACCACCGAAATCCTACAATTAAGCATACTTTGCTGGATTCAGGATCGGACCATGCCTATCAAGACCCACGCTTAAAGTTGTTTTGGAAATTGTATACCTAATAGTTGTTATGTGCATGACGAGAACAGACTCACAAATCAAGCTGTATTATTAGGTCTTTTTACACCAAACGTCGAAAAATCTGCCATTGAATTGCCGGAGTACCACAAATGTTATAAGGAATACAATTTATTGAATTACGGTCAAAAGATTTAATGACTTTAATGTGAACTTCTACTTTGTTAAGTGTTATTGCGTCTAGTCACCTGCCAAAGTTGATGAAGTTCTTGCGAAAGTTAAAAATGCTACAAACTTTGAATCTATCGCTAAAGCTTAGTTTTCGTCGTCGCTTTAGACGCTCTCCACAGCTATCAAGCCCTTTCAAAGCTAGTTTCGACAGTTAATTAATATATAAATAACAACACTGGCTACTGTGGCGTGTACATTATATCCGCTTGAAAAGTGGCGCTAACTTTCTTCCACGATTCCATAATGTTTGCCGAATATTCCTTCCTCGCATGCTGTCCTCTGAAGCTGAACGTAACACCGCCTCTCATTTTCCCGAGTCATCTTAAGTTAAGTAAAACTTTCTCCGGGGACTTCCCCACCACATACCTTTCGATCCCACTTTTAAACAGATGGACTTGTACTTCCCGTTATTTCAGTTTACAAAACCCATGAGATATTGTCCGAAAGAACTGTAAGCCCGCATTTCCTTGTTATTGAGAAAGGGATTTGTCACTATGAAAATTAGACTGGAGTACGGTCTTCTGTGTGTATATGTGTGTGTGCGTGTGTGTGCGTGCGTGCGCGCGCACGCGTATCTATGTGTGTATGTGTCCGTGTGGTCGTATGAGCGTTTGAGTGGATGTCTTAGATAAATCAATTTCAATTTGCTTAACACTTGCAAATTTTTTTTATTTATTCATCTGTTGGGAGATTTAGGTCATTTGTTTCCCAATGACTGTGTTACGTTGAAACGCGAATGATAGTATGGCTGAAGCGTGTACGATAGATCTAATCGTTTCGTTTTGCAAAGTATTCAATAATGGAGTTTATTTATCTTTGATTTGAGTTTGCATTGTTGTTAGGAGAGGCTTTGTATAACGTTGATAATTTTCGTTGGTCGATATTGTCGGAGAATACTCTAGATTTCCTTGTTTACCATCGATCGAAGGTTCGGGACGATTGTCGAAGTAAGAGAAGGTTCGGGGTATGTGTGGAGAGATGAATGACGTAAGTCAGTGATGACGATCTTTTATTCGATTGGTGGCAGTGCGTCATTTCTACTGTATTCGAAATCTTTCCGGAAAAGAGAGAGGTTATTTAATCGTGTGCCGAGTTGCTGTTGGGATAGTAAAGTTGTTGATAGTGATTTGGAGAGTTGCTGTGAAAGTTGTTGAGTTGAGTTGAGAATTGTATGCAGTTGTTGGTGTGTGCTGAATAAAAGTGGAAAACTTCATACGTCGACTTTGTGACTTGTATGCTGCTTGAGCGGGTTGCGTGAATAAACGAATCTGAGTTACACAACTATCAGGAATTCAAGCATCGGGGCTGAATCAGATACTGATAGAAAACACCAACATCAAACGGAGTGTAACATTTTGGGGGCCAAGCCGGGATTCACGCCATAGCCAAGGGTTCAACTGCTACAACAAGCGAGTCAACGTTACGAGAGGCAGTCATCGAGGGTAGCCGCCAACGAGTTGCGTCGAGAGGGGCCAACATACTGGGACTACATCACCGATAGGTTCGGGTTGACTGCAAGGGCGTGTAGTCGCCGAAGAGTTGCTTCGTGAGCGAACAACAGATCGGGACTACGTAGCTGCCGCAGGACTACGTCGAGGGACAGTCTCGGAGCTACATCGCCAGTGTTACAGAGAGCGGCGAGCGGACGTCGCGTCTACTTCAGCACAGGAGCGTGCACATCAACACCAGCGTGGTGCAGCGTCGCATACGACGAGGACAGCGGGGCCTGCGTCAGCGAAGGCGACTAGTGACAAGCATCAGCGCTACTGCAGAAAGCGTGCTGTTCTAGAACAGTCTAGAAAGGTACAGCACAGTCAAGAACTTTCCAGAAAAAAAGAACTCTACAGTCAAGAACTTTCTAGAGAAAGAACTTTCCAGAAGCATCAAGATGGCTGACTTCTGGCAGAAAGGGATTGCACTGAATCTCAAAGGCAAGCAGCTGACAGAGTACGTCAAATCCCAGGAGAGAATACAAGAACGAGAATTAGAAGAGAAGCGTCTAGAAAAAGAACTAGAATTAGAACAGAAGCGTCTAGAAATTGAACAGCAGCGGCAAGAAAAAGACAGAGAATTCGAGCTGAAGCGTCTTGAGTTCCAGCTAGAAATGGCGCGTATCCAGCAACAGCAGAATGCGCCACAAGTTATCAGTGACAACAAAGCTCCAAAATTGCCAGCATTCGTCGACGGGAAGGACCAGATCGACAGCTATCTGGCGAGATTCGAAAGGTTCGCCGAAAGCTCCAATTGGCAACCTCGAGACTGGGCGATTCGACTAAGTGCACTTCTGACAGGGCAAGCGCTCGAAGTTTACACTAGACTGTCGAACGATGACGCCAAAAACTACGACGTCTTGAAAGAGGCCCTATTGCAGTGCTACAACTTTACAGAGAAGGGCTACCGTAAACGCTTCCGTGAATGCCGGCCTAAGTCAGACGAGACGCCAAAGCAGTTTGTGGAGCGCCTGTCGTCATATCTACACAAGTGGGTGGAGTTATCAGGCGAAACGAAGTCTTACGACAGTCTCCATGACCTGATCGTGAAGGAACAATTTCTCAATGCCTGTCACAAGGACCTAGCGACCCACTTAGAAGAACAAAAGCTGCAGACGCTTAAAGATGTGACTGAGGCTGCTGAAAGATATCTCATCGCTCATGGGAAAACCCTGGGGCCACCCAGCGCGACGAAACATTTTCAGAAGACTGGAAACCATGGGAACCAGATCCAAGGGAGTCAGACGAGCCAGAGACACACGGACTCCACGCCACCTCCAAGGGAAGGGCATTCAAGAGGCTGTTTCACCTGCAACGCTACAGACCACAGAGCAGCTAACTGTCCTCAAAGCAGAAATAGCGTACAGCGGAGCAGTACGGACAATGCAGCGGTGGGCAACCGACAGAGACGTTTCTCCAATCAACGGCAAACCAGTAGATCTGACCATCAAGTGTGCGGCGGGAGCGTCATTCTTCCGAGTGAGACCAAGCGCACAGCTACTCCTGCGGACGTGCAAGAGTGCATGACCGATGGCCAACTTCTCCTTGCCAACGGAAAATCCATCCCCGTCGTCGCCAGCGCAGCTGTGACCGTCCAGAACATGCCTGTTTCAAAGGGACGCGTCGGAAATCATGAAGTGACTGTCTTAAGAGACTCTGGCTGTAGTGGGGTCATCGTCAGAGAAGACCTAATCGCTAAAGAACAGTTCACTGGCGATTCTAAATGGACACTTATGGCCGACAGCAAATGTTTGAAAGCGCCAGTTGCGAAGATTCATGTCAACACCCCTTTCTACATAGGCGAAGTCGAAGCGGTTTGCCTGAAGAAGCCGCTGTATGATTTGATGATCGGGAATATCGACGGCGCGAGACGACCCGACGACCCCGATCCAGAGTGGAGTCCTGCCTCAACTCAACACGTCGAAGTTGTGGAGGAGGATCCATTGCCATTTCCCGATGGAGACCTTACAGAGCTGCTACGGGACAATGTGGTTACTCCGGCTCAGCCCTGCCGACCAGAGATCGTCGGTGCCGTTACAACCAGGGCCCAGGCCAAGAGAGACAAGACGTCTACGCCACTGAAGGTCGCCGACAACTCTAAAGCTGCCATCGTGGACAGAGATAAGCTGATCCAGCTCCAGGAAGCTGATAGTACTTTAAACAAGTACAGGAACCGCCAAGACCACGTGACCAAAGGCAGTGGTACGGTCTATTTTGAGGTGAAGGCCAAGATCCTGTATCGAATCTTCCAGCACCCGAGGGTCAACGGAGGGAAACCACTACGTCAAGTCTTGGTACCGTTACCCCTAAGGCGCCAGGTGATGGAAGTAGCGCATGACTCAATCATGGGAGGTCACCTAGGCATCAAGAAGACGTCAGACAGAATACAGGCGGTGTTCTACTGGCCAGGACTTCATGCGGACGTCAGCCGTTTCTGCCGATCATGTGACATTTGCCAGAAGACCATACCTCGAGGAAGGGTCCCTAAAGTGCCAATGCAGAGAATGCCTTTGATCGACCGACCTTTCAAGAGGGTGGCCTTAGACTTAATTGGCGAAATAAGACCTCCGAGTGAAGAAGGTCATCGATGGGTACTGACTTTAGTAGACTATGCGACTCGGTACCCAGAAGCAGTGCCACTGAAGAAGATTGACACTGATACTGTAGCAGAGGCACTGGTGGACATGTTCAGTAGGCTTGGAGTGCCTGAAGAAATTCTGACAGACCTCGGGACGCAGTTCGTCTCTGACTGCATGAAGGAGGTCAACAGACTGCTGAGCATCCGGCATTTGACTACGACACCCTACCATCCGATGTGCAACGGGCTTGTCGAGAAGTTTAATGCTATGCTGAAGTCTACCTTGAAGAAACTGTGCAGCGAGCAGCCCAGACAATGGCATCGCTACATCAACGCCTTACTTTTCGCCTACAGAGAAGTACCGCAGGAGTCCACCGGCTTTTCTCCGTTCGAGCTGCTGTACGGAAGAACCATCCGAGGGCCGATGCACATCCTAAAAGAACTGTGGACGAAAGAAGTAGAGACCCCAGAGGTGAAGAACAGCTACCAGTACGTGTTTGAGCTACGGGAGAAGCTGGAGCAGACTCTCGAGATAGCCAGAGAAAACCTGAAGAAGTCCCAAGACTGTGGAAAGCACTACTACGATCGTAGGGCTGTGAACAGGAAGTTTAAACCTGGCAACAAAGTGCTGGTGCTGCTACCTACTGATCACAATAAGTTGCTGATGCAGTGGAAAGGCCCGTACGAAGTGGAGACCGTGGTGGGGATCAACGACTATAAGGTGAAGGTCGGCCAGCATTCCAAGATATACCACGCCAACCTCCTTAAGCTGTACGTGGAAAGGCCATCAGAGACTGTGCACGCAGCTACAGCAGCTGTGACCGACGACAGCTTTGACAGCGAAGAACTGTTGGAACTGGGAGACTTCCACAGCAAAGAAGGCATCAATGACGTTAAGCTAGGACCAGGCTTGACGGAAGGTCAAAAGTTGGAGCTCAAGGACCTTATGGGCGAGTTTCCCCATAGTTTCAGCGATGTCCCAGGCTCTACCACTTTGGTCGAACATGAAGTCCACACCCAGACCTGGAAGGAGCATCTGCAGACCTTGAGGGAGCTGTTCCACCGTCTCGCAGAAGCCAACCTGACCGTGAGACCCAGCGAATGCATTCTGGGAGCTGACAACGTCGACTGCGTCGGACATCCGATGGAAGAAGGAGACAACGGAGGACGCACTGATTCCAGGGAAGCCCACGTGATCATCGTCTTTGACCCTGGGCCGATGACGACCGCAACTGACGAGGGCGTCGTTTCCTTGCGAATGAAAGAACATTGACTGTGTGGATGAACTAAGAATATTGGTAATGACAGACTTGAAAATGAAAAACGTTGACTGGGTAAATGATCTGTGAACATTGACAGTATCCAGAAAGACTTGCAGATGAGAAACTTTGACTCTGTGTATATAAACTGAGAACATTGACAGTAAATGAGACAGTCTGAAATAAGTTTTAATTCTGAACTTTGTTTGTGCATTACGTTTCAACGTTGTTGAAAGAAATTAGGTAAATTTCTTCTTGAGTGGGGGGTTATGTTACGTTGAAACGCGAATGATAGTATGGCTGAAGCGTGTACGATAGATCTAATCGTTTCGTTTTGCAAAGTATTCAATAATGGAGTTTATTTACCTTTGATTTGAGTTTGCATTGTTGTTAGGAGAGGCTTTGTATAACGTTGATAATTTTCGTTGGTCGATATTGTCGGAGAATACTCTAGATTTCCTTGTTTACCATCGATCGAAGGTTCGGGACGATTGTCGAAGTAAGAGAAGGTTCGGGGTATGTGTGGAGAGATGAATGACGTAAGTCAGTGATGACGATCTTTTATTCGATTGGTGGCAGTGCGTCATTTCTACTGTATTCGAAATCTTTCCGGAAAAGAGAGAGGTTATTTAATCGTGTGCCGAGTTGCTGTTGGGATAGTAAAGTTGTTGATAGTGATTTGGAGAGTTGCTGTGAAAGTTGTTGAGTTGAGTTGAGAATTGTATGCAGTTGTTGGTGTGTGCTGAATAAAAGTGGAAAACTTCATACGTCGACTTTGTGACTTGTATGCTGCTTGAGCGGGTTGCGTGAATAAACGAATCTGAGTTACACAACTATCAGGAATTCAAGCATCGGGGCTGAATCAGATACTGATAGAAAACACCAACATCAAACGGAGTGTAACAGACTGTTATATGAAGAGCCCATGTATAGAATCATAGAGGTATGGAGGGTTGGCGACGAGAGAGAGAGAGAGACAGAGATACAGAGACAGAGACAGAGGGAGACAGAGAGAGAGATTTTAATTTAATTTCGTTCCAGTCATTCTAATTAATGAGTGAATCATTTGTTATAGTTAGTTATTTAAATGTATTTATTTAAACTTTCTTATTTTCAATGTCTAAATTACTCAAGTGGGTAATGGACAATAAATGAGTACTACACTAGATAGATCACTAAATAACGTATACAACGTAGCATGCTGAGCTTACCGAGACAAAAGGGGGTATATGCCTCAGCAGGCTCATGCGCTCTGTCCTGTTTACAATCCAGTTGTGCAACAAGAGTCTGACCTTGGACCTTAATTATAAGGCGGGGGAGCGGAAACTTCCCTTATGTGCAGCCTATTGAAGAGATGGTTCGTTTAACACGTAAAACATTATGCTTGCGGACACTGTAGGTGCGTGTATACTAAATGTAACTAAAACCACCCCTCTTCCGGATCATGCCGAGATTGAGACAGATCAGCTAGACGATGAGAACAATTCTTGGCGGAGACCACCGTATCCACTTTTTGGCACGTTCTGCTGACTGAGGTCAAGACACCATAGGACAGCTAACTAACGGATTAACCTCCTTATTCTTTGCCGCCACGTAGATGATCACCGCCATATTTTCAGCTGCCTCGGGGTGCAAGATAAACGCCGCACGTGCCGATGGTTTGTACGACTGTCTCGCGAAGAGATGTCTTGGCAGCATGCTGAGTTTCAGAGATCGAAGAAACTCCTTCCATAAATATTTTTGTGATATTTAGCAGCGCCCGGAGAGCCCCTCATAGAACCTCCGCTTGATTACGTGCGTGTGTTTGCCTTTAAATTGGACACTTTCCTGTCCTCTGCACTAGTTGGACGGGCGCCTGCTGAAAGGGATGGCTTCCTCTACAGACTGTGACGCGAAAAAGGATCCCCTAGTGTATATTACCCTATCCGCATGATGAATTTCACAAATGCCGCCTAGGCCTTGCTAGTTTTGTAGGACTGGTGCTTGAAGGACGTAATATTTCTGTCATGACCATCAAACTGTACGTCGATCGAATGGCACTCGTGTATCAGTATAGATAGGGTACTGAAAGGACATGATTGGTCCACCTCACCCCTCTCCTCCTCCATTTTATTAAGGAAGAGGGTTGGCTCTTGTTGTTGTTGTTGCTGCTGTTGTTGTTGTTGTTGTTGTTGTTTGTTGTCGATATTGTTGTTCTTTTCTTCTTCTTGTTTTGACTTCTTCTTATTCTTCTTCTTCTGCGGTAACTTCATTATTTTTACGCTTTCCCTGGCTCAATACTTGCTTCTTCTGTTCTTTTCCAACATTCCATTTCATTTCATCATTCTCGTCTTATACCCCCCCCTCCCCAACCCACACACACACTTACTCATCTCTCTCTTTCTCTCGCTCTTTATCTTTCTCACTCTCTCTATCTTTCTCACTCTTCCCACACCCACACCCCACCTTTTGTCTCTTTCTTTCTTTCGTTTTCTTACTCCATCTGTCCATCTATCTCTGCTTCTTTCTCTTTCTCTGACTATCTTCCTCCAGCTCTTTCTATCTCTGTCTGTCTGTATGTCTTTCTCTCGCTCTCTCTCTCTCTCTCGCTCTCTCTCTCTCTCTCTGTCGCTCTTTCTCTCTCTCTGTCGCTCTTTCTCTCACACACACAACACATACAGACACAACACACACACACACACACACACACACACACACACACTTACTAATTCCCCAGTCTTCCCTCGACCCAAAATTTAACTAAGAAAAATTTAATTATTTTATATTTCGGGTTTCAAGGGGGCTCATACTGTTAAGTTCAAGGCATCAGAACCAATAGAGTGTTCTGCGCTCTACAACTTGATTTTTTTTTTAAATACATATTTATGCAGGGAGGCTCGGTTAGTTAAAATCTTTATATCCAGAGGACTGGGTGATTAGCGGCCCGCGCGCGAATAATAGCAGAAAGGCACGTCGTTAAACAGAAAATGGTAATTTTCTCTCTTGCCCTACGATGATGATGATGATGATGATGATGATGATGATGATGATGATGATGATGATGATGATGATGATGAGAAAGAAAGAGAGAGAGAGAGAGAGAGAGAGAGAGAGAGAGAGAGAGAGAGAGAGAGAGAGAGAGAGAGAGAGAATTGTGTTAATGATGATGATAGTAATGATGCTGATGTCTACGAAAACGACGAGACGATGATGGAAATGATGACATAGTGGGAGAGGAGATAGACAGAGGAGCTAATGCAAGATAATGTCTTCGAGGTTTCCCTTCAGGGTGTCTACCCCTCGTTCCCATTCTAACTATCTGTCTCTAACCTCGCCTATCCTGGCTTCTGTGTCCTTTCTCCTATTATTGCTTGGAAAGTGGGTCATCCCGTTTGGGCTCTGATATGGTTCGATAATAGAATACGTTAACTGAGTGCTATTGTGCTGCCATATTCGTCTCTCTTCTCTGGTTGAGTTATTAGCGTGGGCTCTCATTTGCTTTTCTGCCCTATACCACTCATTAGAATTCCTAAACAAAACCCCTTAAGAGCCCCCATTACCCTCGATCACAAATGAAGCTTTAATGAAATGAACTTGACAAAAATATAATGAAACTTTTCACCTGTGTTAAAACACATTATCTGCTTTTATGCTCTGTCCGAGTCATTGGAATTCCTAACCCGAAGCGCTCCCAACCATTCACTCTTAAGCACCAACACCCCCCCCCCCCCTCCCCCCTCACATTTCTTTTCCCATAACACTCCTCTCCCCCTTCCCCCGCTCCCGAAAGACTCAAATAAATATAAATAAAACTTCCAATGAGTATTGGAACAAATTATCTTGGTGACTGTAATCTGCTTTTTGCTCTCTTTAAAGCGTTAGAATATATAAACTTCTGCCCACAGAATTCCCAACACCAACCCTAGCCTTTCTAAAACTGACGGGAAGCGAGAAACTAAACAAAACAAAATAAAGTCTATATTCTATTTTAGAATAAGTTATCCTAGTGGCTGTCATCTGCTTTTCTACTCAGTGACTCGTGAGCCATTAGAATTCCTACACAGATGCCCACAGAACTTCCCACCGCCCACCTCCCACCCCACCCCACTTCCCTACCCAAGCCCATCCTTTCTTCAAATTTTACAAAAACAAAAAAACTAAACAGTGATTGAATGCGTGTCGCCTGTTCCATGGCATCGTTAGAATTCTAATCCAAGTGCTTTCACACGCACTCCAAACTCAAAATCAAAATCAAAATAATGTTTAATATGGCATTCCATTGTACGGACTTTAAAGATCCTGACGCTCATGTCCATGACGGGTTTGCTCCCCCAGCAAAAATTTCAAAAATTCATAAATAATGTTAGGTAGGTAGGGTTTGGGCGCGCCACTGGCTGCGACTACGCCTTCCCCGGGGGAGGCGGCCCAGAGTTTCCCGATAGAAAGGGATAATAAACTGCAGCCCGGGTTGAGGGCCGGCTACACGAATACACCTAGCAGGCACTAGGTTCCTTCTCCCCAAAACCCGGCCGCCCAGGATTGTGTTCAGTTGTCTGGGCGTCAGACTATGCGCCCAAAGTGGGCGCATATTGAGGTTTGAGTTAGATCCTGCATCAGCCAGCGCCTTGTGTAGCTTTTGAGCTGGAAAAGCGCTAAATAAGAACGGTAAAATAAAAGAAAAGGAAATGTGGTTGATGTCCTTTCAAGACTCTTAACGCATATAACGAAAGACGAAAAGCGACTTGCAAGACCGAGACCTTCAAGAAGATCGATGTTCAGTAAGTTCTGGTGCGGTTTTAAGCCCACTTGTCTATCTGCCTGATCTTGCTTCCATCGTTTTAACGTAGATTACAAAGAATAAATGCTGCTTGCGAGATTATTGCATCTTTACAAGGCGTGATAATTATGTTTTGGGGAAAGAAAGAATGGGTTTTCAAGGTAAGAGTATCCTTATTTCGTGTCTTACAAGGTTTTCAGGTTCTTCGTTTGGCTTCTATGATCTGTCTAGCGTAACAGTTTGAAAAATAAACTTACTCACTTTAAAAAAAATTCTATTTGAAGACTTCGATGCAGAAAAAAGGGAGAAAAAAACACAACAAGGCTGAAATCATCCACTGAAGCCACAACTGAAGTGATCCACAGCTTATTCCATTAAGACCCCTAGCCACGCTCAATCTAATTGGTTATTTTATCCGTAAGTGGGAGGTCTGCATAGCTCTGAAACTCATTCATTTCTTTATCCCTTATAATTTGATGAGTTGATGAAACTGCGCTGCCTTAATAATGACTTTAATAATTACTAAGTCGGCACGAGCCCACAAAATTTATCCAGATTACCCATTAATTGCACACACGCACACATACGCACAACAATAACAATACTCGCGCACACAAACATGCAAGCACACACACAAACACACACACATACGCAAAAATACACACGCATGCACATGAATGAACTTACGCAATTTGACAAGGCAATGTGCGGCAAGAAAATGGCCTGTGTAAATGAAAGATAAACACACACAAACACACTCACTCACTCACACACTCTCTCTGTCACTCTGTGCCTGTCTCTCTCTCTCTTTCTCTCTCTCCCCCCTCTCTCTCCCCTTTCTCTCTCTCTCTTTCTCTCTCTCTCTCTCTCTCTCTCTCTCTCTTCCTTATATCATTGAACCTTTAACCTACATCTATAATCTATGCATTGATCAAAGTCAGTTTCCTTCAATATTTAAAGAAGCTAAAGTTATACCTTTACCTAAAACAAGTGATACTTCAGTTCTTGACAACTTTCGACCAATTTCCATTTTGCCTGTACTATCTAAACCCCTGGAAAGACATATTCACATTAACCTTATGAAATATTTAGAAAATAACGCTCTTTTTCATCCTTTTCAGTCTGGCTTTAGACCTAAACACTCTTGTCAAACAGCGCTCGCTTATATTTGTGATGTTTGGCTTGATGCTATAAACAAGCAAGACATTGTAGGGGCAGTTTTTCTTGACCTTAAAAAGGCATTTGACCTAGTTAACCATAACATCTTAATAAATAAGTTAAAATTCTATTTCCAAAATTCTGCATCTGTATTATTTTTTAAATCATATTTATCAAACAGGCACCAATCAGTATACACTATGTTACACTCGGTTTGATGTTGGTGTTTTTCTTTATCAGTATTTGATTCAGCCCCGATGCTGAAGTCCTGATAAGGTGTAACTCAGATTCGTTTATCCACGCAGCCTGCTCAATCAGCATACATGTCACAGAGTCGACGTATAAAGTTTTCCGCTTTTATTCAGCACACATCAACACTGCATACAATCGCTTTCCACTTTCAACTTTTTTACTTTCCAACTCACTATCAACAATAATAACTCCTCAAAATAGTGCAGCACATAATTATATAGTCTCTCTCTCTTTTCCCGAACAATTTAGAACACGGTAGACTAAAATGACGCACTACAGCCAATCAAATAAAAGATCGTCATCGCTGACTTACGTCATACATATTTCTTCTGCTTCCGGGAATGTTCTCATACTTCGATATCCATCGGGAAGTTTCCATCGATAGTAAATACTGAAATCTAGAGAATTCTCCAATAATATCGACTAACGGAAATTATCAACGTTATACAAAGCCTCTCCTAACAACAATGCAAACTCAAATCAAAGGTAAATAAACTCCATTATTGAATACTTTGCAAAACGAAACGATTAGATCTATCGTGCGCGTTTCAGACATACTTTCGTTCGCGTTTCAACGTAACACACTAATGGTTCCTTTTCGTCTTCTGGTGATGTAACTTGTGGAGTTCCTCAAGGATCGATCCTTGGTCCTATTTTATTCTGTATCTTTATCAATGACATGCCCCTTTTTCTCACACAAAATGTTAATCTTGAACTATTTGCTGATGATTCATCCCTACATACTCATAATACAAATTTACAGGAGGTGGAGTAAAGTCTTCAAATAAGCATAAATGAAATTGATAACTGGTGTTGCATCAATAGAATGAAATTAAATCCTAATAAAAGCAAAAGTATGCTTCTCACTACACGACAAAAACGCCAAAATGGATCTTTTCCCCTTAATCTAAACTTAGGGTCGTACAGTATTGAGCAAGTTCATGAACATAAAATGCTAGGCATAATCATCGATGATGATTTTAGCTAGCGGTCACACGTTAACCATATCTGTAAAAAAAATTCTAAAAACCTTTTCCTCCTAAATAAACTTAGACATTTTGTTACGGCTGATGCATTAAAATCTTTTTTCTATGCCCACTGTATGTCTCATTTTAATTATGCATTGATTATTTGGTGTAATGCCAGTGATGCTCAAATTAAACATCTAAATAGTCTTCATAAAAGAGCAATCAAGATACTTTATAAATCTTATAATATAAATACAGATGTTACAACTACTGAAAAATATCAAGAACTCCGAATATTACCACTTCAAAAACAATTTATATTTAATACAGCTATCCTTATGTTCAAAATCACACATGGAGAAACACCTGCATATCTTGATACATTTTTTATTAAACCAGTTGATGGGCAAAGACTGTATAATTATAAACTACCCCTCCCTCGCATTGATTTATACAAAAATAGCCTATCGTTTAATGGAGCTAGTGTATGGAACTCTCTCCCTCTGGAGTGTAAACATTGCGACACACTGTTTTCTTTCAAATGTAAAATATGTAGGCATATGCGAAATTAATTATAAAAGTGATGTATAATACAATATGACAACACAGTCATTCATGTAATTATTAACTTATTTATTTATTTATTTACTTTATAATTGTTATTATTATTATTATTATTATTATTATTATTATTATTATTATTATTATTATTATTATTATTATTATTATTATTATTATTATTCTAAGGGTGAAGGATATGGGGAGGAAGGATGGTTGCCTAAAATTGTTTAAAGATAATGATGAAGATGTTGGTGTGATTGTGTGTGCATGTGTGTGTGTGAGTGATGTGTTTTCCAAGTTAAAGTTAAAGGTTAATTATTATTATGTTAATTTCTTAAGGGACAGATTGGAAGATTAGACTGTATCACTAGTCTAAAATCTTTATCCCTAATAAAAAAAGTTTCAAGTTTAAAGTTTCAATTTTCTCTCCTACACAAACGAATATGACATTATAGGAAAGGAGGACAGGGCATGATGACACGAACTTTTGTGCTACCGTGTCCGGAATCGAAAGTCTTCTGTTCGAGCAAAATAGCCATTGTCATATCATCTTGCTGTTAAAATTACACACACACACACACACACACACACACACACACACACGCACACACACCCATTCACACACACACTCTCTCTCTCTCTCTCTCTCTCTCTCTTTCTCTCTGTCTCTTTCTCTCTCTTTCTCTCTGTCTCTTTCTCTCTCTCTCTTTCTCTCTCTCTCTCTCTGTCTCTCTCTCTGTCTCTCTCTCTCTCTCTCTCTCTCTCTCTCTCTCTGATATTATATTGTGTGTCGACCCATAGCCTGGAGGCTTGAAACCACCAAGATTCTCGATACATTACTCAAGAAAGGGTGTAATTCTTCTCTGGTGGAAATTTCATCTTCCAGTCCGTATTCATGCCCTGTTGGGGATCAGTGTGCATCAATCGACAAATGATGAAACATGGTGATGCTTTGGCGCTAAAGACAGCCTTGGTCAAGTATCATTTAGTTTAAAAAAAATCCTCGTTCATATAATCCTTCGGATTGCAAGCATAATGCTAAAACAAATGTGAATTCTTTTCGTCTTAAATTTTATTTTATTTCTTTTAGAAAGAACAAAAAATAACAACTACATTTTCCCTTCACGAAAGCGGCTTAAAATCGAGACGAAAATAGATAATATAATAGGATTAAAAAAGCGAAACAGGTCTCTCAGAGTTTTGTTTTACATAATATTACAGCTGCTGGTAACCTCAATGGTTGGTAATGTTGTGCTTTGATTATTAATTATCTCACCCACATTCGAATGCGTTTGTCCTAAACAGTTTGTAACGTTTTACAACGCCCCAATCTTTCGGTCGGTTTCTTTGAGAACGTTTTATAGAAACGCAACGGTGATGTGCTATTTATAGTTCACAGCGATGCTATTTTTAGCCACACATCACAAGCTATTTCTAGACCCATAAACAAACAGAATTTATTGATTACTTTTTTTTAAATGCTTTTGAAAGTGGTATCTTTTGTAGTAAGCTTTTTTTTCACAGGGCTAACACTCATTGTGTTAAAAGGTTCTATCACGTCGAATTAGGGTAATTGTGTCCCTTTAAGCATCTCTAACTCTCCCTTCTGGGGTTTAAAGGTCTCTCACAATAATCTTATATATTTTTAAAAGTGTTAAACTGTGAATGCAGTTGCGCATGGAGCCTGACTAGTGATTTGGGAAAAGCGCGTATTTATCATCTATTTATTATTATTATTATTATTATTATTATTATTATTATTATTATTATTATTATTATTATTATTATTATTATTATTATTATTATTACTGCTACTACTACTACTACTATTACTACTACTATTACTACTACTACTATTACTACTACTGCTACTACTATTACTACTACTACTACTACTACTACTGCTACTACTACTACTACTACTACTACTACTACTACTACTACTATTACTACTACTACATGGAGCCTGACTAGTGATTTGGGAAAAGCGCGTATTTATCATCTATTTATTATTATTATTATTATTATTATTATTATTATTATTATTATTATTATTATTATTATTATTATTATTATTATTATTTTACTGCTACTACTACTACTACTACTACTACTGCTGCTACTACTACTATTACTATTACTACTGCTACTACTATTAATAGTACTACTACTGCTACTACTATTACTACTACTACATGGAGCCTGACTAGTGATTTGGGAAAAGCGCGTATTTATCATCTATTTATTATTATTATTATTATTATTATTATTATTATTATTATTATTATTATTATTATTATTATTATTATTATTATTATTATTATTATTATTTTACTGCTACTACTACTACTACTACTACTACTGCTGCTACTACTACTATTACTATTACTACTGCTACTACTATTAATAGTACTACTACTGCTACTACTATTACTACTACTACTACTAA
The DNA here is from genome assembly GCA_036898135.1 of Oncomelania hupensis. NCBI lineage: Eukaryota > Metazoa > Mollusca > Gastropoda > Littorinimorpha > Pomatiopsidae > Oncomelania > Oncomelania hupensis. The sequence continues at coordinate 28,752,403 of CM072512.1, forward strand.
GCTTACTACTAATACTAATACTAATTCTACCAAACATTAAAATATGTAAGTATTATTGTAAGAGGCGATCTGGTGTGTCATTACCTATAACCCTAGTGTATTTCAGTTGATAACTAAAATATTTGAACCTGGCTGCAGCTTCTAATTCTAAGATGTTAAAATCTTTCACCACTTTGATTAGTCCTGCTTCATGATCCGTCTACACTTGAACTGGTGGCAAAACAGTTCTAAGAGGTTATGGTCGATTTTAGCGCAATCAATTGAAGTGCGCGGTACGCAGTTGGGCAAATATAATGGAGAAATCGTATCCCCATCACCTTAACAATAGTATCACAGAAAACCTTATTATCTCCAAGGAGAAATTCTAACATGGATTTGCTGTCAGCAAAAGGTAATAAAATGTAACAATACTATAAACATGTAAACATGTACGTGTAATCACGCTTATGTACATATTAACAAGAACATTTCCGACACATTGTAAAACTTAAAATACATATCACACTACATGTCCTTATTGCACTTCAACATAAATAAATAAAACACCTACCCACAAACACACACACCCACACACACATCCACACACACATGGGTTAGACATTAGATTATAAAATTATAAACGTTATAAAGCATCTTAAAAACTATACAATCATCAAACTCTGCGTATCATTCTAGCACTGACAATCACAGATGTTAAAACTTATGCATTAGTTAACTAGATACATACTGAATAGTTGAAAAATTGCTGCAAATATTATAAAATTCATCTCTAGTACTCCCATAAACCACTCGCACCCAACTCATTCAGTCAACACTTATTAAGAATTTGTACTGATTTGGGTACAAAACTGTTCTTAGCTAGCTCTAACTGTAGAAACATTTGGCACTCTGAAACGGCGACCAGAAGGAAGGAGCTGGTAGTGCTGGGCTAGGATGTGAGTGGAGTCTCTTACAATCATGCTCAGTGGGGGCCGGGTAGCTCAGTTGGTAAGAGCGTCTTGCTAGTAACCGAAAGGTCGCTGGTTCGAATCCCGGATTGGTCAACGTGTGATCATATTATTTTCCCCTTTACCAACAACTGGCCCGCTGGTGTCAGTATAAATCGGTCCAGTAGTCACCTATATGCGAAAGTGTCGTGTGACTATAATCTACAAACAAACAATCATGCTCGCTTTCTTTCTTACTTGCCTTTCGTACAACACACACAAACTCTCCTGCTTTTCACCCACCACTTTCCCACACACCTTCACAATTCTATCCAACACATTCTTACTCCTCACACTGAGACCTCCAAACCAGCAAAGAAAACCAAAGGTCAGCACCGATTGGATAAAACATCTGCCACAACGATGAGATGTTTTGACATCTCCTGCGGCCACACTAAGCATTGGAGACTACTGAGGCATGAGCCTGAAACAGATCTTCTTCTTCTTCTTCTTCTTCTTCTTCTTCTTCTTCTTCTTCTTCTTCTTCTTCTTCTTGCTGTAGACTACCGCCTTCATCCTATTCAACATTCTGTAGACTTTAGATGGCTTCATGCTTATTATGTGTGTTAGATGTCTGTAACGCTAGAATGCTCTAGCGTTACTGTCTTGTGCGTTCAGTACACTCAATATTTTATTATTCACATTAAAGAAGAAGAAGAAGAAGAAGAAGAAGAAGAAGAAGAAGAAGAAGAAGAAGAAGAAGAAGAAGAAGAAGAAGAAGAAACCAGCAGCAGCAACAACAACAACAGCAACAACAAGACCAAGAACAAGAAGAACAAGATGGCCAGCCATTCAAATGTATTTCCAGACACTCACATACATAGTCGACAAAATTAGCATTTTTAAAAGTGTTCATTTTTTGGGCGGATGTTATGACTTTTTAGTAAAGCAGTAAACGGAAAACATGGAATAATGGGTCGCGGTCTGAACAATCTGCAAGCCCAAAAATGATCAAAATCGCATCAGTGCATTTGGTAGATACAAACAGGTTTAGAAAATGGTGATGCGCAAACCCCTTGACCTTTGAGAAAGTACAAATAAGAATAATTCAACCTTCTTAGCAGTAGTTAAAATATACACACATTACGAAATGATAAATTTCGGTTCAGTTATTCTTGAGATGAAGCAAATAGTGTGTTTTGAACCCCCCAAAAAAAGTTAAATTCGCAGCGCCAGACTGATTGATTGATTGATTGTTGCTTTAGGTCCAGCGGACTCCCCCGAGCCAAATCAGGACCGGACAACCCCCGATCCGCATAAAAGATCTGCCGAAACAACCCTAGTGGGAAAATTGAATGCCCTCCACCGGCCAGTCACTTTACAATAAAGACATCCCATGCAGTGGACGGCTGAGGCTTTACCCCAACTACTCGAACCCCCGGTTACAAAAACAAAATAGAATACAAACATCATTATAAATTATCAACAAAACACATACATATAAAATGCCTATATTGCTAAATAACAACATCATAGGAAGCCCTAGTGACCACCCGGCAGAAAGCGTCCAACACTCCCAAGCTGATCCAACAGACCTCATACACAAACAAGGAGTCTTGTCCAGGAAGAGTTTTCAAGAAAAAAGGTAGGTCATTGATCTAGCGAAGAAGAAGATAGTATAGCAGAGTGATAGGACAGCAGGAATGGGAAAGAGCAAATGAGGAAGACAGCGACAGTGGGAATTTAAAGCACTAAATTTCCAGAAAGTGGGGATACTATTTATACTGAAACCCCCGGCACTCCAACGGGGGTACTGTTGCCGCAGTGAATCTGTCATGCCTATAAAGGAAAGACAGGTTTTCAACTGGGGCTTTCACTTTTCCCTTTATAGGTTAGAACAATCTACAGTGGCAAGATTGCTCATGACCCCAAGGGGTAGCGCCAGACTGACCAAAAGTCCGACCACAGGACTGCTACTTACAGATGTCCCATAATTTGAAGTGCCTGTATACCAAAACTCCACAAAATCGCTTCCTTTTCGATATATTGTCCCGGACATAAACTTTGGCTGTAAGCATTGGCCATCTTACTATTGCTATTAGTCTGATGGTTGTTTCAATGTATAGTTTTCTATTCTCCCCCTTCCCCGGTTGCCTAGGATTGTGCTCAGTCGTCTGAACGTCAGACTGTGCTCCCAAGGCAGCACGTGGGCTCTTCGGGCGGCTTGAGTTAGATCCTATATCGACCAGCGCCTTGAGCAGCTCTTGAGCTGAAAACGCTATATAAGAATAATAATAATAATAATAATAATAATAATAATAATAATAATAATAATAATAATAATAATAATAATAATAATAATACATTGAGCAAAACGAGTGTAGCTACAAAATGAGCAAATATAATGGCACGGGAGGCAGGCCACTCAATTGTGTAATGGTCCTATGAAGTTTGGTCAAAATACGTTTAGTGGATCTTGAGATAAAGCTTCCAACGGACCGCCCGCCCGCGTTTGGCTCCTTCCGATTCCTGAATGTTTCAAGGTATTTCAGCTAAGTCTGGAAATACAAAAAGGAGGAGGAAAACGTTACAAAATGATTACGTATATAAATCTGTGCGGATGAACGTAAATACAATAAAATAATGAACGTACTGGTAGTGATCATAGTAATGGTGTTAATGGTGGTGATGGGAAGTACGCATCCGCGAGAGTGTGATCGTAAGAAAGTGAGTGCTTGCGTGTTTTGCGTACGCGAGTATGTGTTAATCAAGCATATCGTTAGCACAAAGTAATTGTGGCAGCTACTAAAATCACACAGAATTTGATGAGATTTTTCCAACACACCTTTCAATCATATTGATTCAATACTTTCAACCTAGTTTGCTTCCTGTCTTCCGTTTATCGCTTCCGGAATATAACACGATACGATTTGCCAAGACTAAGAGACTATTAGAAGCTTGGAGCGGAAATACGCGAATGCCAGAAAACGGGGTGTTCCATCTAGGATTTCCTCGGATGAGCGCACAGCATAATTATAGGAAAGTATTGTACCGGAAGTGGAATACGGAGAAATAAAAAAAATCGGCCAAATAAAAGTGTGGCACAAAAATGTGAGTCGATTCGTCCTTTTTTTTTTTAAATATATGAAAGGAGAACAGCTGTGTTGAAACTTCAGTTGTTGCTTTTTTGTTTATTTGGTTTTCTTAAGTGTTTTTTTTAATCTGCCATTTAAATCATTCGAGCTCCTAAAACAAACAATCAAAGAATTAAGGAAAGTTGGCTTATAAAATATTGAGAATCTAACTTTTTATTCAGGAAATAGATTGAATCATATTTGGTCACAGAACCAAACAGTAGCCTAAAAGTGTGACGTTTCGAAAGTAATAACAGTTTTGTTTCCCGTTTCTGGCCCAATTGTGTTGTATAATCGATAAGGCTTTATCTTTATGCTAAAGGGCTTCATGTCGTTTCGTTGACGACGGAATAATAATTATAACGGGAAAGCCATGAAAGAATCTTCGTCATCCGATTCGTACTGCGCAGGTGAGACTTCTTGGTAAGGCTGCTGCGCTCCCTTGTCATCTCCAAATTTCTATACTCTTCCGAAAAATTGACCCTTACAGCAGACATACAACAAAAAATACAAAGCATGGAGATGAGGTGCTACAGAAGACTCCTAGGCATGCCCTATACCCAGCACATCACCAACGGCGAAGTCCGACAGACCATCACACAAGACATTAGATAACACGATGACTTACAGTGATGAAGAAACGGAAACGCCGATGGTATTACCACATCACCAGAGCCTCAGGCCTTGCAAAGACTATCCTGCAAGGCACGGTGCAAGAAGGTAGAAGGCAAGGGAGACAGAAATAGAAGTTGGAAGACATCATTCGTGAATGGACTGGCCGAGTGAAGCAATCCGAGTGAACACACAGCCGAGTGAAGCCATGAGGACTGCAGAGGACCAAAAAAGATGGAGTACGTTGGTTTAACGATCATATGGGGTGTCCCAACGACTTTCGAGGTACGGGATAGGATAGGATGTGATTGTTTGAGGCTTGCCGAAGCTTTCGTTCACTTACTTGCAAAAGGTACTCCGCAATCTCAGGAACGTATCCCATTTTAAGATTTAAAGCAACATCAAGGGCAAACTGGGAATAACCTGAACATACACACATACGCGCACAAACACACACACAAACACATACACACACACACACACACACACACACGCACTTCAAAGTTTGTAATTATGATTATTTCCCAAGAGTAAAAAGTCGCAGAAGTTTTGGTTGTTCATGGAGGTCATGCGTAATAGGTACTATCCCAGTATCCACGCACGCACGCACACACACAAACACACACACACACACTTCAAAGTTTGTAATTATAATTATTTCCCAAGAGTTAAAAGTCTAAGTTTTCGTTGTTTGTTGGAGGTCATGCGCAATACTATTCCAGTGCAGTATTCACAGATTATAATCTGACGGTCCTCAAAGCTGTGATAGACCTAGTGCTTTGTAACAATTATTTAATCTCGGAAGCTCAGTACCTTCACAGTCAATAGTCAGTTCCTTATCCAGAGCTATACTAATGATGTTTTTCATCTGTTTGTTCTCGTCAAATATACTTAATCAGCCAAGTGTAAATATCTGTTAACACCAATAATACTATCAACGTTAAGTTTTCAGTTAACTAACATTAATTCCTGGTTTCAGTTGTGGGAAAAGAACATTTAATTCATTGAATTATTGAAGTGAATGTGCTCCAACTATGACCCCCAAAGGATCACTGGACCTTTTAAACAAGAAATCCTATTCCTATTGAATTGGACGTGCCTGTTAAACGCATCAAGGTTGATTCTAAAATGAGTCCCCGCTGCTGGCGTGTGTAAACTTATTGTCACTATGAGTATTGCCAAAATGTGATTTATGAAGGACGGCTACAGGTCAAATGGGATCTCATCATTCGTTGCACATTGCACAGTGCATGAGGTTCATCCTGTTTACTCAGGTAGAGAATAAATATCGGTAGCGAATGAATGATTGTAGGTCTCACTTTAAGAGTCGTTAATCCATCAAGGCTTGATACAAACTGGCGTATGCTCAGCAGGTTCAGATGAGAGTGAAGAGTGCAGCATGTGCAGTACGGTTAAGTGTTTATAACTGGTGAAAATAGATTGATGCGCATTTTGTTGTTTAATTAGCACTCGGTGCCGCGCAGTCATATATATTTTGGTAATGATGTACGGTATTTATTTTACCATGTAACGCCACCCCCATCAATCAAACTCCCTCTCACCCCAAAAAAGCAAAGTTTTTGTAACACCAGGAAGCAGCAGCAGGTGGTTCCTATTGAATGGGATGCGTTATTAGTGGGAGAAAAAGTTCTTTGGAATATGCGTGGGTTTCTATACTTTAAAGCAAAAATGCTTTTGAAAAAAAAAGAACCAAATTTCTTTCTACAGTTGTCTACTTCCATTCTGTTTGCGCTGTTAACTAGCAGAGTTTCCCTCCAACAGACATTTTTCTAAGTACCTTAGTAACCCCGCATCTTCACTTAAAATGATGTCCGCATAACGACAATTCTGCCCTGTGGATTCTGGCACTAAATAGAATAGACCCAACGTTTCCCGGCGTGTCGTAAGAGGCGACTAACAGGGGTGATGTTAGCACGGCATCACTGGGCGAAAGTCTTCTACACAGAAGTCACCGGCCAGGGCGGAGGAACCTCACGTTACTACAGGTTCAACAACCATGTGCTCAGGGCCAAGGCGAGCCACACTGTATTCGTGGATTTTGGCTGTGGCCAACAGCCTGGAGAGGATTGGGCACCGCTAGGGGTTTTTTTTGCCCAAGACACACTACATGATGAAACTATCCTCTAATTCCATACCGGATCGGTCGTCGCCCGGCTCAACAAGGACCGCGCCTTCCGTTGGCCACCAGGACGGAGGTGATAAGTATGCTACTGATGGACAATTTAGCAAGATCCGCACGAGAAACAACATCGTCATAAGAACCTGAAATGTCAGGACCCTAACTGCGGAAGGAAAATTAGAAGAACTGGCCCACGAGCTGGACCACTATCGATGGAACGTTTTAGGTATCAGCGAACTGCGCTGGAAAGGCCTAGGTGAAACAAAGACCAACAAAGGCCACAAGCTCTATTTCAGCGGTAGAGATGACAGGCACGAACACGGCGTTGGATTCTTGGTCCACAGGAACATTCTAGCCACTGTCATGGGTTGCTGCCCAGTCTCCAGTAGACTCATTACCATCCGTCTGAGAGCAGCCCCTTTCAACATCACCATCATCCAGGCCTATGCCCCAACATCAGACTATGAATCACCATCATCCAGGCCTATGCCCCAACATCAGACTATGACGACAGCGAAGTGGAGGATTTTTATGAAAATCTACAGGCTGTCCTTGACCAAGTGCCAAAAAAGGACATAGTCATAGTGCAAGGCGATTGGAATGCCAAGGTTGGCCAAGATGCGCACCACAACTGGGGAGACACATGTGGACCCCACTGCAACAACGAGACAAATGATAGGGGTCTGAGACTCTTGGAGTTTGCCAGATACAACTTTTTGATTGATTGATTGATTTTTGCTTTAGGTCCAGCGGACTCTTCCGAGCTCGAGCCAAATCAGGACCGGACAACCCCCGATCCGCATAAAAGATCTGCTGAAACAACCCTAGTGGGAAAATTGAATGCCCTCCACCGGCCAGTCACTTTATAATAAAGACATCCCAAGCAGGGGACGGCTGAGGCTTTACCCCAACTACTCGAACCCCCGGTTACAAAAACAAAATAGAATACAAACATCATTATAAATCATCAACAAAACACATACATATAAAATGCCTATATTGCTAAATAATAACATCATAGGAAGCCCTAGTGACCACCCGGCAGAAAGCGTCCAACACTCCCAAGCTGATCCAACAGACCTCATACACAAACAAGGAGTCTTGTCCAGGAAGAGTTTTCAAGAAAAAAGGTAGGTCATTGATCTAGCGAAGAAGAAGATAGTATAGCAGAGTGATAGGACAGATCAGGAATGGGAAAGAGCAAATGAGGAAGACAGCGACCGTGGGAATTTAAAGCACTAAATTTCCAGAAAGTGGGGATACTATTTATACTGAAACCCCCGGCACTCCAACGGGGGTACTGTTGCCGCAGTGAATCAGTCTTGCCTACAAAGTCAAGACAGGTTTTCAACTGGGGCTTTCACTTTTCCCTTTATAGGTTAGAACAATCTACAGTGGCAAGATTGCTCATGACCCCAAGGGGTGCCAGATACAACAATCTGGTACTGGCAAACACGCTTGGACTCCACAAAAACTCCAGACGATGGACATGGCACAGTCCCAGCGGGGAGCATCACAACCAGATAGACTACATCATGGTCAAGAAACGCTTCAGATCAAGCATCAACATTGGCAGGACACGCACTTTTCCAGGAGCAGACATCGGAAGTGACCACGATCTCGTCATGCTGTCTTTCCGGCTCCACTTGAAGAGAGTAAATACAGCAAAGTGCACTAGACTGAAGTTCGACCTGGACAAACTGCAAGACCCGAAGGTGGCAGAATTATTTCAGGCCACAATTGGCGGGAAATTTGCGCCACTGCTCATTTTGGGGGCTGGTGAAGTAGATGTCAACACCATGACCACCACCTTCAACTCAGCTGTGACAGATGCCGCCACTGAGATCCTTGGCAAGCACCGACCAAAGAAGAAGCCGTGGATCACACCTGAACTTTTGGATCTGTGTGATAAATGAAGAAAGATTAAAAAAATTAAAAAAAATAAAAAAGAACACCTCACAGGAAGCTGATGTCTACCGAAAAATAAACAATGACATCCGAAAAGGCATGCGCACAGCAAATGAGAACTGGATAGAAGATCAATGCCAGGAAATAGAGAACAGTCTGAACAAGAACAACAGCAAGAAGGTCTACCAGACTATGAAGCGGCTGACAAATGTTAAACAGCCCAAAGTCTCCACGATCCAAAGCAAGTCTGGCATATGCCTTACAGAAGAACAAGAAGTCTTGGACAGATGGATAGAGTACTGCTCTGACCTTTACAACCATACACCAAATGGAGACCCATCAGTTCTACAGTTTACAACCATACACCATATGGAGACCCATCAGTTCTAGCATGTCCCGAAAACAGAGAAGAAGAAGAAATCCTCCCAATTCTCCGGGAAGAAGTTGAGGCAGCAGTGCAATCGCTGAAGAAAGGGAAGTCAGCGGGAGTGGACAACATACCCGCGGAACTGCTTCAAGCAGGAAGAGAAGCGATGATTGATGCCCTCACCATTATCTGTAACAAGATCTGGCAGAGTGGGGAGTGGCCTACACCATGGACCCAGTCGCTTGTCATCACTCTTCGCCAAAAAGGTAGCCTTCAGGAGTGTGAAAATTACCGCACTATCAGCCTCATCAGCCATCCCAGCAAGGTCCTCCTGAAAATAATACTCAACAGGTTGAAACCCCAAGCTGAACAAATCATAGCTGAAGAACAAGCAGGATTCAGGGCAGGGCGAAGTACCACTGATTAGATTTTCAACCTCAGAATAATCTGTGAGAAATACCTACAGCACCATCAACATCTATATCATGTGTTCATAGACTTCAAGAAGGCGTTTGACCGAGTCTGGCATGCAGCTCTATGGGCAACAATGAAAGTGTACAACATCAGCCCTAAAATTATTGAAGTCATTAAAATCCTGTATGACAAGGCTACCAGTGCAGTCCTCCATAACAGCTTCATCGGGAACTGGTTCAGAACAACAATCGGTGTGCGTCAAGGATGCCTACTCTCTCCAACACTCTTCAACATCTTAGTAGAGCGCATCATGTCAGATGCCCTTGCAGATCACGAAGGCACAGTCAGCAGAGGGGGTAGAGCAATCTCCAATCTTCGTTTTGCGGATGACATTGATGGGTTGGCTGGAGAGGAACAAGAACCTGAACAGCTGGTACAGAGGCTTGACACCACCTCCAGATCTTATGGAATCGAAATAAGTGCAGAGAAGACCAAAATGATGACCAACAACACCAATGGCATCAACACAGACATCAAAGTTCAAGGCCAATCCCTCAACACAGTGCATAGCTTCAAATATTTAGGAGCCATTGTATCAGACAATGGGTCCCGACAGGAAGTCCTCTCCAGGATCGCACAAACAACTGCTGCCTTGACAAGGTTGAAGCCCATTTGCAAAGACAGGACCATCAGTCTACATTCCAAAGTAAGACTGCTGCGCTCCCTTGTCATCTCCATCTTCCTATTTGCTTGCGAAACATGGACCCTCACAGCAGATCTACAACGAAGAATACAAAGCATGGAGATGAGGTGCTACAGAAGACTTCTGGGCATTTCCTATACCCAACACATCACCAACGACGAAGTCCGACAGACCATCACACAAGCCATTGGACAACACGAAGACCTGCTCACAGTGGTGAAGAAAAGAAAACTTTTTTTTTTAAATAAATTTACGTCCCCGGACACATTAAGCGTATAGGGGACGGGAAAAAGAAAACTCCGATGGTATGGCCACGTCACCAGATCATCAGGCCTTGCAAAGACCATTCTGCAAGGCACAGTGCAAGGAGGTAGAAAAAGAGGGAGACCGAAAAAGAGGTGGGAGGACAACATCCGAGAATGGACTGGTTTGACACTGAGCGAAGCCATCAGGGTTGCGGAGGACAGAGAAAGATGGAGTATGCTGGTTAAACGATCATCTGTGGTGCCCCTACGACCTCCGAGTTATGGGACAGGATAGGATAGGATAGGATAGGATTACGACAATTGAGAACCAATGCGAGGTAGTTTCTTTAGCAAGCCTGTCCTGTCCTTTCTTATCACTTGACTTTAATAATAATAATAATAATAATAATAATAATAATAATAATAATAATAATAATAATAATAATAATAATAATAATAATAATAATAATACAGGATGCTATATACGCGCCTTTCCCCAAATCAATCAGGCTCAAAGCGCGGCGATCTATACCAACATACACGCTCACCTGTCTCTTCCACCCTCACACACACCAAATACACATCCATCACTCAAACAGGTGGTGTAAAGGCAGGGAGATCGCTATTAGAAGACGGAAAGAAAATCGAATTTTTATTTTTGAAATTTTTTATATTGACTGCGTCCTGTACCATTATTGAAGGGAGGGAGGAAACCGGAGTGCCCGGAGAAAACCCTCGATGACCTCAATAGTCTCGTACCTAAGTCACATACGTTCGCCCCTTGCGGGAATCGAACCCGCGACCTTCGGCATAGGAAACCGGCGACTTATCCACTGCGCCACGAGGCCACCCCTTTCTGTTGAAGTCGTTGGGGCACCAGCGAAGAATCTAGTCATCAGTATCGTCCATCTGTTTCTGTTCTCCACCGCTCTCTGGGATTCTTCAAAGCTCATCCCTGTCCACTCTTGTATGCTGTCCCTTCCATCTCTTATCCTGTCTTCATCTCTTGCAACTTCATGTGAGTGTTCCTTGGAAGATTGTTTTTGCAAGGCTTGTTGAGCGGGAAACGTGACCATTCCGTTTAATCTTCTTTTTCTTGACGACTGTGAGGAGATCGTCATGAGGTCATATCGCCTGCTGGATTTTCTTGCGGACCTCTTTGTTTGTCACATGGTCTGTATAGTGGATGCCTAGATGTTTAGTAAGCACCAGCCAACACACATTTCTCTTGCCTTTGAAGGTTTTTATTTGATATACAAGGGTGGTGCCTGGTGAAATGTACGTCTTGGGCAAAAAGAGAACGATCTAGATTTTTTTGGGGTTAAATACTAGATCTCGCTACTAGCATGAGCTACGTATCCTATTCTCTCCCGTAACTCGAAGGTCGTTGGGGCACCACAGACGATTGTTTAACTAACGTACTCCATCTTTCTCTGTCCTCAGCAACCCTCATGGCTTCGCTCAGTGTCAAGCCAGTCCATTCTCGAATGTTGTCATCCCACCTCTTTTTTCTGTCTTTCTCATCTTCTGCCTCCTTGCACCGTGTCTTGCAGGATGGTCTTTGCAAGGCCTTTACCTTGCCTTGGAAGTGCTCTGTATACTAAATATTAAAAACAATAATGCTTTGAACATTTTCAAATGTAATAAGTTCACAGCCTGTACTCTAAACAAAGTGAACTAGGTCAGCTCAAAAGCCTGTCTAGTAACTAGTTACTGTTTATTCCAAACTATAACTGGATCCCAGACGAGGCGGAAACCCTCTCGGGACTCATTAAAACACCGAGGTCATTTTTTCGTGGGGTTGTGAGTCTGGTGTGTATGTGTGTGTACGTACCCGTGTGTGTGTGGGTGTGGGTGTGGGTGGGTGTGGGTGTGGGTGTGTGTGTGTAGGTGTGGGTGTGTGTGTGTGTGTGTGTGTGTGTGTTTCTAAAAACGTCATTAGTTTTTTTTAACGCACTCTTTATACTCTACCTACGTTCTTTTAACGGCCCGGTTAATTCAACGTCAAAACAGTGTTCCTTTAAATTTATGGCTGTGCTAGCCTTAAAATTAGGTTAAGGATTTGGGTAAGGGTTAGGGTTACTGTGTGACTGTCTACCAGCATGGAAGCAATTAACATATTAATGACTGTTGTCATTTGGCTGAATAAAGTCTGTATTCTGTGTTATAAACGGGAATGAAACCAATCTAACAGCAGTATTAAATTAAAGTGAGAGTATATGTAAGTCAAAAGCTATATCGTGTTCAATAGCATGTGTGATACGAGTCAAATCAGTGAAACTCGTGGCACCAGGGAAGAAGGAACTTAGGAAGGGTCATCCAAAACTAATGATGGAAGACCTACCTCTGCTTAAAACGAGACATGGACAACATTACTGTGCTTATTGTGTTGGAGTGATTGCGTCTGGGGCTGTTATGATGGTATGTGTATTGTGTAGGGTGTATATATGTGTGTGTGTGGGTGTGTGTGCGTGTGTGTGTGTGCGTGTGTGACAAAGAATCAAAATAAGGCTGCAAGAGAGCTAATGTAAACTGGCGTTGACCTCCCTCGGAATATCGTTGACGCTCATTGTGGTGTCCATATGTTGCGCGTGTGCATGGGAAATGGAGGAGTCATGGAGCGGGCACGGAATAGAACTGTCTGCAAGGGAGGTAAGCCGTAAACATGGGTGCTTGAAAGGTATCAATGTGCTGCTGGGGAGAAAGGAAATGGAATCGAAGGTCCTGTTGATTAAAATCAACACCATTTTGCAAAGGCGGAGATTTGGGGGAAACGCAAGGCAAACTCTATACGGTATGTCGATTTTCTGTCCATGAATACGACTTGCTGCTGAGTTTGTGTTCTCAGTTTCTTTTGGCAATGACCTTTTAATGTTACGTTTATGCTACAAACGTTCTCTGGTTCTTTATCACGGTCGCTATCAAAAGATCCTTATTTGCAAACACAAGGACACATTACATGTAACAAAAGACTTTGTACATTTCATTGACATTTCTGCCTTCTATCCTCCACACGATCGCTGTGATATATTTTAATTCAAAAAATGTGTACAGAGAGAGAGAGAGAGAGAGAGAGAGAGAGAGAGAGAGAGAGAGAGAGAGAGAGAGAGAGAGAGAGAGAGAGAGAGACGAAGAAGCATGCAAGGAATGAGATACGAAGAAACAGAGCACATTAAAAAACCTGACGAAAAAAGGAAACAATAAATTCAGAGGAATACTTTAACAGTTCAGCAATGATACCATCAGGTCCCGCAGCTTTCTTCACTTTTAACCTTCGCAGTGCTAACAAAGCTTCTTATTTAGTAATAGGTTGGTTATAAGACATATCTTCTAACGCAGTATCACCATCATCATCACCTATTGGTGAAAACACGTCATTTTTTTCTAATAACAGTTTAAAGTGCTTGAACCAGTCTTCTATAGTAATTTGATTTCTAGTTATCTTTCTTTTAGGAACAGCACTATGCACATTTCCCCCAAACTCCTGCTGACTTTGAATAGAAGCTACAAGTTTATTTATCACATCGACATTAACCTGCTGTTTCTTACGAAACAAAAGATTCTTATGCTCCCGTCTTACCTTTCAATGTTTGTATGTAGATTATAGTCACACGACACTTTCGCATATAGGTGACTACTGGACCGATTTATACTGACACCAGCGGGCCAGTTGTTGGTAAAGGGGAAAATAATATGATCACACGTTGATCAATCCGGGATTCGAACCAGCGACCTTTCGGTTACTAGCAAGACGCTCTTACCAACTGAGCTACCCGGCCCCTCTAATTACCTTTCAATAATTGGCTCTATCACCATCACGTAAAGTACGACGGAATTTCTTTAACAGTCTTCTCACTAAACTTCTTGAAGTTTTACATTCATTATCAAACCAGTCGTAATTTCTTCTTCCGCCTAACACAACCCTTTTCTTTATACACATTGCTACATCTTCCACACACTGGTTAAACCTGTCTAATGCCAAATTTATGTCAACATCAATCAACTGTATAACACTTTCTAACATCATACGTGTATTATCAGAATCTATAGCTTCTTTAAACTGTTCCACATTATCAGGCTTCCAAGTAAACTTTTTAATAACAACAACATTATCAGAAACCAAAACATCAACATTTATATCTTGTATAAATTTAACAGAGAGGGTAACAGGCATGTGATTAGATTCAATACGATCCAAAACAGATAATACACAATCATCCCATAGAGAAGCAAGAAGATCACTTGACATAAAAAAATAATCATTTACACTGCATCCAGAATCACAAAAATACGTGTAGCAACCATCAAGGTCACCATGGCACATACTATTCAAAATACACAAATTTAAAGCAGTATACATATTTAACAGTGACTTTCCAAATCCATTTAAAACTGTATCTTGAGAATGTCTAAGAGTGCTAACATTATCTCTTAAATGCATAGTATCAAAGAAATCATTCTCAGCTGTAACAGTTTGTGACACGTTAGCAGTTCTACCGTTCAAATCACCAGACAGAATAACAAAATAATCATTATCTACTAAAGCATTATCAAACAGACAATTTTCAAGCATAGCAATCCCATCCCCCTCAGCCCCGACATGGGCATAGTATCTAGAACCGTCGGGTGGTACATAAGCACAAACATGCAATACATCTTTTGTCATTCCAAACAAACTTTTATCAATAATTCCCCCGTTGAGGTACCGGGGGTTTCAGTATAAATAGTATCCCCACTTTCTGGAAATTTAGTGCTTTAAATTCCCACTGTCGCTGTCTTTCTCATTTGCTCTTTCTCAGTCCTGCTCTATTCTATCAATCTGCTATACTATCTTCTTCTTCCCTAGACCAGTCCCCTACCTTTTTTCTTGAAAACTCTTCCGGGACAAGACTCCTTATTTGTGTATGAGGTCTGTTGGATCAGCTTGGGAATATTGGACGCTTTCTGCCAGGTGGTCACTAGGGCTTCCTATGATGTTATTATTTAGCAATGTAGGCATTTTATATGTATGTGTTTTGTTGATAATTTATAATGATGTTTGTATTATATTTTGTTTTTGTAAACGGGGGTTCGATAAATTAGAGTACAGCCTCAGCGTCCCCTGCGTGGGATGTCTTTATTGTAAAGTGACTGGCTGGTGGAGAGCTTTCAGTTTTACCATGGGTTGTTTCAGCAGATTTTTGATGCGGATCAGGGGTTGTCCGGTCCTGATTTGGCTCGGAAGAGTCCGATGGACCTAATGCAATAATCATGTAATGTAATGTTATAAATAATAAACAACAAACAATTACCAAGGGTTACATTGACTGGCGTGATATAAGGCATTATTTCATCTTTTATCAAACACACACCACCACCCGACGGTCTACCAATATTTGACAACTTCTTGGAAGGTTGACAAAAAAACATTAAAACCTGAAAAAATGCTAGAAATCAAAGTCTCAACAAATGTTTCCACCAAAACACAAAATCAAACGACGACACAAAAGAAAGAAAATCTCCATCATACATCTTGTTCATCAAACCATTGACAATCCAGTGCATAAACAAAAAAGGCTTTTTATTATTATCTGGCACAAATACATCAGAAACATTATCAACATTAATTTCATCATTAACTCCCTCATCCTTAGAATAATGTTCACTTTCATTATCACTAACATCCGACACGGGTGCACCAAAAAGTGATTCACAAAAAGGAATGCTACTATTAGTATTATTAACAAATGTTGGCCTATCCTTGACCTCGTTTGAATTCATACATGAATGCGATGTAAACAAATAATTAGTTTTACTACAGCCGATACTACGAGGCGAGTTTTCAAACCCAGCACGTGTATAATTACTTTCTATGCCTTTACAACCCCATCAAGGTCACAGTTACAAGGGGGTACCTATAAAGGTCGAAAAGACAACTAAAGACAACTAAAGACAGCTAAAGACAACTAAAGACAACTAAAGACAGCTAAAGACTACTAAAGACAACTAAAGACCGGTACCTATAAAGGGAGAAAAGACAACTAAAGACAACTAAAGACGGCTAAAGACAACTAAAGACGGCTAACGGCTAAAGACAACTAAAGACGGCTAAAGACACCTATGTATAGACAACTAAAGACAACTAACCCTAACCCTATAAACAACAATAGCCTCAGTTTCCAATCGGGCATTGCATTTTCATTAAATCCGACTACACAATCACCCAGAACAGCTTTCACTTTGTATCTAAATCAATTATCTTATAAAATATACTTGAAAAATATTATTGTTTTTTTTTTTTAATCCGTTGTACTTTCTACGCGGCAACAAATTTCTGCCATAGCCAATGTCTTTCAAAGATGGCAAGTATTTTTGGGCTCTTTAAGTTGTTTGTAGCCTTGTATACCCTCTAAAATTTCTACCCCTGGTGTCTTTAGCCGTCTTCAGTTGTCTTTAGTTGTCTTTAGGGGTACCTATAAAGGGCGAAAAGACAACTAAAGACAACTTTTAGTTGTCTTTAGTTGTCTATACATAGGTGTCTTTAGCCGTCTTTAGTTGTCTTTAGCCGGTCTTTAGTTGTCTTTAGCCGTCTTTAGTTGTCTTTAGTTGTCTTTTCGACCTTTATAGGTACCGGTTACAAGTGCACTGGTTAGACACGTCATCCTTCTCTTTATCTGTCACAAATGATTCACAATGGGAACAAACGGAATTATCAGTACACACGCACTTACATTGCACCAAACCAGATAAGCCTAATTTGTTTATAAAAAGATAATCCAAACCCAAAGGATGTACACTTTGATCATGATCAAAATTTGGGCGGCCACATCGTTATTGACCTTCAGGGACCAAGCTTTCCCCATTATCAGAGAGAACAAATTTCTTCCCGTCCACAAGAATATGATCATAGACCATTGACACTTTCTGATTTGGCACTTTCTTTGCTTTGATCTCTTTCATCAGTTTTGACAATTTCTTACTTGTTTCTCTAACGCCCACAGAGAAGTCTTCCCCAATGAAAACATCACTACCTATCAACCTTTTCTTTGCTTTTAAAATCTTTATTTTGTCCTTGTAGAAGGTGCATCTGGCAATCAATGGTGCATTAGGTTTATTGCCAAGCCTATGCACACGATCAAATTCTACATCTTCAGTTATCTCTAGTTTGTCCGTCAACAGTTCTTTCAAATTTGACTCACAATCGGCATTCGTCTCCCCCCTCTGTCTCTCCATGCCATAGAAAATCAGATTGTTTCGCCTTGATCGATCTTCCAGATCATTCGTCATCTAAGTCAACCTCACCTCTCAAAGCGACGACTTCCTCCTGTAGCGCACCGAACTTGTTTCGTACATCGGCGACATCTTCAACCACTCCATCCAGCTTCGTGTTAATAGAATTCACCTCGTTGTCCATTCCAGTCAGCGTCTTCATCACGTCAGCCAGAGTCGGTTCCGAGGACATACGAGTTGGTGATGTAGAAAGGCTGTTTCCATGTTCGCCACTGCTCCTGTTTACCCTCAGCCTGGTTTGTCGCATGTCGGTTGTTGCTGCTGCTGAGGTTGTCGTCTTTCCCGCGTTCTTCGTTCCAGTAGGTCCAGGGTTCAACTCCACGTCGCCACATCGTAGCAGAAGCAGACTGCCCCAAAACAAGTAAGATAGTGCAAATCCAAATAACACACCAGCAGATCGATGTTTCAATGACACAGCACGTATCATCATTCTTCTTGCCAGATCCGCTCTTTTCGCCATAAAGTTCACGTAAACGAAGAAAAAACTTCCACAAGTTGGTCTAAAATCAAGAGCTGAGGCTGGCATCTTTGCAAAACTTTACTTGCAGTACAATCTTTGATCGGCCAAAATTCAATTTTCAGATTCACACTCTCAATAAGACATGTGAACACTATTAACAATCAGAGAGAGAGAGAGAGAGAGAGAGAGAGAGAGAGAGAGAGAGAGAGAGGAGGGAGGAAGAGAGAGAGAGAGCGCTTCTAGAAATTGGATCGTTTAAAATGAACCTGATCTCAAATTTCCACATTTTTACACGAGACAGTTTAATTATGGAAGAGTCTGATGATTCAAATTACTGGGGAGAAAGCTTTCCGGCGGGCGTGTAAGAAGCTTACAATGGCATTGGAATCCCTGATAACGAACGTCACGGCGCAAGTCTAGCACATGGGGTCTCTTATATAGTCATCGAGTGCCACTCGATATTCCTACGCAATTCGTCCCCTATACGCTTATGTGTCCGGGGACGTTAATCTATAAAACTAACTAACTCGATATTCCCAGGCATCACAGAACCATTTTGATCTCGACTTGAAACGCACTTTAATAAGATAAAGGTTTTATGCGCGAATGTGTAGTTTTACATCTTGACAGCTCAAAGGGCTGCTGGAAATGCTGAGAAAGAAGAACAGGAGGCTCGATACAGTTGGAGAGGGTTCGTTTGAGAGAGAAATAAGAAAATGAAAAAAGAGAATAGAGATAAGAAGACAAATGTGGAGAAAGATTTAGGTGGCGAAAAAGAGCTAGGCAGGATGAGGAAATTGGAGAGTGATAGACAGATTGAATTGTGGGCGACGACCTCAATGTTCTCACAGAACGAGAGGGGTTGGGATGAGAGAAGTAGAAAAATCACAGAGAAAAAAAAGAAGAACAGAATATCTGCTCGCACCTGTGTGTGTGTGTGTGTGTGTGTGTGTGTGTGTGTGTGTGTGTGTGTGTGGGTGTGTGTGTGGGTGTGGGTGTGTGTGTGTGTGTGTGTGTGTGTGTACGCGCGTGCGCGCGCATGTGTGCGTAAACGTGCGTGCGTACGTAAATGTGTGTGTGTTCGAGTGTGTGAGTACAAGTTTGAATGTGTTAAGTGTGCACGCTGTTACGCGTATGCATGCATATGTGGGTGCATGAAGGTAAGAGAGACCTAGAATCGATTTAGCCGTATACTCACACGAGACTAAATTCGGTATGCAGCAATCAATTTGCAATCGAGGAGGCGACCTTTGATCGATGGTAGATTGCCCATTATTGCGTGTTGTATCAATCTGTCATCCTGCAAAATGAAATTTCTGCCTCCTATCCATACCATCGCTGTGATATATTTTTATTCACGTGCTATGTTACTTTAGAAAAAAAATTGGGCTTGCTTGGCTGTGTGATTGAAGATTGCAGTGGTGGTATAGGTTTCATTATCACCACAAAAAAAATGTACAGTTCGTTGGATGTGCATTTGAAGAGTGTAGACGTTTCATAAATAAAACAGGTGAGAGCTTTAGAGATAGAGACAGAATGAGAGGCCAAGAAACACAGACAGAGAGTGTGTGAGAGAGAGAGAGAGAGAGAGAGAGAGGGGGGAGGGGGAGGGGAGGGAGAGAGAAAAAAAAAGAGATGAGATCCAGCGCGTATTCCTATCCTACCCTATCCTATTCTATCCTATCCCGTAAATCGAAAGTCTTTGGGGAACCACGGATGATCGTTTAGCCAGCGTACTCCATCTTTCTCTGTCCTCAGCAACCCTCATGGCTTCACTCAGTGTCAAGCCAGTCCATTCTCGAATGATACCCTCCCACCTCTTTTTCTGTCTCCTTCTTTTTCTGCCTCCTTGCACCGTGCCTTGCAAAATGGTCTTTGTAAGGCCAGATGTTCTGGTGACGTGTCCATACCATCGGAGTTTCCGTTTCTTCACCACTGTGAGCAGGTCATCGTGTTGTCCAATGGCTGGTGTGATGATCTGTCGGACTTCGTCGTTGGTGATGTGCTGGGTATAGGAAATGCCCAGAAGTCTTCAGCAGCACCTCATATCCATGCTTTGTATTCTTCGTTGTAGGTCTGCTGTGCTATATAAAAACGCGTCCATCTATTTGTGGACAGCTTGCCCCAGTTGAATAGAAAGTTCACCGGTGATTATCGCAACAAAGGGTTGATTCGTGCATTACTTTGGCATAAGGAAAGTGCTATTTCGTCTTTTTTTATTGTAGCACAATATAACATTTTCACATAAAATCGTTTCCCACAGTAAATTAACCTAGAAGCAAAAAGCGGAGTAAACAAATTAGCGAGCCCTTTTAATGGCACAAAAACGAAAGAAGTTAGTTTGAGACATCACAAAGCTGGGTTTTTAAACTCCAATAACAATATACGACATGGCAAAAATAATTTCGATCTATTATTTACTAGGACAAACAGAGACACAATTTAAGATGTTTTTAGTTTTTAACTCGCTTTTATTTATTTTTATTTATTTAATCGTTCTTATATAGCGCTTTTCCAGCTCAAGAGCTGCTCAAGGCGCTGGCCGATACAGGATCTAACTCAAGCCGCCCGAGACGCCCACCCGCAGCCTTTGGGCGCATGGTCTGACGCCCGGACAACTGAGCACAATCCTGGGCAGCCAGGGATGGAGGAGAAGGACCTAGGTGCATGCTGGGTGTTTTCTTGTCACCGGCACTCACCCGTCTAGGACATGAGCGTCAGGATCTTTTAAATCTATTGTCTTTGGGGCTTGCTCGACTAAGTAGTGAATAGAGTATTTCTTAGTTTTCTTCTATCATGAACTGAATTTATTTATCACTTTAAATTCTTGGAAAAGCTAATTCGTTACAGCGATTGCAAAATTAAAGATTTTCATGCACATGATCCCGAAAGAACTAATTTGACGCACTATTAGCAAGGTGTTCCAAGAATAAATGGACTATGTGTGCAAATTAATGTGCGGATTTCCTGTAACATTGTCGCTTTCAACTAAAGCAAGGCCTATTACGCTATGCGGATGTAACGCCACCCAGAAAATCCATATACGTACCTCTGTACATGTACTAGTTGGGTCGGCTAAGTGGACGGAAATGCACGTGAAAAGTATATTTAAAAGCAACCCTCTTTTTAATTCCCTATCTATAGTTTTGGCTTTGGCCGTCCGTCCAGTGTCCGGCGTCCGGAGGTGATATTTGCGCACTTTTCCCTGAAACTAATGGACGAATTTCTTTGAAACTTGGTATTTCATTAGGAAATAGTGAAACCTTCTAGAGGACAAACGAATAATTATGCATATCGGGCGACGTCATCATGGTAACGTCATCATTTTTGTTTTTTCTAATCCTATTTCTTCTTAAACTACTGGAGGAATTTTGGTTCAAATTTGGTATGTACTTAGACTTTACTTGTGTCTGAAAGAAAAAAAAATCAGACTTCTACAAATCGAGTGACGTAATCATAGTAACGTCATTTGACAAATAAATTTTTGAATTTTTCTATATTTTTTATGTAATTGGAGTGTACAGATGCCTTGAACAACAAAAAAAAAAAAACAATCGTATATTGAGTGACGTCGTCATTGTGACGTCATAATTTGTTTTGTTTTTTATTTATTTTTATAATCCTGTTTTCTCCCAAACTACTAGAGGGATTTGGTTCAAGTTTGGTATAATCTTAGACTTTCCAATGTAAAACCAAATCTATGCAAGTCAAATGAGGTAATCATGACGATGTCACTTTAAAAACAAATATTTTCTTTAAACTTTGTATGTAATGACAATGTACAGATGCGATGAACTTTAGTCAATGTATATCATGATGTATATCGAGTGACCTCACGCGATAGGGTCACGTTAGTGTCTAGCACTTGTTTTTATAATAATAATAATAATAACGGAATTTTATATAGCGGGTACTCCAGCCTGTGACCAGACTCACCACGCTTTACATAGTCATTACATATAAGTACATGCACTCGATAAAACATCGCTTTCGCTACAATACACCAAAAGACAGAGCAGTAAGGGTACAAATTATTTACACTTATGTACACAAATTACAATTTACAACTATGTACACAAATGACAGAAAAGACAAATAGAATAGCAAAATCATATTCACAGCTATTTATATGCCCGGTTAGGCCCAGGAGGAAAAACAGTATAAATATGTACAGCCGTGTATACACTTACGGATCAGACAGAGACAAAGAGGAGAGAATGGCAGCGGGATACAGATCATTCTGAATAGTGAAGTTTGAAGAGGTGGGTTTTGAGGGCCTTTTTGAATGCTTGTGTTGATTGTATGTTGCGGATATGGGAGGGAAGGGAGTTCCACTGCTTAGGTGCGGAGTAAGCGAATGCACGTTGGCCGTATGTCTTAGTGCGGGTGACGGGAACCTTGAGTGTGCGAGTGTCGGCAGAAGATCTTAAAGTGCGTGAAGGGGAGTAGACAGACAGTAGATCAGCAAGGTAGGAGGGACAAGAATCTGTGAAGAAGTTGTGACAGAGAACAGAGAGTTTGTACTCTATGCGTGCTTGCACAGGAAGCCAGTGAAGGGAATGTAGTAGAGGTGTGATGTGATCGCGTTTCTTAGCTCGGAATACTAGTCTAGCTGCTGAGTTCTGAACCTTTTGTAGCTTGTCAATGATGTGTTTTGGGGAGCCAGCGAGGAGAGAGTTGCAATAGTCAAGACGAGAAAGGACGAGAGCGCAGACTAGGGTTTTGGTGGCAGTGAGCGTAAGATAGTGGCGAAAGGAGCTGATTTGGCGTATGGCCGTGTATGCAGAGCGACGGATGTTGGAGATGTGGTTGTTGAGGGACAGGTCATCGGAGAGAATGTAGCCGAGATTTCTTGCTGAGGATGAGAACTGAATGTTTGTTGTCCCTACCGTAAGCGATGTTGGGAGAGGCGGGAGTGAGGAGGAGGTGTTGTGCTTGTGAATGAGGAGGGCTTCGGTTTTGTCGTCATTAAGCTTAAGCTTGTTGCGTGTCATCCATGGCTTAATGTCTGTGATGCAGTTCTCCAAAGTCTGAACAGTGGAATTAATGAGAGAGGGGGCTGTGGATTTATAAAGTTGTGTGTCGTCTGCAAATGACTGACTCTCAACAGCATGCTTTCTAAGCAGGAGAAGCAGTGGCTTGGTGTACAGAGTGAATAACACCGGCCCTAAAACGGAACCCTGAGGCACGCCGCACACCAAGTCTGCTGTGCTGGAGAAACAGCCATCGACAGTGACTGCTTGTGATCTGTCGGAAAGATATGAGTGGAACCAAGCCAGGACCGAGCCGGAGATTCCAAAGTAGTGTTGAATAGTGTTAAAGAGAATGTGGTGGTCGACTGTGTAAAAAGCGGCTGAGAGGTCTAGTAAGGTGAGAACGGAGACGTTACCATTATCTAAGGCCAGCAACAGATCGTTGGTTACCTTTAGGAGGGCTGTCTCAGTGCTGTGGAAGGGTCGGTAGGCAGACTGGTTGGGGCAAAGTAAAGCGTTATCATATAGGTAGGCAAACAGTTGTTTGAGAACAATTTTTTCTATGACTTTGGACAGGAAGGAGAGGTTTGAAACAGGTCTATAGTTCTTTAGATTATTTTTGTCTAAACTTGGCTTTTTAAGGAGGGGTTTGATGACAGCCGTTTTGAGCACAGACGGAACAACACCCGAGGACAGACTCTCGTTGATAATGTGGGTAATGGTCGGGAGTAGAGGGTCAAGATTCTCTATCAACATGGGGGTAGGAATGGGGTCAAGAGAGCAAGATGTTGGTTTTGAGCTTAAGATGACTTTCTTGACTTCTTGCTCTGTTACTGGTTGAAAAACTTCCATTTTTGCGGTAGTGAGGGAAGGTGAGAATGGGTTAATGAGTGGGATCTCATGGCTGTCAAGAGCGTCCCTTATGTCAGCCACTTTCTGTGTGAAATAATTACAAAATACATCTGGTAGCTGACATGGTGGATGCGTGGATGGGAGTGATGTTGCATTGCTCTTACCCCTCAGCTGATTGCTAATGTTGAACAACTGTTTACAAGTTTCGCTGCTGCTAATTCTGTCGCTAAAGTACCTGGTTTTGGCAGTCTGGACTATTTTAGTGACCCGTTTTTTTGCAGCGGTGAAAATCTGCTTGCTGACTTCTAAACCCGATTTAAGCCACTTTTTCTCTGCTTTGCGTCGGTGTTTCTTCGCCTCGGAGAGCTCGTCCTTGATAGACTCGTACCAGGGTGCTGAGCGTGTTGCCTTGACCTTTTTCTGGGCCACGGGGGCGTGCCGATCAAGCACCGCATGAAGTGTACTATTCAGCTGATCCACAGTGGGGCAGAGTTCTGGGTCACTTTTACATATTTTCTTTTTGACCTAAAAGCATCGTCACTTTCCCAAGATTTTTTTTTTATCCACCTAATACAGGGTAGTCAATAAACTGAAAAACAAATTGAAAATTGTGATAGAGCAAATTTCGTCAGAGTTCAGCTGAACATAATGCAGTAATGGAACATTCTTGGTAGTCATTCTGTTTATAAAGGAGCTCATCTGTTTTTACGACGGCATATTTTTGCCTTGTCCCATTCGTTCTTCTACCTGTAATCGGACTCTTCGTGGAAATATTTTGAATCACTGATCTTCGTAGGCTACGAAGCAAACAGTGGTATGCTATTTATGGTCGGACAATGTGCGATGTCGTATTCCCTGTGGAGCAAGCAGTCTAAAGTGGTCCTCTAGCATATCAATGATCGGTCTTTTTAAAGATTTCCAATGGGACTAAATTGAAAGGATCAACGATGAATAAGCTTAACGATGAATGACGTGTTCGAATCTGTGGAAGAGTGTTGAAAGGAAACTATGATGCTCATCTATTAGCGCACGTTGCGTCAGCGTCTTGCGCCTTCCTCCATACGTCAGCAGACGAAAGCAGCAGGCGGCTTGCAGCTTTTGCCCGCGGCTGCGGCCTATGCAAGTCTTACTTTCCATTTTTGGAGAGTCTCGATCTCGCTTAGTCCGAGATTCACGTTTGGTGTAAACAAC
>CM072512.1:28782596-28845096 GCA_036898135.1 Oncomelania hupensis
CGAATGAGCTCCCAAAGGAAGATGATTACTCTAAAACATAAAATTGCGATAGCTTCTACGAAAGTAACGTTGTTGTTTTTTCCACCGTTACAAAAACTATGTTTAGACAGTACAGCTGTTTCTAGTTTTCAACAGGGAATGTCGTAAGGCCTGTCTTAATTAGAAGGTCCGTGGGGGTTCACGAACATTTTCCTCGAAGTTCTCAGAACCTAAGTTCCCAAAACCTTTTTTTTATGGCGGGAGGGGTGGGAGTGGGGGTCAGGAATCTAAATTCGGGATCTGAGAACCACGAAAAAGTGGTTCGTGAACGTCGAACCTCCACAAAACCTTCCAGTTAAGGCAGGCCAAGCGTTTTGAAAGGGGTTTGTAACTTTATTTCTTAAGTAATTGTCTACTCGCCTGGACAGTTCTGTGGCGCTACACAATCTTGTTTGAACATTCTTGGCTATTCGAAATCTAAAGCGACCACTACTCTGTCCACAGGAAATAAAATGGTAGTGGAAATGCCCACGAATTAAACTTCTCTGTGGTATTCATTGCAAAATTGCTATGGGAATACGGTTTTTCTTTATTAGTTCTTTTTCTTGATTAGTTCTTTTCGATTACTAGTTTTCACTAGAAATTGCAAATTTGCCCCACAAAAAAGTTTGACGTCTGTCACCAAGGCGCATTTCATCTTGAAACGGTTTTTTCTCAAACGATGGTTTCCTCAGGAAAGGAATGTGTTCAAAAGAACGCCTCGGTTATCGTAATGTAAGAAACTACGCTGACATAACTCTTCTTCTTTGCAGATATGTGTCTTTTTCTGAAGCAAACTAAAAATGCCAACAACAAAAAAACGTTATTTAAATGGCACGTTCCTGCGGTGGTTTTTGTTTTGTTTTGTTAAAGCAGTTGTAGACTTTGCTTTTTTTTTCATTGTTGTCTGGCTGCAGCGTTGATCTGAGCAGTTTATTACACTCGATGTTCATCGACACGCAACTCTTCTTCACTGCAATATGCGTTGTAATGTTGTTGTTGTTGTTGTTGTTGTTGTTGTTGTTGTTGTTGTTATTATTATTATTATTATTATTTTAATGTTTTTAAAATAATATTTTCTTTCTTTTCTACCTTTCTTTCTTTCTATCTTCTTTCTTTCTTTCTTTCTTTCTATCTTCTTTCTGTCTTTTATTTCTTTCTTCCTTTCTTCACATAAAACAACCTAGTATAGTAGAAAAACACAGTAGTCTAGTCTTCGTAGAAAATAAAATGCGTACATTCTCGAGAAGAAAAAAAAGTATTGAAGTTCCGATGGGATTGTTTCAAGGAATGGTCCAATTCAAAGCGAAGAAACTGTTCATTTTAAAAGGGTTTAATTGTCTTCACCTGTTTATATTTGTCTTTAACCGGGTAAGGACTCTATATAGATGTTGATCTAAAGTCCACCTATTTCCTGAAGACTACCGCTTGAATTATTATCAAAGACTATTTAATACGCTCTGTAATCAAAATATCAACTGATTGTCTACAGGTTTAATCTGTGCACTCATGAATGCCAGATTACTGTCGACATATCCACCAAACCATAGGTACTGTTCTACGGTGGTCGTTCGGCATCGCTCAGCTTCCTGGGCC
Organism: Oncomelania hupensis; assembly: GCA_036898135.1. Lineage (NCBI taxonomy): Eukaryota > Metazoa > Mollusca > Gastropoda > Littorinimorpha > Pomatiopsidae > Oncomelania > Oncomelania hupensis. Next base: position 28,784,211 of record CM072512.1, read on the forward strand.
GTTAAACGGTGCCCTTCAAGCATCAGGTTGGCGGCTTGGGCGACTTGAATTGGATCGTATTTTTGTACATCGCCTCGAGTTGCTCTTTCAGCTGGTCACGTAAAACGTTCAATAGGAAACAGTTCATACTTATCCATTGCTCTCTGTGTCATCATCACCCACTAATAAACATCGAAGCATAAAAGAGATTTGCCCATTTGTAAATATTCAAGAGAAAAAATGTGCGTTCACTGTTACTTCATTACTGCGAAATCAAAACGACACCTACGTCAATTTCTTCTACACCATAGGTATTTTACATTTATTTTCTAACAATTTGCTCACGAGTGCAACTCGGGAGTGCAGATTTCTACGGTTCATTTGCATCACAAGCGCAGCAAGCCTCACGAAACTGCATTCCTACATTTTTCATTTTCCCCCTCACGGTTTCTTTCTGTTTTTCGTTTTACTGCTTCGGCCAACCAAACCTTCCTCCCTCACGCACAAAAAAACTCTGTTTGAAAAATTATTATCAAAGAGTGCACGAATGCCATGAGACGTTTCAAACAGCCCTTTTTAAAAAAATAAATCAAGCAACCAAACAAAATAATAAACAGATACACTAAACCTGGGAAATCATCCTGCCTTTAAGAGCAACGCATTTTCTACTCAGACGGGTTTTTGTTTAAGATGTTCGGAAACAAAGTGAATTGTCAACAGCGTACGCCCCATTGCGATTCTCCATCTGTAACATAAATTGTGTTCAACTGCGTGCTAAGGCCATTATGTAGGACCAGAATAAGTAGCCTATAACGACAAAGAAGACCCAAAACATCATCCCCTTACATAATTTCATTTGTAGCTTCTTCTTCTTCTTCTTCTTCTTCCTCTTCTGTCATCTGCATAGCCAATCAAAGAAGTTTGTTGTAACATTAATATGGAAGAAAATTTAGTGGGTTTTCTGATTGTTCGTGTGTTCCAAGGAAAGTGAAGCCAATTTAACATCTGTTTGCATGTTTGTTTATTGTTGTTTTAAGTTTGCTGTTATCATTTGCAAGAACGTGACTGGTGATTTAGGTTCATAAAGGCCTATTTGTTTGTTTAAAGTCCTTTTAAAATACGGTGATGGATGAACAATACACTTTTCTCAGACAAATACGTATGTAAATATTTAGGTGTTGACCTAATGATGTAGAAACAAAGGCGATGTGTTTACTTTGTTTGTTTGCATTCCATTTAATCATATGATCACTTCCTTGTTGCCATAATAAATCAGTTCTGGTGTTATTTTAGTTCATCGAACCACCTACGACTATTTATAGACATTTTAATCAGCAGTTAACAAAGTTTGAAAAAAGACGTTAATAAAACAACCAACCAACCAACCAACAAAGTTCAATTTTTTTATAGAGTGTTAAGTGATTGTTTGTTGCGTTGGTTGGTTGATTTGTTGGTTGTGTCACTGGTTAGTTTGTTCGCTTTCTTGTTGCTTGCTTCGCTTGTCAGCTTTTTGTATGCTCGCTTGTCCGCTCTTGTCATCAACATTTATTTTACGAGTCTCTCTCTCTCTCTCTCTCTCTCTCTCTCTCTCTCACTCTCTCTCTCTCTCTCTCTCTCTCTCTCTCTCTCTCACTCTCTCTCTGGTACTAATCCAATAGAGCACCATATGTAACAACATGGTGGCATCGGTGGGCTGGCTAGGAAAAAGAAATGGCCAGGCACTATTACCACAAGAGACGAGAACAAAAGCAGGCCGCTGGAGCTTTCAGTGAAATTGCTGGAACTGTGAACTAGCATTGATCTTTTCAAGAAGGAGCTGCTGTTGTTCTTTTCAGAACGCTCCCACGTCATCCTTCAACAAGAGAATCCGATACAGTCGACTTTGAGACATGCAGAGAAAAGAAAGAGAGAGAGAGAGGAGGGGGGAGGGAGAGGCTTCTTAAGTGTCTATCGTCTGTGTAGCGCGAGTCTACACGTACTGATAGTAAAATAAGCAGTGCTTTAAAAAATGAAAGCAATGCTTCTGTCAAGAGGAATAATGTAATGTCACGAATTTTATTAAGCTCGATTCCACATTGAAACTTTCATACCAGGTGCCAGAACGTGTTGGCTTTTAAGCCCTGCAACAAATGCCGGTTTCAAACGTAGACTGATTAAGCTACGATACTCAGTATGAGCTGTTCTAAGAAATCGTTTAGAATCCTATGAAGTCTGCACACTGCAATGCTATTCCACATAGGTGACTTCTTTGGGGCACGTAGAGAAACTTGTATGATTAAGACCAGATTTGTTTAATACGGCTAAGATATCTATCTAGCTATCTGTCTAGCTATTATGTCTGTCTTTCTGTCTATCTATCTATCTATCTATCTATCTATCTATCTATCTATCTATCTATCTATCTATCTATCTATCTATCTATCTATCTATCTATCTATCTATCTGTCTGTCTATCTGTCTGCCTGCCTGCCTGTTTGTCTATCTGAATGTATGTGTGTATTGTATCCCTCGACAGTCTTTGTACGTATTTTGTTTACTTGCTTGTTTCTGTATTTTTTTTTAAATGTTAACTACATTTATTGAATGAGGCTCTTTATTTGATATCACCCATGAATGTATATAGATCTAAGGAACCTACTTGAGAATGTCCCTTAAAATAATTTCGCACGTTGTTCAGCTTTTTTAAATGCGTCAAGCCTGTTATAACATAGTAAGATAATCCATCAGGGTAGGGAAAGAAGGGAGAAGAGGGGGGGGGTGATGGGCAATAGTAAACTGTCAAGGTACCAGTCTTACTATCAGTTCCTTTCTACCTGTATCAAGAGGATATATGGACTAAAACTGATTGGCGTGACGACTTTTGTCTGGGCAAACGTTTCAATAATGGAAACATGTTCAAGCCTTTTGTTTGTGATGATGTTTGATTTTTTTTCTTCTTTCCTGTAAAAGACATTTCAAAATTAAAGCTGAAACTTGTGTGAGTGACACAGGACCTTCTTTGTGTCCAATAACATTTCAATTTTCAGTAACAGTTATTTTTCTCTTTCAACTGGACAGGCTTTAGCATATTTTGCTGAGCAAACAGTGTGACAGACAGTTACACTCTTTAGGCGTCCCACTAAGAACTCTTTGCATCTTGTTAAAATTCCCATCCTGCTTTTATAATTCTTTTTCAACCCAGCTAGAGGAGACAAATCGATTTGGAACTTTATTTTGTGAGTTCTACTTTCCTTTTTCTTCTTCGTATTTTTCTTTAATATTTTTTTCTTCTGCATTTTACTTTACTTAATTTTATTTATTTATTTCTTGGACGGTCTAATTTGGTGCGATATATTAAAGGTTTTCGATTCTGTATATCGCAACTTCGGTTCTAACAATTGCTTGCGACATGATATACGAGTACATCTAGGACTCGAGATCAAAAGCGCAAATACTTTGTCCTGAAGGGCATCCCACTTTTTCACTTTCGTTGGTCTGAAACTAGGTCGACAACAACTTGAGGTGAGCTATGATTTGTGAATATTGGAGGGGGGAGGGAGGGAGGAGAGGGGAGGTGCAATGGTTCTTCTCTTTTTGTGGATGGCAGTCGAAGTTGGTGTGTCGTCGAAGGATTTACTACGAATTAGGTGGACCTTTTAAACTCTATGTGCTTTTAGATATTGAAATCACTAATTGTTTGTTTTTTTTTTAATGTCGTGGATTTCACAGCACGTAAAAACGGAAACACGGGTTTCCTACCCCGAATATCGTATTAATTATCAGCGTTTGTTATTCTTGAGCAATGCATATCTGTTAGTGTAAGACGTGGACTCTAGAACTTTCGCAGTCTGTTAATTCTTGTTGTTAGTCCCATGTTATGAGAGGGAAGACAGGGAAGACCTGTAAGGTTCACGACTAGTACAGTTGTGGACTGAACGACAATTCCGTCTGGTGACAGCTAGCAGACTGATCTCCTAAGACTTACAGACTGAGACCTGCTGGCGACGACATCACAGAGGGATGGCGACATTTTTAAAGAGTCGCGTCAGCTGTCAGTGAGCTGTCCATTTGCATACTTTGTAGACTAATTCACGCTTTTTGCACTAAATACAAGGAAGTATATCTATCTGAGGGCAGTTTAAATAATGTGCTTACGAAACTAATACCTAAGAGGCCTATACACTTCTAATTTACCTATAGCCTAGCGATAGAGGCCTAATATTCTTTCCTTACACCCGGGATCTAAACATTGTCGCCCTGGACAGTTGGGAAATCTTTAAACGCCAAGTTGTTTTTTTAACTACATCAGGGACAAGGTAGAGTGTTTGAATGACTTTTAACTCTGAATCTGAATCGTCATAGCGGTATTGACAATTTCTCACAGAAATCAATAATTGAGATTAATTACTAGCTATTGCACTTTGCTCCGTGTGCAAAGAAAAAGTCCCCCAGAATGTTGAACTAATTTATAAAAATCTGTTATTAACTAGACTACGTGTCAATTGAAACACTCCTCAAATGTCACACCGTCTTATTTTCAGGGTTACAATATATGTATACTACTACTACTTTTACTACTACTACTACTACTACTACTACTACTAATAATAATAATAATAATAATAATAATAATAATAATAATAATAATAATAATAATAATAATAATAATAATAATAATAATAATAATAATAATAATACATGGATTAAAACGTGATTCTATTGCATGAGTGCAGAAGTTACAAACCTACAAACGTAAACAGCTGCTGACTTTGGGTATCAGCGCTGTGAGTTGGCCTAGTGTGTGGGTTAGTTATATGAGCTTAATAAACTGTCATTTATTCATTCGCATCACACACTAGTGTTCATATGAGTCAAATGTAGGATTGGACTAAATCGCACTGAATAGCATAGACTTCCAGGTGTGTGCATCTTTCTCTCTCTCTCTAGAGAGAGAATGACACCTTGTCTTAAATAATTTTATGTTCTGTTCTGTTCTGTTATATATAGGTGACAAAAAAAGGTAGAGTTTGCCAGGAAGAATCGTAAATCTTAGCCTGTGGTCTTTTTGTCTTCATCTGTTTAGAAGAAGAGCAGTAGTGACTCTAGGTTGGTTGGTTGTATTCTATACACTCCCACATATTTACCCCTCGTATTGTTCCCGGAATTCTAGACAAATAGTTCCAAGACATGTCTAGATTAACCCAAGTTATTCACAGGAACATTACGGGAGCATAATTATACGACAATAGCAGCTTCTCCTTCTTCCTTTCCTTACTCCGTCGTCCTCTCCCCACCTCCTCACCTACCAAACGTGTGAGGATTATTACTCTGCACGCTATTGCCATCCAAAAACCAATCAACAGACTTTTTAGGCATGTCTGCCTGTTGCGAAACGATTGGTAACTTCTTCTTCTTCGGTTTCTTATTCTTCCACCTCCTGCTCCTCATCCTTCTTCTACTTCTTCTTCATCTTCTCTGGACACACAATAATCTCACGAAATAGACAGGGCCGCGACCTTTTGAATTTCATTGAAACCTGTTGTTGGCGTGTCTCTGACAAAAAAATCTTGCTTGTGCTTTAAAACCAAGCAACCTTGGACATATAAAGAGCGCGGCTAAAAAAGAAACACGTGCATTTCAAACCTTCGGACATTGCTGAAGCTGTTGAATATAATATACTATTTGCAAAGTCTCCATATTTCATACCCCACTCGAGCAAAACCTCTTTCATTTTCCGTAATATAAAAGATGTACTGTCATAACCTTCTGGTGACTCTTGCGTTTGAAGAGAAATTTCATTTTTTTAAAATTGATCCGATTGCACACATAAAATACCACGCTTAAGATTATTACGCTGTTTGGAAATGTTCCAGCATGCATCAGTGAAGTGAGGGGGTGGGGAATGGAGGGGATTGATGGAGAGGAGCCGGTAAAACAATTTAGTACCTCCGAGTTATGGGATAGAATAGGATAGGATAGATTCACATAGTTCAGTAAGTGAAGGTGGAGGTCGGGAAGGAAAATTGCGACGCGATAGTGACGGTACTTAATTCCACTCTCTTATTACTGACTCTCGGTTAATCCAAAGTGACTTCGCATTTTTCCTAAAGTCTTGGTGCAGGCAGCTAAGGTCCAGAACCACTATAGAGGGCTTAGTGTAGGAAAATGATCTGCGTACGGATGTCGGGAGCACAGGCGTGGAGACATAAAGGCAAATGACCATGGTGAAGAGAGGACAGAAACAGAAAGACTTGTATCTTGATTATTTCTTTCTTCCTCCTCTTCTTCTTGCTTTTCTTAATTTACCCAAATCCTTGGAGTTGCATGTGTGTGTGTGTGTGAGAGAGAGAGAGAGAGAGAGAGAGAGAGAGAGAGAGAGAGAGAGAGAGAGATGCAAACAACAGTAAACAAAGCTAGTCTTATGAAAAACATTCAATGAACAAAACTTAAATTCTATACTTATGCATATAAATTATAAAGAAAAGGAGCTCACTCTCTCACCAATTCGTTCGCAGACCAGACAGCGAATTTTGCTCTTCTTGTTGTTTACGGCCAACTATTGTATCGATTTTGCTTGTGTGAATCTGGATAATAAACAGTCGTCTTACATCTTCATTTTGTCTGTTGCGATTTATTTCACAATACCTTTAAGAAACTGAGACGGTTTACACTATATACGCCCGCAAAAGGACGACAGTGTGAAACGCGTGATGAAGAGCCGACAAGCGGAGTAGCCTTACGTTCTACAGTAGCGCTTGGCGTAACCCTATTCAAGCTCTGATCCTCAGGGCCAGAGAATGGGTAGATCGAGGAAATTGAGGACTCACTAGACGGATTACCTGATGAGCTAGGTTGTCGAGTGTGGAGGGTCGGGTGGCTGGAAGGAGGACGATGATTAAAAACAGGGCTATTTAGTGCAGGCAACGATTCTTTAGTTTTCCTTCACGCGTAAGATGAATGTTGCAAGAGGACACATTTAAAAGGGTGCCCACCGCCGAAGCTCAAGTGGTAGAGCTTTCACCTGCCACACCGATGACCCAGGTTCGAATCCCGTGGTAGGGGGGGGGGGGTAAATTTAAAAAAAAAAGTGGTCATTTTTAACTGTCCATTTTAGCAGTATGATTGCTCTGGTGGTTCAGTGTTGAATTAGGTTCCTATCCCTTGTTCCCTGGGATAGTTATCCCCGTCTGCCATATAGCTAATGATAGGTGGGGACGTTAAACCTCAATGTTCAATCATTCGTTCAACATTCAAAGCTGATTTTAAAAAAATTTAATTCGAAGCATAAGGAAGCGAACTTGCCTACTTACAAAAAAAATGTTTTGAAGTTTTAATGTTATGATATTCTTTCGTATGGTGAACTAAATACGGAAAGAAACATTGAAAAGGGTCGTATTATATAGGAAATTAAAAAAAATAACATAGATTTTTTTTTTAGAACGTCAGCTGTTCGTGTGTCATAGCTTCTTAAAAATAATTTCTCAAGGTCGTATTATATAGGAAATCAAACCTAATTGCACAGATTTTTTTTTTGAGGGGGGGGGGGGGGGGGGGGGGGAGGGAAGAACGTCAGCTGTTTGTGTCATAGCTTCTCAAAAATAATTTGTCCCCTTGGGCGACTTGAGTTAGTTCCGGTGTGGCGTTTCCGAAGTACTCCCCATCTTAAAAGTACTCCCCTTTGGGATATATCTTTGAACTACTCTCACCCATGGCCCACTTCCCTTTCCCAGAAGTATACCTCTCTCTATCCGTCCCCTGTCCTCCCTCTCCCCCATTAAATGTTTATTTATGTCTGGCCCGTGTTTTCACAAGGGGCAGTACTTTTGGGACATCCCAGATTATACTATATTTCCCGCACTTGTTTCTCGCTTAAGGGTGCATTTCTATGACATACACCCACCCACATCATCCTCACCCCACCCCACCCTCTTCTCAAATCTTTCTGCCCTATAGCCCGTTCTGGACTCTTTATAAATTCTTCAAAATTCTTGATTCTTCATCTCTCTCTCTCTCTCTCTCTCTCTCTCTCTCTCTCTCTCTCTCTCTCTCTCTCTCTCTCTCTCTCTCTCTCTCACTCTTTGTACGCTTCCTTCGTTTCGTTTTCAAACCGTCCTATACCTTGTACACTTCCCCATATGGATAGAACAAACAACAGAAACACAAAACAAACAACCAACCAAAACAGGTTTGTCCAACCTATCCACTTTAACCTATCCATCCTAATTTGGGGGCCAGGCTACCGTAAACACACAAGGCTTTTTTCTTAACCTCATCACCAGCCACCAATTCAACAAAAAAAAAAAAACTCGCTTTGTCATACTCAAGGAGTTTGAATGTAACTGGAGAGGACGTGACCGCATTTTCTCTACTAGGAGAGTGAAGCCACTTCGATGCGCGTCGTAGCCACGCCCCGTAATTGCAAAACAGAGTGTGTTTTTTCCTATCGTCATGTAATTTGTTTTTCAGTTCTTACTTTAATTACATATTGTTGGGTTAAAAAATATAAATATATTATATAAATATATCATATATAAAAATAGATATATAGTAGTATAATATTTATAAATGTACCGCTGTGCAATAAACATGTAATCTTACTCTGAGACATCCTTTGTCCCACGCTCTTCCCTACCTTCACACGCCACACGTGAGTTAAAAAGAAGAAAATACTTAGTGTAGGGAGTACTTTGAAACATCACATAAGTACACACACCTGAAAAGAATGTAAAAAAATTGAGTGGGAGTACTTATGGGATCTCCCAAAAGTACGGTGGTCTAATGGTAGTGCTTTGGCTTGCGGATCTGAACGTCCCGGGTTCGAGCCCTGTCCGGGCCATTGTGTTGTGTCCCTGGGAAAGACACTTTACTCCCGTTTCCTACTCCTTCGGATGAGAGTATAAACCGAGGTCTAGTCTGTGTGTCGCATACATTCCATCATAACGGACTTTAAAGATCCTGACGCTCATGTCATAGGCGGGTGAGTTCCGGTAACAAGAACACACCCAGCATGCACTTGGTCCTTCTCCTCCATCCCTGGCTAGCCAGGATAGTGCTCAGTTGTCTGGGCGTCAGACCATGCGCCCAAAGGCTGCGGGTGGGCGTCTAGCTCGGTCGGTTTGAGTTAGATCCTGTATCGGCCAGCGCCTAGAGTCTAATCAAATACGGCGAGATAAGTACGCTATAAAAATCCTAAATAATAATTAATAATAATAATAATAATAATAATAATAATAATAATAATAATAATAATAATAATAATAATAATAATAATAATAATAATACTTCCCTAATGTCCCATGAGTATTCCCGGGGAGTAGTTTTGGGACAGCCAGGCTGAACCAGAAATACTCCACCTCTTAGGCTTGAGGAGTGGGGGGGGGGGTACTTCTGGTATGAGCCAGAGCTACTCCAGGGAGTAAATCTTGGTCATACCAGAAGTACTCCCTCGGGAGTATTTCTGGACCAAGGAGGGAGTAATTATGGGGTGCCCCAAAAGTACTCTGCTATGCATTTCTTTAGAAAACTGTTACGTCTTGCTTATTTGTAACGTATTTCTTTTGGGTAATTTTTTTTGTTTGTTTTCAAAAATGCACCTTTTCACAGAGAAAAGAGTTGGGGGAGAGAGAGTCAGTTTGGATTTTCACCCCGGGGAGTACTTTTGAGTTACCCCAGAAATACCCCCGGGGGGGGGAATACTTTTTAGGGTGGAGTAGGCCTACTTACGGGAGGCTACACCGGCTTTCGACCAGCGCTTGAGCAGCTCTTTGGTCTGATAAGTGCGCTAGATAAGAACAATCCATTTCATGGCATTTCTAAATAACAACACAATTGTTGATCACGTTAGGAAATGTTAAATCTTCCATGTGTTTCCTTTTTTCATCAGTTTAGTTCAAATTACCCTACGGGTAGCCTAGCGTCCAATTTTTGAACGTGATTGAGTGGTTTCAAGACGGTAAGCCACCTGTCTTAAGATCTGTTCTCCGTTTCTTTTTACATTGAGAGCGGAGACATAGGCAATTGCAAACGGAATAAGTATTCTGAGACACTCTGCTACATTACATTACTTTAGTTAACAGTCTGAACAACCACTTAATACTTGTAAATAACATTTAGGTGTGCAACTTCCCAAAATTAACAGCTGGTCAGTTGTGCATCAAGATGGTTGTTACTACTAAAGGGAAATTACTTCCCATGACCTTACCCAAAACAAAATAAAAAACTGGAAAAGAAATCGATGGAGTTATTTTTCATATCCATCGTCTGGATTTTCTTGTGGAGACCAAGCGTGTTTGCCAGTATCAGATTGTTGTATCTGGCAAACTCCAAGTGTCTCAGACCCCTTCATTTGTCTCGTTGTTGCAGTGGGGTCCACATGTGTCTCCTCAGTTGTGGTGCGCATCTTGGCCAACCTTGGCATTCCAGTCGCCTTGCACTATGACTATGTCCTTCTTCGGCACTTGGTCAAGGACAGCCTGTAGATGTTCATAGAAATCCTTCACTTTGCTGTCGTCATAGTCTAATGGTGGGGTGTTACACGGTTGTTATTTTTATCAATTGTTGATTCAACCCCGATGCTTGAATCTTGATAAGTAACTCACATTCGTTTATCCACGAAACCTGTTCACTCAGCAACAAGGCAGGATTCGTCGTATGAAGTTTTCCAACTTTATTCAGCATACATCAACAATTGCGTACAAGATCGCTTTCCGAAAATCATTTCAAAGATCATCATCAAAAATCATCTCTATCAATCACTTTTTTCACTTAGACACAGTGCACCTTTATAAAGTCTCTCTATAATCGAGAAAAAGTTTGAACATTCCAGCATGACGCAATAACACCCAATCAAAATAAAACTCGTCACTGGAACTATGCACTGTGTGACTTGGGGTTTTATTGTTGCTGGGCTCTGCACAATGGAATGCTATTACCCACTGTCTTCAGTCTATGGGGATCGCTAGTTATCTCCCGGTGACTTCACTTAATACATTTATTTGTTTAGCTCGGTCTGTGTTTAGGCTGGAGTACAGAGATAGATAGAAAAATGGTAAAAGATCACTGTCAAACTAGCTTTCACACGGCTATGAAACATAAGTAGTCCAGCTACTTGATAACAGTAAATATCACACATTTATTTCCACTACTCTATACACGATCTTTGAAGTACGAAACTAACTTAAAAGTTCAAATGTCAATGCGAATGGTTCGCTCTTCATAGGTCTAGGCAGCTACTTTATCTTCATCGGGCACTGGATACTTTCTGCCCTAATGGTCAGAGTTCTGGAAGAGTGGACTACTGTGGTCCTTTGTTACCGTTTTAGTGCACTGTTTCTAGGGGCACTTAACTGAGGGGTTGAAGCGCTGTGCTGTGGTGGATTCTGTGACAAGCTGTGTTGTCGTGGAGTCTTCTCCCTGTGGTTAGACTGGTGGGCTATCTTCGCGCAATGCTGGAGATGCCTCGGCAGCCAACTTTCAGCGACGACTTGTTTTTGTTGTTCGCCGAGTTGGGCTCACGAGATAATGCCTGATCGTCTTTTTGACAATGTCAGGCCGTGGCTAACTTGATTGAATTCGAATATTCAACCAGTTCTGCTTCCCTGGTCTATCAGTGGAGAGATTTCTGCTAGGACGTAGCTGTGTACTCTAGGCAGTTTAAATGTAGACTGCCTCTTCTATCTCTCTGCTTGAATCAGCCAGAACTGGTTCTACCTACTCTAGCTGTGTTCTCATTGGATGAAAAAATCTGAGTGGATGTAAAATCGAAGCTCTATAACGTCAGCGGCGATGATGTCATTATCTGTGCGGGCGTCAAGCTACAACTGTGTTACGCATGATCACTTCTGTCGTCTTCTATAGACTAACAGTAACCTTCTAAGTCTACACTGACTAAACAAGCAAAAGCTCAAATTGTGCGGGGTAAACTGGTCCTCTTTTTACACACTGTCTTACGTCTTATAACCTCATTTAGGTTAGAAGAATCTCTTAGCTATTAGTAGATTTATCTAAATGCTTCGAACGATAGTAAAAAAGTAATTCTAGAAAATTTTCCAATAATATTGACCAACGAAAATTAAGCTTCTTCTAACAACAACGCAAAACCGAATCAAAGGTAAATACACTCTGTTATTGCATGCTTTGCAAATCAAAACGATCGGATCTATCGTGCGCGTCTCAAACGTAACATGGGGGCAAAGGCCTGGATGATGGTGATGTTGAATGGGGCTGCTCTCAGACGGATGGAAATGGGTCTGCTGGAGACTGGGAGGCAACCCATGACAAAAAAATCAAGACGATGGACAAGGCGCAGTCCCGGCGGGGTGCATCACAATCAGATCGACTACATCATGGTCAAGAAACGCTTCAGATCAAGCCTCAACATTGGCAGGACACGCACTTTTCCAGGAGCAGACATCGGAAGTGACCACGATCTCGTGATGATGTCTTTCCGGCGCCACTTGAAGAAAGTAAACACAGCAAAGTGCACTAGACTGAAGTTCGACCTGGACAAACTGCAAGACCCGGAGGTGGTAGAAATGTTTCAGACCACAATTGGAGAGAAATTTGCACCACTGCTAATTTTGGGAGCTGGTGAAGCCAATGTTAACACCATGACCACCACCTTCAACTCAGCTGTGACAGATGCTGCCACTGACATCCTTGGCAAGCACCGGCCAAAGGAGAAGCCGTGGATCACACCTAAACTTTTGAATTGGTATGATAAACGAAGAGAGATGACAAAGAGAAAGAATACCTCAAAAGGGGCTGATGCCTACCGAAAAATCAACAATGACATAGGAAAAGGCATGCGCACACAAAAGGAGACCTGGATAGAAGATGCCCCTGCAGATCACGAAGGCACAGTCAGCATAGACGAGCATTTTGCACCTACAAGAAGGACGCAAATCGCTACCTTCATGTTCTTCCTTGATCGACCAATTTAAATTTGTACGCCTAGTTCTAACACCTATAGGACTGACTCTTGGAGTGGGAAGTAGTTCTATTAAAACGCAAACATATTCTTTTTTGCTGTTGTTGAATTTTACATTGGTGTAACAGCAAGATAGTATTAATAAGCAATATATATAAAGAAACATTCCGAATAGATTCCCAAAGGAAGACAGAAAGAACCCAACGAACATGATATCGCTGTAACCACTTTGACCGAGAACATAATTATCTTAATAATATCTAAAGGTTCTGGGAAAGGATTTTATATGGAGACGGTCATAGAACCTTGTGGAAGAGGGGTGGGTGGGGTGGGAACAACAGGGACTGTCTTGGGATAGTGAGGAAGCTGTAGAATTATTGCGGCTACTGTAGAAAGAACACTTCTGCCTCTTAGAATTATACGCTAGCCTCCTTTGCATTTACGCCAAGAAGACGATGTTATTGATGACTTACTTTGGGGTATCACCGTTGTTACTAATGAAATCTGCATGATGGAGCGATAAGAAGCCCCATTTCTTCATCCACACTACATATCCATATATTCAAACCAGCAAACACGAGGCGCCGTTGTGGCCTGTCTTAATTGGAAGGTTCGTGGAGGTTCAAACACATTTTTTTTCAAGTTTCTCAGATCCAGAACCTAGGTTTGTGAACCTTTTTTTGGTCTGGGAACCTCGAAAAAAGTTGTTGAACCTCCACGACAGGCAACAGGACACACCTATTGAGACATATACGTTTCTCCTATGGGGTGAAGGGTGGGGTGGGTTTGAGGAGGGGTGGGGTGGGTGGAGTGGTGGGATGTGAGGTGGGTGGGTGGAGCACGCACCGCTGTCGTTTCCGTCATATGTTTACGAAGCCTATGGCATCAGGCGAATTACATACCTCAGGCCCTGCGAGGAGTGAAAGGGTCTAGGTTGATTTAAAGCCAAAAAGGGCCGTGTTTGAAAGATTCTCATGGATTCTCTCTCAGTAGACTTATGGTAAATAGGCGCAAAGTGAGAGAGAGAGAGAGGGGGAGAGGGAGAGAGAGAGAGAGAGAGAGAGAGAGAGAGAGAGAGAGAGAGAAAGAGAGGGGTGGGATGGGGTCTTTGTTTAGATAATGGAAGATGATAGAAGATGATAGATAGTCCTTGCATACTTCGCGAAGAAACCTTGCAAATACTAGGTCAATGGAGAATGATTCCTAGAAATGTATCCATGAACGTTGACCTAAAGGGGCTGATCTCATCTGCCTTGAAACAAAATTGAACAATTCATCGTAGTTATTGTAAAATATCGGACACGAAAAAGAAAAAGAAGAAGAAGTAGTAGAAGGAGGAGGAGGAGGACGAGGAGGAGGAGGAGAAATTAGAGAAGACGAAGACCCTGGATGAAAAGGAGAAGGATGACGAGGAGGGGAAATGTGTTAGATTATGTAAGCAAACGTTTTACATTCATTGTTATTACGGACATGTGTCACTGACTGACTGCAAGAATATTAAACAAACAGATGACACTTCAATACATAAAGCGCATTACAATATCCATACCCGAAGGCCACCCTGTTTACTCGCCGAAAGTCGGAAAACGTTTTCGATTTATGAAATCAGAGTGGCTGGAAGGCATGTTAACAGTATAAATATGCTTTACTTTCTTGACAGGAATATTTTCTCTCGCATCTTCATTGACCACTGGTGTCATAGCAGATCGGTGTTGTCAGACCATCACTGAGGGCAAAGGATGCAGCAGACAAGTCGGAAACTTGAGATGAATAAGTCAGACAGAGAGGTGGACAGACAGAGAGATGAACAAACAGAAAGTCAGACGGGCAAACCCGCGGGGTTTAGAAATCCTTGCAGCGCACAGAACGTTATGAGATCGATGGATGGATGAATACCTTCAATTTAAGGTACGTCGCTTCTGTTAACGTTGACGGCGATGCAGGACACTTTAAGTTTTCAATTACTTTTTTTTTTGCTAGGTGGGGCTTTTGTGACGGAGGAAGGGTGAGAACCGGGAGGGATAAAGGGAGGTAATGAGTATGTGACTAAGAAGCGAACACAAGCATCTGAAGTTTGGTTCCTTTTAGAAACGCGAACCTCATTCGCACGTTCACAGGAAATGATGTTCGATTGATTGATTCTTAGCATTCCCCGTTTGATGCTATAAACCTTTTTTTTTTTAAATTATAGCTTGTGAGGTAGGCTATATGTGCATTTTGTTGTTGTAAATTATAGAATCAATCGACTATTAACTTGCCTAATACTTAAAAAAAAATGTTCCTCTACCCCAACACATCCTTATTCAAGTCAGAATTGAATCTTGAGTACAGGATAAATGCAGTTTTTCCGCATGACTCCGACACAGGCGAGTCGCACTTTATGCTATCTGTTACGTTGGAGACGCGTGCGATGGTAGGTTTAGTGTGAAATGCGCACAATAATAGGCTTGCGTGTGTGACGCGCGCGATAGATCTGTTCGTTTTATTTTGCACCGCATGCAGTAGTAGAGTGTATTTGTCTTTGATTTGATTTTGCGTTGTTGTTGGAAGAAGCTTTGTATAACGTTGGTGTTTTTAGTTGGTCGATATTATTTGAGAATTTTCGAGAATTGGTTGTTTACTATCGATCGAAACGAATGGATAATTCTAGTGGTAACCACGAGACGCTTCCATCTCAAATAGGGTTGTGTGACGTGAGACAGTGATGATGAAATTAATTCTGATTGGTTGAGGTGTGTCACGTTGGGGGTATTCTCGCTCTTTCTGGACTTTAGAGAGACTATATATATATAGTGCCGCACTGTTTCAAAAGTGAAGATCCGTTGGATCTCATTTTTGATATGATGATGATGGTCATTGTTGTCAGGGTGGCGACGTGGTGATCGTCCTTAACGCTCATGCAATAGGACGTTAAGCATCGTTTTCCGTCAAAAGGAGGTTTTGAGTGGTGTTTCACCCGTCCCCTATACGCTTGATGTGTCCGGGGACGTAAATTTACTCAAAAAAAGGAGGTTTTTTGGAGAGATTTGAAAGTAAAAAGTTGAGAGTGGAAAAAGCGATTGTATGCAGTGTTGATGTATGCTGAATAAAGTTGGAAAACTACATACGAAGACTTTGCCTTATTGCTGAGTGAGCAGGCTGCGTGGATAAACGAATCTGAGTTACACCTTATCAGGACTTCAGCATTGGGGCTGAATCAACTACTGATAGAGAAAACATCGAGTGTAACACTATCTAAAATAGTCACGACTGGCAAAGGCTACTCTTTTCTCACATCCTTGGCTCTACGGATGCCTATGGTCTCTAAGTGTGGAATTACTATATCAACGCTAAAATCATCGCTGTCTTGAAACTTTCAAAGCGTGTAGACTGTATTGTGTGGAAGGCAACAGACCTACCTCTTCAAGCACAATATCAGAATATATCATCACAGACAAGAATCCTTTTTAGGTCCTACGCTGCTAAGCTGAACCTTTTAAGGCATTCGCAATATACTTAGTCAATGTGCGGAACAGGCTCGGATACTGTACACCTGAGGTCCTACAGTTTCCAAAGAGTCCATTACCAGATGTACCGCTATCAAAAGAAGGCACATCTCTTTAAAGCACCTGTTCACATATTTGTCCTTATCAGTACAACTTATGTTAATCTGATGAATAAAAATTGATGCAACAAAATATTTGTCCTAATATCGTTTAAGCCTGTTCTCCGTCAGCCTCAGCGCTCTAGCACTATCGTTCCACTTCATACACTTCACTTGCAGTCTGTGAAAGCTCGCATAGATTATACAGTGGCTTCTCTCTGTTTTCACTGTCTTCACACCGATTCCTTTCCTACCTATCTGTTTGACCTTACAACACCCTATCAGCAAGCCTCTTTTCTCATTGTCCCAAGATATTCCCTGAACTCTTTCGGGAAAAGGTCCTTTGCTCTGTTTGCCCCGTCGCGTTTGAATTCTCTCCCTGCTAAACGTCATCGCACGGGGCCGGGTAGCTCAGTTGGTAAGAGCGTCTTGCTAGTAACCGAAAGGTCGCTGGTTCGAATCCCGGATTGGTCAACGTGTGATCATATTATTTTCCCCTTTACCAACAACTGGCCCGCTGGTGTCAGTATAAATCGCTCCAGTAGTCACCTATATGCGAAAGTGTCGTGTGACTATAATCTACAAACAACAACGTCATCGCACTCAGTCGCCTACTGCCTTCAAGAAATAACTCCATCGATTTCTTTTTCAGTTTTTAATTTTGTTTTGGGTAAGTTCACGGGAAGTAATTTCCCTTTAGCAGCAACAACCATCTTGATGCAAAACTGACCAGCTGTTAATTTTGGCAGTCTCCTCTCAAAGCATATGTTCTAGTCTTGCGATTTGGTCTCTAGCTAGCTGGAACTTGTTTTGCCTTTTTCGTTATTCTTCTGTTCTGCAGTGTACTGATTTGAGAGGTACGTGTATTTTGAATCTGAACAGGAGCTAATTTTGTTATTAGCAGGAGAGAGAAAAAGAGAGAGAGAGAGAGAGAGAGAGAGAGAGAGAGAGAGAGAGAGAGAGAGAGAGAGGGAGAAAGAAAGAGCGAGGAGTTTGAGAGCGAGAGGGGAGAGTGGGAGAGAGAGAGAGTGAGAGAGATGGTGAAGTGAAGAGGGGGGGTGATGAGGGGAGAGAGATGAGTTACAAAAAGCAGGGCAACCAAGTTTCTCTGTGGGACACGTTTGTTCTTTGTCATATCCGTCTTTTAAATTGTTTGCTGTCATTCTAACAACGAATTGTAAGGGGTTTTTTTTTCAACAAAAATAAATGTTTATCTTTCAAGTTCCCGTCAAACGCTTGTTTTTCTTGTTAACTGTTTCTATATCTTGCAGGTCCTAGCAGTCGCTCATAGTGCGCTTGTTACATAATTTCTCATAATAAATTATTGTATTTGATATTGATTTTTAATTGATTGATTGATTTATTGTTGCTTTAGGTCCAGCGGACTCTTCCGAGCCAAATCAGGACCGGACAACCCCCGATCCGCATAAAAGATCTGCTGAAACAACCCCAGTGGGAAAATTGAATGCCCTCCACCGGCCAGTCACTTTACAATAAAGACATCCCACGCGGGGGACGGCTGAGGGTTGACCTCAACTACGCGAACATCCCGGTTACAAAAACAAAATAGAATACAAACATCATTATAAATCATCAACCAAACACATACATATAAAATGCCTATAGTGCTAAATAGTACATTCATAGGAAGCCCTAGTGACCACCCGGCAGAAAGCGTCCAACACTCCCAAGCTGATCCAACAGACCTCATACACAAACAAGGAGTCTTGTCCAGGAAGAGTTTTCAAGAAAAAAGGTAGGTCATTGATCTAGCGAAGAAGAAGATAGTATAGCAGAGTGAAGGACAGAGCAAGAATAGGAAAGAGTAAATGAGGAAGACAGCGACAGTGGGAATTTAAAGCACTAAATTTCCATAAAGTGGGGATACTATTTATACTGAAAACCCCCGGCACTCCAACGGGGGTACTGTTGCCGCAGTGAAGCGTCTTGCCTATAAAGGAAAGACAGGTTTTCAACTGTGGCTTTCACTGTTCCCTTTATAGGTTTGAACAATCTACAGTGGCAAGATTGCTCATGACCCCAAGGGGTTGTATTTGATATAAATAAATTTTCTGAAGTTGTGCTCAGCAAGTTGTCACTATATCAGTAGTTCATCTCTGTCTGTCTTTCTCTGCCTGTCTGTCTGTGTGTGTGTTTCTCTCTCTCTCTCTCTCTCTCTCTCTCTCTCTATCTCTCTCTCTCTCTCTCTCTCTCTCTCTCTCTCTCTGTGCGCTCTTGCCTTTTCAAGATAAAAAGGCCAAGATGAGGTAGGGCATAATAAAATCCCGCACGATTAACAATGACTGCTTATGGGCTTGAGTTTTTTAGACATGCCATAAATGGTTCTTGTCAGGAGAGACAAGTCAGAATTTTGAGAACGCAGTTTGTAAAATAATTGTCATGCCACTGTTCTGCGTCAGACGCCCTTTTCCTTCCAGATTCTTCTGGTAACGGCTGTACAATAATATAATAATAGACCAATATATTACGTGTTTGAAAAACAAAACTCAAGCTCATACGCAGCAATGTTAAATCACACACACACATTCACACACCACACACACACACACACACACACATATGTATCTCTCTCTCTCTCTCTCTCTCTCTCTCTCTCTCTCTCTCTCTCTCTCTACTTATTATCTCTCTCTCTACTTATTAGATTTTATTAATACTTCTGGGTACTGAGTCACTTGGTAGATCAGTGAAAATAGCTCCTATCCTATCCTACCTATCTCGTAACTCGGAAGTCGTTGGGGCACCGCAGATGATCGTTTAACCAGCGTACTCCATCTTTCTCTGTCCTCAGCAACCCTCATGGCTTCGCTCAGTTTCAAGCCAGTCCATCCTGGAATGTTGTCCTCCCACTTCTTTTTCTGTCTACTTCTTTTACTACCTGCTCGAACTGTGCCTTGCAGGATGGTCTTTGCAAGGCTTGATGATCTGGTGACGTGGCCAAACCATCGGAGTTTCCGTTTCTTCACCACTGTGAGCAGGTCATCGTGTTGTCCAATGGCTAGTGTGATGCTCTGTCGGATTTCGTCGTTTGTGATGTGCTGGGTATAGAAAATGCCCAGAAGTCTTCTGTAGCACCTCATCTCCATGCTTTGTATTCTTCGTTGTAGATCTGCTGTGAGAGTCCATGTTTCGCAAGCGTATAGGAAGATGGAGATGACAAGGGAGCGCAGCAGCCTTATCTTGGAATGTAGACTGATGGTATTGTCTTTCCAAATGGGCTTCAACCTTGCCAGGGCAGCAGTTATTTGTGCGATTCTGGAGAGGACTTCCTCTCGGGACCCATTGTCTGATACAATGGCTCCTAAATATTTGAAGCTATGCACTGTGTTGAGGGATTGACCTTGGACTTTGAAGTCAGTGTTGATGCAATTGGTGTTCTTGGTCATCATTTTGGTCTTCTTTGCACTTATTTTAATTCCATAGGCTTTGGAGGTGGTGTCAAGCCTCTGTACCAGCCGTTCAAGTTCTTGTTCCTCTCCACCAATCCATCATTAGCATCCGCAAAACGAAGGCTGGAGATTGCTCTAGCCCCTGTGCTGACTGTGCCTTCGTGATCTGCAAGGGCATCTGACATGATGCGCTCTAGGAAGATGTTGAAGAGTGTTGGCGAGAGTATGCATCCTTTACGCACATCGATTGTTGTTCTGAACCAGTTTCCGATGGCGCTGTTATTGAGGACTGCACTGGTAGCCTTGTCATACATGCTTTTGATGACTTCACGACTTTTAGGGCTGATGCTGTACACTCTAAAGATTGCCCACAGAGCTGCATGCCAGACTCGGTCAAACGCTTTCTTAAAGTCTACGAACACATGATATAGATGTTGTTGGTGCTGGAGGTATTTCTCGCAGATTACTCTGAGGTTGAAAATCTGCTCAGTGGTACTTCGCCCTGCCATGAATCCTGATTGTTCTTCAGTTATGATTTGTTCAGCTTGGGGTTTCAACCTGTTAAGTATTGTTTTCAGGAGGACCTTGCTAGGATGGTTGATGAGGCTGATGGTGCGGTAATTTTTACACTACTGATGGTTACCATGTTTTGGAAAAGTGATGACAAGCGACTGGGTCCATGGTATAGGCCACTCCCCACTCTGCCAGATCTTGTTACAGATAATGGTGAGGGCGTCAATCATCGCTTCTCCTCCTGCTTGAAGCAGTTCCGCGGGTATGTTGTTTACTCCCGCTGACTTCCCTTTCTTCAGCGATTGCACTGCTGCCTCAACTTCTTCTCGGAGAATTGGGAGGATTTCTTCTTTTCTCTGTTCTCGGTACATGTTAGAACTGATGGGTCTCCGTTTGGTGTGTGGTTGTAAAGATCAGAGCAGTACTCTGTCCATCTATTCAAGACTTCTTATTCTTCTGTAAAGCATATGCCAGACTAGCTTTGGATCGTGGAGACTTTGGGCAGTTTAAAACTTGTCAGCCGCTTCACAGTCTGGTAGGCTTTCGTGCTGTTGTTCTTGTTCAGACTGTTATCTATTTCCTGGCATTAATCTTCTCTCTAGTTCTCCTTTGCTGTGCGCTTGCCTTTTCGAGTGTCAATTTTGATTTTTCGGTAAGCATCAATTCCCTGTGAGGTGTTCTTTTTCTTTTTCATCTCACTTCGTTTATCACACAGGTTTAACAGTCCACGTGTGATCCACGGTTTCTTCTTTGGGCGGTGCTTGCCAAGGATCTCAGTGGCGGCATCTGTCACAGCTGAGTAGAAGGTGATGGTCATGGTGTTGACATCTACTTCACCAGCTCCCAAAATCAGCAGTGGTGCAAATTTCCCTCCAATTGTGGCTTGGAATATTTCTGCCACCTCCGGGTCTTGCAGTTTGTCCAGGTAAAACTTCAGTCTGTGCACTTTGCTGTATTTAATCTCATCAAGTGGAGCCGGAAGGACATCATCACGAGATCGTGGTCTTTTCTGATGTCTGCTCCTGGATAGGTGCGTGTCTTGCCAATGTTGATGCTTGATCTGAAGCATGTCTTGACCATGATGTAGTCAATCTGGTTGTGATGCTCCCCACTGGGACTGTGCCATGTCCATCGTCTGGATTTTTTGTGAAGACCAAGCGTATTCCCAGTATCACCTAGTTGTATCTGGCAAACTCCAAGAGTCTCTGACCCCTATTACTTGTCTCATTGTTGCAGTGGGGTCCACCTGTGTCTTTCCAACTGTGGTGCGTATCTTGGCCAACCTTGGCATTCCAATCGCCTTGCACTATGACTATGTCCTTCTTCGGTACTTAGTCAAGGACAGCCTGTAGATGTTAATAAAATCATCGACTTCGCTGTCGGCATTGTCTGATGATGGGGCTTAGGCCTGGATGATGGTGATGTTGAAAGCGGCGGCTCTCAAAAGGGTGGTTATGAGTCTACTGGAGACTGGGCGGCAACCCATGATAGTGGCTAGAATGTCTTTGTTGACCAAGAATCCAACGCCGTGTTCGTACCTGTCTTCTCTCCCGCTGAAATAAAGCTTGTGGCCTTTGTCGATCTTTGTTTCACCTAGGCCTTTCCAGCGCAGTTTGCTGATACCTAAAATGTTCCATCGATAGTGGTCCAATGAGGGGCCAGTTCTTCTAATTTTCCATCCGCAGTTAGGTTCCTGACATGCCAGGTTCCTATGATGATGTCTCTCATGCGGATCTTGCTAAGTTGTGCATCAGTAGCACACTTATCACCTCCGTCCTGGTGGCCAACGGAAGGCGCGGTCCTTGGTGACTCTGGCGACGACAGATCCGGTATGGAGTGAGTGGTTTTTTTCATCATACGGGTGTCTTGGGCAAGAAAGACCTGGCAGGACCCAAACCTTTCCAGGCTGTTGGCCACTGCCAAAATCAACGAATACATTGTGGCTCGCCTTGGCCCCGAGCAGGTGGTCGTTGAACCTGTCCATGAGGTTCCTCAGTCCTGGCCGGTGACTTCTGTGTAGAAGACTTTAGCCCAGCGATGCAGTGCTGACATCACCCCTGTTAGTCGCTTCTTTCGACACGCCGGGAAACGTTGGGTCTATTCTGTTCAGTGACCGAACCCGGGTATCAAAGGGTGCTGAAGCTAAACTTAAAGTGAGTCCGAACTCTTGATGAAATGCGAATACACGTGCGAAAATGTCACATCCACACTAAGAGACGTGTATCTGCTTTAAAATAGCCATACATTTATTTCTCTGATATCTGCCAAAACTTGAATTTATACGTCCAATCCGAGCGTTCTATTCTCCGCACACGAATGGGCTCCCTTGTTGTACGTCATCGTGGATATCTGTAGGGCATATATACGCCGCCGGGAGTTAGACTGAGCCGCAGAGTTTACATACTCATAGTTACACGATTAGAATATTATGCAGCAAAGCGCCAAAACACGCAGTCCACGATGACGCATAATTATACACTCGGATTGTACCGGGAGGTGATTTTTCTACAAACTTTACCACGGCTGCATGGCGAGAAGCTGCAAATTTAATTTTATTGCGCTTGTGGGAAAGCGTTCATCGCAATACTGTGGATTAGTAAAATATCCGTGATCATCTACTATCTACTATAAAACGTGTATAAAATGACATCACACTCATGTTTACACTGTTTCCGGAGTAGACGTCAGCAAACTCTTAATACAATGTCTAACGTAAACCGTAAGCTTTCTACTGACACTGAGAACTTTCAAGAGATGAGCTGTTTATGTTCACGATAAATCGAACTGTCCACTCTAAGTCAATGCTTTTTGAAGACTCCAGCAACTCTCTCAAGAGATCAATAATAGCCACTACCAATACCTGGCACTGTATCAGGCACGATAAAAAAAATTCCAACGGGGTCGTGGAAATTTATACTTTATTTTTTTTTTTAAGGTGTCGATTTAGATTTTAACCAGTATTGTATACTTTATAAAGTTTTTAGATTAATATTTTACAGTAAATAACAGGGCGTAGATTATATTGGCGCGTCTGTGCGTTTGTAAAGGATTCTACAATAGTTTGACCCCCATCAACTGCTTGGAGTAGTATATCATCCCAGTTCAACTATCGCCGCTCCTCTATGATGTGTGTGTGGCGGAGTGTGAGTGATTATATATATGATGTTCAACAAGGGAACTGAAGTCTTCTTAAAGAAATATTTCACTAAAAGCAGCGTGAAATTTTATTATTCATATAATGTTAAACGATGTACTTTAAAGAGTTGACAGCGATGGTCTCCGATCTCCTTCAGGGTTCTGAGGAAACGTTTTGAGTTTTCATACGGCAGTAGAGAACTGGTGTCCCCGGGACTGTTTGACAGTCGAGATAATGGAGCCAACCTTTATGAGAAACGGCCATCTCGCACGCCGACAGGACGCAGGAAAGGAGGAGTGCAGAACATCTTCAGAAGAAGGACGAATCATCTCCCCCCCCCCATCCCCCACCCCTCCCCTCCCCAGCTCATTTGCAAGCTAAACTGTGGGCTGTATCTTACGCTAGCATGTCCAATCTTCCAAAAAATATTTCATGTTCTCAGTTCAGCTGTTTCAGTTACTGCACTCAGTTTCATGATAGCATCTTTCTTACTTTAGTAGTTCAGTACTCACAGATCACAAAAATGTATGTTCCTTAGCGTTCAGCTTTATCAATAGCTGCTGCACTTGCAAACTACAGTTCGCGATATTGTGTTTGTTTCATGTTAAATAGTAGCAAGACTAGCAGCAGTAACTGCAACCAGTTATCAGTACTACCAGTTACACAACAACAGCAACAACGACAACAGCATCATCATCATCATCAAAAACTACAACAACAACAACAACTCGATACCTGAAAACATATTTCAAAAGGAAAAACTGCAAAAAATTTTCTTTATACAGAAGTTTGAAAGAAGTCAGTTCGTGTAAAGACTTATGATATTAAGTGATCGTCTTACGGACATAATTTGCAATCGCCCTTTGTAAAAGACTGGATTTTAAAAAATAATGTTTAGAACATAAGCAGCAGAAGGGCATATATTTTAATGAAAGATCCGAAAGTGTCAAACTATAGATGAATCTTTGAATTTGTATTTATTTTAATGTTATTTGATTTTATTTTTGTGTATAATTCATTCGGTATTTTGATTTGGAAAGCCCTTTACTTAAGACCCGACAGAAAATCGTATATTCCTGTTACGTTGAAACGCGAATGGTAGTACGTCGGAAGAAAAAAAATAGATCTAATCGTTTCGTTTTGCAAAGTATTCAATAATGGAGTTTATTTACCTTTGTTTTGAGTTCGCATTGTTGTTAGGAGAGGCTTTGTATAACGTTGATAATTTTCGTTAGTCGATATTGTTGTAGAATTCTCTGGATCGGCTTGTTTACTATCGATCGAAGTTTCTTGATGGACGTAGATAATGGCGAATATTCTGGGACGGGAAATAATTATGTATGACGTAAGACAGTAATGACGAAGTTAGAAGCGATTGGTTAAATTGCGTCAAACGAGATTGATCCAGGTTATTCGGGAGTATCAAGAGACTATTTAAGTGCCGCGCTGTTTCAAAAATAAGATAGTTGATAGTTGTTGATAATGACTTGGAGAGTTGTTGAAAGTTGTTAAGTTGAGTTGAGAATTGTATGCAGTTGTTGATGTGTGCTGAATAAAAGTGGAAAACTTCATACGTCGACTTTGTGACTTGTATGCTGTTTGAGCAGGCTGCGTGGATAAACGAATCTGAGTTACACCTTATCAGGAATTCAGCATTGGGGCTGAATCAGATACTGATAAAGAAAAACACTATCATCGATTCGAGTGTAACAATTCCCTACCTAACCAACCACGCACACACACACACACACTTATCAGTACAACTTCATGTTTTATCAGTACAACTTAACAACAACATACACACACCCACAAAACCACACACACCCACATACACACACACACGCACACACACACACACACGCACACACACACATCTCCCTCCTTTCTGTATATCTGATGTTGTATTTCTGGAATGATTACAGTAACCAGGTTACACAAAGTAAACCACACAATGCCTTGAATAGGAATGTCTCTTTTCTCACTGTTCAGAAACTGAAAATTTCCTCTTTTTTTCTCCTCATGGAGATGTACATGGAAATACAGTGGTGCAAACGTTTCTAGAAATCTACACATGGATTCCATACAGTCATAAGAAAAAACATTCCGCATATGTACAAAAATATCGTACATTATAGTGGTGACATTCTATATGTGAATAAAGATAGCGAATAATATGTATTACATCGTACGCCTCATAATTGCACATAAATAACATCAATAAAAGCGGAGCATACAAACTACCTCCTAGGAATTAATCGCGCATAGTTTAAAGTTGCTGGGTTTCAATGAATAGTTTTATTTTTCGTTATTTTTCGTGACCGCGTGTTTACATGGGAATTTGCTTTGTTGTATCAATAAAAGATGATATAATGCTCAAACCGATAAGAAAGCTTTGATTTCTTTTAGATTTTGTTTTATTGTTGTTATTGTTGTAGTTTTGTATTCCATGTTTTGTTAAAAAACGTGGCAAGGAATGCGCGCGAGTTGACTGAGATGTATCTTGGATCTACACAGTTGGTTGCTCTGGGTTTGTTTGTTCTTTTTTCCGTGGTTTTTGTGTGTGTATGTTTCTTTTAGCCTCAACTTTGTTGCTATTAGTACACAACTAAACAAATGAATGTATTGATTTTTGTTTTAAGCCCCTTTGGCAGAGGTTATGTACTACTTTAATCTTTCTTTTTTTTTTGCTCCAGTGGGTAAACACCCACTACAAATTTTAACAGGATCTGTGACGGTAAAAGTGTTAACTTAGAATTTTTAAATGTCTTGCTTCTTTTTTCACTGTAGGCACACACCTATCTTCGATACAGTAAACGCAGTGCGCAGTAAATATTATGTGAATAAATCGGGTATTGTTTAGTATACTTGCTTGCTATATTCCACATACATAAAGGAATCTGAAAGCCTGCAAAGAGAAGAGCACAAAACCCGGTGTAGCCATTGCCATGCGAGAGTGTTCTAGACGGAAGTAGAACGCTTTCCGGCGCATCCTGCACATCCGGTTTATGGTAAGCCATATTAAGTAGTCTACGGGAGTGACCGTTTGGACTTCCTTACACCCAATGGGGTGTATTGCCAGTTCACAGGAGTTTACAAAACGATAAAGGCGGCAAGGGATGTAATACGAAACCTTTTGAACTAAGCCTCCTAGGGGTACGCTCTTAGCAAGGTGCGCCAATACATCAATGGACCCATTTTGTGTGAGATTAGACCTTGATACGTTGTGTGCATCCATTGTGAGCAAGCGATTCTTCGATCTTGAAACTTCGCGCACGAGAAACGAGGTTAAAGGAACATCGTTACCTTACCTATTAACTATAATTGTCACGTCTTCGTCCGCCCTTATAATTCACATAAACTAGTATCGTACTTGGAGTCATCAAGGGCATTAGAACTTTTCGAAAACCGCCACACATTCGCTCACTGGGCGAAAAACGAGCGAAAATCAAAATAAGAGCATGCGAGCGATAGTTATTTCAAAGCCATTAAAGCAGAATGTAAAGTAGATTAGATCATCAGAAGCCACTCGGAGAGAATGGACACACACCAGCAACCTTCTTATGGTCTGACCCTTCTCTACAAGAATCGACGAGCTCTAGAAAAGCAGATACTGTTAAAATTAGGCCATGCATCGATCGACCAGGTCCTTCTTATCCAGGCAAAGCATGAGAAACTAGTTCAGCTCAGTGGACCTTTTCTTGAAAAAGGAAGAGCATTTTTGTAGGGAGAGCTGGTTGCTTCTGTTCGGTAGATAGACTGTGCTCTTGGTCGTGTCCTCAGTAGCCCCGTCCTGGTGTCTGCGACACAGACTGTGATTAAGGACCTCTCTGAACACGTACATCAAGGGATGATAGATATATCTATGACACCATACACCATTCGCCCGCTTCATTAAAGGGCTGCCGTCCTCTGCTACAGAACTCTCCACCACGTTCCGTTGTCCAAGTTAATTTGTCTGGTCTCCTCTCTGGCTCTCTGGCTCTGTCTTTGTCCGTCGCTCTCTGTCACTGTTTGTCTGTCTGTTTCTCTCTCTCTCTCTGTCACACACACACTGTTACGTTGAAACGCGAAAGATAGTATGTCTGAAACGCGCACGATAGATCTAATCGTTTCGTTTTGCAAAGTATTCAATAATATAGTTTATTTACCTGTGATTTGAGTTTGCATTGTTGTTAAGAGAGGCTTTGTATAACGTTGGTAATTTTTGTTAATCGATATTATTGGAGAATTCTCTAGATTTTGCGTGTTTACTGTCGATAGAAACTTCCCGGTAATTGTAGAAGTTTGAGAACGTTCCTGGAATGTGTAGAGAGATGTATGACGTAAGACAGTGATGGCGAAGTTAAAAGCGATTGGTTAAATTGCGTCATACTCGATCGATCCAGGGTGTTCGGGAGAAGAGAGAGGCTATATAATTATGTGCCGCACTGTTTTGAGAGATAGTTGATAGTTGAGTTGAGTGGAGTTGAGAATTGTATGCAGATGTTGATGTGTGCTGAATAAAAGTGGAAAATTTCATACGAAGACTCAGTGACTTGTATGCTGATTGAACGGGTTATGTGGGTAATCGAATCCGAGCTTACACTCATCAAGAGCATTCACGCATTGGGGCTGAATCTACTACTGATAGAAAAACACCATCATCAAACGGAGTGTAACACACACACACACACACACACACACACACACACACACGCACGCATATACACTTACACATCAATTTTAGATTATTATTGGTATGGAAGAAGATCCGAAATGCACATATTTTCCTGCTGTTTATTTTCTCCATTTCCACTTTCCTTGGGTAGGCCTACTATCTACTAGTACTGTCAGTTCAGTTAGCCCTCCCTGCCCCCCCCCCCCCACCCTCCGTTGGGGTACGGTGGTTTTCTGTATAAAAAGTATCCTCATTTTGTAGAAATGTAGTGCTTTAAATTAAACTGTTTCTGTCATTCTCATTAGTTCTTTCTCGTTCCTAATCTGTTATATTAATCTACTATCTGCTTCGCTAGACCACTTTTTTTTCTTGATAACTCTCCCAAAACTCCTCATCAGTGTATGGGGTCTGTTGGGTCAGCTTGGGGATATTGGACGCTTTCTGAAAAATGGTAATGTAGGCCTTTTATAGGTTATGTGTTTTGTTAATATTTTATAGTGATGTTCATATTCATTTTTTTTTTCAACGGGGGTTCGATAAATTAGAGGGATGCCTTTATTGTAAAGTGACCAGCTGGTGGAATGCCTTCAGTGTTACCATTAGGGTTGTTTCAGCATATCTTTTATACGTATCAGGGGTGAGCCCTCTTTCAACCAAGTTGTGGTCCAGATTCGGCTCTTTGCAATCCGCTGGACCCCATAAACAATGACTAAGTTCAGTAGACCTACATTGTTCATATCGTGTACTATGCATGTGTTGGCACCACGATGTAATTTATCTGTGAGACAATGAAGTTCGGTACTCGTGTTCGATGACGAGCTCCAGGCTTTACCCATAAAATATTATGGTGATTATTTTTTTTTTAATAATTATGGTTGAGAATGTACGCGATACCAAACGGTCCAAAACAGAATCGGCGAGCGATACATTTACTTTGGGTACAGAAAACGAGTGAGACATGAGCAAAATATAATCACAAATACACACACCCACACACACCCACACACATCCACACCCACACACACACACACGCACACACACACACCCACACACAATTCCATTCCATATAAAAAGAGTTTCATTTATTTGCCCCAATTATTCCCGCGCTTGAAACATAGGAAAATTCAGCCACAGACAAGCTTTAAAAGATGAGTGAGAGAGGATTGGTCCTTGATAAGGGAGGACCCAAGGTCGAAATTTAAACTTAAAGATAGTGTTTGAAACATAATGGACATTGTCTCTGAACAAATGTCTATTGTCTCTATTTTAAGCGTCTTTCTAGGTCAGCGAAGCATCTCACACCAGGAACTAGACAGAATTGGGTTTGCAGAGGGGTGAATGCGCGCGTGTGACGTAGACTATCATCCTATGTGTGTGGAGTGAGGGGAACTGCCGTTGAAGAACTGGCAACTGAACGGAAACTAGCTGAAAATTAACGAGATTTCAGCTGAGTAGCCAATCAAGTCGTTTTTCCATCGAGTTTTCCGAGGCAATTGTGACCACAGCCATCTTCCCCTCATTTATCTTACATCTACTCCCTCATTTATCTTACATCGCCACCCAGCGATCCGTTTTACATCGCTCTGTCACTTCAATCTTTCTTGCTTCGTCAGTACCCCTCTTCTTCCAGTCTTTCTGTCTCTTCATGCAAGGCCTCTTCTTCAATTCTTTTTTTTTTTTAATCTCTTCTCTTCTCTTCTCTTCGATAGCCCTTCGTCGAGCCTTTCTCGCCATTTTCGAATTTCAAAATGATAGATAGATTGTTTCTTATCTCGTGTCTGTGAAGTTCCCGGACTTGTTTCAGTCGTTTTGTATAAAACTATCCCATCCCTAGCAATCAATCACTCTGTATTATGTAGGCATGGCATCCTATCGACATAACGTTCTGCCACAGGCGCATTAACCAAGAAGACTGGGTAGCAAAGAATTGGTGGATTATCGTTAGCATGGAGGTCCCATGTAAGCCTATTAATAAAACACTACTGCTACCGCTACTCTATGGGGAATGCACTATTTATTTATTTATTTATTTATTTAATCACTTTATATCGCGCTTTTCCAGCTCAAGTGCCGCTCAAGGCGCTGTCCGATAAAGGATCTAACTTGAGGCGCCCACTTGCAGCCTTTGGGCGCATAGTCTGACGTCCATACTATTGAGCACAATCTTGAGCGACCGTGGATGGGGAAAAAGGACCTAGTGCGTGCTAGGTGTATTTGTGTAGCCGGCACTCACCGGTCGAGGACATGAGCGTCAGGATCTTTAAAGTCCATGTTATGGAATGCGTGCGTGCACAGACCAGACCTCGGTTTATACTCTCATCCGAAAAAGTAAGGGCGCGGTATCTCTTTTATTTATTTATTTATTTATTTATTTATTTATTTTGCTACCGAGATCCATTGTACTTGGTTGATGTCCCCCTGTGGTTCTGTCCAAGCATCGTTTTGTAACACTATTTGCAAATTGTGCTACCTTTCTCGTTTCTATTGAAACTTTTAGAGGTGGAATCCCATGCACAGCTAATACACCGCTGAAAATTTTGTCTCCTTGGAAATTTTGTTTGGTGATAATGGCCGGTGTGTGAGTGTCCGAGTGCGAGCCCGATTGTATATGCTTGTTTATACGTGTGAACCCTGTGGATTCGGGCACTGAATAGAATAGACCAAACGTTTCCCGGCGTGTCGTAAGAGGCGACTAACAGGGATGATGTCAGCACGGCATCACTGGGCGAAAGTCTTCTACATAGAAGTCACCGGCTAGGACAAGGGAACCTCATGTACTACAGGTTCAACGACCACGTGCTCGGGGCCAAAGCGAGTCACACTGTATTCGTGGATATCGGCTGCGGCCAACAGCCTGAAGAGGACTGGGCCCTGCCAGGTCTTTTTTGTTGAAGACACACTGCATGATGAAAAGAACCACTCCCTCCATACCTTGATGGATCTGTCGTCTCCAGGGTCACCAAAGGCCGCGCCTTCCGTTGGCCACCAGGACGGAGGTGATAAGTGTGCTACTGATGGACAACTTAGCAAGATCCGCGCGAGAAACAACATCGTCATAGGAACCTGGAATGTCAAGAACAAGCAGGATTCAGGGCAGAGCGAAGTACCACTGAACAGATTTTCAACCTCAGAATAATCTGCGAGAAATATCTACAGCACCAACAACGTCTATATCATGTGATCGTAGACTTCAAGAAGGCGTTTGACCGAGTCTGGCATGCAGCTCTGTGGGCAACCATGAGAGTGTACAACATCAGCCCTAAAATTATGGAAGTGATCAAAAACCTGTATGATAAGTGCAGTCCTCCATAACAGCGCCATCGGAAACTGGTTCAGAACAACAATCGATGTCCGTCAAGGATGCCTACTCTCTCCAACACTCTTCCACATCTTCCTAGAGCGCATCATGTCAGATGTCCTTGCAGATCACGAAGGCACAGTCAGCATAAGGGGTAGAGCAGATGATATTGATGGATTGGCTGGAGAGGAACAAGAACTTGAACAGCTGGTACAAAGACTTGACACCACCTCCAGAGCCTATGGAATGGAAATGTGGAGAGAAGACTAAAATGATTACCAACAACACCAATGGCATCAACAAGGACATCAAAGTCCAAGGCCAAGTACAGTGCATAGCTTCAAATATTTAGGAGCCATTGTATCAGACAATGGGTCCCGACAGGAAGTCCTCTCCAGGACCGCACAAACAACTGTTGCCCTGGCAAGGTTGGAGCCCATTTGGAAAGACAGGACCATTAGTCTACATTCCAAGGTAAGACTGCTGCGCTCCCTTGTCATCACCATCTTCCTATACGAAACATGGACACTCACAGCAGATTTACAACGAAGAATGCAAAGCATGGAGATGAGGTGCTACAGAAGACTTCTGGGCATTTCTCATACCTAGCACATCACCAACG
The DNA here is from genome assembly GCA_036898135.1 of Oncomelania hupensis. Taxonomy (NCBI): domain Eukaryota; kingdom Metazoa; phylum Mollusca; class Gastropoda; order Littorinimorpha; family Pomatiopsidae; genus Oncomelania; species Oncomelania hupensis. The sequence continues at coordinate 28,816,313 of CM072512.1, forward strand.
ACGAAGTCCGATAAACCATCACACAAGCCATTGGACAACACGATGACCTGCTCACAGTGGTGCAGGAACTGAAACTCCATTGGTATGGCCACGTCACCAGATCATCAGGCCTTGCAAAGAACATCCTGCAAGGCACAGTGCAAGGAGGTATAAGAAGAGGAAGACCGAAAAAGAAGTGGGAGGACAACATTCGAGAATAACGGACTTTAAAGATTCTGACGCTCATGTCATAGACGGGTGAGTGCCGGTGACAAGAACACACCCAGCATGCACCTAGGTCCTTCTCCCCCATCCCTCGCTGCCCAGGATTGTGCTCAGTTGTCCGGGCGTCAGACCATGCGCCCAAAGGCTGCGGGTGGGCGTCTCGGGCGGCTTGAGTTAGATCCTGTATCGGCCAGCGCCTTGAGCAGCTCTTGAGCTGGAAAAGCGCTATATAAGAACGATTAAATAAATAAATAAATGGACTGGCTTGACACTGAGCGAAGCTATGAGGGTTAAGTTGCTGAGGACAGAGAAAGATGGAGTTTATATATATATATATATATATATATATATATATATATATATATATATATATATATATATATATATATATATATATATATATATATATATATATATATATATATATATATATATATATATATATATATATATATATATATATATTGCTTTGTAAATGGGGGTTCGACAAATTAGAATATAGCCTCGGCGTCCCCTGCGTGGGATATCTTGGAGTGCCTTCAGTGTTACCACTAGGGTTGTTTCGGCAGATCTTTTATGCGGATCAGGGGTGAGTTCTCTTTCAGCGAAGTTGTGGTCTTAATTTTGTGGTCCTGATTCGGCTCTTTGCAGTCCGCTGGACCCTGTAAGCAATGAATAACTAACTATGCGCAAGCGCAAGTGCACCTTTCCTAAATAAGCCTAATATTTATATTTCCCGTGAAACGCTTCTTCCCCTTAAGTTTGTGAGCGAGTCACAGTCATGCATGACCATTGCTCGTTCAATGCGCAGCTCTCGCGAACCGCTCTTTTGGTAATGCGCAATAGATAGGCAAATCAGACGCCTTCCCAACAACGTTAGAGAGATTCGCGTGATCGAATGCTTAGTTTGGGACTTGTTATTTACTACAACCCAGCTTATTAGCTACATCCCCACCCTCATTTCCCCCACCCCTTCCCCGCTCTTATTTTAAAACGACACAACTTTTTCAGTCCCAAAAAAAGTTGTGTGTGTGTCTGCTGGAGACATCAGTCACGTCGTTGATACATTGTCCTTTTAGGTGAAGTCCATCCCCACCTTCACTCAGCTATATTTTTTGCTGTTGCCGATGCACTTTTGTTGTTGTTGTTGTTGTTGTTGTTGTTGTTGTTGTTGTTTTCCTCCTTCTCCTTCGTCTCTTCTTCTTCTTCTTCTTCTTCTTCTTCTTTACTTACTCTTTTGTCTTTTTTTTTCTTTCGCTCCTCTTCCTAATCCTCAGTTTGTTCTTCTATTCCTTCTTTTCTTCTATTTCTCATATCCTTTTTCTCCTTCCTCCTCATCATTTTTTCCTCCTTTGCTTCTTCTTATTTTCAAACTCTTGCAATAGAAGTGCACTTTCTCTGGCGGCCGTCTCTAAACGTATTATCCAAGCCAAAAACTTCGGCGATGTACTTGCGTGCGCATTTTTTTTTGGGGGGTGGGTGTGTGGGGGTGGGTGTTTGGGGGTGGGGGAGTTTTCTGGGTTGTTCTCCTGTACTCCCCACAAACTCCTGCTTCCAACCCTCTCTCGGTCTCTCTATCTCTCACTTTCTCTGACTCTCTGTCTCCTTGTCTCTGTCTCTCTGTCTGTCTGTCTGTCTGTCTGTCTGTCTGTCTCTCTCTCTCTCTCTCTCTCTCTCTCTCTCTCTCTCTCTCTCTCTCTCTCTCTCTCACATTAATACACTCTCTTTGCCTCAGTTTACGTGCAATATTTTTAATCTCCATGACAAATATCATTACTAACATTTTTACACTTTTTACACATTTTCATTCCCATTTCAATGTTGCATTTACGGAGAATCTGACATATTTAATAATTTTGTTGTTTTTAATACATAATTAGCATGCGTTTTCTATCAAAAGCCTTAAAATTAATTCAGTTTATTGTCTCATATACACACACATAAACACACACAAACACACACACCCATACACATACAAACTCGTGTATACTTCCTACACACATCTCTCTCTCTCACACACACATACACACACTCACTCTCTCTCTCTCACACACACATACACACACACATACACACACACACTCACACGCTGTATGCAAATATAGGTAATATGTCGTCAGCCCACGGGAAATGAGAAAAAATGTTTGTGTCACGCGTCTCGTGCCTTGTTTTTCCACAACACTAGCACTTCTATGCCCCCTGTTCTGACAAACCAAGATACTAAACTGTTATCCTCTTTGAACTTATTTATCATTAGGAAAGATCGCTTTATTAATACTTACTATGTGTGTAAGGCGTGGATGACGACGTTAGGTTAATAGAACTGACGATAGCATTTTGCACACAGAAAACAAGAAGGTTTTGAGCAATCTTTTTCGAGGTAAAGCATCATCGAGGTCGGTTACCGATTTGGATGGAATATTGAACGGCTGAAAGAGCGAAACAACGCACGCAACTCCGGTCAACTCAAATGTAAAGGGGTGCGTGACTTTATTTATAACAAGAGAAGGTAAAGTGCGCAGGAATAGCTCAGTCGTCAGAGCGCTCGACTTGTGTACGCGCTCCCCGGCGACGTGGGTTCGAATCCTGACTTCAGCAAACTATTTTGTGATTGCTGGATAGTAGTGGCCAGCGCTTTGAGAAGCTCTCTGAGCTTATAAGTGCGCTATATAAGAGAAATCTTTTTCTTTTTTTAAGTCACAGAGGAGAGGAGATGGGCAATACCCTCATGAAGCTGGTTATGAGAAAAGAGATGTCCATCAAGGGCTTACAACTGACAGGCTACGTGAAAACTTCTATGTTTATCTTATAATGGAGAAGTGGATCAGTCCACATAGGGAGAAAAGATCATTCTCATACGATCACACATCAGAATCAGAATCAGAATCAGAATCAGAATCTTTATTGTCCCCATGAAAACACAAGGAAATGTGTGTGCGGCGTACACTTCATGAAAACAACGGCACAAAAGCAATAAAACACAAAAGACTTCAGGGATTAAAACAATACACCCCAAAGAACAGAAAAGCAGTTGTACACAACATGAATGTAGCTTATGAAATAATAAAAGTCATGCATCCTACTTTCTAACCCCTAACACAAAACACCCACCTACACACACACCCACACACACCAGAAGTTAAAAAGTTACCGGTACAGTATTTAATGCAGACTGTCACTGGCCTGTGGCCGGACCAGTAATGACGTCACTTCTAACCTAGTTACAGTGTTCTAAACACACAACGGGAGTTGTGCTAAGTCTGTGTTTATTTCAGTTCAGTGCAGATCAACTGCAATTCCTGGATATTATTTTTATACGTACACAGCAGGACCCAAGAAACAAAGACCTGAATTTCCAAGCAGTATACATGTTTTTGATATTATGAACCAGACTGCCATGCAAGGAGAAACTGGGTCAGTACAGGGTTCTGATGATTAACTTTGCACAGACTAAGTATGGTTATGCATATGAATCTCTTAAAAACTAGACGACTAAAATCTATTGCTCTAAAGTAAATTACATAGAATCACGCTGGATCCAGCTGATAATAAAAGAGTCAAGCTACAAAGAGGTAAGTAATAAATGCTTCAACCTACAAATTTTCCTCCACATGCAGGTTTATTATAGCTAAAATAAACAAAACAAAACAAAACAATACTTGTACAACCACTCCTACAGGCATACACTCATGCACACACATGAATACACCCCACCACTACTGTTAATAACAATAATCACAGTCGGATTATGACATATAAAATGATATTGCATCCAATCTAACAATCATTATCACAGTTCTTGATGATTAAGAGTCAGTCCAAGACGATGATGATGATGGTGATGGTATGTAAATACATGTTCACATTGACAGCAGTGATGGGAATGACAACAACAGGAAAAGGTAATCATAGCACATTGCACGGGCTGTTTTTAATTATTTGCAAAGAACCAATTTATGTACTAATACTGTTGAGATAGCCAATAATGGTAATTACTACTAGTGTTGTTGTTGTTGTTGTTGTTGTTGTTGTTGTTGATGATGATGATGATGATGATGATGATGATGATGATGATGATGATGAGGATGAAGATGAGACTGCCAAGGATGAAAGGCCATTTGTATTTCTCTTAACAATGTCCTAATAAACATAGCAGTGAAATAAACAACAGACAAGTTTCAATTTCAATTTCAATTTGAATCAGAAAATAGCAGCATCTGGAACATAAATTTGTGTACATATAACTGCTGCAAATTCATATTATTTTTGACAGTGACAGAATTTTGTTTTTGATTGATATAAAGTACAAATGGTAATCTGATGAATAAAATTGATAAGCAACAAGATTGATATAAATAATGATGACAATGGGGATGGTGATAATGATGATGTTGATAACGAGGATGATGGTCCTGGCAAAGGTGATTCAGGTACTCCTTTTGTATCCAAGCTAATTTTTCTACCTGGTGATTGATAATGATAGTACACAGTTAATCCATTCACTGCCATCCATCCTGGGTAACAACCATCCACTATTCTGAGCCTCGTCGTCCTCTATTGTTGAAAGTGCGGATTGCTGTTGGAAGGAAAGAGTCTCTAAAGCGACATGTTCTACACCGCATGGACAGCATACGCCCTGATCCGCGTTTTGAAATGCAGGCAGAGACAGCATCATGCAGTGGATGACTTGAATCCTGCTTGATTTTCTCTAGCTTCTTCACTGCAGTCTGGTCGAACAATGTTGCTAGCTGCCTTGTGTCCTTCCCCATCAGCGTTGACGCCACAGCAGTGATTCTATCCAGTCTGTCCGTGTCGGCTTTCTTGGCAGAGCTGTAGTAGCACAGCTGGTTGTAAAGCACAACACTCTCAATGACAGACTGGTAGAATAGATACAGGATTGTGCTGTTGACCCTGAACTGCTTCAGTTTCCTGAGGAAGAACAGCCGCTGATTCGCCTTCTTATAGCAGGCGTCAATGTTGTCTGTCCATGCCAGTGTGTCATCAATGGTTGTCCCGAGGTACTTGTACTTTGATACTCTGCGGACCTCTTCACCCTTGATAACAAGCGGTTCGATGCTATTGGACTGTCGACGGAAGTCAACCACCATCTCTTCCGTCTTTGTAATGTTGAGTTCCAGGTAGTTGCGGTCACACCAAGCCACCAGCTCATCAACTGCTGCTCTGTATGAAGCTTCATCACTGCTGATCAGACCAGTGAGTGATGTATCATCAGCAAACTTCACCTGGATGTTGCTTAGGTCAAAGGACTGGCAGTCGGCGGTGTATGTGGTGAACAGGATCGGTGATAATACACAACCTTGTGGAGCACCGGTGTTGGTCACCAGAACTGACGACAGAGTGCCTCCAACCCGAACCTGCTGTCGACGCCCAGTCATAAAGCTGTAAATCCATGAAACCAGCATCGGACTGACTGACATGGCCAACAGCTTCTCAATGAGTAGGTGGGGCTGAATAGTGTTGAAGGCACTCGAGAAGTCGAGGAATAGGATTCTGGCATAGGACCCAGGCCTATCAAGGTGTTGGCAGAGATGGTGCAGGAGTGTGAGGATGGCATCTTCTGTGTTGCGTCCTTTGCAGTACGCAAACTGCATGGGATCTTGGTGTTGTTCGGTTTCCTGCCGCAGGTGTTTCAAAACAACTCTCTCCATGCACTTCATGGGTATTGATGTCAGAGCCACTGGCCGGTAATCATTGAGCTGAGTCGGCGACTTCTTCTTCGGCACAGGAACTATGGTTGACGTCTTCCAGAGTTGTGGAACACTGCCTTCATCGAAAGAGCGTTGAAAGAGCATAGTGAACACCGGTGCCAGAGAAATGTAGCACTCCCTCAGTGTCTTGCCACTGACTGCATCAGGACCTGCAGCACTGTGAGGGTTAAGGTTTTTGAATATATTCTTAATCTCTTGTTCACTTACAGTGAAGGACGTGCGTGGGAGTTCATGTACCTTGGCCATGGCCTGATGCTGTTCAGCACTGAAGTTGTGCTTGTCAAAGCGAGTGTAGAAAGTATTCAGCTCGTTTGCCAATACTCCTTCTTCATCAGCTGACAAATTACCACCCTTGGATTTATAGCCAGTTATGGTTTTGATGTTTTGCCAGTACTGCTTGGAGTTGCCCTTCTTGAAGTTTCCTTCCAGCTTTGAAGCATACTTCTTACGCTCAGTTCTTATCTTGGCGTCAATCTTCTTTTGGATAGACTTCATCCTGGTCTTATCGCCCTCCTTCAGCGCAACCTGTCTCTCCAGGAGATGGTGTTTAAGCTCTGTGGTCACCCATGGCTTAGAGTTGGGGTAAACTTTTACCTCTTTGGCTTCCACAGTCAGATCAACGCAGAAGTTGATGTAGTCGGAGATGGCTTCATCAAGGGAGCTCCCCTCGAAGAAGACGCTCCAGACTGTGCAGTCAAAACAACCGTTGAGTGCTTCGATTGATTCTTCCTTCCACACCTTGACCGTCCTGACCGTGGGCTTGATGCGTTTCAGCTTCTGCTTGTATACTGGAGTTAGGTGCACCATACTGTGGATAGACCGCCCCATGTTAGGCAACACGTGAGATTTGAAAGCGCCTGGGATGTTGCCATAACATAAGTCAATCATACTGTCGCCACAGGTGGTGCAAGTCACATACTGTTTGAATGTGGGCAGGGTCTTCTTCAAGGGACAATGGTTGAAATCGCCCAAGATGAACGATGGGGCATCGGGTGAGAGGGAAGACAACTGGTGGATAACCTGGCTCACCTTTTCTGCTGCCAATTTTGCATTAGCTTTGGGGTGAATGTATGCAACAGTCACAAAGATTTGGTTAAACTCTCTTGGTAAATAAAATGGGCGCAGTGCCACGCTCAAGAGTTCAATATCTTGGCTGCAGTAGCTTTCTTTCACTGTGATGTTGCTGCACCAACGACTGTTGACGAGTATACACACACCGCCACCACGAGTCTTGCCAGTTTCTTCCACAGTCCTGTCACGCCTGTACACGGTAAAACCTCGGACATCGGGGTCTGCATGACATTCTTTCAGCCACGTTTCAGTCAGACATATAATGTTTGCTTCACGATATTCATGCATAAACTTGCAGCACGCCTCCAGCTCGTCGCCTTTGTTGCCCAGAGACTGGACATTTCCAAAAACGATAGAAGGTAGTGGTAGCCTGTACTTACGGCGGCGCATGCGGATAACCACACCTCCTCTTCTCCCTCTCTTTCTCGGACGAAGTGAACGAAGCACAGCATCTTGCAGAAATGTAAAATCAATAGTTGATGCAAGTGGGGAGAGCTTGCGTAGGCTCAACAGAAAGTCACGGCTGTATTTCATGTTTCAACATGGCGTGCTGTTAATAGTAAGGAAATTAATAAAGCGATTTTTTTCCTAATGATAAGTAAGTTCAAAGAGGATAACAGTTTAGTATCTTGGTTTGCCAGAACAGGGGGCATGGAAGTGCTAGTGTTGTGGAAAAACAAGGCACGAGACGCGTGACACAAACATTTTTTCTCATTTCCCTTGGGCTGACGACATATTACCTATATTTGCATACAGTGTGTGAGTGTGTGTGTGTGTGTGTGTGTGTGTGTGTGTGTGTGGGTGTGTGTGTGGGTGTGTGGGTGTGGGTGTGTGTGTGTGTGGGTGTGTGTGTGTGTGTGTGTGTTTGGCTGTACTTTCTCTGGTTATAAATAAAGTCGCGCCCCTTCACATTTGAGTTGACCGGAGTGGCGTGCGTTGTTTCGTTCTTTCAGCCGCTCAATATTCCATCCAAGTTGGTAACCGACCTCGACGATGCTTTACCTCGAAAAAGATTGCTCAAAACCTTCTAGTTCCATGCGTGCAAAAGCCTCTCGTAAGTTTTATCAACCGAACATCATCATCCACGCTTTATTAGCTATTCTTTTTTCTTTTCTTTTCTTTTTTTTTTTAAAAAAAAAATACAGGCGATGTGTTTGCTTTTCTTGCTATAGAAACTCCAACGTCGTTTGCGCAAGTTTTCCTTCGTTGGTGGTTCTAGTACTACTAAGCACCGCTCTGGCTATCACGACAACCAACATCCTGTCTAAATAGGTTTCTTTGGGGTTCTGCCCATGGCGACCTAGATGCTGATTTCTATATGATTTTTTCGCCGAATTTTTTTGTTTTTCTCTTCCCTTTCCATTTCAGGGAGAAGATCCTTTCTTTTATCTTCCCTGTTTCATTGCCTCATTGCAACGATCCCGTTCTGTGTTTATATGGTCATATTTCATGCGTCATGGCCGTGCAAACAACATCTCTCTGGGGAGTCGTGCACGACCATCCTTTATCTACTGATTGCTGCCCACAGAACGAATGACCTCGCCTTCTCGTGATGAGCTCGTAAAACCAAATTGTCAACAAATAACCCATTCAGAGTAGTCAGATACTCCCCTCGTTCGCAGCTCTTCAGTGGCCATGGCCAAGTGCTGACGTTCTAGATGCTCTATGAGCGAATAGCCCATAATTGTATTTTTTTCGGCCTTTCACAATGGCAAAAGTGGAACGAGGAAATGCCAAGCAAGAGAATGCAATAGGGCAATAATAACGTGATACAAGCTGAAATCAACTCTACAGCTGCAACGGAGGAGTAGGAAAAAGAACCACGAAAATGCAAATTATATATGCGTGGCTCTCAGTTCTTTTTATTTTTCGAATTGCTACTTTATCAAAGCTTTTGTATCACATGGTACGCCCCATACCTTTTCTATGATGCAGAAAGGGTTGGTTGTTGGTTGGGTTTTTCAGCGGCGGTAAGCCTGTCGGCATCAGTTTTCATAAAGTGTTCCAAAAACTCCCCAGGCACGTAGTTTCTAATTTGTTTATTGCTTCCCAGTTCAACCCTCAGCGTCCCACATGTACATGAACTTGAAATGATGTCTTTATTTTCCACGTAGAGCAGAAAGGTCAACCAATAATTCCACCCACCCCCACCCCGCCCACTCACCACCCTCCCTTCTCCCCCCACAACTTCACTCCATTCTCAAACATCATCCCTCATCTTGATCAAGCGGTACTGCACTTCTACAGAAAAACATGCGCAATTCGAAGATCTTTATTTTTAATCAAAATATTTTCTATATACATAAATAAATATATATCGATGTGTTTTGTGAAGAACGTGACATTGCTTGGAGAATATCCAAAAAAGCTTTTTAGGTTCACTTTAGCTGTAGGCTGGACTTTCTAATGCATAACATAAACAAGAGAAATGATAATAAAGTGAGGTACACGGACTCGTGGCAAAATGTTGCGCCTTTGTTTTTTTAAATTAGCTTTTCGATCATGTTCTGACGTGTTCTTGAAAGTCTCTTCGGATGTCCCGGCGTCGTAACTTTGTTGTATCCATTACTGTAGCAGCCTTTTTTTCTATTTTATATTATTGCCCATCTTGATTTCTTTAGCCCTTGAGTGCGTTAGATTCCCTGGCGAGCAAAGACGGCAAGGCAGCATGAAATTGGAGTGCAGCATGCACTGATCAAACTCTTCTTCTTTTTTTTTTTACATTTAGAAACTGAAACCAGAGCAAAGGCACCCACAATAGTGCAACCGATCAAAGATGGATGTGTCCCACTGCATGTATTGATAGCTTCTGTTGGCTTACAAACTTTACATGATGTAACGTACGTTTTGTTTTGTTTGGGTTGGTTTGGTTGATCAGTTCTTGATTTATTAACCCTCTGTTTCCTATGGGCAAAAACGGAATCAGTGATCCCTGGGGTTATGCTGTGCTCCAACTTGCAGCAAATGCGCATCTGTGGGAAACGTAAGGCCAGTTTGTCTTTGCTTCAGAAAGGCGTATTTCGTTGCTGAAATTATGCATCCCACATTGTCTGTCAAATACAGCAAATTCTTGTAGAAGATATAGACTAATCATTGCGACACGAGACTGTTCCATTGCAGATTTGCCTTGCATTGCCTTGCCTTCCTTGCCTTGCCTTAAAAATAATTAAGGGATCCAGTATTTTGTTTATATGTTCAGCACCTGGAATTGCTGTTGAACTGACAAGTGCGCAATATGATAACTTTTTTGTGTGTGAATATGTGAAAAACTGATCGTTAAATATTGAATTGTGTTTCAGGGTGGCAGCTGGGAGCACTGATGTGTAAGGCAGCCCCCTATCTACAAGGCGTCGCAGTCTGTGCCTCCGTCAACACTCTCGCTGCCATTGCCCTAGATAGGTGAGCTACTGTGACGTTCTCAGCATGATCTATAGTACAGATTGTCGCTAAATGCTAACGACAGTATGTAGCTTTTGTCAGTCAAAAATTGTGTTGTTGTTGTTGTTGTTGTTGTTGTTGTTGTTATTTTTAAATTACCCCACAAATGATGTTTATGGCAAGTGACTGATTCGCTGGCATTGCATTATTCCATAGTCAATCACACACTGTCGACTTCGCATCTGAGTTGTAAATTCTTAAGCCATTATATACTGATGCTTCGCGCTTGAGTTTTGAATTCTTAAACCATTATGTAGGTCTTCTGACGCTCAGCACTTGAGCTGTACATTGTTAAGCCATTAATTATATACTGACGCTCGGGGTTTGAGTTGTAAACTCTTAAAGCATTATGACGACTACGCATTTACGTTTGTCAAATCTTGACCGCACGCACACAACACACCCACACACACACACACACACACACACACACACACACACACACCCACCCACACACACGCACACACACACACTAAGCACTAAGCACTTTTGCAGGCCAGTTAGCATCTTTTCGGCAGTGATTCATGAAGGACCGAAAATTGTATATCGGGGTGGTGCAAACAACCAGTCTATCTGCTAATGTCTGGTCCTGGTTCAAACGGTGCACTGGAATATCGAGGGATGGCAAAATAAATTAAACACAAGAGCAACGCGCCGGGGGACATCCGTCGCAGCTGCATTCCAACACAAAATCGGAACTTGTCAAACGCAGGCTACAAAAACTTAACCCGCGTCAGATTTATCATGCAATGTTTGTGGATGAAAATGTTGCTTTCTTCTCTCTTTTAACTTAATACCTCTTAAATGGATTCAATTGATAGACTGGTTATTTAAATTAAAAGGAATCCACCTGCTGATAGGATGATTAATTATGTTGGTTGCCAAAGGCAAATGTATTAGTTTTATCGGACAATAAAGTTGTATTGTGTTTATGATTAAGTAGAAGACGTAAAATAAGGAAATGAATGTAACGCAATGTACGCGGTTGATGCAGTTAACTCGACACCCACGCGTTAGAAGCGGAAGGAAATGTAAAAGGAAATAAGATCAAAGACCTTGATATATAAAGACATGCCATGAGGCCCACTTCAACAGAGTTTACATGTAAAACAGCGATCCTAGCGGTAGAACTGTTTCTATGTCAAGGGAGGTAATACGCGTTCAATAAACAACTGTGTCGGCAAGGTCTACAGTCGATGCAAAAGCTCTTTTATTTCACAGTTTTCTTTGTTTTGCGTAATTAAAATAAATAAATAAATAAATAAATAAATAAAAGTAGTTTGTTATATTAAAATATATACTACTTTAAAAACAGTCAAGCTGATCTCATGCTGATAAACAAAAGAAGTAAGTTTGCATGCTACTTTCCTACTTTGATAAGTTCAGCATGCCCCTGCTATCATATTATTTTATCTGGAATATTATCTTTCGTCCCTTATACGCTTCTGTGTCCGGGGACGGTAATCTATTTTAACTAACTAACTATTACTTGCTATAAATGTTTAAATAAGCCTGTAGAAATTTTAGAGTTTTAACTCTTTGAGTACTATATTTTATAACAAACTGAAATGTAATGTAAACACCGAATGTCCTGTAAAACGTGGACAGAGAGAGTGCATCTTCTCCGCCATCTCAGTAGTTTTTCTGTTAGCTCAGATATACTTAGTCGATTTTATCAGTCATTTATATAAATTTTCTTTTATTTGCTGGTTTCGAAGTTTATCTGTATCTGATGGAAACAGCTTGTCAAGTATCGCTAATCTGTACTCAAAGATTACTGGCTTGAGACATCAAGACCTGAGCAGTTCTATTTTTTTGTGTGTGTAGGTGTGTGTGTGTGTTTGTTTTTCTATGAGCACCACCCCACAATGTGTGCCACCTTGTCGTACTTTCTTCTTAGCGCGCGGCATTTTCCCAAGTGACGACAGTTATTTCGCTAGGTGGCGCTTCTCTAATATCGAAAGTAGCGAACTCCCGGAAGTGGGCCTCATGGCATGTCTTTATATATCAAGGTCTTTGATAAGATGCAGTAACGAAAAGCGTTAACTCCCTTGTTGTAAACAACAAAGCCTGAAGTCTGCAATCTGAACTGAGTTCCTCTCGCGCAATCAGATTGCATTTCGCACGCCGTCAACCCCAAATGAAGCGACTTACACGTACCGGTTGTCACGTGGGGTTTATGGGCTCTGCACAATGGAATTATGGACCCTCACGTTTATTCGGTGGGAACGGCTAGTACGTCACCCTATGAATTACTTTAATAAATTTATTTGTTTAGCTCGTTCTGTGTTAAGGTTGGGATACAGAAATAGATAGAAAAATGGTAAAAGATTACTGTCACACTAGCTTTCACACGGCTATGACTCATATGTAGTCCAGCCACTTGATAACAGTTAAAATCACACATTTATTTCTTCTACTCTATACAAGATTCTCTAAGTACTAATCTAACTTAAAATGTCTCAGTTACTGCTAATAGTTCGATCGCTGATAGTCTATGCAGCTGTTCTATCTTCATCGGGCACTTGCTAGTATATCTCATGTAGATTTGGACTACTGTGGTCCGTTTTACAGTTTCTGAAGAGTTGGACTACTGTGGTCCTGTTATGATCAGTTTAAGTGCACCTTCGCCTTATGCACTTAACTCATGTGTGGGGTGTTCGAAGTCCTTCTGTGAGGTAGCTTCTGGTACACCTTTGTCGTTGTGTAGTTGGGTTCCCTTGCCACGCTGTGGGGTCTGACAGGGTGTTTCTTCGGGTATCTCTTTCCGTCTTGTGCGGTAGAGTCTCCTCGACCAACTAGTCGTTTCTGTGGAGTGGGGCACACAGGATAGCTCGCCTGCTCGTCTGGAATATAAGAGACGAAATTCTGCACAACCCTGAATAATCGGTTTGTGCAGAGCGTCTCACTGAAAGCCAAGTAGCCCTCAGTGATAGCTCCACATCTCTACACATAAGCGACGAACATTCTGCTACTTCCGGGTTCCACTGGAATCTCACTCTAAATTCCTATACATACATAAATATCAATCGTGTCTAACTATACACATACAGAATTAATAATATTATAAACATTCAGTGGTACAGCCACTGGTCTGCAAACATACATATAAGTTAAACAACAGTGGTTCCGTACGGGATACAACATGGCGGCGCAACCGGTCGTGTTTCGCCTCGTGGTCGGCTCTTCCACATGGTCACGCAAATTCGGATTAATAATTCACATTTATGCATAGCAAATTCCACAAACATAATTTCAACAATAATATAAATATATCACGATGAAACAGAAGGGTGTTCATTTACCTGTCTGACAAGTTCAGGCCCGTTGTGACTTGATAGAATTCTATGCTTCTAAGTCCTGCTTCCTGGTCTAAGTGTGTAGAGATTTCTCTAGCTATCTAGCTGTTCACACTTCGGTGTATTCCTCCCAACTGACCAAAACTGTGCGTGGTTTGGACCCAGTCAAACTGGCTCCAACCACTTTGCCTAAGCTCTCCCATTGGTTCCAACGGTCCGATTCAAAACTTAAGTGCTGACGTCACTGCGCTGTGTGTGTGGCTCAGGCTCGCAGTGTGCTGTAATTTAATTGCTGCTGTGTAATAGACTGACTCTCTACTATTACAAAGACTACACAATGCTAAATAGTCAACAAGCAGAGTTAAAACTAGTCCTAACGCGACAGGCTCCCTCAACTGAAAAAAGGCGATGACTACTGGATTCGACCTTTTTCTACTACAGAGCCTAGTTTAACGCTGCACTATCCTAGGGTCCTATTTACAAGCTAAGTAAGTTGCTCTACCTGAGCTGCAATGCTGTGCCAGGTAGCTATGGACTCTAGTGACAGGGTATTACTGGGCGGGGACGAATTCTGGTGCTGTGGCCCTTAGTTGTGTTGGGTGGGCGACAGCTGCTGTGTCCTCCACGAGATGGCGACTGAGGTAGTCGGCTCCGTGGTTTTCCTTGCCGGGGATGTACTCGATTTGGAATGAGTATGCCTGAAGGGTGAGTGCCCATCTCATCAGGCGAGAGTTCAAAGACTTGGAGGCTGCCAGGAACGATAGTGGTTGGTGGTCCACCTGAACTGTGAAGTGGGTCCCATACAGGTAGAGTTGAATTTCTGTATGGCCCAGACTAGTCCAAGACATTCTTTCTCCGACGTGGCGTAGTGGGTCTCGGCGGGTCTCAATTTTCTGCTGGCGTAGGCGACAGGGAATAGCGTCTCTGCATTCTTGGGGTCGCGCTGTAGCAGTACTGCTCCGAGGCCTAAGTCGCTTGCGTCGGTGCGAAGAACGAATGGCTGAGTCAAATCGGGTAGGTGGAGTACTGGCGCCGATGTCATTCTGTCCTTGAGTGTTTGGAATGCTGTCTCGCATTCCGCTGTCCATACGACTTTGTCCGGGGCGATTTTCCGGGTTCCATTTGTCAGTGGTACGGCGATGCTGTTGTAGTTGTGGATGAGCTTCTTCCGCGATGGCGATGGCCATCCATGTGTGTGTGCCGGGGGTCGCTGGTCGGTCCGTGTATTCTTGAGGAGATTGATGTGGTGGTATCGGGCTCTCCCGTTCACCTCTACTTGGTAGACTGTCTTGGATTTCTTGGCAGTCACCCGGTACGGTCCTCTCCAAGCGATGTCCAGCTTGTTGGTTCCACTTGGAAGTAAGAGTAGCACTTGATCGCCGACTTGCAGTTCTCTGTCCTTCGCGTGGCGGTTGTAGTACTTCGCCTGACGGGCTCTTGCCTTCTTCAGTGCTTCACCAGCTTTCTTCCACGTTGCTTTGAGGGTTTCCTGCAGGTCTGCGACGTACTTGGTGGCACCTCTTGGTGTGTCGTCTATCTTGGCTTCCGTCCAACTTCTGCGTAGGGCTTCTAGCGGTCCTGCTAGAGGTCTGCCGAATAGCAAGGTTGACGGGGTGTAGCCTGTGGCTGCATGGGGCGTTTCTCTGTATGCGAACAGTGCCGCATTCACGTAGGTGTCCCACGCTTCTGGATTGTCGTCGGCGACTTTCCTGAGTATGGTGAGAAGGGTTCCATTCAGTCTTTCTACTTGTCCGTTGCTGGCGGGGTGGTATGGTGGTGTGCGAATGTGATGAACTTGTATCAACTCGAACACGTCTTGCATCAGGCGGCCGGTGAACTGAGATCCGTTGTCCGTTCTAATGCTGTCCGGGAATCCGACTCTGGTAAAGATGGCGATGAGTGCATCTGCAATCTTCTTGGTGTCGATCGCTGGCAACGGGACTGCTTCGCACCACATCGTACATGCGTCGACGAGTGTGAGTAGAAATCTGTTCCTCTTCTTGGTCATGGGCAGTGGTCCTACTATGTCTACTGAGACTTGCTGGAATGGCACGCCGACTACTACCGATGGTCCTAAGGTAACTGGTACGGTGTGATGTCGCGGGGAATATCGTTGACATTGGTGGCAAGATTTCACGTAGCGCTTGACATCCTCCGTGATTCCTGGCCAATAGTAGTGTGCGCTGATTCTCTGCACTGTGGCTCCAATTCCCATGTGTCCGCTGAGTGGCATGCTGTGGCCTAATTCTAGTACTTGGGCTCGAAGGGTGGCTGGTAGTACTAGTTGGGTGTGATCTCCATCTCCTTGTCGATGTAGAACTCCCTCTTCCATGTAGAAGTCTCCCTTGTGCGGGGGTGTGTGCGCCTTGGGTAGCTTCTGGAAGCACTTCGCTATCGAGGTGTCTTCTTTCTGTGCTGTTTTGATCTCTTCGAGTCCTGGGTTCGGAGCGAACTCGGGCTGGGGTGGTTGGGTTTTAGCTTGGGCCCTGGTTTGCACTGCAGCTATCTCTACAGTTTTAGGGGGCGTGCCTAAGAACACATACCTACAACCTAGCACTAGATCATACAGGGGTTTCTGTAAAACAGCTGCTTGGATTCGTCCTGTGACGTACCTACTCTCTACTTCT
The DNA here is from genome assembly GCA_036898135.1 of Oncomelania hupensis. Lineage (NCBI taxonomy): Eukaryota > Metazoa > Mollusca > Gastropoda > Littorinimorpha > Pomatiopsidae > Oncomelania > Oncomelania hupensis. Next base: position 28,832,681 of record CM072512.1, read on the forward strand.
ATCCATGCTATTGGGCAAGTAGTTGTCGGTTTCGTCAAGTCTGCTCCTTGTAAGTCGACTGTCTTGTCTGTCAAGTCCGCGCGCGATACAAGAGATTCGCTAACTATCGCGTCGTATGATAGACCTGTGTCATACAGACAGTTCGCTTCTTTTCCGTTGACCTTGACCGTGTCTGTCACCGATGGGTGATCTCCGATTGTGTGTGGCTTGTTACCGCTGCTTTGAGTTAGAACTCTGTGCGCTGGCCGGCTTTCGCGCTCTTCCCTACGTTGTGCGGCCAACTTGAAACATTCTGCGGTGGAGTGATTGTTTCTGTTGCAGAACGAACAATACCGTCTCTGTTCTGCGGGACCTCTTTTCCCGAATTCCGTGTTGGGTCCTTTATTTTGCCCAGGTCTGGGGTTATTCGGCTTATTCGCGGTGTGCTCTTCTCGGTTAGGGCTTCGTTTCTGTGCCTCTTTCCCGTTAGGCTTTAGGTCTCGCCTGAAGCTCTTGGCTTCTCCGTGGGCGGCCACGTACCTATCTGCGACCTTGACCAGATCTTCCAGTCTTTCCGCGCCCTGCTCTACTGAGAATGTTCTCAGCTCGGGGGTCATGGTTTCCCGTAGCTGTTCCCATACTAACAGTTCTGTCAGTCCATCATACGTCTTTGCCGTGGCTGACTGGCTAATCCACTTATCCAGCATTGTGGACAACCGATCCGCGAACTGCGCATAGCTCTCTCCTTTCACTCTCCGGTTGGTGCGGAACTTTTGCCGGTAGCATTCTCCTGTCAGTTCGAATCCCGTTAGGAGTGCCTCTTTTACTTTGTGATAGTCAGTCACTCTGTCAGTCGGTAGCTTACTGTAGATGTCATAAGCCTTTCCTCTAAGCCCTTGACTAAGCTTAAAAGACCAATGAGTGGGATCTAGTTTGTACTCTGTTGCTAGACGCTCAAACCTAGTCAGATAGAGATCTAGACCTTCTTCTCTCTCATTGAATGTTCCCAGTGGGAATGACATTCCTTGTACAGGGTTGGGGGCTACCTCTAGCTGATCTGAGTGGGGAGGGGTTGAGGAAGAACTTGAAGCTCCTGATCCCAATCTTCTTAGCTCTAACTCATGCTGTCTTTCTTTTTCCTTTTCTTCCCTCTCTTTTTCTTTTTCTGCCCTCTCATAATCCCACCTCCTAACTTCTGCATCTCTCTCTGCTGCTACCTTCTTCTGTTCTGCTTCTAGCTCTAATTTCCTTGTTTCTCTCTCTGCCTCTAATTTCTTCTGCTCTGCTTCTAATTTCTTCTGCTCTAGTTCTAATTTCTTTTGCTCTGCTTCTAGTTCCGCTTTTCTCTGTTCTGCTTCGAGTTTCTTCGCCTCTCTCTCTGCTGCTCTCTCTGCCTTAGCTTCCTGTTTCTCTACCTCTGCATTGATATACGCAATTAGGTCTGCCCCTGCTAAGTGTAAAGCTTCTCCTAGTTCCTTGAAACGCAATCTCAAGGCCACGGGGTCCGACATTGTCAAACGTGTCTATGAACAACCTCTGAATCACGTGGAATACCAAAACACTAGCAATATTGCAAGTCAATAACAACAATGCAAAGACAATCAAATTCGTAATCAATAATAGAAGAAAACAAGAGTCAAATGGCATACAACAGTTATTTAAGCAAAACCTGCAAAAGAACAATGCAACATACAGGCACAAAAATAATTGAAGCAAAAAAGTTTTTAACTAAAGAATAGTGCACCACAACTGATCAGTGTTATACTCTTACACTATTCTAAGTTATTCTATTTCTACTGTTATCTAATTTTATTGTACTTAGGTCCGGTTATACCAATTCCTATTATACACAGATCCTGGCAGGCTCGCCAATTAAAGTGTCACGTGGGGTTTATGGGCTCTGCACAATGGAATTATGGACCCTCACGTTTATTCGGTGGGAACGGCTAGTACGTCACCCTATGAATTACTTTAATAAATTTATTTGTTTAGCTCGTTCTGTGTTAAGGTTGGGATACAGAAATAGATAGAAAAATGGTAAAAGATTACTGTCACACTAGCTTTCACACGGCTATGACTCATATGTAGTCCAGCCACTTGATAACAGTTAAAATCACACATTTATTTCTTCTACTCTATACAAGATTCTCTAAGTACTAATCTAACTTAAAATGTCTCAGTTACTGCTAATAGTTCGATCGCTGATAGTCTATGCAGCTGTTCTATCTTCATCGGGCACTTGCTAGTATATCTCATGTAGATTTGGACTACTGTGGTCCGTTTTACAGTTTCTGAAGAGTTGGACTACTGTGGTCCTGTTATGATCAGTTTAAGTGCACCTTCGCCTTATGCACTTAACTCATGTGTGGGGTGTTCGAAGTCCTTCTGTGAGGTAGCTTCTGGTACACCTTTGTCGTTGTGTAGTTGGGTTCCCTTGCCACGCTGTGGGGTCTGACAGGGTGTTTCTTCGGGTATCTCTTTCCGTCTTGTGCGGTAGAGTCTCCTCGACCAACTAGTCGTTTCTGTGGAGTGGGGCACACAGGATAGCTCGCCTGCTCGTCTGGAATATAAGAGACGAAATTCTGCACAACCCTGAATAATCGGTTTGTGCAGAGCGTCTCACTGAAAGCCAAGTAGCCCTCAGTGATAGCTCCACATCTCTACACATAAGCGACGAACATTCTGCTACTTCCGGGTTCCACTGGAATCTCACTCTAAATTCCTATACATACATAAATATCAATCGTGTCTAACTATACACATACAGAATTAATAATATTATAAACATTCAGTGGTACAGCCACTGGTCTGCAAACATACATATAAGTTAAACAACAGTGGTTCCGTACGGGATACAACATGGCGGCGCAACCGGTCGTGTTTCGCCTCGTGGTCGGCTCTTCCACATGGTCACGCAAATTCGGATTAATAATTCACATTTATGCATAGCAAATTCCACAAACATAATTTCAACAATAATATAAATATATCACGATGAAACAGAAGGGTGTTCATTTACCTGTCTGACAAGTTCAGGCCCGTGTTGACTAAATAGAATTCTATGCTTCTAAGTCCTGCTTCCTGGTCTAAGTGTGTAGAGATTTCTCTAGCTATCTAGCTGTTCACACTTCGGTGTATTCCTCCCAACTGACCAAAACTGTGCGTGGTTTGGACCCAGTCAAACTGGCTCCAACCACTTTGCCTAAGCTCTCCCATTGGTTCCAACGGTCCGATTCAAAACTCAAGTGCTGACGTCACTGCGCTGTGTGTGTGGCTCAGGCTCGCAGTGTGCTGTAATTTAATTGCTGCTGTGTAATAGACTGACTCTCTACTATTACAAAGACTACACAATGCTAAATAGTCAACAAGCAGAGTTAAAACTAGTCCTAACGCGACACCGGTCCCCCTTATTCTGCGCACAAGAATTCTGAAGTGATGAAATTCATGATAGGCAGGAAGGATAATGTTGCGTGAGGGCAAACGGTGCAGTCTGGATAAATTCTTTTCCATCTTACTGCATTTTGCTGCCCAATGAGTGATTGGTTATAGATAATATCGTGCAATTCCATATTCAGAGCAGGGGTATGGAGACAAGAGAGAGAGAGAGAGAGAGAGAGAAAGAGAGAGAGGGAGAGAGAGAGAGAGAGAGAGAGAGAGAGAGAGAGAGATATATTTTAATTTTAATTTAATTTTGTTACAGTTATTCTATTTTATTTTGTATAGTGTTAGTTATTTAAATGTGTTTATTACTATATTTATTGTCTTTTTTTTTTCATTGTCTAAATAACATAGGTGGATAATAGGCAATAAATTAGTAACACCCACAGACACGCACACAAACACACACACACGTACACACACACACACACTCTCTCTCTCTCTCTCTCTCTCTCTCTCTCTCTCTCTCTCTCTCTCTCTCTCTCTCAGAACGGCCCTTTAGGATGTGTTAATAAAACCTTCCTTGCCTCCTGTTTTCCAGTCAAAATTTAATCAAGCTCATTGAGCTGTGAAACCGTTCAGCTTGTAGATATCTACAGGATATGGGTCTCTCACAGGCGCTTGTATCAGGACACGCGAGCGCCTATGCCTGTGACGCGTCTCCCTTTGGTTATCTATAATACGTATTATAGATAACCGAAGGGAGACGCGTCACAGGCATAGGCGCTCGTGTGTCCTGATACAAGCGCCTGTGGGGTCTCTGGGTCTTCTTTAGGCTCCTGGGGATTAATTTACGGCGAGGGAGAGTGTCATGCAGATTCAAATTCTTGGCGGTGTAGGCTACTCAGTTTGTAGTTAATATTTGTCTCCAAAGAGTAATGCATACATCATCAACTTCTTTATACACTCTCCCATTTGACTCTTTATCTGTTGGATAGAGTATACTTAATTTATTACTGAAGGCGCGTATTTTCATGAGCGGCCGGTGTCACGTGATCTAACTAAGAGATGCAATCTATAATTTCGTGTATTTTTGTCAAATCTACGCATCGCAGGATGTGTGTCGGATAGCGCAGTGGTTGGAGCACTCGCTAATGTGTCGCAAGTTAAGCACCGTCCAGTGCGGCTAGCACTTGGATGGGTGACCGCAAAACGTGAAGCGACAAATAACAACGCGGGCCCCAGTTGACTCAACTGTGACTGAGTACATACTCTCTTAAGGGTGGGGAAGGTAAAGCAGCGATCGCGAGGGAGAGAGATGGGCATCACCCTCATTACGCTGGCCCAAGATAAGTGTGATCTCCAACATCACGCTCCCCTACGGCCACAAGGCTATGGGACTACCTTTACCTTTACCTTTTACGCATCGCAGATCCCAACAGCAAATCAGATATTAATAGACCCTATCGAAACTATTAATAATATTTCTGGGTACCACCAGGTAGCACCAGCATGGGGATTGCGACAGCCAGCCAACTACTTTCCCTGCCCGTGAATAGAGTTGTGATGGGGAGGCACTGACGGGAAAGAGAAATCGCCCTAGTTTATTGGAAAGCGTTTAAGCGCTCGTGGGGAATAATGAGCTCCGTCAGAAGCGTAAAAGGCATTGAAAACGATGAGTGCTTATCGACCCAATGTGGAAAGGGACAGTAAAAAGTGCAAGAAAAGTGTCTTTGAATGTAGGGAGAAGATCTACAAGACAAGCTTTTAATCCCATATAATATAGACGTAAGCCATGTTTTCAGGGATGAGGGGGAAGAGGGCCTAGACTACATGCACTAAACCGTAAATTTTAAAGAGTTTTGTAGCTTTAAATACAGACAGACAAGTTTTTGGAATTTTGTATCTCTAAATATATCTAAAAATACTTTGAAACAGTCGGGGGAATCAGAACGAGCCAAATTTCGGTCGGTCGGTTAGTCTTTCGGTCGGTCCGTCTGTCGGTCCGTTGGAAGAACCCCTGAACGGATTTTGACCAAATTTCATTAGAACATTACCTATATTAGTGGCCTTTCTCCCCTCTCATAATATTTTGCCCTACCCTAAAGGTCGAGGTCACTGGAGTCATTTTTTTGCTAAACACGTTTTTTTTCTCAGTGTCTCAAAATCGACAAGCGATTTGGTTGAGTTTTAGTATATAGGTACTTCAAATCATGGCCACCTTTCATTATCAGTCCGGTTTGTCAGTCAGTTTGTGCGTCGCTCCGAATTTCACTTATGATGATGATGATGATGATGATGATGATGATGATGATGATGATGATGATGATGATGATGATGATGATGATGTTTAAAACGCATTTTTGGCATTATTTCTAGGGAAAAAAAACTCAAAAAAAATGTTTTTCCTTTGCGAATACTTTAACTACTGCTAAGCATATTAGATCATTCTTATTTATACTTTCTCCAAGGGCAAGGTCATTTAACCTTACCAGATTACAAACACGTTTCGCGCTGTATCTAAAAATTGGATGATACGATTTGGGTCATTTTTTTGGCTTGCTGAGAGTTCAGATCGTGGCCTATCATTCAAATCATCCTTTTGTTTCGTTAAGGAAAAGCCGATTCACAGCACCGTCAAGAAAATTAACACTTTTGAAAATGCGTATTTTTCGGCCATGTGTGTGAGTGTCTGGAAATATATTTGAATGGCCTGCCGTCCTGTTTTTTATAATGAGTATATATATATATATTATATTTATTGGCAGTCTATAGTTTTCTGTGGTGACAACGAGTAAGAAGCGACGACGATAATGACAGCGATGAGGAGGAGGAGAGAGAGAGAGGAAGAGAAGAGAGAGAGAGAGGAGGAGGACGACGACAGCGACGATGACGCTGATGATGATGATGAGGAGGAGGAGGAGGAGCAGGAGGAGGATGTCAACGATGACGACGACGATGATGATGATGATGATGATGGTGATGATGATGATGATGATGATGATGATGTCAACGACGACGACGACGATGATGATGATGATGATGATGATGATGGTGATGATGATGATGATGATGATGATGATGATGATGATGATGATGATGATGATGATGATGATGATGATGATGATGATGATGATGTGCAGGTACCTGGCCATTTGTCACACATTGGGCATGAAGATCAGCAAGAGGAAGTGTAAAGTAATCCTGTTCTTCATCTGGCTGGTGGCTCTCAGCGTCATGGTTCCTTGGCTTATTTTCTTCAAACATGAGGCATGCGGCCTCTTTCTTCTAACTTCCGTTCTTTCTGTCTGTCTTTTTGCCTGTCTATATTTCTGACTTTTAATATTTTGGTCTTCCACCTTACTGTTTGTCTATCTGTGTGTATATTTATGTCTTTCTACTTTTCGGTTTTTCATAAAAGTCAATGAAAAAAAAAAGTTCACTAGACGTTCTCGATTGCTGCTTGTTTCGCTCTAAGTGATGTTACGTCAGAGAGGCATGTTACACTTTTCAGACTAATAGCAAATAAGGCTTCCACACCCGAAGATGCATATCTGTTGCTTATTGCGCGCCGTCTTACTCCCCACAAAATATGGCATCAGAGACTGTGTTGAAACGGTTATGCATGGGAGCTTTCTGGCTATCGGTATAGGCTTATCATAACAATAATTCTCAATTCTTTTTCTGTTTTCTTCAGGAATGGTACAACTCGCGGCAGACGATGCATGTCTGCTACGACGCTTGGCCATCGCTGGACGTGCAGCGTGGCTACTACGTGGGGGTGATGTTCGTGTATTGTTACTCCCTGCCTCTTGCCATGATCACTGTTTGTTACGGCCTTATAGGACTCAAGGTAGGCACGCCCATAAGGAGGGTTGTTAATAATAATAATAATACCGGATGCTAATACGCGCTTTACTTCGAATGATTTCGAACTCAAAGCGCGGCGACCTATACCAACATACACGCTCACGTGCAACAAATATATTACAGACACACAACAAGGACAACAGTATACAAGGCATACACGTGGTGTAAAGGCAGGGAGATCGCTATTAGGAAACTGAAAGTTAAATAGTTTTTTTTTTGTTTTTTTTAATTAATTTGACTGCATCCAATATTATTTTATTTTGTTCTCAAATAGCGCGTGCGCATTTACTAGCTCAAGGAACTGCTTCATGCAAGCTCTGTCCGAAAGCAAGATCAAACTCAAACAGCCCAGACTGCAACTTGTCACATCCTGCACACTGAAGACATCGATAATGGACCGTAATAACACCTGAATCCTTTAGAATGGGGTGTTGGTGGACGCCGGGGGACTGTGGGGAATAATTACCATGGAAAGGGATATGTTTTTTCTGCTCAGAATATTGGAGCTGAGTAGATGCATATCTAAAATCCTTTCCACCACTATTCCTCGAAAACGAAAAGTTTGCTCATCCGAAATATTGCACGATATTCCCAGTTATAATTTTTTTTAAGCTACGTTTTAAATATTACAGCCTTATTTGTAGAGACCATGTAATTAGTGAGAGTGCAAGTGTGTTTATTATAAACTTTTATTTATGATGTCTTTATCCAAAATTTTATTATTTCTTAATATCTTAATGCCTAAAAGATTATGTTTAATGCTGTGATAATCCATTTTAGTGCACGCCATGTGATTCCAGTGCACTTTCATACATTGTGACAAGCAACTTACTGCTTGACTTGTTCAGCTGCATTGTGTGAGTGCGTGTGTGGGTGCGTGGGTGTGTGTGTGTGTGTGTGTGTGTGTGTGTGTAGGTGGGTGTGTGTGTGTGAGTGTGTGTGTGTGGGTGGGTGGCTGGCTGTTTGTATGTGATATTTGTACTATTGTGTGTGTTGCATTGCGAATGAGGTGTGTTGGATGATGTTTATAGGGTGTCTTTGAGGTTGATTTTTTAAATATAAATTTTATTTACCTTATTGTCCCTTTTTCCATAGGGAAATTCTGGGCCGTCTCCCCTGGGGAAAGCGTAGTCGCAGCCTGTGGCGCGCCCAAATCCAACCTACCTAGCATTAGTTGTTATTTTGAAAATTTGTGTATTCCTAATATTATATAGATTTAAACTGTGATCCTGTGTCTGCTGTAATTCCCTTTGAGGTAATAAAGATGTGCTGTGTTGAATATTGTATTGTATATTAACTGAAAGAAAACACATTAATGCAAGCCGATTAAAAAAACGGATAGGGTCTGATCTTCGAAGAAAATTGTATCCGTGGTTAACAGTGTTTCTATATAAATGTATACATGTATACAGTCAAGTCTTTCTGATTGGCTCATTTCTTTTGCCTTCAGGTGTGGCGACGCAAGGGTCTGGGCGCTCACAACAGCTCCACGCGGCTGATCCAGCGGTCCAAAGTGAAAGTGCTGAAGATGCTGGTGGTGGTATGCGTGCTTTTCTCCCTGTCCTGGTTGCCGCTGTACGCCATCAATTTCTGGCGGGCCGTGCAACCCGACATGCCTGAATCGGCACAACACGCTCTGAGCGACATCGTCACGCCTCTGGCGCAGTGGCTGAGCTCCTCCAACTGCTGCATGAACCCCATCATCTACTGCTTCTTCAGCAAGAAATTCCGTGAGGGCTTCCGCAAACTCGTCACCTGCTGTCCAGGACGACGAGGACATAGGCGTTGTTGTGGACGGTACTGTTGCGTACGGGGGACTGAGGACGAATGGGCAAATGGATCCGGACTGAGCAGTGTGTCCTGCGGCGAATCCAGGGTTCGATTCCACCGCGGTCACTCGAACTACGCCGCCACCCGCAACACTATCTTCAAGAACGGCAGCATGCGGATCACAGATAACGGCAACACCGCCGCCATGGTGGCTCTCTGACGTGCTTCTCGTATCAAACTACTCTGCATCATTCTGTAACCTGCTCTTCGCCATGAATACAGTGTTTATGTGTTAGCTCGTGACGAGTGCCTGGTGATAAATTTCACCCACCCACTTAATTAGTTGAAGAAAACAAACAAAGCAAAATTGCAGTGATATTTTGCATTTAAAGTAATATTTTAAAAACTTTAAAGACCTTGTTACGTCAATAAACCTAGCTATAGTAAGATGTTTACTAAGGATTATTCTGTGAATTCTGGTGGAGAAACCTGAATTTATGTATCCAGATATAGGTAAACCTGGCCGAAATGAACCCTGGCAGCTGGTACATTCAAACTGTCATTAATGTTGTTACATCTAGCAATACATCGGTGTGATCCTGAAGCTTGACCATCGGGTCTCCATTAATAGAACAGTAGCACCAAAGGTTGATTGCAAATGGAAGACGTCGTCCGTATGATCGATCAACATGAGGTACAGGCTTACTTAATGACGTCTTAGAGCCACAGTCAACCGAGGTTTTAAGCCATCATGAAGATTAGAAGAGATTTTTACCGGTTGGCAGGTAATCAATCGTTTTGAAAACATCTCCCATGTTTGTCCTGACAAACCCAGTAATCAGAGCGATGTAAAGTGGTCAATCATACTTTAGCCACACATACGGCATGTGTCAACGTTTTGCTCTGGAGGAAGTATTACAGTTAGCCGATATGTACGTGTACGTGTGTTATTGTAACGACTATGTGTTGTAGGAACAGATAGTTGTTTAGGAATAATAATGATAGGAATGATGCGTCTGTCTTCGTCAACTCACAAAGCAAGTTTTCATTCGATAAATATGTGGAGCAGTGTATTGGAAGACCAAGTCGTACTACACATTTTATACTTCAGTGGGATGAACTGGTCATAATCGTAGCAGTTACTTCCCTTTTCCCTGCGCACACACACACACACACACACACACACACACACACACACACACACACACACACGCACGCACGCACGCACGCACACACACACACACACACACACGCACGAACGCACACACATGCACATACACACGCACAAACAAACAAACACACAACATCTTTCCAAACCCCCACTCTTCACCCTCCACCTACCCAACACACCCAACTTTAATGCACCTTACCCAACTATCACTATCGCACACTAAAAGGGGAGCGAGTACTCAAAAGAGGTAGCTATCAGCAAGAGCGTGTGTGATACTGAAACCGGAATGCAAGTTACTTATTATCTATGAAAAAAGACTGTTTCTTCTTGACAAGTACAGGTATAATTATTTACATTGAAGTTTTGAACGTGTGATGATATTCTGGGGAAGATACGTTTATCTTACTAGGGGGTAAGACTTATTGATAGATGGGCGATGTGCTACCCCTATCGATCGTTCTTTTACCAGAATTCCGTAAGTTGTGTGAGAGACAGATCACGGCACTTAGGTCACATAAAATTTATATTTGTTCTCGGGAATTTTAGTATCATTTGGCTCAACTTGAGAACCGTTAATTACTAATCAAAAGACTAGATTATTATGTCTCGAGAGAAGAAAACTAATAGCTACACAACAATACAAATAGAATGACACCAGTCGTATGTATGTAATTTCACTTTTTATATATTCAACACAAACTTCAACATTTCTGCATTAATCGGTAAATTAATAAGTAATATAGTTCCAAGTGCTGGGAAAATGTTTTAACAGGTTTCTTTCGTCATTTGCTACCTGCGGTTACGATTGTCACTGTTCGTAAGTTTCAAGGGTTCTAGTTTCTCGAGGGTATGACTCAGTTTTGGTGGGTGACTTAGCTAAGGTAAGTCGGGTCGCTCTTGAAGCTGTGGGGTTTGGACGTGGTCAGGTAGAATCGTGGTAGTTCTCCTTGGTTCCACGGGAGCGACGGTCAGGCGTTCGTCTCCACAAACGTGATGATCCCAGGCCCGACCTGTAAAAGTCGGAGCTCTGGCTACAGTATTCTCGTTAGCCATAAGGGTGCGGTCTCCTCTGCAAAGTGTCTATAGCATCAGACACCTGCAGGGTTCCCATATGCACAATTCAATTCGAATCTTAAGGCTAAGGTACATCAAACCACATGCATACTGTCTCAGAAACAATAATCTGTTTCTGCCACTATATATATCAAGAACATATTATTTATACATGGCAATCAATATACACTAAACATACACATATCAAAACTATTAGTGTTATCTTACTTGTAGACTCTGGGACTCGTGAAATCGTCTTTTATGTCTCTAGCACCCTCTTGATGAGATGGAGATAGACGAACACTGCAGTTTGTTCCTTTGGTCGACCCTCACAGCTTAACAGTTCTTTTGCGACTGATCAGTTGAGATTTGGTCCCCAAAGGTATGCAAAAGTTCCCAATAGTCTTCTGACCAATCGTTTTTAGCTCTCTTTTTCGTTAATCTCGCATCTACAGAATTATGGTTCTAATTTGAATAGTTCCTCCCCTTCTCTCTTGTCACTGGGCACGCATAATCACTTTTCAAGTGGAGTATCAGGGATAGAGTGAAGAACAGATGCCATAACGATAAGCGGTGTCTGCCCAATACGGGTGACATCATCTTGGTAACTTTTGGCTGGAGTGAGCTACTTAGTGTCTCATGGTGCAGTAAGTTATTTAATCGAAGACAACGCTATGGTTAGTTTTTGACTAAAGTATGCTATTTAACATTCTTGGTCGCTAAGTCTGTTGATGGTATCGGTAGCTATCGGCGGCGTGACTGTCTCAAGGAAGTTAATTTGCCATGTGTGGGCTGCTTGTTAGCTAACTGTTGTATTAATGTCCAGTTTCGTTTCGCTGGTATCTCTGTTTCGCTAAGCTAATTTCCTACATGTTTGTCGTCAATATTTATGCTGTTACAGAACGAAACCAGTTCATTGGTGCGCGGAAACAAACGTAAAAATAACTTAAACTTTGACTCTTAACGCTACTGGAATTATAACACAGATGTTTTACACAAAAAGGGTTATAGTGTAAAGGTGTGTGATGCATGATGGAAGAAGATTCATTAAACTCGACCCAGATCCACCAAACTATTCCCTTTTGGATTGACCAACGTAAAGTGCATTTCTCCCAAACCTAGCTTTTGACAATAGATAGAAAACTGCGATTTATTATGCTGGGTCATCCACTACCGCACCAGCTTCAGGCAACCT
>CM072512.1:28850096-29045096 GCA_036898135.1 Oncomelania hupensis
CGCCCACTTGGTGCCTTTTGGCCTACTAATGTTGCAACGTAACTAAACTCACTCCCCCCACCTCTCACTTTCCCCCTCCACACACACACATAATCACTTACTCATTTAAATAAATAACTAAATTAATTAAATCAAAATAACATACGTGCTGTAGTGTTGCGTTACGCGAGAACCGCTGCGTGTAGGGGCGCCTGTTCTGGAGAACCTTTTCAAGAGAGCGCGCCCGGCGGTGAAGGCCAAACGTCCAACGATTGGAGCGACCCTCTTCCTGCGAACTTGGCTGCCCGTCCCCGTGTACAGAGCGCGCTTCTCTTTGATCATCTTCATAGTAAGGTGCTCATCTGCAAACAAGTTCAAAGCAAACATGAACAAACTGGCGACAGGTATGAAATAATTATAAATAAGAGGAAATGCGGGGCAGATATTGACTCAGCTATTAGAAGTCATGGAAGATTTTACGGGAATGTTGGATGATGGTGAGGGGTTTGAGGTGCTGTATCTGGATTTTAAAAAGACATTTGATCCTGTCCCACATGCTAGACTTTTAACAAAAATCGAATCATGTAATATCACTGGAAAGGTGTGCCAATGGATTGGGAACTTTTTGTCAGGGAGAAACTAGCGGGTGAGAGTTGATGACAGTTTCTCTTCAGAAGCTACTGTGTTAAGTGGTAGCAAGGTGCAAGGTAGCATTTTGGGTCCAGTTTTATTTACAATTTTCATAAATGATTTGCCAGATGAGGTGTCCAGCAGTTGTAAAATTTTTGCTGATGACACAAAACTATTTAACTTGTCCAGTGAGTCTTAAGCTACAGTCCAATATAAATAATCTTGGTAAATGGTCTGATAAGTGGCAACTTTATTTTAATACTTCCAAATGCAAGGTACTAAATTTTGGTAGGAAAAATCCTTGCCATGAATATTATATGACCGCTGACGGACAGAGAGCGTCAGTTGACAGCTGCACCGAAGAGAAGGATCTGGGGGCCACTTTTGATAAAGAGTTAAAATTTGATAAACATATTAATAATGCAATTGCAATGGCAAATAAAATGCTGGGGATTATCCGGAGATCTTTCACCTGCCTTGATAAAGATACAGTAACATGTCTGTATAAGACACTTGTCCGATCTCAAGTGGAATATGCAAATGCTGTATGGTCACCGCTCTTGAAAAGACAATCGTCAGTGATTGAAAAAGTGCAGTGAAGAGCGACAAAATTGGTAAAATCCTTGAAAAATCTGCCTTGCGGAAAAAGATTACAGAAACTAGGCCTTCCGAGTTTGAAATGTAGAAGAGTTGAGGTGATCTTATACAAACATACAAAATATTAAATAACATCGACAAAGTCAATGCTAACACATTCTTTAAGTTTCATGATGGACGCAATACTAGAAACTCAGAAGACAAAATCTTTATCCAGCACTGTCGTACTAACAAAAGAAAGCACTGTTTTAGCCATAGAATTGCACCACACTCTGGAACAAACTACCATTACATGTTAAAAAAAACTAACAACTTAAATACTTTTAAAAACCTTCTGGAAAAAGTAAGTTTTATTATGGAATCCAAATTTGATTTCGATGAATGATTTTCAGTTAAATTCTAATTCCCAGAACAACTGCAACACTAACCGGAAAATTTAATGTCGTATAAAAACAGGGACGTAAAAAAGCTGCGAAGCTTAACATAATCCCTTGAACTGAACTGAACAAAGAACAACACGTGTTTGAGCAGAACAAATCTTGATTTAAGAAAATACTACCAGCAGACTAATTTTTAAAGTTCTGTTTACTTTTCAGACATTTTTTTTTTGTGTTACAAAGCCTCTTTCAAAACGGTTAGGTTCCTTGCAATTTCTGTTGCCAACCAAACTGTGGATACTTTTTTCGCATTGAAGATATTTTCCCGGAGGACTTCATTCAGTCGTCTTCTTATGCTTTGGAAAATCAGTCACTTGATTTTCAGCAAGCCCGGAGACCACAATGACGAGCTGAGAACACCGTAAAAGGACCATATGTGTATGTGGCCATAAATCTACGAATGCAAAACCATTGGAGCCAGAGAAGGGGGAGATGGATCTTTTCTATCATTCCCTCATTCCCCGGAGGAGAGATCTAATGAGGATTATATCCAGGGTGCTAGTATTAAACCCCAGTCTTATCACTTTAGCCGAGACACCTTTTATTAAAAGGAGTTGTCTTGCTTAAAGCGGTACAACTTAACGATAGCATATTCGTTATTATTTTTATTATTATTAGTAGTAGTAGTAGTAGTAGTAGTAGTAGTAGTAGTAGTAGTAGTAGTAGTAGTAGTAGTAGTAGTAGTAGTAGTATTAATATTATTATTTCATTATTATTATTATTATTATTATTATTATTATTATTATTATTATTATTATTATTATTATTATTATTTATTTATTTATTTATTTATTTATGAGGCGCGCGCTTTCCCTCGCAGAGATCAAAGCGCACACAAACACAACCACACACACCATATGTACCGCACAGACACACACACACAAATAGCAACAATAAAAATAGCGGTTCAGCTGCTGTATGTGGCAGTAAAAAGGTATGTCTTCAACTTTTTCCTTAAAGAGTTGTAGGGTGTCGCATGGCGTACACATCGGCTTGGAGGCTATTCCATATTGATGGTCCTTGAAAAGAAAATAATCTCTCACCACATGATTTGTTTTTAAATGCTTGAGGTTTTATTTTCATGCTGTCATTACCAGAGCGGAGAGATCTTGAAGGTGTGTAGATATGGAGGAGGGCTGACAGGTACCGAGGGGTGTTGTTTGATAGTGCATTGTAATACATGCATGCTACCTTATATTGTATCCTTGCGGACACTTCGAGCCAATGGAGTTTTTTGAGAAGAAGGGTAATATGTTCGCGTCTTTGTGATCTTAAAATCAAGCGTGCTGCTGAATTTTGAACTTTTTGAAGTTTCTTTGTTAGCATTACTACCATTACTAGACAAAATGACGAAAACAAAACGAGAGAGAGAAAGAGTGAGAGAGAGAGAGAAAGAGAGAGAGAGAGAGAGAGAGAGAGAGAGAGAGAGAGAGAGAGAGAGAGAGAGAGAGAGAGAGAGAGAGAGAGAGAGAGAGAGAGAGAGAGAGAGAGAGAGAGAGAGAGAGACGATGTATAAACCGTTAAGATATTAGCGCGAAACTACACCTGCCCTTCCACAGTAAAAATGTAAAGACTATCCATTTTCTTTAAAAAAAAAAAAAAAAAAAAAAAAAAAAAAAAGGTTTGCAGCGCGAACAGATAATACGAAAGCTTTTAAACTCACTAGCCTCAGCAAGGAAGACCTGTTCCTCCAGGTCCATGTACAGCTGCAGCTCTTCGTCATTCAGATCCTCCACATTGAAGTCAACACGCTCCCCAACCTCCTCTACTTCTCCCAAAACGTCACTGTCATCATCGTCGTCATCATCCCCATCGAAGACGTACTCTGTTTCGTCATCGTTGGACTGATCGTCTGTATCGCTGACAACGTGGACCGCGTTCTGGCTCAGACTGGAAACTGGCTTGGTTGCCGCCCCTTGACAAAAGGATGAAAGAAGCAAGCCGAACAAAGCTAGCAGCAACACAGTCTTAACTGCCATGGTAATTAGATGAAGACAAACGGGAGATACACCAAACGAAGTAAAATCAAGAAGGCTGACTTGGAAATTGACAAGATCCTAGGCGGCCTCAGACTGTATGGTCTTCCTCAATGCAGACAGTCCTTCGGAAGATTCTCCTCCAAGGTTGGTCGTCAGCAAGAGAGAATAGAGACTGCCGAGTCCTGCACTGCAGTGCCCCAACTTTTATAGCCCTTGAGCCGGATCTAGCGTAGACATCTTCTTAGCCTGTGTCGCGGATCAGGATGTTAATTATCGCAGACTTCCTAGTCCTGGAACAGCAGCCAAGAGGCGAGAGGGTTCACGGTCAAGCTGAATAGTCAAACTCAGTTTGCATCTGTGCCGTATAGGGAATTCCCCTTTTCTAAGAAGGCCTAGGAATGGCGGATGTAAAATTAGGTCGGTGAAGGGATGATGGACGAGGAAGGGTGGATATTCTGTGATTCAGTATGTGGTCTGTGGGATTTAAGAAATAAAATAAAATGGCTAGACATCACTAGTCTTAGCTGTTACATAACGCGGGTGAACATATTGTTCGCGACAAATTATCGCGCTTGATTAATGAATTAAATGGATTTTTTTTCGTTTGTGAACTAGGTCCATCTGAGACAGATCATGCAAATAAACAGAAATAACCGCTTTCTTTCAAAAAAACCAAACTATTCAATGATTGAATAAAAATAATTACAACAATATTAATAAGGTTATCTTATAAATAGTTATAACTCTAAACATGCACTCAGCACTTACATACACTTTTAAACAACTATCATACCAACAATGATTTTTTTTGTTGTAAATAATGAGGAACAGGAAAATATTGACTGTATTGGTTGTGAGACAGAGTTTAATTTATATTTCTGAAAGATGGTAGGTGTTCTCTATACTTAATGGTATGTTTACTTTTTGTACATGTATTTATTTTACTTAATTAATTTTCTAAATGTCTTTTTCGAAAATGTCCTACCTCCTTTTTAAGACCCCTCCAAGTTAAGACCTTGTTTTAATGGTAATTTAAAGGTCATAAAACGGAGGTTTTACTGTATTATGAATGTTAATTGTTTGCTCTATTTCCGCTTACTCATCCTCTTTATTAAATGGTAGGTTTATTGATCATTATCATGATTCTAAACTAAATATCGTTCTTTATCGTTCTGCTGATAACCGTTACGGAATAGAATAGACCTACATGTCTAAGGCCTTTGAGACAGAGCAAATCTAATGGCATGAGAGTCTGGTCACTAAACACAGAAATGTTCCTATGACGTTAGGACAAAACACATTCAATAGTTCTTTAGATAACCGGAACGAAAGACAGACCGGCAGATACACAGACTGATATTTAGTTCGTTTTTGATTTCAGAATAATCGTCAAAATTTTCAGATAAGTCTGAGAATTAAAAACTAACAAGTCTATTACAGGACTTAAGAGCGATCACTGTGCTTTGACCTTTAATGAGGAAAACTTAATGCGCTGTATTATTATTATTATTATTATTATTATTATTATTATTATTATTATTATTATTATTATTATTATTATTATTATTGTTGTTGTTGTTGTTGTTGTTGTTGTTGTGGTTGTTATTATTATTATTATTATTATTATTATTATTATTATTATTATTATTATTATTATTATTATTATTATTATTATTATTATTATTATTATTACGGGTCACTATCCAGGAAGAACATCACACCTGAGCATCTGAGACTGAATTGCATATAATTATGGTCTGACCGCATAAAGCTTAACTTAAACTCAAGTTTTGGATGATTTTCATAGAACCAATCATCTTCTGCCTTTTCGCGAATAAGGGAGTTCCCCGTACGTTCTGCAAAGTCAGAGGTCACAGAGATGAAGGGTTAGGAAGTTCAGCTGCGGAAGCATCCAGGAAATGAAGGCCTGCTTTTATCGGCCTCCCTATTGGTTTTGTTTCTGAACTCAAAGTGCACGTTTGTGTGGGAACAGAAAGTCTAAAGTTACCTTGGTCACAATTTCCAGATTTTATTAAAAAAAAAAAAAAAAAAAAAAAGAACAACAAACAAAAAACATCTGTTCGTAATAGTTTCTAAAAGGGCCTAAATTACTGCAGCAAACTATTTTGAGCTTAGGAAGAACTGAACGGACCACAGAGCTCCTTGAGTACTTAAAAATGACAAGGGACTCCTTCAATACTACTATTATATGCCAATGAGCTTGTTTATAGCATTCTAAAACCATCCATCTTCTTATACGCTTGCGAAACATGGACCCTAACAGCAGATTTACAACGAAGAATACAAAGCATGGAGATGAGGTGCTACAGAAGACTTCTGGGCATTTGCTATACCCAGCACATCACCAACGACGAAGTCCGACAGACCACCACACAAGCCATTGGACAACACGATGACCTGCTCACAGTGGTGAAGAAATGGAAACTCCGATGGTATGGCCACGTCACCAGATCATCAGGCCTTGCAAAGACCGTCTTGCAAGGAGGTAGAGGAAGAGGGAGATCAAAAAAGAGGTAGGAGGACAACATTCGAGAATGGACTGGTTTGACACTGAGCGAAGCCATGAGGGTTGCTGAGGATAGAGAAAGATGGAGTACGCTGGTTAAACGATTATCTGTGGTACCCCTACGACCTCCGAGTTACGGGATAGGATAGGATAGGATAGGAAATAATGATGGTCTGCAAACAATAACTTATAGAAAAATATATAGGCTACTATAGGCGTAATTATCTTTCGTTTACATCCTAACCGTCATAGTTAATATTCTTTTTTCTTCATGTTCGGCTTTGCATCGATTGATTTGTTAATTGATGTATTGACTGAGCTAAGCAAGCAATGCCTATAAGTACTGAAAACATTATCTTGAGCTCAATGCAGAGGTGACACATTAAATGTATGAGTCATCGCCAGAAACGTGACGGTTTCTGCAACTTGCGTACCTTGACTCTGCTTTCATCGGCACGCGAAATGCTACTTAATGACCACAGACATGCTTACATTCTATAAAATGAGGTTAAAAATCTTAATACGGTACCAAGTCAGGGAACTTCCCTCTCGCCACCCCCACCTACCCCAACCCCCACAACCACCACCCCATCAGCAGCCCCAGTGTGGATTATTTGAGTAACAATACCTTCCAGCATTCAATAAAAAGTCTCCTCTCTGAAAATCCTTACCGGGAAGAGAGGGAACTATAAACTGATTAAAAAAAAAAAGCATTCAAAACTTACTTGTATTCGTTACCCCCGTTGGGGTGCCGGGGGTTTCAGTATAAATAGTATCCCCACTTTCTGGAAATGTAGTGCTTTAAATTCCCACTGTCGCTGTCTTTCTCATTTGCTATTTCTCAGTCCTGCTCTGTTCTATCAATCTGCTATGCTATCTTCTTCTTCGCTAGACCAGTCACCTACCTTTTTTCTTGAAAACTCTTCCGGGATAAGACTCTTGTTTGTGTATAAGATCAGCTTGGGAATATTGGACGCTTTCTGCCAGGTGGTCACTAAGGCTTCTATGATGTTATTATTTAGCAATGTAGGCATTTTATATGTATATGTTTTGTTGATAATTTATAATGATTATATTCTATTTTGTTTTTATAAACGGGGGTTCAATAAATTAGAGTGCAGCCTCAGCGTCCCCTGCGTGGGATGTCTTTATTGTAACGTGACTGGCTGGTGGGGGGCATTCAGTTTTCCCATTAGGGTTGTTTCAGCAGACCTTTTATGCGGATTGGGGGTTGTCCGGTCCTGATTTGGCTCGGAAGAGTCCGCTGGACCTAAAGCAACAATTATGTAATGTAATGTAATTGTATTCGTTCTGGGCTGGCAGAGGCTAAACAAACTAAAAACTAGAGAGCGCAGTGAGGCGAACTAATACTCGGACTCAGAGACTGCTCGGTTTTATAAACCAGAGAGAGAGAGAGGGGGAGAGACGCTTTGACGCTTTGACAGTTTATTGTCTATAACTTCACACGTTTTTAAGACAAGGATTCACAATCCCAATAGATTAAAACATTAAAACACTACTAAATTAAGACATATAACAGCAAATAAACACAAAAGCAAACAAGCAAATATTAAAAACACCTCTGCCTAGAGAATTATTACAATACAAGGACGTACACTGAATTATTAAAAGGAATAAGAATTATCCTAAATACATACCGGTAAAAAAGGTAATAAATAAATTAAAAACGTTATTTAGGAAATGCACTCATTTTCCCACTCTTTTCTTTTCATTTTCCTTTTTTTTCATACAGTATCATACTCAGATTTTTACGGGAGACGCAACACACTCATTCCGTCCTTAAATAGGCTACATATTACAGATGTGCATTTGTGTACACAGCCACTCCGTTTGACTAGCAGTTTAATATATTTACATATTTACATAGGATCATCATGTACATCAAGAGCTAATTTCCAACAGTTTGTTTCGCAAACTCATAGCATCAGCAATGTATTTTGCTAGATCAAACACCTTACTTTCATTCTTACATGCCAACAAGAAGGAAATGACGTTCCAAGTTGGGTTATGTTTAATGGACATCAGCATTATGCTTTTCCTTCGTAAATGATCATACGCTTCACAATGAAACAGAAAGTGCAATTCGTCTTCTTCAGCTTTACCACATACTGGGCACTTATTGTTTTCATTCGTTCTGTCTGCAAACCACAATATATTATTTTTAAAACCACATACTCTCAGCCTAAAACGAGCAAAACACTCTCTGTACCAACGATTAGTTAAGAATAAAAGGTATCGCTCGGTATCAAAAAGAGACTTAAAGGAATAGTACCATGTATATTTGTCATTGTTCTCTATTTCTGAATGCCAGTTCTGCATGAAGCATGAAATGAGCCTGTCTTTAAATTCGAAAACGAAACGTGATTCTTGTCCCACACCCTGACTTAGCCAAACAATTCCAAACACATTTTCCATTAATATTCTTTTTATCCCTGCAACCCAGTTCAGTTTTCCTTTCTCGTGTTGATTCAGCATCATATTATAAGCCTGCCTACAGAGTCTGGCACTCGGAAGACGCATTAATTTCAACCAATACTTCACACATCGCACATGGATTCTGATGTACAATGGATATCTTCCGGTCTCCCCGTAAACCATATTATTAGAAGCATGCAAGGGTATAGATAAAAATCTCTTCAGGGCGAAAGTGTGTACCTTTTCTATATTGTTTGCACTCTCGTCAAAACCCCATACTTCTGCTGCATATGTCAGAATTGGCTCTATCTGAGTGTCAAACAATTTCCAAAACAAAGTCAGGTCATTGGTGTCAAGCTTTCTGAGAGATCGGAGTATTTCCATGACCCCTTTTCTACCTTTTCTGCACACTTCCTGCAGGCCCGAATTCATACTTAATTTAGTAGTAAATGTCATTCCCAAATATTTGTATGAGTTTGTTACCTTTACTTCCTCTCCCCCATAGAACCACTTCTCTTTTCGTGCTAGATGTCCTCCCTTTCTAAACACCATAACGTTTGTCTTATCCAAATTGACAGTGAGATAAAGCCTGTCAGCTTCATATTTGAGACAGTCTAGCTGGTGTTGCAAGCCTACAATTGTGTCCGACATGAGAATCACATCGTCTGCAAATAAAAGCAAAAAGATTTCAACTGCTCCTGGAACCAGCTGGATTCCATGTTTATCTTTCTTAGATAATTCTACAGCTAGCTCATTTATAAAGAATGAAAACATTTTCGGGCTTAGGAGACAACCCTGCTTGACTCCGATAGGACACTCAAAATAATCAGAATACACGCCTTTATCTCTTACACATGCAAGTACAGTGCTGTACACACTTCGCAAAGCAAAATACAGTTTACCGTTGACTCCAGCTCTGCGTAACACATGCCACAATCTGTTTCTGTCAACCGAGTCAAATGCCTTTTTAAAATCAACAAAAGCGACATACAATTTTGCATTTTTCTCCAAGTATCGCTGCACCACGGCGAACAAAGTAAAAATGTGGTCTATGGTGCTGTAACCTGCTCTAAAGCCTGCCTGTTCTTCCACTATTTTCTCGTTTTGTTCAGCCCATTGTGTTAGCCTTTTGTTTAAAATATGCGTATACACTTTGCCAACAATGCTAGTTAATGAAATTCCCCTGTAGTTATCAGGGATATTCACATCCCCCTTTTTATGAATTGGTACAATGATAGACTTTGACCACTCCATTGGAAATGTACCGCTATCAAACAAATAATTAAAAAGACTGATCAGATAATCAGCAACTGCATCTCCACCATTCTTCAGCATTTCTGAAACTATTTTGTCTGGACCCGCGCTCTTTCCAGCTGAAAGAAATTGGGTAGATTTCTTCTTGAGTGGGGGGTTATGTTACGTTGAAACGCGAACGAAAGTATGTCGGAAACGCGCACGATAGATCTAATCGTTTCGTTTTGCAAAGTATTCAATAATGGAGTTTATTTACCTTTGATTTGAGTTTGCATTGTTGTTAGGAGAGGCTTTGTATAACGTTGATGATTTGCGTTAGTCGATATTACTGGAGAATATTCTGGATCTGCGTGTTTACTCTCGATAGAAATTTCCCGATACATGTCGAAGCAAGAGGACGTTCGGGAAGGAGAAATAATTATGTATGACGTAAGACAGTAATGACGAAGTTAGAAGCGATTGGTTAAATTGCGTCAAACGAGATTGATCCAGGTTATTCGGGAGTATCAAGAGACTATTTAAGTGCCGCGCTGTTTCAAAAAAGAGATAGTTGAAGTTGTTGTTAGTTGGAAAGTAAATTTGAGAGTGGAAAGACGATTGAGCGATTGTATGCAGTTGTTGATGTGTGCTGAATAAAAGTGGAAAACTTCATACGTCGACTTTGTGACTTGTATGCTGCTTGAGCGGGCTGCGTGGATAAACGAATCTGAGTTACACCCTATCAGGAATTCAGCATTGGGGCTGAATCAGATACTGATAGAAAATACTAACATCAAACTGAGTGTAACAGATGACTTCAATAATTTTAGGGCTGATGTTGTACACTTTCATTGTTGCCAGACTCGGTCAAACGCCTTTTTGAAGTCTACGAACACATGATATAGATGTTGATGATGCTGTAGGTATTTCTCGAAGATAATTCTGAGGTTGAAAATCTGTTCAGTGGTACTTCGCCCTGCCCTGAATCCTGCCTGTTCTTCAGCTATGATTTATTCAGCTTGGGCCATGGGGTTTCAACCTGTTGAGTATTATTTTCAGGAGGACCTTGCTGGGATGGCTGATGAGGCTGATGGTGCGGTAATTTTCACACTCCTGAAGGTTACCTTTTTTGGGAAGAGTGATGACAAGTGACTGGGTCCATGGTATAGGCCAATCCGTGGTTTTGTATGTGGGCGAATGTCTGAAAATATGGAATGGCTTTCAATCTTGTTTTTGTTCAAATCACATATCTCTCATTATCTCAAGACTAACTGAACCAAATGTGAGTACTTTTACTATGCAGATATTTCTAAACACCGGCTTAGACCATTCATATTTGCACTTTCTCAAAGGTCAAGACCGCTGTGCTTCACCAGTTTACTAAACACTGTTTGCACTGTATTTCAAAATTGGCTGGGCCGATTATGACCATTTTTGGCTTGTAGATAGTGAGTGGCCCATCATTCCATGTTGCTGCTTTAGGATAAAGCCATCACAAACCCCCCAAGAAAATGAACACGTCACCATATGATTACTTTTCGGTTATGTGTGTCAGTAATTACATTTGAATGGCTTGACATTTTGTTCGTCTTCCTTAATACAGTCTCAGAGAAAAAGTGTGTTTTTATTATTTATTTTTAATGAAATAACAAAACACGCAGGCACAGAGGTTTTTTTATCATCTCAAAGTAAATAAAACACCCACAAAGATGCTAACAATACTCTGAATAAATACAAACATGTTTGTTTTTCGAAAAAGAAAGAAAGAAAGAAAAGAAAGAAGGAAAGAAAGAAAATCCTATCCTATCCCTTAACTCGGAGGTCGTAGGGGCACCACAGATGATCGTTTAACCAGCATACTCCCTCCATCTTTCCATGTCCTCAGCAACCCTGATTGTTTCGCTCAGTGTCAAACCAGTCCATTCTCGAATGTTGTCCTCCCACCTCTTTTTCGGTCTCCCTCTTCTTCTTCCTCCTTGCACTGTGCCTTGCAGGATGGTCTTTGCAAGACTTGATGATCTTGTGATGTGGCCATACCATCGGAGTTTCCGTTTCTTCACCACTGTGAGCAGGTCATCGTGTTGTCCAATGGCTTGTGTGATGGTCTTTCGGACTTTGTCGTTGGTGATGTGCTGGGTATATGAAATGTCCAGAACTCTTCTGTAGCACCTCATCTCCATGCTTTGTATTCTTCGTTGGAGATCTGCTGTGAGGGTCCATGTTTCGCAAGCATATAGGAAGATTGAGATGACAATGGAGCGCAGCAGTCTTACCTTAGAATGTAGACTGATGGGCCTGTCTTTCTCAAAGAAAGAAAATGGAAAGAAAAAAAAGAAAAATGGAAGTAGGAAAGAAAGAAGAAAAAGAAAGAAGGAAGGACATAAAGAAAGATGGAAGGAAAGAAAGAAAGAGCTTACAATCTGGCACCGTCCCTTCTATTTTCAAATCTGCTGTGGTAAAGCCCTTGCTCAAGAAACCATCTTTAGATCAGAACAATCTCAAAAACTACAGACCTGTGTCCAACTTGTCTTTTCTTTATAAAGTCTTGGAAAAAGTAGTCCTTCAGCAACTTTTTTCTTACCTCACTGAACACAACCTCCTTCCTCCATCACAGTCTGCTTACCGCCCCAACCATAGCACAGAAACCACCCTCTTCAAAGTGACAAATGACATAATGCGTGGCCTGGACGTGGGCGATGTGTCCCTCCTCACTCTCTTAGACCTATCTTCTGCTTTCGACACTATTGACCACAACATTCTCCTTCAAAGACTCTCCACTCTCTATGGAATCTCTGGATCTTGTCTCTCCTGGTTTCAATCCTACCTCTATCACAGGTCTCAGTCTGTCCTCATTGGTGAACACTCTTCCTCGTCTGTCCCACTCTCCTTTGGTGTCCCTCAAGGTTCTGTCCTCGGTCCTGTCCTCTTCATTCTGTACACTAAGCCTCTCTCTAATCTCATCTATTCTCACTCTGTCAACAGTCAGTCATTTGCAGACGACACACAACTCCACACCTCTTTCAGCTCTTCACAGGCACACACCTCCGTCCAGTCCATGCAGGCATGCATCACTGACGTCAAACAATGGATGTCCGAAAACCGTCTAAAGCTCAATGATGACAAAACTGAAGCGCTCTTGATCAAAAAGAAATCCGACAAATCTGATTTACTAAATAGCATCACAGTAGGAACCTTATCCATTTCATTTTCTGACCATGCCCGCAACTTAGGTTTCATTCTGTCTTCTGACATGTCACTTGACCAACACATTTCCAACATATGCCGCTCTGCCTATTTCGAAATTCACCGCATTAGCTCCATTTGACAATATCTTACAACCGAAACAACCAACACTCTTGTCTGTGCATTTGTTCTATCTAAACTTGACTACTGCAACTCTCTCCTCTCTTGGCTCCCCTCTCTACCTTCTTGAAAAACTTCAAAAAGTCCAAAACTCAGCCGCCCGCCTTGTTCTTAAAGCTAAAAAACGAGACCATGCCACCCCTCTACTCCGATATCTTCATTGGATCCCTGTTCGAGCTCGCATCTTGTACAAGCTCTCAACTATTGTTTTCAAATTCTTCACTGGTTCTGCCTCCTCATACTTTACTGACCTTCTCTCTGTCTACTCTCCTGCAAGACAACTCCGCTCTTCTTCTGATACAAGACTGCTTTCTATCCCCTGTGTTCACTCAAAGACCTATGGTGAACGATCTTTCTCTTTCTCTGCTGCAACTGCTTGGAACTCACTACCGATGCAACTCCGACATGCTCCATCACTTTCTTCCTTCAAGCGCCAATTAAAGACCCACCTTTTTAACATGCAAACTCAATAATTTTCACTCCCCCTCCCTTCCATCCCCATATGTAATCTTTTACCAAGTCACGTCATCTGTTCATGGATGGTGGCGGCACCGGCTCGGTTCTTGGTATTCATATTATCTGTTGTTTTGCATGGTCATGTTTTTTTTTGTTTGTTTTTTTAACTGTAATTATTTAACCATTTGATAAGTGTATACGTGTTCTGTGTGTGCGTGTTTGTGTGTGTGTGTGTGGGTGTGTGTGGGTGTGTGTGATTGCACGTGTGTTGTCAAGCGTGGCGAGCTCGCTTTCCTTACCGTTTGCGAGGTACCGCGCGACATAAATGTACTGTATTATTATTATTATTAAAGACAAAGAACGAAAGAAGGAAGAAATGAAAGAGAGAAGAGAAACATAAATGAAAGAAAGAAAAAAACACATACAAATCAAGTAAACGAAAAAGAAGTGAGCTAGGAAATAAAACAAGACAGATTGGAATTTAAGAATGAAATATCAAAACAATATTATCAGAATGTCTTGAATGTTAATTCCTTCCACTCCATAATACACACAATGCAAGACAAGTACACACAGAGCATTGCTTCACCTTGTATATAGATGTACATATTTATTTCATACTGTTTAACCCAACTGAGATAAACTACTTAATAACACACTCTTTTTGTTAATGCAGCATCACAAACACAACAGTAATGTAAGTGAAACTGTCGCACAACTTAACCCACACTAACAAATACCGAATTCATCGCTTGCTTGCTCAGATAATCATTGCTTGAAACACAAGCATATCCTTTTAAAAAAATAAATAAATATACCGTAAGGCACAGCAAGACAAGAAACATCTCCACACCACATTGCAATGTTCAAGCTACTTCTCCACAGTCAGAAATAGTGATTTTCTGTTGAGGTTTGCCGTTCTGAGTACCCAAAGCTTCCATTTTCTCCACAACGTCCATACCTTTTGTCACTTCACCAAACACCACATGGTTGCCATCCAACCTGCAACAGACAAAAAATACATTCATGAATTCATGAATGATATATTAGTGGAAATGTTCACACAAAAAATGAACTATAGCCTAACGATATTACTAGATTGTTTAATTTGCAGATCATGAAAGTGCTCGCTTACGGCTGTAATTCTTTGCCAGATACAGAAACTTTAATCGGCTGTATAAATTTCTGTAACTCGGGGGATGTATACCCTTCTGAAAATGAGTCCCACATTTAATGCATTTCAACCTGGCAAATTTGTAGGGGCATAATAATTTGTTCACTTAGTTCTAGTCATTCACTCATATTGTATCGGCAGTCATAATGGCACATAGAGTTTCAAGCAATGTGAATTGATACATGATGAAACAT
Source organism: Oncomelania hupensis (assembly GCA_036898135.1). Classification (NCBI taxonomy): domain Eukaryota; kingdom Metazoa; phylum Mollusca; class Gastropoda; order Littorinimorpha; family Pomatiopsidae; genus Oncomelania; species Oncomelania hupensis. The sequence continues at coordinate 28,865,102 of CM072512.1, forward strand.
AACACACAGACACACGTTAGCATACTTTCTCTTCCAAAACAAAAATCCATAGCCTTCACTTTGTCTTTTGATGCATTTTATTCCTCTGGATCTATACTTTATATGTTATAACTTCAAAGTCTTCTTACAGAATATGGAATACACAAGTTCATACAGACCTGTATTTGTCTTCAAAGCGATTCAAGGAACATTGTGGATACATCACATGAACGTAATTATTATGAAAAACTCCAAAACACTGGGACACACCATTGAGGCAATCACATGTTATGCCTCTATTAACTTTTCAAGCATGTTTGTAATGTAATATAATTGTTTTTAAAGCAATCTACAAACCATGAAGTGACTATGGTGGTGATGAAGAACTGTGAACCATTTGTGTTTGGACCAGCATTTGCCATAGATAGCAGACCTGCCAACAGAGGGAAAAAGTAATCCCTTAATTGTCAGATTTGTATTGGAATAGAATGTGTAATAATAATAATAATAATAATAATAATAATAATAATAATAATAATAATAATAATAATAATAATAATAATAATAATAATAATAATGGATGTCCAAATCATCAATCAGCCTCAAAGAGCGACGATTTGTACTAACATACCCACATATTTCAACAACTCTCACACACACAACAAACAAACATTTATCACTCAAACAGGTGATGTAAAGGTAGGGAGATCGCTATTAGAAGACGGAAAGGAAATCAAATTTTTATTTTGGACATTTTTATATTGACTGCATCCAATACTATTATTGAACGGAGGGGGGAAACCGTAGTACTAGGAAAACCCTCGGTGACCTCAATAGTCTCATACCTAAGTCACGTACATTCGACCCTTGCACGAATTGAACTTACGACTTTCGGCATTAGAAAAAGGCGACCAATCCACTGCGCCATGAGGCCACCCAAAAATATAATAACTCTCAATAGTCATACTCAATCATACATTTTGTAATTATTCTTGTGGAGTTTCACTGGTTGAATGACAGTAATAATGTTTAAGCTTGTTCCTTTTTAAAAGTTGGTTCAAAGAGCAATTCTCACGCATTCACACACCAAAAAAGAAAATCATAAGGAAAAAAACAGCAAAAAAATATATATAAATATATATATATATATATATATATATATATATATATATATATATATATATATATATATATATATATATATATATGCTGGCAGATTTGGGTTGGTAGAGACCATGTGGAACAGAACATTGTTGTGGAAGATGGTTAATAAGCAAAGGAAGACCAGAAGAGCTTAGTTTTTAGGAGGAGATTGAGGGTTTGCTGCAGAGAGAAAGTGGGAGTTGATTCCAAGCAGAATGTCCAAAGGCAGAGAAAGAGTGGGATCCAGCAGAAACAAGTTTGTTTTGAGGGACTCGAAGAGACAGAGTTTGTGTGATGGTGTGTAAAAATGGATGCTTTCTAAAAGGTAGGAATGAGCAGAACCGTTGATGCATTTGAAGCAGAGAAGGTTAACTTTGTAGAGTATTCTGTGCAGCCAGTGAAGGAAGGAGAGCCTTGGGATGATGTGATTAAACATTTTCTTTTTCAAGGTCAGGCGAGCTGCAGAATTGTAAATGCATTAAAGGAGGTGGATGGATGATGCAAGCAAACCAGAAAGAAGTGCGCTGCAGTAGTCCAGTTGTGAAAGGATGAGAGTTTTTGTTGTGGCATCAGTGTGAGATACTTACCAATAAGGCCAATGGCAATGCGGCAAAGATAAAGTACACATGACTGACAGCTTTTCTGAATAAAGATATGCACTGAAAGGGTTTCATCAATAGTGAAATCAAGATTTTGGACTGGAGAATAAAGAGCGATTATGCTATATTCGTGTCCAAGAGAAACTGAATCAGTAGAGACAGAAGAAAGCTTTTGCTTGGTTCCAATGAGTATGGCCTCGGTCATGTCAACTTTGGGTTGAAGTTTGTTGGCAGTAATCCAGTTTTGAATGTCATTGAAACAGTCAAAAGTTCTTTGAAAAAGGTGTGGAAGATTTTCAAGACAGTCTATTTCGTGAAGTTGGCTAGCGTCAGCATAGGTGCTGATTGATTTGATTTTTGATGAAGTCAGAGAGATGGGAGGTATATAGAGTAAAACGAAACATAAGCTCTGTTAAGAAAATGTTTTATGACATAATTTGGAGAGAAAAAAAACAACAAAATTGAGAGGAATAACAGAAAAATAAATAATGATGGGGGAAAAGAAATAAGTCAAAGAAGGTAATAATAATGAAGTCTAAACACATTCTTTGAAACTACATGGGAGCTAATAGCAGATTGTCTTGGGATGACCAGTCACACTCATCCTGCTGACCGACGCAAAGAAATTACATTACATTACATAATTGTTGCTTTAGGTCCAGCGGACTCTTCCGAGCCAAATCAGGACTGGACAACCCCCAATCCGCATAAAAGATCTGCCAAAACAACCCTAGTGGGAAAACTGAATGCCCTCCACCAGCCAGTCACTTTACAATAAAAACATCCCACGCAGGGGACGGCTGAGGCTTCACCCCAACTTATCGAACCCCCGTTTACAAAAACAAAATAGAATACAAACATCATTATAAATTATCAACAAAACACATACATATAAAATGCCTACATTGCTAAATAATAACATCATAGGAAGCCCTAGTGACCACCTGGCAGAAAGCGTCCAATATTCCCAAGCTGATCCAACAGACCCCATACACAAACAAGGAGTCTTGTCCCGGAAGAGTTTTCAAGAAAAAAGGTAGGAGACTGGTCTAGCTAAGAAGACGATAGTATAGCAGATTGATAGAAAAGAGCAGGAATGAGAAAGAGCAAATGAGAAAAACAGCGACAGTGGGAATTTAAAGCACTAAATTTCCAGAAAGTGGGGAAACTATTTATACTGAAACCCCCGGCACCCCAACGGGGGATACGCAAATAAATATTTGACACCCAGATGAATGATAACTAAAACTGACAGCAATAAATGATAACTGAAACTGAAAGCAATTAAAATGCAATGTTCTCACCTGGTTTGGTGTGCTTCAGCTTGAAATTCTCATCCTCAAACTTGTTGCCATATATACTCTTGCCACCAGTGCCATCACCCTTTGTGAAGTCTCCTCCTTGACACATAAACTGGGGAATCACCCTATGGAAACTTGAATTCTTATATCCAAAGCCTTTTTCTCCTGTACACAATGCCCGGAAATTTTCTGAAATAATATAGAAAAATCTGCATATAATTTCTGCCACCTTTTTTCTCACATACACACACAAACACACGCACATACACGCGTCTCAATTTATTTAAACGTTAAAAAAAAAAAGGTTATAATACTGCCTACTGAATTCCAACACATCCTATCCTGTCCTGTCCCGTAACTCGGAGGTCGTAGGGGCACCACAGATGATCGTTTAACCAGCGTACTCACCAGAAGTCTTTGGAACAACATCATTGTACAACTGAAACAGATAATGAAAATACAATTATTACAATAATATATAGTTTGGTATAGATTTAATTCAGAATGTCAAACAAATTAATTAGACATTCTATAATAGAAATGTTAAAGAAAAATTAGTGGTGAATAATAGAAAATCAAATTAATTTGTCCGACATCCTGAATTAAAATATTTTTGGGGGTGAGTACATAGACTCACATTAATATGCACAGGAGTCACAAATGTTAAAAAAATATTAGGATTTTTTAAAAGCTTGTTTGCTTGCAAGGGGATATTTCAGAGTTACAGCCATTTGCAAAGCAAATCTGGCTTGCAAACAAAGTTTGTTTTTTTAAATCTAGTTTGAAAACTATTACAAATAACTGGGTAAAAATTATACCTACAGAAAAGGCATTAAATTTTCTAAAATGTGGTGTTTTAAAATATAAAAAAAAATTTATTTAAACAAAATTTAATGTTTTATTTATTTATGTAATTATTTTTTTTACAATCCATGAGAAAGAGAGAGAGAGAGAGAGAGAGAGAGAGAGAGAGAGAGAGAGAGAGAGAGAGAGAGACAGAGAGAGACAGAGACAGAGACAGAGAGAGAGAGAGAGACAGAGAGGGAGAGAGAGGGCAATCACATCGTCTTTTCTGCATTTGTCCCTTCAATAATGGTACAGGATGAGTCAATATAAAAATTTCAAAAATAAAAATTCGTTTTCGTTCATTAGATTAACGTCCCCGGACACTTTCGCGTATATGGGACTTGTTGAAGACAGGTACAAGGAAGGTTCCCGATGAGGGTAGTCGAAGATGATGACCGTTATGGACAGGTCGCAAGTTGAGTAGACCGTTATAGACAGGTCGCAAGTTGAGTAGTGACGGCCATGGTGAAAGGCGCGCAAAGGTGGATGGGTCGCCGAAGTTGCAGCTTAGGGGGGCGAAGAGGTGTGGCACTGGGCCATGCGAAGAGTGAAGTGAAGGCGAACATGGGGAGATACTGGCGTTGCATGCAACTGCTGTCCGAAGATCGCCACTCTCCACAGATGTCCCCGATGTCGCCCTGGTATAGTAAAAGTGTGAAGAGCTGCCTAGGAAAGCGAGACGGTTGAACAATGACGAGGCGCGCATTCGCCGCAGTCCTTCCGCCACTCAGTCGAAGGAGCTGTACCCAAAGAAAATGAAGATTGAAGTTTGTGTGGAGTATCGTATCGGAATCTCCTTCCAAGTGCAAGCCGCCCCGTCTTCCGACACCCTGGAACGTTCTCGACCGCAGTGCCCCATGGCAAGAATCAGCGGGAGTCATCCAACGAAGACGACAGCGCACCCGGCCGGTCTGAACGCCTCCTGAAGCGCTAATGGGGCTGCCACCCCCACGAACAGTCCTGCCACGACTGTCTGGCCACCGCGCTTGTTCGCTGCTGGAATGCCTAAAAATTCAATTTTCTTCCGTCTTCTAATAGCGATCTCCCTGCCTTTACACCACCTGTTTGAGTGATGTATGTGTATTTGGTGTGTGTGAGGGTAAATGAGACAGGTGAGCGTGTATGTTGGTATAGATCGCCGCGCTTTGAGCATCCTGTATTATTATTATTATTATTATTATTATTATTATTACTAGCAGTTATTACCCGTCCAAATAAATTTTTGATGACCCAATTGCTGGGCCTGATGTTATATGCCCGTTTCAAAAATTTTCCTGGAAGTGACTTTTTTTGTGCATTCTGCAGCATTTTGTCATTTTATGTTTGTTTTTAATCTGAAGAAGAGCAAAGCACGAAAATTCATTTGTCTTGTATTGTTGTATAATTAAAAGTATCTATTATATTTTGTTGTTGTGTTGCTGATTTTATGCCCGTTATAGGTTATCTTTGGGTGTCCAAGCTGTCAGCCACTGAGTGAAGTCAAATTTATTTGAGACTATAATGTTCCATTGTAGCCTACATAGTGTATAGTTTATGTTGTGGTGTTGGTACAATAACTACATGTAGGAAATATCAATTGCCTGAAAGTGGAAGAAATTGTAAACACAACAGGAACTGCTAAGTATTTTGAAAGTAAAATACAATTATATGTTTATCTTTAATCTATGTCTCTTTTTAGTGATTCACCACTGACAGTGCACTTCAGCCTTCCACTTCCAGAATCATAAACACAACTAAGATATACAGTATATCAAAGATACTTTTCATTAACATTAGCTCGAAAATTAATTCACATTGTATAAAAGTATCTTTGATATAATAATCTTTGTTGTGTTTATGATTCTGGAAGTGGAAGGCTGAAGTACACTGTCAGTGGTGAATCACTAAAAAGAGACATAGATTAAAAATAAACTTATAATTGTAATAAAACACAATAATCATTTATTTGAGGAGAACAGCATTACTGATTTATTGCACATGCATGTGATTAAAACAATAAGGCAATGCTATCACTGCATGCACAGAACTTTTTTCCTTATAATACATACCAATGAAATACCAAATTGAGGCAATCATAAAAAAAAAGCACCAAGCCATGTAAATGTAAATATGGACCTTTAGTCCCTACAGATATTTATTTGGGAACAATTCAGTTTTAATTTAGATTCTAAATATTTATTTTTAATGTAAAGTTTGCTCTTAATTTAATATTTTTTTCTGATGAATCGAATGACAATTAATTATGCTATGAAATTTACAATAAAACTATAATGTTATTTTCTAAATGTTTTTTTTTTTTAAACAGACCTACCTATACCTAATTTTTTTTTTAAAAGCATAAGATGTTAAGTGTTCTAAGAAGTACACGCATCATGGATAAATGAAAAAAAAAAGAATATGAAGCAGTTATTAATACCCGTGCTATGATTTTATTTTTATTTATATAATTATTATTATTATTTTTTTTTTTTAGCATTTTACTTGCACCTCGTTTTGTTTTTCAGTTGCCTCTGTTCCGCTCTTTTTCTTTATTATCTATATCTCTCTTATATCTCTCTCGCTCTGTATTATTAAATTTTATTATAAAAAAAAACAAAAAAAAGGACCAAGTGAGATTCGAACTCGGGTCTTCTTATTGACAGTCAAACGTCTTATCCATTGAACCACGGGATGCTATAATTCTCTAAACTGATTTTAGGTCCCATATCATAAAACATGTTGAACCCCTCGATTTTATTAGTGTTATAAACTTGAAACTGGATTAAACAACAATATAGCGAACGCCGATCGATTAAAAGCGATTTGGAATAAAATACGAAATCCTTGGTAGAAATGGTATGCGGAAATGATGGCAGGGCTAAGGACAAAAATGATTGGTTCTAAAAATACCGTCTCACACATGTGTTTTTACAGTGTTTTTGGAGGCAGTAAAATGCAAACTAAAGCCGTTTTGCGATCGAAAAGAATGTTAAGTTTCGTTGTATCGGCAGCGGGTGATCGAGCGCCGAATGGCAAAACTCGCGTGGAAGCAATTATATGGACAGTTCAGCTGTAATCTGTAAAACTTGGAGCCAATTGAAGCTCAAAATTAACTTCACAACAAAGCCGCTGGTTGGCTAAAACGGCCCCTCGTGATCTGAAAAGGCTGCTCGATTAATATATAGATTATTTGTTGAGTATGGGCACACATGGTCCGTCCCTTTCATCTATATCTCCATTCGACATATAGATCAGCTTTGCAGGTGCGCAGTGATTTGGGTTTGGGTGTCAACCCGCCGATAAAATAGGTTGTTATACCTGAATTATGAATATTCCATAGCTAATATTCTAAGCTTTCCCATTGGTGTGTGTACTTGTGTAGCTGACCATTGAACTATACATATTTGTATTTTTACTTGATTATTGTCCCTTTTAATTGGAAAATTCTGGGCCGCCTCGCTAGGGAAGGTGTTGTCACAACCTATGGTGTGCCGAAGACGTTGCCTGGGTCGAAAGTAAATAATATTCGGAGAAACATAATGCCCAGAGCCTGGATCGATCCCTCACTTGTCAGGCGCCATTGGTTTATATATGTCAAGAGTGATCACCCATATGAAGACAACAACCCTTGTTATTTGCATGGCATGAATTGTCACACTTTTCAAGGGTATCAAAGCAGTCAAGGGGTAAACTCAAAATCAAACTAAAAATAAGTGTATACTATGTATTTTCTACACTTTTATAAGGTAATGAGTTTTTGTTTATTTATACTTTATAAAAAAAAAAAAAAAAGTTTATTAATAGGCATTGTTCTTTAGTGGCTTACCCATAATAAACAAGCGAGTTACTTCCCTTGTCTGTGAGAGCAAGTGATTTAACTTCAGGTAAATACATGTTCACAAAAAATTAATAAATCACCTCAAATTCAATCCTTCCAAGCTGTTTTGTTCCAGCTGTTATATCAAAATAAACTTTGGGGCGAGCACCCTGCTTGGAGTAGTGCCGTATACATAAGTATACAAGCCGTACACTTTTTTGTGCAGGTGCCTGTAGTGCTGTGCGCGATTGGAAGCTGCGCGCGCAGAGGCGGGAAAATGTGCATACTGACGCCATGCCGTGAGCCTACACAGAGGAAAATAACAACATTCTTTCACTTACCGTGCCACAATCAATCAATTATATTCAACGCTTTGTAGTTTTTAATAAACATTTTCTAAAGTTACATGCGGGTTGCTTACATTACAAACGTAAAAGTATCGTACTGTTCAGCAATGGAAATTCACGCGCACGAATATTAAGTTGTTCATGCGAGAGGCCCTTGCAAGGATTTAGTATTAAAATTACAGGCTTTCAACCAGTTTTCAGGTCAACACAGTCTTTACCAATGATCAAACAACCTATGCAATTTTGTTTGCAAAACAAACTCAGAAATGTGTTCAATTTTTACAGTGGTATATATGTCATGCCATAACCTATTAAGTATTCATGGCTAGAGACAATATCACAGACCTATTTTATTAGCTCAAGTAGTAATACTACTTAATTCATAATTGGTTACACAATAACTTGAAGCCTACTCAGTGGGCCACTGCTTGAAATCCATGCATTACATGTCAAATGTATGTCTGAAAGGTTGCAATAAACACGTATAATTCAATGCAATAAAATATTTCCAAAAAAAAAAAAAAAAGTCTTACCACAACCTATAGGTCTTACACACTGTTCTGTCGTCTGGCCACGAGATTTCTCCAGTGTGACCTTCTAGGCCTAAAGGCATCACAGTAATTTCCCTTGCCTAGTTGACACGACAAAGAAAGTTTAGTTTCACAATGTGTTCATTGAATATATATCCTTTGTAAGAATTCTTTCTTCTTATTTTTTAAAGTTAAAACTCTATAATTATAAGGATTAACAGGATAAACACATACATTTCTTCTACACGAATATGCGATTTAGAAAATGAAGAGACAAAATAACAACTAAAAAAGATTTTTAACAAAAAAAGAAAAAAAAGTCTGGTATAGCCACGGTTTGAACCAGTGTCACTAAGTGAATTAGTAAATATTTATATTTGTGTATGCATCACGTGTTTTAGAGTAAGTACGCAAACGGCGGCTGTTGACATAGGCTGTTGACATAAAATGGTAACTTATGTATTCGCAATATATTTCCTAGTTCAGGAATGTCTTGATGATTACATTACATTACATTATTATTGCTTTAGGTCCAGCGGACTCTTCCGAGCCAAATCAGGACCGGACAAACCCCAATCCGCATAAAAGATCTGCTGAAACAACCCTAGTGGTAAAACCGAAAGCTCTCCACCAGCCAGTCACTTTACAATAAAGACATCCTACGCAGGGGACGCCTGAGGCTTCACCCCAACAATAATAATACTAATACTAATACTAATAATAATAATAATAATAATAATAATAATAATAATAATAATAATAATAATAATAACGGATTTTTATATAGCGGCCGGGTACTCCAGCCTATGACCAGACTCACCACGCTTTACATAGTCATTACATATAAATACATGCACACAATAAAACATCGCTTTTGCTACAATACACCAAAAGACGGAACAGTAAATTAAGGTACAAACTATTTACAACTATATGTACACAAATTACAAAAAGACATAAATAGACTATTTACAACTATGTACACAAATGACAAAAAAGACAGAAATAGAATAGCAAAAACCTATTCACAGCTATTTATATGCCCAATTAGACCCAGGAGGAAAAACAGTATAAATATTTACAGCCGTGTATACACTTACGGATCAGACAGAGACAAAAGAGGAAAGAATGGCAGCAGGATACAAATCAGTCTAAATAATGCAGTTTGAAGAGGTGGGTTTTGAGGGCCTTTTTGAATGCTTTTGTTGATTGTATGTTGCGGATATGGGAGGGAAGGGAATTCCACTGCTTAGGTGCGGAGTAAGCGAATGCACGTTGGCCGTATGTCTTAGTGCGGGTGACGGGAACCTCGAGTGTGCGAGTGTCAGCAGAAGATCTTAAAGTGCGTGAAGGGGAGTAGACAGACAGTAGATCAGCAAGGTAGGAAGGACAAGAATCTGTGAAGAAGTTGTGACAGAGAACAGAGAGTTTGTACTCTATGCGTGCTTGCACAGGAAGCCAGTGAAGGGAATGTGGTAGAGGTGTGATGTGATCGCGTTTCTTAGCTCGGAATACTAGTCTAGCTGCTGAGTTCTGAACCTTTTGTAGTTTGTCAATGATGTGTTTTGGGGAGCCAGCGAGGAGAGAGTTGCGATAGTCAAGACGAGAAAGGACGAGAGCGCAGACTAGGGTTTTGGTGGCAGTGACTGTAAGATAGTGGCTGTTACACTCGAATCGATGTTGGTGTTTTTCTTTATCAGTATTTGATTCAGCCCCGATGTTGAAGTCCTGATAAGGTGTAACTCTGATTCGTTTATCCACGCAGCCTGCTCTTTCATCAACAAGTCTGAAGTCGACGTATGAAGTTTTCCACTTTTATTCAGCACACATCAACAACTGCATACAATCGCCTTTTCACTCTCAAATTTCACTTTCCAACTCGCTATCAACAACTATCCCTACCCACACACAGGGCATCCATTTTATAATTTTTTTCTCTCATTCGAGATGACGACAGGACGTTCTAGAAATGACGCATTACAACCAATCAGAATTAAAGATCGTCATCACTGACTTACGTCATACATATTTCTAAACATACCCGGAACGTTCTCTTACTTCGATATTTGTCGGGAAATTTCAATCGAGAGTAAACACGCAGATCCAGAGAATTCTCCAATAATATCGACTAACGCAAATTATCAACGTTATACAAAGCCTCTCCTAACAACAATGCAAACTCAAATCAAAGGTAAATAAACTCCTATTACTGAATACTTTGCAAAACGAAACGATTAGATCTATCGTGCGCGTTTCAGACATACTACCATTGGCGTTTCAACGTAACAGTGGCGAAAGGAGCTGATTTGGCGTATGGCCGCGTATGCAGAGCGACAGACGTTGGAGATGTGGTTGTTGAGGGACAGGTCATCGGAGAGAATGTAGCCGAGATTTCTTGCTGAGGATGAGAACTGAATGTTTGTTGTCCCTACTGTAAGCGATGTTGGGAGAGGCGAGAGTGAGGAGGAGGTGTTGTGCTTTTAAATGAGGAGGGCTTCGGTTTTATCGTCATTAAGCTTAAGCTTGTTGAAAGTCATCCATGACTTAATGTCTGTGATGCAGTGCACCAAAGTCTTAACGGTGGAGTTAATGAGAGAGGGGGCAGTGGATTTATAAAGTTGTGTGTCGTCTGCAAATGACTGACTCTCAACAGCATGCTTTCTAAGCAGGAGAAGCAGAGGCTTGGTGTACAGAGTGAATAACACCGGCCCTAAAACGGAACCCTGAGGCACGCCGCACACCAAGTCTGCTGTGCTGGAGAAACAGCCAAGCCAGGACCGAGCCAGAGATTCCAAAGTAGTGTTGAAGAGTGTTAAAGAGAATGTGATGGTCGACTGTGTCAAAGGCGGCTGATAGGTCTAATAAGGTGAGAACGGAGACGTTACCATTATCTAAGGCAAGCAACAGATCATTGGTTACCTTTAGGAGGGCTGTCTCAGTGCTGTGGAAGGGTCGGTAGGCAGACTGGTTGGGGCAAAGTAAAGCGTTATCATTTAGGTAGGCAAACAGTTGTTTGAGAACAATTTTTTCTATGACTTTGGACAGGAAGGAGAGGTTTGAAACAGGTCTATAGTTCTTTAGATTATTTTTGTCTAAACTTGGCTTTTTAAGGAGGGGTTTGATGACAGCCGCTTTGAGCACAGACGGAACAACACCAGAGGACAGACTCTCGTTGATAATGTGGGTAATGGTCGGGAGTAGAGGGTCAAGATTCTCTATCAACGTGGGGGTAGGAATGGGGTCAAGAGAGCAAGATGTTGGTTTTGAGCTTAATGTGACTTTCTTGACTTCTTGCTCAGTTATTGGTTGAAAAACTTCCATCTTTGCGGTAGTGAGGGAAGGTGAGAATGGGTTAATGAGTGGGATCAGAGCGGCTCTTATGTCGGCCACTTTCTGTGTGAAATAATTACAAAATACATCTGGGAGCTGACATGGTGGATGCGTGGATGGGAGTGATGTTACATTGCTCTTACCCCTTAGCTGATTGCAAATGCCGAACAACTGTTTACAAGTTTCGCGGCTGCTAATTCTGTCGCTAAAGTACCGGGAGTCTGGACTATTTTAGTGACCCGTTTTTTTGCAGCGGTGAAAATTATCGAACCCCCGTTTACAAAAACAAAATAGAATACAAACATCATTATAAATTATCAACAAAACACATACATATAAAATACCTACATTGCTAAATAATAACATCATAGGAAGCCCTAGTGACCACCTGGCAGAAAGCGTCCAATATTCCCAAGCTGATCCAACAGACCTCATACACAAATAAGAAGTCTTAATTGTCCCGGAAGAGTTTTCAAGAAAAAAGGTAGGAGACTGGGCTAGCGAAGAAGACGATAGTATAGCAGATTGATAGAACAGAGCAGGAATGAGAAAGAGCAAATGAGAAAGACAGCGACAGTGGGAATTTAAAGCACTAAATTTCCAGAAAGTACTTAAGTCTCCTCTCTGAAAATCCTTATCGGGAAGAGAGGGGACTATAAACTGATTTAAAAAAAAAAAAAAAAAAAAAAAAAGCAAGTGGGGATACTATTTATACTGAAACCCCCGGCACCCCAACAGGGGTTGTCTTGATGATGAGACACGGGTATATATAAAGACTGTTTTGGGGAACAGAATTAGGTTCAGTGGGGCCGGGTAGCTCAGTTGGTAGAGCGTCATACTAGTAACCGAAAGGTACCAGGTTCGAATCCCGGATTGGACAATGTGTGACCATATTATTTTCCCCTTACCTTCAACTGGTTCGCAGGTGTCAGAATAATGTGACCAGTAGTCGCCTATATGCTTCGGTGTCGTGTGACTATAATCTACAGTTACAGAAGGTTCAGATCAGCACACGGGTGGCATCGAATGGGGTTAACGCTGGTCCTGGTAGTGGCAGTCTAGGACATACACTCGGTGGCATTGCGTCGGGCGCAGGGATGGCAACCCTACCTTAGGAGGCGTTCAGACCTACACACGCTCTAGCTGCGGAGATGGACGGCATGCAGCCCGATCACTTGCCATTCTTGATGTCGAGATACTGGGCCCTGAAGTCGAAACTGCCACGTACAGCGTCGTGTGGGAGATCCCGACACGATACTCCACCTCAACCTTCAAACCATTTTCAAAGCGTTAGGGCTCCATCCACTAGCGCGCGGCGGTGGCGGATCGGCGATTGGCGTCACGTCGCTCAGATGCCGTCGCTCCATTCCCTGGCTGCCGTGTTCTACTATACTGCGGGGATTCCTGTGGAGGATGGCGTCATCCGGACAACAGTTGCTATATGCATCGCCAACGTTTCCCTGCGCTCTGGCTACCCTCCTTGTAGGCCCTCTGGTACCACGGCCACACCTCTTCACGCATCGTCGAGAAGCTTCTATCCACCTCCTCCATCTTTTGCGCACCTGCTGCACCACTGTACCTCCGCCGTGTGCGGACACTACCTACAGCAATGAACTACATTCATCACTGCAACGAAAGATATTCTGCGACCAGCCCCGTGGCAATTCATCATGAATACTCACAGCATCTTAACTTCTTATCTCCGTCCCTATCCAATCCTATCCCGTAACTCTGAGGTCGTTGGGGCACCACAGATGATCGTTTAACCAGCATACTCCATCTTTCTCTGTCCTCAGCAACCCTGACGCTTCCGCTCAATGTCAAGCCAGTCCATTCTCGAATGTTGTCCTCCCACCTCTTTTTATGTCTCCCTCTTCTTCTATACCTCCTCTTTGCAAGGCCTGATGATCTAATGACGTGGCCATATCATCGGAGTTTACGTTTCTTAACCGCTGTGAGCAGGTCATCGTGTTGTCCAATGGCTTGTGTGATGGTCTGTCGGACTTCGTCGTTAGTGATGTGCTGTTTATAGGAAACGCCTAGAAGTCTTCTGTAGCACCTCATCTCCATGCTTTGTAGGCCTATTCTTCGTTGTATAGATCTGCTGTGAGGGTCCATGTTTCGTAAGCGTATAGGAAGATGGAGATGACAAGGGAGCACAGCAGCCTTGCCTAGGAATGTAGACTGATGGTCCTATCTTTCCAAATTGGCTTCAACCTTGCCAGGGCAGCAGTTTGTGCGATCCTGGAGAGGACTTCCTGTCGGGACCCATTGTCTGTCAATGGCTCCTAAATATTTGAAGCTATGCACAGTGTTGAGGGATTGGCCTTGGACTTTGATGTCCGTGTTGATGCCATTGATGTTGTTGGTCATCATTTTGGTCTTCTCTGCACTTATTTCCATTCCATAGAGGTGGTGTGAAACCTCTGCACTAGCTGTTTAAGTTCTTGTTCCTCTCCAGCCAATCCTTCAATGTCATCAGCAAAACGATGGTTGGAGATTGCTTTAACTCCAATGGTAGCCTTGTCATATGGGCTTTTGATAACTTCAATAATTTTAGGGCTGATGTTGTACACTCTCATGGTTGCCCACAGAGCTGCATGCCAGACTGTGTCAAACGCCTTCTTGAAGTCTACGAACACATGATATAGATGGTGCTGTAGGTATTTCTCGCAGATTATTCTGAGGTTGAAAATCTGTTCAGAGGTACTTCGCCGTGCCCTGAATCCTGCTTGTTCATAATCTATGATTTGTCCGTCCCCTATATGCGAAAGTGTCTGGGGACGTTAATCTACACAACGAACGAACAGGAGGTAGGTGGAGCTGGGTAGCTCAGTTGGTAGAGCGGCTTACTAGGAACCAAAAGGTCCCTGGTTGGAATCCCGGATTGGCAAACGCGTGACCATATTATTTCCCCCCTTACCATCAACTGTCAGAATAATGTGACCAGTAGTAGCCAATAGGCTCCGGTGTCGTACGTGTGACTATAATCTACAATAATTATTTAACCTTTTAACAGAAGGTTGCATCACACTCGGTGGCAGCGACTATGTAGGCTACATCTATTTTTCACTGTGGAGGATTCTGTCCATGACGGACATTGTATTTTGAATAATTATATCTTATGCTTTCCTTGTTGGAAATACTCTTCTATCCTATCCCGTAATTCGACGGTCGTTGGGGCACCACAGATGATCGTTTAGCCAGCGTAAGCCTACTCCTTCTTTCTCTGTCCTCGGCAACCCTGATGGCTTCGCTCAGTGTCAAGCCAGTCCATTCTCGAATGTTGTTCCCCCACCCTTTTTTATGTCTCCCTCTTTTCTTCCTCCTTGCACCGTGCCTGGTGACGTGGCCATACCATCGGGGTTTCCGTTTTTTCACCACTGTGAGCAGGTCATCGTGTTGTCCAATGGCTTGTGTGATGGTCTATTGGACTGTGTTGTCGGTGATGTGCTGGGTATAGGAAATGCCCAGAAATCTTCTGTAGCACCTCATCTCCATGCTTTGTATTCTTCATTGTAGACGTACTGTGAGGGTCCATATTTCGCAAGCGTATAAGAAAATGGAGATGACAAGGGAGCGCAGCAGTCTTACCTTGGAATGTAGATTGATGGTCCTGTCTTTCCAAATGGGTTTCACATTTGTCAGGGCCTCGATCTTTTGTTTGTGCGATCCTGGAGAGGACTTCTTGTCGGGACCCATTGTCTGATACAATGGCTCCTAAATATTTGAAGCTATGCACTGTGTTGAGGGATTAGCCTTGAATTTGATGTCCATGTTGATGACATTGGTGTTGTTGGTCATCATTTGGTCTTCTCTGCACTTATTTCCATTCCATAGGCTCTGGAGGTGGTGTGAAGCTTCTGCACCAGCTGTTCAAGTTCTTTTTCCTCTCCAGCCAATCCCTCAATGTGATCCGCAAAACGAAGGTTGGAGATTGCTGTACCCCCTAAGCTGACTGTGCCTTCGTGATCTGCAAGGGCATCTGACATGATGCGCTCTAGGAAGATGTTGAAGAGTATTGGAGAGAGTAGGCATCCTTGACGCACACCGATTGTTGTTCTGAACCAGTTCCCGATGGCGCTGTTGTGGAGGACTGCACTGGTAGCCTTATCATACAGGCTTTTGAAACCAATTTTGTAAATAAATAAAATATTTTCATAAATTAATAAATGTAATTTTCTGTCAGACCGGAAACGGGATTGCTTCAGAGAAAAATTATATTATATTATAATTCAGCTATTTATTATTTTATTACTTTAGGACTTAAAGTTTCCTTGAATTCCGTTTTAATTATTGTTCTACTACTTTGAGTGAGAAAGAAGAGAACCATAAAATTAGAAAAATGTTTAGGTATATTTTCGGAAGCACATCCTAAGATATTATAAAACTCCAAAGCTGGATCTTCGGAATTTAGAATGTCATTGGTAATTCGATAAGCTGCGGAGTCTCCAAAATTGTCCCAATTTTCTTTTTTTTGAAATCCCAGCGCCGATGGAGCTCTTCAGATTGATCTTCTAGAAACCTTTGAAAAATAGGAAAATGGTCACTCCCGCAGAGATCCGAATGAAGTTTCCAATCCAGGTCCAGAAAAAAAGAAGCGTCACAGATGGCCATGTCTAAATTAGAAAATGTTCCTAAATTGCTACAATACGTAGGAGAATCTGAATTTAAAATACAGAGGTTGGGGTCATCAACAACATTCTCTAAAATTTTGCCGTGGGGATTCTGATGGTCACTTCCCCATCTGGAGGAGTGACCGTTCAAATCCCCAACAATCACAAAGGGAGATCGAGATGGGAGTTGGTCTATCAAGTTTAATAAGTCAGCTTTGCATATGTTTTTGAAGGGAATAAATATAAGGAGCAGACTGTTAGGTTTTTTTTAAAAAATACTTGAGCAGCAATCACCTCTAAGGGCGTGGTCAATGTAACTGGGCTAAATAAAATGTCTGACTGTGACGTGCGGACTCTTTAGTCTGTGGCCCCTGCTCGCGGTAATCCTCCCCACTTGCCACTGACCACGCGACTCAAGCCCCGCCCCTCAGTATAGTCCCACTTGACCCGCGACCGGACTTTTGAAAAGTTAAGGCATAGCTTCGTCAGTCCACTACTGCATGCCCAAGACAACACATCGCCTGCTTGAGACACGTCTGCCTTTGCCGTGACCCCTGAGCTCAGCTATTACTCTTGTGTTCAACCCGTTCTTTGGTCAAGGTGAGAGGAGTGATTTACTCCATTATCATTTTGCTACCCATCACCCGTCGATTTCCCCACGTGTTCGTATGTCTTGTAGATACTTACGTCCGTGTTTGTGTATCGTTGCGATGAATTGCTTGATATATCATTTTGCTCTATGTACTCTTTGTCTGTAGTTTGATTGATGCACATAACCATGCCCAGGCTTAGATTTATACATGTATATATGCATATCTATATTTCTGTATAATTCCCCCTGCCATGATTGCCCTGTTGTATAGACTAAAGTGCATCGATAATCCCCATTGCATATAATAGCCATTGCCCTGTATTTACACCCCTTTGCTTCGCCCTAATCTGAATGTGTAAATATCCACCCCTGTTAGTAACCCCTCTTAGGCGCCGAGACTCTCATACGTTATCGGCCGCTGTTAAATTCTCCCAACCCCAACAAAAAACCACTGGCCGCCATTAGTGATATAGATGGACAATTGGAAAGTACTGGTCATCCCTGACCAGTGCTTCCAAATTCAAATCTGATTGGCATGCGCGTGGAACAGCGCGGCATCCAGAATGTGGGTGCCCTCCTGACGCAGAGTACTGATTATTTGCAGAACGGTTCTTATACGGGCCTCTGCGGGACTCAACCTCGCTGCGTGCCTCCCATATATCTGGTTGGCACTGGGACGCGAGAATAAGCCTCAGCCTCATCCAGCCAAAGTGACGCTGACCAGTTCAACCCACGCCACGCTATTGCACAAGGACCCGACCCAGTGACCTATATGAGTCACGCCACCCACGCTCGCCTCTGACTGATCATTGCGAGTGACCAGTGCAGCCCATCCAGTCTCCAGCGGCTACAACAGCCGACCAAACTGAAGTTAAGTGTGCCCTCCGCGCACACCACAACTCTTGAACTATCTGGTTGCCCACGCTTAGTCAACCAGCTATCTCGTGCCACCTGATGAAAGCAGTCCATACTCGCCCCCATTGACTTTCTTTAGCTAAACCAGAATAACTCCAGACTACTCTGTACTTCACTAGACCATCACTCGTGATCAATTTGTAAACCAGCCAACTATAGTTGGCCTACGACCACTTAATAAATTGTTGACTTCGTATTATAAACACCCTGCTTCCCTTGTCTAAGTGCTTCACTACTGTTACCCCTCGTCTGTCCTTATAACTCTCCAGCACTCCTTAGCACTCCTAAGCATTACCCCCTGAATGTCATCGCACATCGGCCTATAGCAGGGAGGAGATACAGCGCGGGGAGTAATTGCTTACCCCACACCCCCTATATTCGTGACACTGACCGAACATATAAAGCATTCCTACGAGAAACATTGGATTGCAAGCAATAGTATTTAGACAATTGAAGTGTTTTATCAGGACTCAGAAAGTTCCCTGTAGCCAAATTACACTTTGTCGGTTTTTAGTAAGCAGGAGCAATTGTTCGTAGTTGGCTTTAAGGCCTCTAATGTTCATGTATTAAAAAGGCGATCACGATAGGAAGAAATAAAAGTAGTATGTTTTATTTCAAGCAATTTTCTACTCTTAAGTTTCTCCTTAATAATAACAGACTATTTTTTTTTTTTAGCTGGAGATGGAGGTACTGAGCACTGTGGAGGTGACTCCTCCATGTCAACTGATTCTACCTCCAGGGAGGTAAAACGATTCGAAGTAATGTATTTTTTTTTAGAAGACAACGGTCCTGGTTTATTTCCAGTCCTTGAAGAAAACTTCGCGTTCATTAACCGTTGTGTGGACCCAGTCAAAGGCGTTTGATTTTGATGGGGCGAGGAGGACAGGGGTCGTAGACTAGATGTCCTACCTCGTCCCTGTAGGTGCAACAGGGTGTAGAGATGCGGTAACGTTTCTTGACGAGGTCGCCGGCGCGTTCATCTTAGGAGGTGGCATTTTCTTATTGGTAGTCGGCCTGCTTGAGCTCGATATTGCAGTTGCGAAGGTATAAACACAGAAACAAGGATGCTTTCGTAGCAAACGATCACTCTTTTAAACACGTCAGTCTGTCAGGTGTGCAAAACGTCAAAAACAGAGTATTTGTGGGAACTTTGTTTCCATATTTGTCTTTTTTCATGACCCTATGTGCCTTGGTAACACCCTGCTTTGCCAAGCCATATTTTAATTCTGCTTCTGTCAGTTCATCAAAAACTGAGATGACCGTACAACTCCTTTGGATGAGCTGAGTGTGCGGTGACAACTCACATTTACATCGAACACCCGGCTACCTAGCTCCAGCTTGGAGCCATCTGTAGTTCGTAGTTGTGATGTCTTTTCCGTGGGACCGTCCACTAGGAAACTGCCATCTCTGTCTTTTGATCTATTTAGACACTCTCTCAAACCACTTTTCCACGACAAACTGGGAACTTTTTTGGTTTTCGTTGGTCATCCTAACCATGTTTTGAAGAGGCCAGATTTCTTGCCTGTACGTCTAGTTTCCATGCCACTGTCAGAATAATGTCCTTTAATTTGGTTCAGTTCCTCTAAGTTTTCTTTTTTTATGTGTTGTCATTAAAGAGTAGACTCAATGATGGCAGAAACAAACGGTCAACCTAGGAGAGCTGCCGTGCTTGTGAAGGGACAATGGAAGGTCAGTAATGTCCATAGGCCTGGGGCCGCGCTTCATCCGAGACCCTCCGCATTTGCGATTGTGATATTTTTAACAGGCTACAAACATCCAGCCTCTGGCCATGCGGAAACAATGCAGGCTTGCCTGTATGGGGTGAGAGTTTTGGGGAGAAAGAACCAGTAAGACAGAAAAAGGAAAATGGAAAAGCTGCAAATTTAGTGGAAAGTTTTAGGGTGAAATAGAATACAAGTCAAAGGACCGAAAAGGCAGAAGTAAGACAAAAGGGAAGAAAAAGGGTCGGCAAGCTTAGTCACCCATAGAGGCTGAGGTCCAACGCCGCCACGTGGAGCCAAGGCACTGGAGCTGTTTGCATTTTAATTCCACTTTTTATGTTTTAATCTGGGCACTCATTTTCATGTTAAAAATTTCTAGTTCCATAAGAAGCATGAGAGTCATATGGGCTTTGCCCTTCTAGTCTAGATGTGTTCGTGTATGTTATGCATGACCTTGTGTGTTGGTGTAAACAGTTTTCACACTATTCATGCTATGAGATGAAGAAATAACTCCTGCCTAGAGCACATGACACCACCCATGAAGTGAGAGAGATCAAGAAGTTTAAATCTCATGAATTTTCAGCAACTACACGACCCATACGGTTGATGTGGGCAAAGAAAGAACCAGAACATAGTGCATGAACAACAGAGAGAGTATTTCTTCCAAAGAAAAACTTCAAAGCAAAACTTAAGAAAATGAAACATTTTATTGCAAAAGGATAATTCCCTACATAAATCAAATTGCAGTTTTCAAAACATATTTTAAAAAACAACTTAATCATCTAAAGAATATAAACAAAATAATTCATAACATATTGCATATCAACTTTGTATACCACTTCAAAAACCTGCAAATTTGTCCCTTCCACCCTTTGGGGGAAAAGTTAAATACCATTTCTACAAAAAGTGAGTCCCTAACCTTAAAATGTAAATAGGACCATTTCCACTGAGAAAAAAAATCAGTGCATGTAAAGATTTCAACTTTTTGTTAGTGAAAAATGGGTTCAATGATCTCAACAACATAAATGTAAAAATTCTAAGTAATTTTAGAAAGAAAAAAAAAAGATCTTGAACACATTTTACAACATGCACATCATTATCAACACCCAAACAAACAATACCAGGGAACAAAAGTAATGAAATGAATTCCACACAAAAATAAAACTTAATCCTGTGAAAGAATGATCCAATTTTGTAATCATCATGTTCAAGATCTTCAAGATAACATCACATTTTACACAACAAAAAGAAATTATCATCTTAATGAACAACCTTACAAGCTGTCTTTCGGTGTCCCAAATTTATGTGTAACTAAAACTGCGTAGGTCACTGAAAGAGGCATTTAGAAGTAACGGTACTGGTCTTTAAAAATAATAATAAAAATGCTGCATAATTTCAGTCTGGTTCTTTTTTTAATTAAGCAACCATTCAAGAAATACAGATCTTTCTCCGCAGCTGATTTTTGAACTAAAGAATTTGACTAGCACATGCACCGAATAAGGCTTTACAACCACAGAAAATTCCTGAACATTGAATATCCCATGTATGATTAGGAGTATTCGGATGCCACCTTTAGATACACATATGAAAATAAAATGAACACAAGGAGTTTAGAGAGTTCCGGAGTTCTTGATTGTAACCTTCTTGCTGGTCTTCCCGGACTGGGTGCCCACAGCTTCCATCTTGTCCACCACAGAATGTCCTTCAACCACCTTGCCAAACACCACATGCTTGCCATCAAGCCTGAAAATCATGCAACACAAGCATAAACAAAAATATTCACAAGGCCTTGAAACATAAAACCCAGTAAATATGCACACTCGTTGTTGGAATCAAGTATATTAGTCCATTGTGGAAGTTTATAATTCCTGTAGCTTTTGTAAAATTTTAAACTCAATGTCTTATAATTTCAATCAGAAGATTTTTTTTTTAAAACAATTCAGACACTGGCTGTGCTATGCCCGCTGTACATGTTCATTTCAAACCAACCAACAACCACATTGCTGCAATTTTTATATCAGTTATATTCTAAAACGCTCGCTTATTCTTGTGTTTTTATCTCCTACAAAACAAACATTATTTTCAAACATTTGCTTTCCCCAATATAAATTTACTTACTAGCAGTCATTGGAGTCCATAATTCCAGTTTCCACAACCTTGAAAACTCCAAATTGAACACAGGCACACACACACACACACAAAGTATATATATATATATATATATATATATATATACAGAGTGTCTCCAAAAATTGTACTCACACATTAACTGTCACTAACATGCTGCCTTTTTGTATTGCAGGTGTAATTAATTAATCACAGCATGGCAGAAAATCAACTTAGTTTGGAAGAGAGGAAGTTTGTCCTAAAATGTTGCTGATGCATTGAAATTGGAAATTGAAAAACAATGTCGCGATATATTCCCAATGACCCGTTTCATGACGTTTGAGAATCCCTTGGTGCGCGTTATCAGCATTATCTGGACAATAATGGTCATCAATTCGAACATTTGCGAACACGATTCTTCAATTACATTTGTCTTCTGTATTCAAAGCAATTCCATTTCACTCTATGTTCATAAATAATGTTTTTCTCGTCATTCGAAGTGTAAGTACATTTTTTCGAGACACCCTGTATCTATAATATATATATATATACGAAGTCATTAATTTGGTATGAAAATTAGAACAGAAAGTCATACCAGCTTGTGATCGCAGTGGTAATGAAGAACTGGGAACCATTTGTGTTGGGTCCAGCATTTGCCATAGACAGCATGTCTGCAAAGGCAAATACAGAATTATTAATACTAGCTAAAAGAGTGAACATCAAAAAGGGAGACAACCGGTCTCAAGATTTTACATATATAGATGATAAAGCAAGAACTGCACAATTGACTAACAAAATGTAAAGACTAAAGAGTTGAGAGTTCAAGTGCCTTTTCAGTGTGTCAGTATGTATTGATTCATCATTAAAAAACAAAACAAAAAAACTTGTATTCATCTTGTCCCTATTTAACATCTACAAATAAGAGTTGTCACACACAGCCCAATAGGCTTGCTTCTTAACAAGATCCTGAAATTGTCCCCTGTGAAACACCCTGATCTGACCCTTTCATGAAAGTGTCTTCTGGGGGACACTTGGGAGTCCTGACTGTCCCCTGGGGGACCGTTCGGTATCGCCAGTTGGTCCGCCATGCCATGGGACAGTTTTGGACTGTGTGTCTGCTTGTGGGTGTTTGATTTATGGTAGGCAACCATTTAAAAAAAAAGTGCACAAGATGGCATCGTGGTGTCTTCCTATGCCGAAGGTCGCAGGTTCTATTCCCGCAAAGGGCGAATTTATGTGACTTAGGTATGAGACTATTCAGGTCACCTAGGGTTTTCTCCGGGTACACCGGTTTCCTCAATCCCTTCAATAATGGTATTGGATGCAGTCAATCTAACATTTCAAAAATACAATTTTGATTTCCTTTCCGCTTTCTAATACTGCTTTCCCTGCACTTACATCACACGTTTGAGCGATAGACGTATTTGTTGTGGGTGAAACGTGAACATTTATGTTGGTACAAATTGCCACACTTTCAGCCTGATTGGTAATGTGGGAAAAAGCGTGTAAAAATAGCAACCAGTTATATTAAACAAAAAAGAAATAATAATTTTAAAATAATTAACATCATGATTCCTTTGCACCCGGAGTGTTAATTCTAACGCGGCCACTATACACTCCTACCATCCCATTCTCGAGCACTACAAATCTGGTTGGTCACATTAGCTGGGGCCCAAAGGAAGATGTGTACCAAGATTTAGCTCAATTGAACAATAACCAGTGAAGATATTCTACTTTGCTGTTGATAGCACTGCACAATGGCTGCAGCCTTTTAGGGAAAGCCAACAATGTGATGTTACACTGTGCTTCAACCTATCTTTGAATGAAACAAACATGCCAAGTTTCGACTCAAGCGATGAATACCCAAGAGCATGGAACACATCAATGAGATGCTAGTCCATTCTAAGTGGACTCATTACTGGGACCAAAAGGAAGATGTATACTATGAACTTGAACTTTGTCATTTTATTACACATACAACAAATCAACAGCATATTGAACTAGGCTCCTAGCCCAGGGGACAGCATATCCACACAAGGGGGTTAGGGGCGAGGTGGTTGGAGGTACACAATATACTAAATACAGTAAGAACGGAATGAAATAACATCAAGAGCATTGCAGTACATGAGAGCAACAAAGCTAGCTACATAATATTAAATTATACACTTGCAAATAACAGCTCAGGCATGAAAAAACAGGTCCAACTATTTGTGGCACTAATCTACACAGTAGTAAACAAATTAAAAAAGAATTAATTTCGAAGAAGAGAAGCCAAATAAAAAGAAAAAAAATATATACACATTGCGAGAAAAAAAGTAATAGTGGAAAACAAAGTAACCGGAAAAGTACATTCTAGCGAATACACAAACACAGACAGTTGACCACCAAGCAACATTTATTGGATTCAAAAAAGAAAAGGCGATGCGGCATCATTCAAAAAGTGAAAATATAATTCCAATAAAATGTCCTAAATTCATTAACCTGCTTTTCCATTTTGAATTCACATGAACATAAACGGGAACTTACATTTTTGAGTGTGTTTCAAGTTGAAGTTCTCATCTTCAAACTTGTTACCGTAGATACTCTTGCCACCAGTACCATTGTGGTTGGTGAAGTCACCACCCTGGCACATGAAGCCTGGAATGATGCGGTGGAAGGAAGAACCCTTGTAGCCATATCCCTTCTCACCAGTGCACAAGGCACGGAAATTGTCTGAAACATCAAATTGTACATCAACATATATGCAACACATATGGGCTAATGATGATACAACCTCGTATAAAAACTTTAAACCCAAGGTCAAGGTAACAGAACTTAACTTACAGATTTTAATAAAAAGGGGGTAACCTAATAATATGCTTTTATACTGCCCAAAACACCTTTGGGCTTTAGGCAAAATTCAGAAAAATCTTACTACTAATAATAATAATGATATTTATTGCTTTTCCCCAATGAACAACATTAGTTCCAGGGATGTCGCTTTCGTCGGCAAATCGGCCATTCACCGATAAAATTCCAAAATGTCAGAAAGAGTCATGTTCTGATCGGCGAGCTGGCTTAAGGTTTTACGCCTCAATTGGCCACCCTTTGTCCATTTTTTGTTTGCTTGTCTCATGCCTGTTTCGTTGTTATTGCTTTTTTTTATGGCCATATTTATTTCCTATCGGATAAATAAAGGTGTTATGAGTTATGAATTATTGTCGACAATCGCGTATCGGAAGCGCCAAGCAGACGACACATGCATCAGCAGAGAGAGTTAGAGATACTCCCATTGTTGCGAATGGCATGCTTCCAGCAATAACGATTTTCGTCCTCCGAAAAAGAAGCCGAAACTTATCAGTGGCCAGCGCTTCCTCTCGTTCGGTGTTGGAAAGAAGGAAAGAGAAACAGAATGGCTAAACTCAGAAAGGAGTAAAGTGTAAATCTAGAAGCCTGTCTTCAGAAATAGAGGGACATGACTAGTCATGTCAGATGTCATGCCAGTAGTACATTTTATTTGTTTGTTTTGCTTTTGTTTTGTGTGTTTGCATCAGAGATTCACCTAAGTTCACAGTTCAGTTGAAGAGTTTATTAGTCATCCATTCTAGTCATTTCATCAAGTTTTAATTTTATATTGTTTTGTTGTTAATAAATGTAAATGAAACTTTTTTTGTCAGTATTGTGTGTATTATTTATTATTAGTTGCAACATTTTGTAAGTCAAAATTATGGCCGAGAGATTTTCAAAATGTCCTAAAGGTTTGTGAATGAATCGGCCAAATGGCCTATGCTGAAAATTTTTAGCAACATCACTGCAGTTCAAAGCACAGTACTCACGCATTCATTCTAAACATCCGGCTTCAGATTTCTACATCAACTACAAAGATTCCGATTACTAGTAATACAACTACAAAGCTTTCAAAATAAGTATATATTACTATTATAATTTATACAATTTACATATTACTGTACATACCTAATAAAAAGATAGGTAACACATACCTGCTGTCCTGGGGACCACATTGTCGAACAACTGGAAAGTAAAATGGAGAAAGGTCATGTTATTGGTGTAAAAAGAAAGTCATTTTATAAAAGTCTGTTAGTGTTCCATAATTAATAAATAAAGTTTGAATAAAAATAATTCACAAGCAGAATAGAGCTAAAATACAAATTTATACTAAATTAGTCTAATAAAAAGAGATTACATGCATATATTTTAAAGTTGTAAATAAAGAATTATATTAATTTTTAATACTTTTTATTCTTTCCTTCTTCTTCTCGACCTCATGTATTTAAAATGTTTCTGTTGTAAAAATTGGTAAAACTATTTTGTGATGTCCTTTCTTTTGGTTAGTTAGTGGGTAGATTAACGTCCCCGGACACATGGGGACACATTCATCTACTTCTGGAATATATACTTATAAAGTTATATCCACCCGCCGCCAGGCTGGCTGATAAAACCAGCGTGGTCATGCTGGTTCCAAGTCAAGTCCAGTTAAACTTGTAGCCTACATTGTGTAGTCACCATACATTTCACCGCAGGCCCAGACCACTTACTCGTAGGGGTTCACACATTTCACCCAAGTCCAGAGCACTTACTCGTAGGGTTAATAAGTAGTGGTATGAAATGAAATTAAAGACGAAAGATACTTTTGAGCCTAGTACTAGTAGTAGAATGAGGAAGTCATCATGCCCATCACGCACTGCACTGGTACCGTCAAAACCCGCATGAGCTGACATCAAAATATCTTTTAATTGATTTTAGAAATGTTTTCATATTTTCCATTCTAGGGGTTAGATGCAGGTCGAACTTGTGGATTGAATCTGATCATTTTCGCACGCGCGTAACAATGCCAATAGCCAGTGATACACAGCACCGGCCGGCGCCATACACCAAAGCTAAATGATACTTCATGAAATTCGAATTATTACCAAAGCTTGGAACTTTACACAACATAATTAATTATCAGATACTCACTTCAAATATGATCCTTCCGGCAGGAGCTCCGCCAATCTCCATATCGAAGAACACTTTCGACATTTTGCTTGTTTGATGGTATGCGACCCTCTCTACAGCGAAATACTGTGAATCAGACGACCGTCTCTTAGCTCAGGGTGAAGGGGTCAGGGTGGGAAATTGCCCTTGACCTTAAACGCGCAAAAGCTTGAGGCCCTGTCAGGGTTAGAGTCCGGTATGGCCTAATGCACCGCGTACCTTTCTTAGACTTGTGTTGTATCAAGCACAGTGTTTGTTTGTTTGTTTGTTTTTAAGCCTACCTAGTTTTTTGTGTGTTTTTTTTTTACCATCGACAATATTAATACAGAGTTGCGACATCGTCACGAAAATTAACACTAGTTTAGTAAATGCACATTTTCAGGTATGTGTGCGAGTTGGAAGAACATTTGAATAGCTTGTCATCTTATTTTATATGACAACATAACTATTGTGGTATTTTCAAATATATCTGAAAATACATTCAAGTAGTCGAGAGGAATCAGAACAAGCCATGCAACAGTCAGTCTGTCAGTCTGAAAGTCCATTGGAAGCCATATCTTAAGAATCACTGAAGGGATTTTGAGGGGTAAAAAGAGAACCTTTACTCACAATCAAACTAGTCTAAAGCGCTCTGTACACCAGCTTCCAAACCCCTTTTTATGAATATAGAGATTGAAATATTTGTAAGGGATCTGTATTATAAATCAATACCTTAATCCCCAACCCCTCTAACACAGTCAGTCAAAACACAAGTAATTAGTGCACACGCTGTCTGTCTACTAATACACACAAGAATCGGATGGGGATTTACTTTCAAGATCTGCAGACCAATATGCAAACTGATTTTTAAAAAAATCTCTTTTAATATAGGCCTATTGATTACACACATGTGACTATTTTGTGAAAACAAAACAAACATATTATGTCACTGGAGCCTTCTGACAAGGGACAGCTAGTTTCCTTAAACACACACACACACACCCACCCACACACACACACACCCACCCACACACACAGAGATTACAGAGAGAGAGGGACTGCGGCACTTTTTATAACTCCTCATTTACGATTTCACTACAGGTAGTTTTCTTCACACAACGTAATATTCTCTTCTTTGCATTATGTGGGTAGTTTTCTACATGTGTAAATAAGGGTACAGAAATTATCTAAACATTTTATTAAAGTAAATTTTGTTTATTTAAAATGCACAGGTGTGTTCCTTGTATCATTCTTAGGGCATTGGTGTAAGTTTGAGCAAAATATTCCAACAAACAATAAATTTACAGGTATAAAAAATAGGACACACTGTACTGAGGTTTTCTACCCACAATGTGTAGCCAAAATTAAATCATTCAAATTGGTACTTTCTCAAAGTTCAATTTATATTGGGCTTCATTATTTTCTAAAAACGTTTTGCATTGTATCTAAAAATGGGCGTGGTCGATTTGGGTACATTTTTGCTTGCATATAGTTCACATCATGGACACGATTCCATTCTTTTGCTTCATTAAGATAAAGCTGAATCATAAATCCTATCCTATCCTATCCTGTCCCGTAACCCGAAGGTCGTAGGGGCACCACAGATGATCGTTTAACCAGCATACTCCATCTTTCTCTGTCCTCAGCAGCCCTGATGGCTTCGCTCAGTGTCAAACCAGTCCATTCTCGAATGTTGTCCTCCCACCTCTTTTTCGGTCTCCCTCTTCTTCTACCTCCTTGCACTGTGCCTTGCAGAATAGTCTTTGCAAGGCCTGATGATCTGGTGACGTGGCCATACCACCGAAGTTTCCGTTTCTTCACCACTGTTAGCAGGTCATCGTGTTGTCCAATGGCTTGTGTGATGGTCTGTCGGACTTCGTCGTTGGTGATGTGTTGGGTATAGGAAATGCCCAGAAGTCTTCTGTAGCACCTCATCTCCATGCTTTGTATTCTTCGTTGGAGATCTGCTGTGAGGGTCCATGCTTCGCAAGCATATAGGAAGATGGAGATGACAAGGGAGCGCAGCAGTCTTACTTTGGAATGTAGACTGATGGTCCTGTCTTTCCAAATGGGCTTCAACCTTGTCAGGGCAGCAGTTGTTTGTGCGATCCTGGAGAGGACTTCCTGTCGGGACCCATTGTCTGATACAATGGCTCCTAAATATTTGAAGCTATGCACTGTGTCGAGGGATTGGCCTTGGACTTTGATGTCCGTATTGATGCCATTGGTGTTGTTGGTCATCATTTTGGTCTTCTCTGCACTTATTTCCATTCCATAGGCTTTGGAGGTGGTGTCAAGCCTCTGTACCAGCTGTTCAAGTTCTTGTTCCTCTCCAGCCAATCCATCAATGTCATCTGCAAAACGAAGATTGGAGATTGCTCTACCCCCTATGCTGACTGTGCCTTCATGGTCTGCAAGAGCATCCGACATGATGCGCTCTAGGAAGATGTTGAAGAGTGTTGGAGAGAGTAGGCATCCTTGACGCACACCAATTGTTGTTCTGAACCAATTCCCGATGGCTCTGTTGTGGAGGACTGCACTGGTAGCCTTGTCATACAGGCTTTTGATGACTTCAATAATTTTAGGGCTGATGTTGTACACTTTCATTGTTGCCCATAGAGCTGCATGCCAGACTCGGTCAAACGCCTTCTTGAAGTCTATGAACACATGATATAGATGTTGTTGGTGCTGTAGGTATTTCTCACAGATTATTCTGAGGTTGAAAATCTGCTCAGTGGTACTTCGCCCTGCCCTGAATCCTGCTTGTTCTTCAGCTATGATTTGTTCAGCTTGGGGTTTCAACCTGTTGAGTATTATTTTCAGGAGGACCTTGCTGGGATGGCTGATGAGGCTGATGGTCCGGTAATTTTCACACTCCTGAAGGTTACCTTTTTTGGGAAGAGTGATGACAAGCGACTGGGTCCATGGTATAGGCCACTCCCCACTCTGCCAGATCTTGTTACAGATAATGGTGAGGGCATCAATCATCGCTTCTCCTCCTGCTTGTAGCAGTTCCGCGGGTATGTTGTCCACTCCCGCTGACTTCCCTTTCTTTAGCGCTTGCACTGCTGCCTCAACTTCTTCCCGGAGAATTGGGAGGATTTCTTCTTCTTCTCTGTTCTCGGGACATGCTAGAACTGATGGGTCTCCATTTGGTGTATGGTTGTAAAGGTCAGAGCAGTACTCTGTCCATCTGTCCAAGACTTCTTGTTCTTCTGTAAGGCATATGCCAGACTTGCTTTGGATAGTGGAGACTTTGGGCTGTTTGACACTTGTCAGCCGCTTCACAGTCTGGTAGGCCTTCTTGCTGTTGTTCTTGTTCAGACTGTTCTCTATTTCCTGGCATTGATCTTCTATCCAGTTCTCCTTTGCTGTGAGCATGCCTTTTCGGATGTCATTGTTGATTTTTCGGTAGACATCAGCTCCCTGTGAGGTGTTCTTTTTCTTTTTCATCTCTCTTCGTTTATCACACAGATCCAAAAGTTCAGGTGTGATCCACAGCTTCTTCTTTGGTCGGTGCTTGCCAAGGATCTCAGTGGCGGCATCTGTCACAGCTGAGTTGAAGGTGGTGGTCATGGTGTTGACATCTACTTCACCAGCCCCCAAAATGAGCAGTGGTGCAAATTTCCCTCCAATTGTGGCCTGAAATAGTTCTGCCACCTCCGGGTCTTGCAGTTTGTCCAGGTCGAACTTCAGTCTAGTGCACTTTGCTGTATTTACTCTCTTCAAGTGGAGCCGGAAAGACATCATCACGAGATCGTGGTCACTTCCGATGTCTGCTCCTGGAAAAGTACGTGTCCTGCCAATGTTGATGCTTGATCTGAAGCGTTTCTTGACCATGATGTAGTCTATTTGGTTGTGATGCTCCCCGCCAGGACTGTGCCATGTCCATCGTCTGGAGTTTTTGTGGAGACCAAGCGTGTTTGCCAGTACCAGATTGTTGTATCTGGCAAACTCCAAGAGTCTCAGACCCCTGTCATTTGTCTCGTTGTTGCAGTGGGGTCCACATGTGTCTCCCCAGTTGTGGTGCGCATCTTGGCCAACCTTGGCATTCCAGTCGCCTTGCACTATGACTATGTCCTTCTTCGGCACTTGGTCAAGGACCGCTTGTAGATTTTCATAAAAATCCTCCACTTCGCTGTCGTCATAGTCTGATGTTGGGGCGTAGGCCTGGATGATGGTGATGTTGAAAGGGGCTGCTCTCAGGCGGATGGTAATGAGTCTACTGGAGACTGGGCGGCAACCCATGACAGTGGCTAGAATGTTCTTGTGGACCAAGAATCCAACGCCGTGTTCGTGCCTGTCATCCCTACCGCTGAAATAGAGCTTGTGGCCTTTGTCGGTCGTTGTTTCACCTAGGCCTTTCCAGCGCAGTTCGCTGATACCTAGAACATTCCATCGATAGTGGTCCAACTCGTGGGCCAGTTCTTCTAATTTTCCTTCCGCAGTTAGGGTCCTGACATTCCAGGTTCCTATGACGATGTTGTTTCTCGTGCGGATCTTGCTAAATTGTCCATCAGTAGCATACTTAACACCTCCGTCCTGGTGGCCAACGGAAGGCGCGGTCCTTGTGCCGTGTGACGACCCGGGCGACGACCGATCCGGTATGGAATTAGTGGGTTGTGTCATCAGCAACAATTATGTAATGTAATTTAACTTCATTAGGATAAAGTTGAATCATAAAACCGCCCAAAAAATTAACACTTTTGAAAATGCTTTTTTTTTTTTTTTTTTTTTTTTAAGCTATGTGTGTGAATGTCTGGAAATACATTTGAATGTCTTACTATCTTGTTTTTGTTTGTTTGTTATTGTGTGAATGGATACACAGACAATGCAGGAATCCTCAAATCAGCACAATCCTAGAAATTAACTTGCTGAATGAAAACATATATAGAGTAATCATCAGGGACCAAAAAAATACTATATCAATGCTGCGATATATTTTAACCAACATTACAAATAGGCTTTTATTCCCTTGTCAAAAACGTTTTTAGAAATCTTTAGATTTTGAGGATTTTAAAGGCTGTACATTATTGTGATGTGTTTGTTTATTGTTATTGAAATTTACTTATATTATACAAAACTAAAAAAAAAACGCATGTTCAAAAGTGTTAATTTTTGTGGCGTGTTATGATTCAACTTTATCCTAATGAAGTTAAATTACATTACATAATTGTTGCTTTAGGTCCAGCGGACTCTTCCGAGCCAAAGTCAGGACCGGACAAACCCCAATCCGCATAAAAGATCTGCCGAAACAACCCTAGTGGGAAAACTGAATGCCCTCCACCAGCCAGTCACTTTACAATAAAGACATCCCACGCAGGGGACGGCTGAGGCTTCACCCCAACTTATCGAACCCCCGTTTACAAAAACAAAATAGAATACAAACATTATAAATTATCAACAAAACACATACATATAAAATGCCTACATTGCTAAATAATAACATCATAGGAAGCCCTAGTGACCACCTGGCAGAAAGCGTCCAATATTCCCAAGCTGATCCAACAGACCTCATACACAAACAAGGAGTCTTGTCCCGGAAGAGTTTTCAAGAAAAAAGGTAGGAGACTGGTCTAGCGAAGAAGACGATAGTTTTCTATAGCAGATTGATAGAAAAGAGCAGGAATGAGAAAGAGCAAATGAGAAAGACAGCGACAGTGGGAATTTAAAGCACTAAATTTCCAGAAAGTGGGGATATTATTTATACTGAAACCCCCGGCACCCCAACGGGGGTGTATCCTAATGAAGTAAAAGAATGGAATCTTGTCCATGATGTGAACTATATGCAAGCAAAAATGTATGCAAATCGGCCAAGCCCATTTTTAGATACAATGCAAAACATTTTTAGAAAATGGTGAAGCACAATAAAACAACGACAAAGTCCAACAGACCATCACACAAGCCACTGGACAACATGATGACCTGCTCACAGTGGTGAAGAAATTGAAACTCCGATGGTATGGCCACATCACCAGGTCATCAGGCCTTGCAAAGACCATCCTGCCAGGCACAGTGCAAGGAGGTAGAAGAAGAGTGAGACCGAAAAAGAGGTGGGAGGACAACCTTCGAGATTGGACTGGTTTGACACTGAGCAAAGCCATCAGAGTTGCTGAGGACATAGTAAAATGGCGAACGCTGGTTAAACGATCATCTGTGGTGCCCCTACGACCTCTGAGTTACTGGATAGGATAGGAAAGGATAGGACTTAAATTATACAAAACTACAAATCATTAGTTTTCCAAAGTGTATATGTTTGTACGTTATTGTTATCTTTAAAATAAAATAAAAGAGCGCCATAAATAAATAAACTTCAATTAATATTTGATATAGACTATGAAGGGTTAATGGTTTCATTTGAAAGATTAAAATAAATTGTGATTTATTATTATTATTTTTTTTTAGCTGTTAACTCTGATCTTTTCCTATAATTTTATAATTTTAATCTATACAAAGTGCTATCCAATTTCATCAACACTGCATTCAAACAAAAACACCGTAATTCATATTTGTACGTGTTATTTGTTTATTCACATTGCATGGATGTGTAAGGACAAAATAATACAATTGCCCACCAGGGTTGCTCTTTTTATTTGTAAATCAACCCTCAATTTAATTTTCCATTCATGTCACAGACAATATTTTTTAAGCCCAATCTTTTAAAATTTAAAAAAATCACAAACTTTAAAACAACAAGCCAACATTTAACACAAAAGCACACACAAAAAAGCCACACAAGTCCAGCACATTCAACGGATATTTCACCATTTAGCAGCACAACACAAAATCACAAGCACTCACAATATAATGCCTGTGCACCCTATTCCATTAAAACTCATTTAAAGTCATACATTAAAATAATAGTAACTGCCACAGGTGCACATGACAATGAAATAAAATATATTCCGGGTCATTTGTTGTTTTTTGCGTTTGTTACTTTTTTTTGTTTTGTTTTCAAACCCTTGTAATATCCATTTTGTTCCCACACTCTCCCCCTCTCCTTCCCCCACTCTCTCTCCAAAAGTGTTGTGAGCATGCCACCCGGTGTGGAAGTTTTTATGCACTGTATAAGTTGTCATTCATTCATTAATTCATCTCAGCACCAAACTTCAAAATAATGGTCTTCAACATTGTGCTCCTTACAAATCCTACAACATGTGCAGTTCATAAATCTGCGCGATATAACTGTTACTAAAATATAATATTTTGTTTCTTTTTTATTGAACAACCTCAGACTAATACTATAGTATTAGCAAAACACTTATCAAAATATGAGTTCTACATCATCTTTTTTTAAAAGTATAATTTATTATGTTTTAAAATATTATGTTGCAATATTACCTGGCTTTAGTTTACATTTTATTTTTTTTTAAAATTCTGTATAAAAAAAAAAAAGAAAAAAGATTCAAGAACAAAATTGACAAAAGCCATATAAATAGTAATGAGAGTGATAGAGTCTAACATTTGTTGTGTATTTTTCACATTCGTCTATCCACTTTTGACTAGAACATATTCATGTTAGCAACAACTGCATAAATGCATCTGAAAACAATGTTCATATGAAAACCACAAATACAGCGGCTAGGACAATATATCGTAAGAATAAATGGAGTTACACAGACTAAAAATAAATATGAATTTGCAATGCTACTGGAAAATCTGATATAATATGCATCTTAAAATTTAAAATCTAAATCCGAACACACATTGACACTGAATTTAAAAATAAATTATTTAAAATAAAAGTTATATATTAAAAACAAAAATAAGAAAAAGAACCACCATAAAATATCACTTCACCTAGAGTTCACTTGGTAAACGGGCAACATAAAAGTCTCTGGCGCTTTTCGTCTTCTCGTTCTTTGAGCACCCCTGGCTCCTTCCCACACCCCATTTTAAGCTATCACTTATGCCCCATTTTTCATTGCTAAATGAGAATACAAGATTCCATATTTTACTTTCAACTATTCAGTTTGTGAGGCAACTATCCATACCTTATTTTCAGCTATTAACTTTGTGAGTCAAATATCCATATCTTACATTCAACTGCTCACTTTGTGAAGCAAATAAGTAACATTTAAAAACACAATGGTAAGAATCTACTATGGTGATCAAACAAACGCACACTTTCCAAGACATCATAAACACAGTTTCTCTTTCAACTCTCTCCTTCATATTTGCACACAATGAAGCAAATCTGACAAACCAGATCAACAAATATTCCAAAGCCATTACCTAAAGATCAACTTTTTTTGGCGAACATTCCAATAAAATATGCCAGTGTATAAATTATTCACATTGTAATGTAAAATGTCATAAACATTACCAAATTAAATGTTGCTTGTGGCTGGGAAAAAAGTCTGAAAGCAACTGTACTGTAGTTTTTAACATGCATTGTATGTAAGTACAATCAGCATTATCACAATAATTATCGTGACATTTTCTGTGCATAAATCAACAAATTTCAGAAATTCACAAAACTGTCTTTTATTTACATATAATGAATTTACATATAATAAAGAACACCTCCAAATAAATGTAAAAAAGAAAAATATAAAATTCTGATGACCATTTATTACATACATTAACATTTGTTCATAAAAATTCTATGATTAGAACAAATAAGACAAGATTCATACATGGTAATACTAAATGAACAGATCATGCATCAGAAATATGAAATAAATTGATAACACTAATAAATGTTAAGTGAACTCGCTCCTTGATGAATTGGCAAATCCAAAACACAGATCTCTACTTCTCGCAAACATGAAGGAATTCCGTAATGCTCATTATTCTCTTGGACTGTTAACTCATGTCACACATTCATAACGCGTATTCAAATTGTATGATCCCCTAACAGTAAATTTAAACAATATTAACATCAATTAAGACTTTTACTCATTACTCGACCACAGAAATAGTAATTTCCAACCAGAAATATTACTGTATATCCCAAATATATAATAGTGAGTTACAGCAGTATTATCTCCAGAGAGCAATATAAATCATAATCTAATTCTGCAATCGAACAGACATGAGGGATGCTGATGCAGAGAGTTTTTGCCACTTCGGTCTGTCTGCAGCTGTTGTCAGGAGGCATAACATGTCCAATGTTTCCATGTTTTGACATCATCTGTCCACCTCTTCCTTTGTCATCTTCTATGCCTGCCTACTTCCATTGTTCTTTGCAGGATGGATTTTGATACAATGTCGTGCAGCGTGATGTGGCCAAATCATGCAAGCTCCCTCTTCTTCCCAATGGCAAGGAGTGGTCTTTGAGGGCCCACAAGTGACGTGTCGAGATTCTTGACCGGATTGTTGTCATGCGTTCATGTCAGCCAAGTTGCTTTAGAATTTTATTTCAAATGTATAATGTATATTTCCAATTTTGCTGTGAAGGTCCAGCTTTCGCAACCATACTGCAGGACAGACAGGATCATCATTTCTTATAATGGAGCCAAGATACTCAAAAACTTAATTTTTTCAGCTTCGCTCCATTCATGGTGATGTTGTTGACAATCAGTAACAGTATCACTGAAATACTTCTTAATTTAACTTTTTTTAAAATGTTAAAACCTGCATCTACCTATTAACATACAATTCGTAATATATCATCACTTCTATTCAACAGTCATACAGTGAAGTATGAAGCAATCACTTTTTATGCACATGGTAACACCAGGATCCAGGCTGGATTTCACTCTGAAATATAACATACAGGTCTCACATGATAGCACCACACTGACCACTATGACAACATACCAGGACTGAAAGGTGTGACCGGAAAACTGGTATTTTTTGTCACCAAAACCAATGCTAAAGATTACAAGCATTACACACATTACATTAGGACAACACTACAGCTACAGGTCTTCTGCCTTGATGAGATAAATAGGGTTATCACAATAATAAATGACTGAACTATTCTTGTTCTCCTGTCAAGGAACAGGTGAAAGTATTCTACCATGATCTGGAATCTATAAGCAAATTAAGACTACAATCATAGCCATCAGAATGAAGCAACTGAGATGACAAGTAACGTCTGAATAAATGTTTAAACATTCATCTTTTGCAGTAACACCAGAACTGTTTTCAAGGAGAACTCACACAATAATTATGAAGAAGAAATCAAACACCAAGAAATTACTGAATAGGGACATTGATCCTAAAACTTAAAACACAACCAAAACAAAACAATTTTAAAATACAACAGCAGAGTGAAAGCAACATCTAAAAAAACCATCATGTTCACAGCCAAAATCACTTGTTGACTGTCAGCACTTACCATCTTAGAGACTCACTCTTAGTCTCCAGGACTTAGAGCACATAATGTTTAAATAAATACAACAAATTCTGACATTTATGATTCAAGTATCATCATTTTTCCCAAACTAAGTATGTGTTTCACAATAACCAAGCAAAACAAAACAAATCAACATTTTAAAATCTAAATACATAACTATAAGAAACAAATAAACATTTACTGAATTAATAAATAGTTATAGGTGCTAAGTATTTTCTTTCTGTTGATTTGTTACTATTCCACATGACTTTTAGAGGAAAACATCAAGTAGGAATAATCAACTGAACTCCACAAAGCCAACACTAAAATGCTTCAAATATGAGACAGGAATTTATACACAATATAGACATACACACAAACAGTTCCATCGATTCTCTTTTCCAAATCATTCAAATTTGAAAAACATTATAAAAAACACATGCAGGCACTTTTTTAAAAAAATTAAAAATATTAATTTACTTTAATCCAGAAGTAAAATATTTCCCACTTTGTGCTCAGCTGTTCCTTCTAATGCCAAAGGTTGTAAAACAAGATCTTCTAATTTAACCTTCAAATTCTGTTTCAAAAAGATCTAGGAACTACATATATTAGAATATGGAATGTTGAAAATTCTGTCCCACCAAATGACAAAAATTCAGTCAGAAGCAAATCAAAAGTAAATAGCACAGCAAATACAAATTCTCTCCAAAATGCTAATTAGTTTGAAAAAAAAAATTTCAACAAAAAAATTATAGAAAAAATAATAGTAACAACAAAATAATGTTTATAAAAAAAAAAATTATAATAAAGACAAAAATGCTATAAAGGCAAACAAATTGAAACGTTAAACATTTGGTAACTTTCTTATAACCCTTGAAAATGTGTTCGCTACTAATGTCACAGATATACAACCCTGAAGAGTCTGAGAATGCTTGATTTGTATAATTCCTGACTGAATGTTGGAGCTGTATAGAGCATCTGGTTATAAACAAATCCAAGTACCACAGAATTTATCCATTGTATACACCTTTTGTGCAATGTACAATTCTCTGGAATGAAGAGACCTCTCTCAACACAAACAGAAATCTAACATTATTAATCGGTAGAGTGGAATTAATGTAGAATGTGCAAGCAGAAAATCATTATCCTGGATTCACAGCAGAAAAGGTTTTTCTTTAGAGACAAAGAAGATTTTGTTAGAAACACATCAGAATGATTGTTTAATCCCAATTTAGAACAGCAGTAGCAGTTCACCTGCTTCTTGTGACCTTTTTGTTCAGAGCAATAGTATTAGCAATAGTTCACCTAGTACCGAGTTGGGCTCTGGCACTAATAGAATCAGAAATAAATAAATCCCTTTGACCAAGGCATTATTTGGGCATGATGAGTTAGCTTAACTCTTCGCATTCCGTAGTGCTCTCTTACTCATTACTCAGTCCTGTAAGCACTTCCAGAAAAGTGCCAGAAAATGGGTTGTGCTAAAATAATAAAATCAAACTTGTTTGTGCATTGATCAGTGAACGTTTGAGAAAGTGTTTGGTGAATGTGCTATGCAGTAAATATATTATTTTGATGTTCTTCCTTTTGTGGGCCTATATTATTTTGATGTTCTTCCTTGTGTGGGCCTGTCAATATTGATTTTGAACCAATAATCACAGGTAAATTAGTAAAATTGTTATTAAAGTAAAAAAATTAAGTGATTATGATGATGGTAATGCTCTGAAAAAAATAATACAAGGCAAGCTTAGTACAATAAGAATGCACAAGTTTTATCTCACTGGCTCCAATCAATGAATACACTCAATGATTCGTCCGTTTAAAACAAAAATCGCAAAACCTGTCACAATGTTTTACTGCGTTCCTGATCGTTTTGTATCTAATTTTTTTAATAGTTTGTTTGAAAAAGCATTGCAGACAATATTCCACAGATTTTACATCAGTCTGGAGGCTTTGTAGAACCTATAAAACTAGCAAAATCTTAATTATTTGAGTCCCAAATATAGTTCATTCAGCATAAGAATCTACCATGAAACTCAAGAAAATGGTCAATATTTCACTTTCAAAAAGTCACTTTGATCGCTAGGATTCACACCACACACAGAAATATCACTCTGATTAGTATGAGTCATCTGCTTTTTAAATAAAATTTTAAAATAAATTATTGTATACAGTCTAATAGGTATAGTCATCAAAAATGCAAAGCAGTTTAATTTTTGGAAATTGGTAAAAATTTGATTTTTTTTACGATTAAAAAAAAAAGGTGCTTTTTTTACAGACTGCTCAGAAAGTGCTTGTTGTCTTTTTAACCATATCTCTCTAAAAGTTTAAAATGGTTTTGGATATCAAGTTAGATACTTTGAATCATTAGAAATGTAAAGCGGTACAACTTTTTGGAATCCATTAAACTTTTAATTTTTAATTAATTTTTTTTAATGCATGCAACTTACCATAACGGTACTATGATCGTAGCACTAGGCCTATTTACTGATAGCAAAGAAGCAGATCGATTCAGCGACTGTATCGGTCTTTCACAGGATGTAAAAATTTTTACTTAATCAACAAATCCTACTATGTATATGGTTCAAGGTTCAAATGCTCACAGAACACTTCGAAAAACACAATTTCGAGGATAAATAGGATCTGTCTTAGGAAAAACTTGCTGCATTCTGTCCTAGTCACGAGACTCGATACAGCAAATCAACGTAGTTTCTAGGTCAACAATGTAGTTTCTAGGTCAACCAAGTCTCATAATGAGAGAGTATGTCGCTTTCATGCCTAAAATGGGACCTTATATCAGTTTTCCCTGACTTTGTTTGGTGAACATTATTGAGAGAATACCCCGCTATGTGTTAGTCCACAAAACTTCCCTGCTCTGAGAAAAATTGGTTGAAAATAATTGTAGGTTACGCTTTGCTTGCAATTTGTTCAATTAAAATTAATATGTGAGCCACCAAAGCCATGTCTGAACTGTTGTTATTTATAAAATACAGGCACAGAAACCCATTCCGAATGCGATAATTCATTAGAGAAGACCTCAAGGTGGAAATCAAAAGCTCATTGCCGAAAATCCAGATTGGGTGTGACACCAATATTATGACAATAGCAAGACCTTACCATATGCTACTCTTAATTATGAACACCTAAGTCCTGAGCTTGATATCTTGCTAATTTATCTAATAAATCGACAAAACCATCATGACTATCACTGTCAAAGTACACCAAAATATATCGCTAAAAGGTGTGACAAAAATCCATTAAAAAAATAATTAAAAAAACAATCGAGAAAAGGCCGCCCAACATTCGCGCCATGGGAAACGTTTCAGCAATGGAAACCAGATGTTATTACCAGAAGAATATCTCAAGAAAGAGGGTCAAGGTCCTATGACAGCAGTTTCTATTTGTATACCCATTGAGTTGTGGTTTCATGCGGTTCAGGATTGAGAGTTTGTTGCAGTTTCGTGCGGTATAGGACGCTAAGAGTTACAAGGAATAATCTGTGGCCTGATGGCCAGTCACAAAAATCACAACCTTAGCATATCAACCTTTACGAAGTTCCATTCCAAGATGGTGAAAAGTATGCGTTTTGTATGAAAAAGTTGATACACCTTCACTTTTTCAGGAAAAAAAAATGCAGCAGCCAAACCAATGCTGGTCCATGGATAAAGAAGTTTGATTCAGAAAGACTGTCCTAAAAAATACCAGAAGGGCATTTGTTGAATTTTGTACTAGAGATGCTACAACACCGAGACAGTGACCCAAATGGCCTTTTTCTGCTCAGAATTGATGGCCGTTTTGATGTGGTTGCTCATCTCAGCTAGGTTGCCTCCATGGACACTGGTAGAAAACAGATGTGAGTACTCTTGCTCTAATTTGCTGAAGTGGTCAAAGCTGTCTTTAGCTCCTTTGTTGGTCAGTTTTTCTGGCACAAACTGGCTATCACGGATTTCCCTGAAAAACAAAAGCATGCAACTGAATAAGCAAACACATCACAATACATAATATTTGAAACACAAACTGGTAATGAATTTTGATGTGGTGGGGAAGTGAATAGATATATTTGGGGGAGTGAGATTGGGGAGGGGAGGGGAATGACAGAATGAACAAGGTTAAAAAAAATCACATACTAAGAAAAAATCATATACAAAAAGCAAGGACTAAAATAGTCAAAACATATACCTGATCTGCTTGTGGCTCTTGTGTCTTACAAAGATGACAATGGGGTAGATTTTTAACCGATGGAGACGCTCAATTGCTCGAGGATTCACATTCAGCATACAATGGATTTTCTGGAAAATATACACACAATATGAATGTGCTTAAACAAACAAGACTCACCAATTTTGTTAGTCATCTACATTACAATGGCAGGATAAAACAACACTGAAATGCTTTTAAAAGACTGATAAAATACACACCGCATCACAAATTTCTCGGATAGTACTGGTCTGAATGCACTCAAAACAATCATAGTCATCTTTCGGCCAGTAGTCTACCAGACGTCCTTCTGCTAGATTTTGCTCCATGTCCTTCTTCAGCCTTCGCATGAAGCCTGCAAACAGCAATCAATATGCAAATTATTAAAATAAACATAATTCAAATTCTGTTCTGGTTCAAACATTAAACTGAAACTGCAACAGTTGAACAGTTGATGATGATGATGTCATGTACAGTGTGATCCTCTACATCAGTACACATGCTCATTCTGCATGCAGTTGGGGTTGAGGTGGGGGAGGGGAGGGAAGGGGGGGGAGGTTAGAGAATAATCCAAAAATAAAGCGAAGCAGGCATCAGATGTACAATATATATAAATATATATATGTATATACATGGTGTAATTCTGAGGTTCATGACAAAGTATTAGGACGAAGAGTTTTCAGTGACCTCTTGAAGGAGGACAAGCTGCCACTCTGTTTCAAATGAAGAGGAAGGGTGTTCCACAGATCGAGGGCATACTTTGTGAAGAATCTGTATCCCATCGTCTTTTTATTTGTATTGCCCTTCCAGGCAACTTGAGTCAACACTGCTGTGAAGAATGAAGGTTGCGTTCTGGTTGGTGGGGAGAAATAAGCACTTAAGAGGTATTGTGGGGCAGAATGATCTTGTGCTCACTTTTAACTCACTTTTTTTCCCCCTTGACTATTACGTTCTAAGGTATTTAAATATCACAACAACACATACTACTACAGCATGCAAACTACAGTTGATTTTGATGAAAATGCCATGAAAGTGAGCAATACATAATTTTCATTCAACATAAGGTAGATAGCTTACTCACATTTTGTCCCTTGACTATTAAGTTTTAACTGAAGTCTAACATATTCAACCCAATTCTACAAATCTTTATTACCATCAATGGATTTATGTACAACCGTTTGGACGGAATTTGAATAAATAAAAGCATAAAATGACAATTCTTAAAACTAACACCAACATTCAAAAAATATTAATTTTACAGATTGATTCATATTTATTACTTGCACACACCTTATACATCTCGATTACCCATACCATAATAAAAAACATTAAAAAAAATAATAATAAATTTAGTTATTAATAAATTAATTTAAATTAAAAAGAAAAAAAATTAGGAATACAGTAATTATTGCAAAGCAACAACAAAGTACTAAAACAATATAAGTTTCAGAACAATGTAGGGCTAGGGCTGCTATTAGATCGTGCACAATACAGTTGATTTTCATATTATTCTCTAAGGAAAAAGGCAGCAACAGGGAGCACTTGACATGATTTAC
Organism: Oncomelania hupensis; assembly: GCA_036898135.1. NCBI lineage: Eukaryota > Metazoa > Mollusca > Gastropoda > Littorinimorpha > Pomatiopsidae > Oncomelania > Oncomelania hupensis. The sequence goes on from CM072512.1 coordinate 28,907,911, forward strand.
ATGTGAGCAAAGGTAGATAGTTCAGGTAGCTTCCAACAACAACCATCCCCCATTTCAACATAGGATATTGAAGTCAAGGTCTAGGAAAACAGAAACAAAGAAGACAGAAACTTACAGGGTTCACAATATTTGTACTTGTCAGGAGATTCAGCACTGAGTTTGCGAATGAGAGCATCAGCAAGAGGTGCCAGTAGCACCACAGGACGAATCTGGTCATCTATAAACAAATATTTATTTAACTAACAAACATAGAAAGTGATGAAACTATATATTTGAACCATTGATTAAAAAAAAGTATTTAACAAAAAACATTCCAACGATTTACATTTAAAACACATTATTTTATAGAGTTTGTTTTGTGTTCTGTGTTTTTTAATAAAAACACAAATTTGCAGAATGAATAATTCTAGTTTCTGCAAAGTATTATTTTACTGCAGTAAAGAGGAATCTCTTCAGATTAAAATCATTCTGTAACAACCAAAAGCATAATAAAATATGTATATGGTATAGCACCACTTACATTCAATTCTTTCCACCTGAGTGTATCCCATCACAGATTCTGAAACAACAAATACAAGTTCTAAAAAATTAATAAATTATTTATAAACATACAGACTTTTAGAGCTTTGGGTATAAAAAAAAGAAAAAAAAAAAAGAAAACCAGACTCAATTAAGAATTAAATATCATACACGTATATAACACAATAAATCATAAACCACAAGCACAGTGTACTTTGGCTACCTCCATTCATGGACACGTCATATCATGTTTTGAAAGAGGCCTGCAAAATTTTGTGAATTTTAAAATATAGCCGAAAAACGTATAAACATTTTTTTAAAAAAAGAAGTTAAAACTGCTCCTACTAGAAATAAATATTACAAAACTGACCATCAAGAATTGGCACAGACTCGCTGTTGAGTGAGGCATCTGAGAAAGAACCTCCAAGGTCTCTACTATCTTTAGAGTTGTTGCGCTGGTGTCGTCTCCTTCTAAAGAAACTGCGTCGGGCAGAGCCAGACCCTCGGCGAGATCCTTTCAAATCTTCTGAGTCTCCCAAACTCCACGATTCTGAGTGACTGCGCCTTAGCACCATCTCATCTTCCAGTCTGTGGGACCCATGTACACACAATAAATATAAATCACAATTCGACATCATGATCATAATCATGTTGTAATTTAACTGTAGCCTCTCTTTGGTACTGGTACTTGTTCCTAATTTTCTAAAGTTTTGTAAACAATTGACAATCAAGAACCTTGCCTTGAATATATCACCCTTTTCATCATTTCAAATACTAAACCTGCCAATAGATAGTAATCACTTGTCTGGAAGAAAAATGTATGAACACTCAATCCAACAGTTTCAAATTTAACAAATCAACAACAAAGGTCTGCAAAAACCTCTGGACTTTCAATGCTTTTTTTTTTTGAAATAACAAAATTGTGTACCACACATTTTTTCACTAGAGACTGTACAAATTACTAAACAACCAGCCAGTCTTAACATGTTTTGGTCAATGAAAATATTAATTTTGTCAAAACCAACCTCAATCTACTGGGGATGGATCCACAGCGGATCTTGTTGCCATGATCATCCACCAGCCATGCCAGCCACAAGCCTAATTTGCCCCTGTGCATTGTATTCTCTACAACCAAGATGTCATCCTTATGGAAATCCAGTTCACCATCTACTTCTGCTTCTCTGGAAAAGTTGGCACGGATGAAAAAATGGTCTCCTGGGATGTTTTGCACCTTGTTGTATTCTGCCAAAACAGACAGAGGAAAAAATTAAATAACTTGCTTTATCAATTTTATTTTATGTTATTAGTTACATGTAAGGATTTGTGCAGATTTTTCAGAATAATTTTTTGTAATGCATATCATAGGTCAGTTTGTCATCAACTTGGCTGGAGAAACAATCTTGTGCAATATGTATAATATTACTGTAGTTTACAAATTACGTTTCTATATTCTTAATTTGACTGAAGACCGAGTAATATTTTTCACAAGATCTTTAAAATTATATGTCAATTTTACATCTAGAGACAAAATTTCCCCATAAAAGGATTTACCTTTTGAATTTCTCTACAAATCCAGGTTAAATGTTAATTTTCAGCAAAACATCACTCTTTTTTTATCATGAAAAATACTAGAGGAGTCTAATCTTTTTAATTACTTTCCTTTTTGCTATCTATTATATCTATTTATTATAGATATATTTATTTAGGTGTTAGGATATACATATATATTCTGATTGTACCTTCTGGTATGCATCTTCATGAATGTTATCAATTAGCCTGTTCAAGGTGAAAAAAACAACAACATCGTTTCTAATTAGAATGAACCTTCAGGTCAGAGTATAATTATAAACTGAGTCTGTACACGCGTACATTCCATCACATGGACTTTAGAGATCCTGACGCTCATATCCTAGATGGGCGAGTGCCCGCAACACAAATACACCCAGCATGCACTAGGTCCCTTTCTCCTCATCCCCGGTCACCCAGGATTGTGCTTTGTCATCTGGGCGTTAAGAATTTTTGGGGTGGGACACTTTATTGTCCCTTTTTATTGGGAAATTCTGGGCCGCCTTTCCTGGGAAAGATGTAGTTGCAGCCTGTGGCGCACCTAAACACAATCTACCTAATATTAGATATGTTTTGAAATTTTGCTGGGGGAGCAAGCTGGAGTACCCGGAGAAAACCCCCAAGATGTTGCCCGAGTCAAAAGTAAATAATATTTGGAGAAACATAATGCCCAGATGCTGGATCAATCCCACACCTGTTAGGCGCCATTGGTTTTTGGCCTGTGGACAAGGAAAGTTAGTCCCGCCTTAGACCACTCGGCCAATATGCGCACAAAGGTCTCAGGCGGCTTGAGTTACATGCTGTATCAACCAGAGCCTTGAGTAGCTCTGGAGCTGGAAAAACGCTCTATACGATTAATTAGAAACAGACAAACAAACAACACTAAATACGAAAGATGGAAATACAAAAACTTACTTGCAATGGAACTAAGAACAGTCATACGCATTGTGTTGCATGGCTTGTTCAGCTCCAATATCGCTTGCTCAGCAGTCAGAGACTGGAAACTCACGTTGTTGTACTGTTACAAATGAAAATACAAACTCATCATATAAATGAAACTTAAGGTGTTTTACTGTTTTAATCCAAATTATACCCAAAAACATCATTCCATGTTTTCCCAATAGATTTTTTTTTTAATCCACGTGACACGTTTCCTTTACATCCATCAATGCATCTGCTAAACAAAAATTCTGCCACATTATTTTTCTTTTTCTGTCCTATCCTATCCTATCCTTGGGGCACCACAGATGATTGCTTAACCAGCGTACTCCATCTTTCTCTGCCACATTATTTTTCTTTTTCTGTCCTATACTATCCTGTAACTCAAAGATCGTTGGGGCAACACAGATGATCGCTTAACCAACGTACTCCATCTTTCTCTGTCCTTAGCAACCCTCAGTGTCAAGCCAATCCATTCTCTAATGTTGTCCTCCCACCTCTTTCTGTCTCCCTCTTCTTCTGCCTCCTTGCACCGTGCCTTGCAGAATGGTCTTTGCAAGGCTTGATGCTGTGGTGATGTGGCCGTACCATTGGAGTTTCCGTTTCTTCACCACTGTGAGCATATCACCATGTTGTCCAATGGCTTGTGTGATGGTCTGTCGGACTTCGCTGTTGGTGATGTGCTGGGTATAGGAAATGCCCAGATGTCTTCTGTAGCGCCTCATCTCCAAGCTTTGTATTCTTCGTTGTAGATCTGTCTTCTGTAAGATCATTTAAAATTTCTACAACATGCACTCTGTCTCAGACCCTGCTGTTGGAAATGGAGATAAAAATAGACTGCCTTTCCCCCCTTCATCAACCTTTCCCATGTCCCTCAGTTCCCCTTTCTTTATCAGGTCCATGGCATTCCTAACTGGCAGCGTAGGCCACGACTGCTATTTCTTTCAACACTAACTAAACTATCCCAGCACAGAGCGCGTTAGTGTGCAGTACACATCCAGAGTAGGCCTAGGCATGTGTTACACACCCTGTAAGCACCGCAGACCGGTCTAGCAGAGCGTTTAGCGTTAGAAAGTGGAGTAAAGAACAAAATTATTTTTTTTTAAAGTTCTATAAGAATCAGTCCGACAATACTTACCAAACGGCATGTTTACACTTCAAAGATTTGATACTAATATGAAATAAGCCTCACAGAATTCTAGAACCTTTTAAACAGGTTAAATAAAGGAAGGGAGAATGCAAAATACTATACAACAAAGAGGAGAATCTCAAACAACTTGCTCCACACAATAATTTTTTTAAAAGCGTATTCATTCAGAATCACCAAAACATTACAACGTATAGATTATCTAGTTAACGAAACGCACAAATGAATCAAGCAAAGTTTAGAAATGCTGCTACAACAAACAAAATGATGATATGAATGTACATTGCCTCCGTTATCATCATGCCAGCTAGCACGCTGGCACGAACGGCCTCAGGACGTTTGCCATCTAAGGTCAAGGCAGGTTATTTTTATGAATCAGGTAGCCTGCTAAGTTGCCTCAGATTTAGTGCATTCTGTATGGTGTGCATGAAAAGTAATGTTCTCACAAACTGACTGCAAAAATAAATCACACACATTAATGAAGACAACTTTCAATAACTGATGTTAAATGAATGAATGAACATTTATTAAGTGTGTGGAAACATTTCCACACACAAAGCATGACCACAGAGCTGAGGTAAAAAAAATTAAACCCAAAATGGAACACTTTATACAACGTGAGCTAAGATTAGTCATTACACATCATACATACAATTTCTCTCTACCTTTCTCTATCTCTCTCTCCCTCTCTTACACATGCACATGCAGTAAACACCTCTCTTTCTTCCTTTCTTCCTGTTTAGCGAACATACCTCTAGGATTCTATCCCCTCGCTGAAGCACGGAAGCTGCAGAGGACTCAGACTGAATTTCATGAATGAAGATGCCTACAGCATTCCCACCCACAATGGAGAATCCTGGCCCACATTCTCCTTTCTGGCGCTTGAAGTGCACAACATGTGGTCTGTCATCTGCTGAGCTGAAAGCACATACAACATCATTGATTCGGTTGTTTAATGCTTTTATTTTTTATTTTTGGTTTGGTTTTGGGAGTAGATAATGATGATGGGAGTGGTGGTGATGGTGGTTCAATTGATTTGTTTACTGATGGGTTTTGCAGAGTATGTTCCAAAAGTTTTATTTTGGGTCACAACAGACCAAATAATCCACTCAACTTTGTCTTTGACCTCAAAAGTTTTAACAAGTGTTATGTATTTAAAGTGAGCCTGAAGTAATGTTTTTTAATAACTTTAACAGTATGACCATTAGAAAAGTTTATCAATCCACATTGTTCAGGTGAAAGCGCTCTGATGGGCATATATTATAAGCAGCTTAAAAAAATTATTGAAGTTTCTGATAATGTCAATGGGTTCGCCAGCAGAGGAACCTCATAAAGGAGTCATTGAGCATCACATCAGACTAAAGGCACAGCATTGTTTCCCTTGGTAATATACAGCAATGAATTGGGGTTTGTTGATCATGTTCTGCTGAGTTTGTCTGAGGTGTGCTTGGGCTGTATTTGAGAGAGATAAGCCATTTACAGCTATATGTGACACCCTCTTGAACACTCAAACATCAGAGGTTTAGATTCAAATTTCGCAACTATAAGACACAAAATAATGTACAATACAATACATTCACCTTGAGGACTTTTTGCGTGTTAATGTGTGATGTTTGGGAGTGGACTGTTCACTGTTGCCTGAACTGCACTTGGAGTGTGTTGGAGATGTGGCCATAGATGACACTGTTGATACAGTGCTCATGACATCCAAACCATCCATGTATTCTGTGTACAAATAAAGATAATGTTAAACAATAAAAATCTTCCTTTGTAAACAGACTTTAGACAGAATATACTCATTAACTCTGCTGAACTGACCAACATATGAGTTACAAATCCTAACAGTCCAATAACAAACTTGTTTATAAACTCACTACAGAATAAGATAATGCTATTTGAATTTCAAGTCCTTTGTCCAACCACAAAATGAAGAACACACCACACACAAAAAAATCACTTGCTGACCCATGCAAACTGATGTAATAACTTACTTTCAGGGTTGTACTGGACTTTCATTGTGAGGTTGTCTCCACATTGTCTCAACACAGTAACAGCATGTTCATGTGTAGCATTACGCATGTTGATTCCACACACCTGAAATATTTAAAATTAACAATGATATTGCAGACGAATGGCAACCGAGTGTAGAACATTAAATTTGTAAACATTAATATTTTTCTCCGCACTTAACACATAACATTCATAAACCTAAGCATGTTCATTTGTACAGAACACAAAACATGTATGTATCCCTATTTCTATATACTATATATATAATCGTTCTAAACAATAAAGCAATCTTAATGAACAGAACTGCATATGAAATGCACAAAACATTAGAGGTAACCAACAAAACTTAATCTATTAATATTTAATATTAAGAAGTGTTTGTTTCCCAATAACAACTACATTGCATGCATGCAAGAACTGCTACTACAACCATTCTAAGTGCCATCTTTCCTACTTCTGCTTCTCCTCCTCCTCCTCCTATAATCATCTGTGAAATGACAACTCACCTCAAGGAGCTGGTCACCAATGACCAGACCAGCCTGTGAAGCCAGACTGTTGTCATTGACAGCAGACACAAAGATGCCACCGGCTGGACCCCTCTGAATCTGAAACCCTACTACTGGTTCAGAACTCTTCTCAAATCTTATTGTCCTAGGTTCATGGTGCTTGTCAAATAAAGATGACACCGGGCTACTGCGATCTGAAACTGAAGCAAACAAAAACAATTACATTCAGACAGTTACAGATCATCCTGGTCAGAAAATAAAGAGACAATATCAACATTCAAGCAACCAATAACTATTGTAACATGAAGCTTGGAATACAGATACGCTTCTTCCATGCATTCTGAATACATACCTATTTCTTTGAAAGACAACTGTCAACATTTGTACAATAGTGAAATAAGGTATGGTGGTATGTTAGAAACAAAATATTTGGATTATTCTACATTCTTACATATTTCTTAGAAACAGAGTTCAACCAATCTTTGATTTTGACAATAATTATATCATCAACATCGGTGAGGATACCAAAGAATCATATTTAGACACATACCTATTTCCACAGACCCTGACTTGCTGGTTACACTGTTACTGGATGGTATTCGAATTCGCTCTAGAACAACATGCTTTGGATCACGTTTGGCATGGTGATAATCATCAAAATGAGGCCGACCATGACAATGGGGTTGAGGGCTAATCATGTATCGAGGCCCTAGCTCCTCACTGGGTGTGGGTGTGATGCGATCAAAACTTGTGAAGCTCTGAAATCCACAAAAATCATTTATGAAAATACGTACATTATTAATAAACAAGATGGTAAGCCTTATAAAATATATTTCCCGACAACCACATACATTTACACATTGAGTTAGATGTGGTCTGTTTTATCAATAAAAAAGAGTTTAGTTTCACAAAGAAGGAGCATAACGCCCGGACCCGTGAAACTGAAACATGCCAGCACGACCTAGCGGTCATCGTGATAAAAAAAATGACCTAAAGCATGGAATGAAACACTGTACTTAGCGGAAATTCTACGAAAAGACATGTAGGAGTGCTCACTGCAGCGCCATTAACTGCACAAATGGTCGTTACAAGTGCCCTGTACTTTCATTCTTCAGATTCCCGAAAAATGAAACAAATTGAGTATCACAAATGATTGAAAACTACGCTTATTTGTAGATGAACTGTCCGTTCTGCCATCAAACAGCTCCAGTAACCTTGACCTGGAGTGAGGTTGATCAAATTTGTGTAATATATGTGTCTCACTGGAATCTTAAATGCACCAAAGAATCAAAGTTTAATATAAATAACCTAGGGGAAAAAAAAGTTAAATTTTGTGAAAATATTTCACTTGTCTAACATTTGTTGACCCTGTGACCTTGACCTGTGATTCATTCACAGATCATTTATAAGGTCTGATGGGCATATACCATCTTACCATCATCCTTGTTGTGATAGTTAAAATAGGTTATGAGGTATTAATCCACTTGAAAGTTTTGCACAGACAGACAGAGGACAGCAGAATGCGGACCAACGGACAAATTTCTTTTTTTTTAAATGTCATTTTTTGACTATTTAGGACTCTTCTTGCACAAATTTGCAAAAATCTGGAAAAATTGTTGTTGTTTGTTTGGGGGTGGTGGAGGGGGGAGAGGTGGGTGCTATGCATGCAGGTCAAAAAGTAAACTATTTCTACCTCAGGCAAGTAATGAACCAGGGACCAATCACCCATGGAGCCAATATGCTATCAACTGGACTATTAACTAAGACACAAGCTGGTTCCTCCCCCACCCCCCCTAAAAAAAATCCACTGAGTGCACCATGGCAAAATGTTTTTTCAATGCGCTTTTCGTAAAGAATGGGCACCAGCTGCCTTGATCTTTGAGGTAGAGCAAATACGATGCCCTGATAAGCTGCCCGCAAACCTAGGGTAATATTCCTATTAGTTTTGGTCAAAATCCGTTCAGCTATTCTTGAAATAATGGTGTCAATGGACTGACGCAGCCAATAAAATAATAATTTTCAAAAGTGTTAATTTTCTTGGCAGTTTTGTGACTTGGCTTTATCCTAAAAAAGTAAAAGGAAAATGTGGAATGATAGGCCATGATTTGAATTATCTGCAAACAAAACAATTATCAAAGTCGGATCAGCCAATTTTTAGATACAGCACATGATTCAACATGCTTAGCAGTAGTTAAAGTATGCGTATGTACAAAGAAAGAAGAAAGATTTCTCTTATATATAGCGCACTTACAAGCTCAGAGAGCTCCTCAAGGCGCTGGCCCATAATATCCAGCAATCACAAAATAGTTTGCTGAAGTAAGGATTCGAACCCACGTCGCCCAAAACGCACTCACACAAGTCGTGCGCTCTGACCACTGAGCTATCCCTGCCGCAAATTAAAAATGATGAATATTGGTTAAGTTGTTCTTGAGATAAGGCAAAATGTGTTTTGAACAAAAAAGGGAAAATTCAGATGAACAAAAAAGGGAAAATTCAGAGGGACGAACCGACCAAATGCTACTGAAAAAAATTCAATGATTTGAAGCATCCATATCCCAAAAAATTTTATAATAAAAAAAATTGCTTAAACTGTTTTTAAGATTTTGAACAAAAATGTGTTTGCATTAGAGCAAATATGATGGCACAGGAGGCAGACCACAAAACTACATAATGTTCCTATGAAGTTTGATAAAATTCTGTTCAGCAGTTCTTGATATATGGCATTCCAAATGATCGACAGACCAACCGACAGATTGGCATTTGGCTCATTCCAATTCCCTGCAACTATTTTAAAGTTTTTCCAGAAATATAAAAATGAACAAGCGCACAGCTGGTGATATCTTGCACGCAGTGGCCCCCCTCCATGAAAATGATGGACCATAACTTTAAACATATCATAAAATGATGGACCAAAGGACAATAAGTGCTTTAAAACTGATTCAGTAATTTACCTGTGAAGGACTAGGAGAGCTGTGGTGGTCTGACAAGTTATGAGTGCCAGATGTCGTGGGCTGGAACAGATCTAACTCTGGGTCTGTGCTGCTAGGTGGAGAAAACCCTGCTGGGGAACTGTAGCGTGGATTGAATGACAGGGGTCGATTAGAGGAAGGGTGTGTGCCATTGGGTCTGAGAAATAACAAATAGCTTATGCATTAAAAAACAACAAATTATTTCAAAATTCACAAGCAAAAATTTTGTAAATCCTCATGCACTCACTGCTTTTGCATTATATTTTGCATTTTAACCCTTATCAGCCTTATCAGCAGCCAAGGCAAAGAACTCTGTCAAAATGCTACACCATGCACACACACAAATTAATTAAAAATACACAACCCAAAATTATGTTCCACTCAACATTATTAATAAATCAACCACACATTTTTCTTCAAAATGGAATGTTACACATACATTTTTACAATTGCAACATGCAGCAATATGGTCACTGCCACAAATAATAAAGCATAGGCTTGCTTTTATTCAAATCCGATAGAAACGGATCGCCAAAGTAAAAGTAAAAATCACTTTCCTCTCTATCAGTATCATTCACCTGCACCAAATCAACCTCCTAAAATCCTTCAAATGGGTCATCCTCTTCATCAGATTCTGCAAGAATCTGATGCCATAATTCTCTGCCTCTCAGAATTGAAACTTTACCCAAACTTTGAAAATTCACTGTGTGCGGTCTACAGACTCTAAAAATGCAATGAAAACTCTGCCAGAAACCACAGAAAATCGCGATAATGTATCACACATTTGCTTTAAACAGATTTCCACATGGCAGCCGCTGAACAGACCAAACTATTACCGGCCGCTGAAGGTCGCCCCGCAAGCATGCACATAGCAAAAACATCGGTCGTTCTGCTTGTAAGAGGGATTTGTGTTACTCTCATTGAGAGTACAAACCAAGGTCTAGGCTGTTCCCCCCTGCATGCATTCCATCGCACAGACTTTAAAGATCCGGCTGCACAAATACACCCAACAAGTACTAGGTCCTTTCTCCCCATCTCTGGTTGGCAAGGATTGTGCTCAGTTGTCTGGGAATCACACAATGCGCCCAAAAGCTGCAAGTGGGTGCTTCGGGTGGCTTGATTTAGATCCAGTATTGGCCGGCGCCTTCAGCAGCTCTTATAAAAAACAACATCATGCGTTGGCTTATACAAAATGTATGTGTTTCTTTCGGATGTTGGGTCATTTTTGTATATGCACTACAGTGAACCACCACTAGCACTAAATACAGAAGCAAACCTAGATACTCAACAAACTTACCCTGATACTTGGTAATTGTATGAAGGTGGGGGCGCTGACAGCCCTGATCCCACAGACGAACCAACAGGAGAGACCACTCGGATTTCCTCCCCGGGTATATCAGTCATCCTGAAGGAAAGTGGCACTTCCAGGGAGGTGGGCCTTGTTGTCACAGGGCTAACAATGTCTGGAGGTAGAGAGCCCGAGGAGTAAGGGTTGGGAGGCGGGTAGTTTGGAGGGCTCAGATGTGCTGGATACTGGCCCCATGGCCATTGTTTGTCTTGATGAACACGATGGGGTGCTGAAGTAGGACGGTATGACTTTCCTCCGCCCTTGGGATTCCCTCTGGGGGGTTGCATAGTGGCAGGATAAGTATCGGCAGGGTGCGTAGGATTGGCGATATGGACAGGATTTGCCTGGGGTGGGATGTGTTCACCTTGCCTGTAGGTGGGTGGCGGGGATGTGGGGGTGGTGGATAGCCTGGTTTTTGATAATGGGGCCCCTGATGGCTATACGGTCCTGCTGGGGGTGGCCACTGCTTGGAAAATGCTGGACGGCTGTTGCCAGGTGGTGTTACATATGATGGCATCACCCTCACTGAGAAACGAGGCGGAGGTGACTTAGGGGGGAGAGATAAAGGCTGTGCTCCTGGATGCTGTAAGCTGGTGTTGTCCGAGTTCTGGTGGGAATGACTCACATCACCTGAGTCTCCAAAAACAGCACAATCATTGTTAAGACTGCCTTTATAGGGCAAAGGAGGAGGCTGGAAGAAACCAGGGTCTTTGATTGAAGGCCGCTCTTTCGGAGATATTAGTGTCACTGTTGAAGGCACTGTTGATGAGATTACAATTCCACTCCGAGATTTAGGCCATGTTCCACTGTTGCTTTCTGGTTCATATTCCCGTTTCCGTGATTTGCCTCCCATGTCAGGGAATTCAGCAATCACATCATCTGCAGGAGTCTGGGTGTTCGTGGATACCATGACCGTGTGTTTGGACTCCTCCAGACCAGCTGGATGATCCACATCAATGCAGCCTCTGCTTTTGTCCTTTCCTCGCCCTTTTTCATGCACATCATCTCTGGAATGTCTGTCAAGCTCACGATTACGATCACGTTCCTGACTTTTGTGTCGACTGCGGAAGATCTTGTCAACAACAATCTCCAGTACAGGCATACTGTGTCGCACCTGGAATATAACAATGTTTAAAAGCATAAGCATATATCTACAAAAATGTTTGAGTGACAGAAACAATAAACATTGTCAGCAATGAACACGGCAATGTATTATTAGTTAAAACTCCTTAATAAGTCTGAAGACTATGCAGGATAATTTTACAAGAATAACATTATAGTTGATAGGTTCAGCTCCTGGTGCAAACAAAACTATCTGGATTTAAATGTCAAGAAAACTAAGGAACTGGTCATTGACTTTCGTAAAAACAACGCTCTCATTCCAGACCTTGTCATTGATGTTGTTACAGTCGAGAGAGTCACTCAATACAAATACCTGGGAACCATCATTGACGAGAAACTGAACTTCACTGCAAACACCCAGGCCATCCACAAAAAATGTCAGTCTAGAATTTACTGCCTTCAAAAACTTCGAAATCTCCAAGTCAGTAGCCGCATCCTTCAGACCTTTTACTCTTCTTTTATTGAGTCCGTTCTTACCTTTTCTTTTATCTGCTGGTATGGAAGTTTGTGTGTAAAAAACAAAAGTGTGCTGAATCGAGTGGTGAAAGTCTGTGGGAGGGTTGTGGGAGTGAAACAAGAGAGTCTGCAGGTGTTGTATGAAAGACATGTTGTGCGGAAAGCCAGTTGCTTTGTGCTGGATAGCACTCATGTGCTTGCGCACCACTTCCAGCTCCTGCCTTCTGGAAGGCGCTACCAAACACCAAGGGTCAGAACTCTCAGAACGAAAAACAGTTTTATTCCAAAGGCTGTCTCATTACTTAATAAATGATGTGTGTGTGTGTGTGCGTGTGTTTGTTTGCCCAAAATAATTTCATTTAACATTTGCTGTCGTTTAATGTTAGCATGCATAAATGTAATTATATTCATATGTGACTGTGCATTTTTATCCTCATTGTCATTATGATTGTTGTTATTATTAATGTGATGTTTATTCCTTGTTGATTGTAATTGTACACCACAATGTAATTTCTTGTAAAAGATAATAAAGTTGTCTTATCTTATATTTTAAAATTAAACAAATTAGAATTCTCATACTTTCTCATGGTCATGGTTGCGCAGAGATTTGGGCGGTGATGGCCCTGGTGAATCCAAACTGTCTGTCTGAGAACCAGAGCTGCGCAGATTCTTGCTGCTGTCCCCTACACTCCTTGCACTGTCCCCAGATGTACTGTCCCACATTAGGTTGGGGTTGGTGGCCAGTGAATCTGACTTTGACATCTGCGCAGTCTGTTTAAAAAGAACAACAACATTAACAGCCACAATTCTGGGTATGAACTTGACACGTAAATGTAATCAAATAAATCAGCAAAAGCATAGAAAACCGATTCTGCCAAAGACAAAGACATCATTCCATAACTATTGTCACCATCCTTACCACGCTATAATATGCCCGTTAAAGTTACTCTGATAAAGACTTCTAGACAATGCAATGAAAAGAAAAACTGAAAGACAAATTGCTAAATATATTCTCTCTCTCTCTCTCTCTCTCTCTTTCTCTCTCTATCTATCTGTCTGTCTAATCTATCTATCTACTTTGTCTCTTTAGACAAAGTTGAACCTTCAAAGAGTCTACCTGTGCTGATGACAGATGCTCAGGCAACGGTGACATGACTGAGACAGTGGTTGGGGTAGGGGATGAGCCAGCTGAAGACACTGGAGATATTTGTCGCAGAACATTCAACTCCACAGGCTGAGAACAGTTTTCCAGCAACTTTGTTGCCTCACGTGTTGTCAAGTTGTCTGTGGAATGCCGGTTGATCTGTGCAACAAGCCATGAATTCTTCATAATGCCATTTCAACAACCTCGAGCTTTTCTACTTTAACCCTTTTTCCGTAAAGTCCACGCATGTCGTCCGATGCTAATTTTAGTCATGTTGCCCCGATGTCTGCCAACAAAACACCCCAAGCACGTGCTCCGTTAGGACACTTCCACTGCTGTATCTATAAATAGCATCGTCTTGCGAATCGTAATCTCGTGTATGAGATTTTCTGTCCATTCTGGTGGTGTGCAAAACATGGTGGATAGTTTTGAAAAATTTGCACTGTGAATTTTTGAACATTGACAATCTTTGTGACAATGTTTAGAGGAACGAGAGAGATTATACTAGCAGGTAGTTCAATATTTGTTGTTTTAGATTGTTAAAACATTTTGTGTGTGTATGGGGTGATGTATTATGCGGAGTTGCTTCTCTTGAGTTGCATTTTTCTCATTAGGCTATGTAAGCAGAGAGCTATAATAAAGAGAGAGCCTGCTTTGCGTGTAGCCCTACGCTTCTCTGCTTAAAAGGTCGTGTTTGAGCCTTAGTGCAAGGTCGATGGAAATCAACACTTCCGGTTTAGTCTGCAACAATGGATGTGTCAGCAAACTTCATGGGTAACTTCGACGAAATCGTTGAGGTTAGAAATATATTCCGTTCTTTTATTTAATATTTTCGTTTTTTGTCCCAAGTAGGTCGATAAATTTATGTTGTCTTATAATTAACCAGTAATTTAGGGATATTATTATTAGCTACATGTACATGGCTACTAATAATTATAAAGTTTAGCTATAGATAGATAGCGTACTATTACTATAAATTATTATGTATACTATTGTCTGGAACATTGCTATAGCATTGTTACCTTTTAAAGAAATAACTTTAATAAATAATTACAATACATTTTAGATTTTTTAAAATAGATTTTAATGCTTTATTGTCAATTTTTATCGGGAAATTCTGGGCCGCCTCCCCTGTGGAAGGCGTAGTCGCAGCCTGTGGCGCGCCCAAACCCAACCTACCTAACATTAGTTGTAATTTTTTGAAATTTAGAAATTCTTTAAATTTTTGAAATTTTTTTAAATTTTGCTGGGGGAGCAAACCGGAGTACCCGAAGAAAACCCCTGAGACGTTGCCCGAGTCGAAAGTAAATAATATTCGGAGAAACATAACGCCCCGATGCAGGATCGAACCCACACCTGTCAGGCGCCATTGGTTACAAGGCAAGTTTGTCCCGCCTTAGCCCACTTGGCCACAACGCTCCTGCTTACTGCGTATGAAACATTCTTCCTTAAAATGCCTAGAACAGATTGTCGCATTAGTTTTTCGGCATTTTGTAAGTATACCACCACTGTCACCGTGTCATGTACTGTCAAAACATAAAATCGGATGTTTCCATTTCTACCGGGCTTTGACGCATGCGCGGTGAGAGGTTTTTGTCCGCTACGCAAAGCAGGCTCTCTCTTTATTCCAGCTCTCTGATGTAAGTGCGGTCTGCCCGAAAAAGGGTTAATGCAGCACAATAATTATACTCGTGCAAGTATGAATACATGCCCATAAAAATATTGATTAATCATCCCAGAAGATATGAACATCTGAACTATTTGTGATCCCAGATGATTTTAACATCTTTTTAAATGTCAAAATATGCTGTTTCATATATGCTGTCCCAAATTATCTGTTATTGTATGTCACAGAAGGCTAGTTTGGACCCAGCACTAAGGCTTCATGCCTCAAATAGTTCATCCTGCTTTGGCTTTTGTAAAGTAAAGTCGATGCCTAGCAGACAACAGAAGTTAAAGGACTGTGTAAGCTCTCTTCACTAGGTAGGCAGTGACCTCATCCAGCCGACGTATAGCCAGACACCCCTGCTAGACGCGCTCTTCCAGCTGACGTATAGCCAGACACCTCCGCTAGACGGCGAGATTTCGCGCGTATGCCGACCACAGGCTAGATAGTCATTCTTTGTTAAAACCTCACCCGAGACAGACACGTGGAAAGATCTCTCTCAGTAGACTACGCAGGTGAAATTCATTTATCGCAGTATAGCCACAGCCTGATCAATCTTTTGTTTCATCGCAATTTATTGATATTATTATTGGATTATGCTTGTGAAGTCTTGTCATGTTTTATGATTGTGAATGTTTGTAAAACTTAGCTTGACCATGTGGCTGACCCGTGACCAGTTTTCGAAACCACGAGGTAGCCCATACTTTCCAACTGTTGTTTCTCCTATGTGTATTATTGCAGACCAGTGGCTGTACCGGAGAATGTGTATAACATTAATTACTTCTTCATGTGTTTATGTTAGCAATGATATGTTTATGTATAGGAAGTATGTTGGAGATTCCAGTGGACTACGAACTTAGAAGAATGATCGTCTCTTGTTTGTATAAGTGGACGCGATCGCTGAGGGCTGATTCTGCCATCAGTGAGACACTCTGCACACCCTTTGTAAGCAAGGCGTTGCAGAAACTCGTCTTATATTTTGCAGACAAGCAGGCTTGGTCCGATGCAGGACATAGACCACTGAGAGTCAACCCTGACATTCGGCCTGCAGTGGAGCATCGAGCACTGAGCTCCGATAGCCCAATAGTCAACAAACCTGAAGGAGGAGACACCATCACCACACCTCAACGATTCAGCTAAGTACCACAGAAAACGTGCACACACACACACACACACACTGATCTAGAAGGATTGTGCGGTAGCCCACTCTCCTGAAAAACGAACATTAGGCCAACCAGAACAAATAGCCCAATGATGAGATAGTAGCAAATACCGGGAACAGTAGCAGCATAGACCCATCAAGGAGCGAACTACTCGAAGTGAATTTGGACTGTTAAGCTAATCATAGTTATATTACGTTTTTGGGTCTTTCAATCAATAATTGAGCAAAAAATGTCAAAATGTAGACTTACACTGATAAGTCTATCACCAAAGCTTGGTAAAATTCCATCTTTTCCAATTATTCTGCCACAGTGAACAGTGGAGACGAATAGACCCTGTTCAAGCTGAATGCCGCCCTCTGAAATAACATGTAATTTTAAATATTACAGAAAAGAACTTAACATCATGGAAATGTGCCAAAAAAATGCAGCTTTTAGTTATACAGCTCCAGAAACAAATCACACATTGTATTGTTTGAAATATAACCATGAACATGAACATCAATATTTTCTGCAAAGGGTTCTTCGGACTTCCTGTTCCTGGCCCATGTGGCTGCTGATTTCTCACTGGGTAAGTACATTTTTTTATTTGGACAATGAAAAAAAGTATCCCCCCTCCCCCCCCCCCCCTCCCAAAAAAAAAGAAAAAAAAAAAAGAAGAAGTAAAAGAAATAATACTATCGACATACCCTTCAAACAGGATACAAGAAGCTGAAGCGGCTGCCAAGTTCTAGAGGCAGAAAATTTTCTTCGTCTCACAACCTGCAAATACCATTTAGACATTTTACAAGTAGTCATCGGTAATGATTAGAAAATTTAGCATATCTATGTCTTTAATATAAATGTGAATACTATCCAGAATGCAAGCATATAATTATTTCTGTGTGTGAAATTAAAGTAGATAGTCCATTAAAAAAGAAAATGACAACAATTTTATTATAAATATTGGTTGTCACCATTGACTCCTCAAAGTCAGGTGATGACATCACCATACAAACTGTTGGCAGTCAAGGGGTTTAATAAACACGATATGAATAAAAATATCAGAATAAACAATTTCAATGTCCCAGTAAGTAAAAAGAAAGAAAGAGATTTCTCTTATATAGCGCACTTACAAGCTCAGACAGCTTCTCAAGGCGCTGGCCAGTAATATCCCGCAATCACAAAATAGTTTGCTGAAGTCAGGATTCGAACCCATGTCGCCCAAGACGCACTCACACAAGTCGTGCGCTCTGACCACTGAGCTATCACTATCAAAGGTTGCACTATAGCACCTTTAGATATCACTGTGCTTGGTGCCATGTAATTGAAAATAGTACAATAGGTGATACACAGTGAATATTAAAAGTTTGCTAGATAATTACCAGTGTGAGTGCTCTACGGTGTTTCTTCAGGGCTTGTTCAATTCTGCGACGTTCAGTGTTAGTAGCATCTAGGCTGTTCACTTTCAGCAGCATGTCATTCACCCTGCGTACACAAATAATAGATAAAATAATAACATAACATAGGCAAACAGCATGACTAAAACAATGAAATAGCTTTTGACACCTTGTCACAATGACACAATTTTTGACACCATGTATCTTAGTATGAATGCACAAATCAAAATACACTGGAGGTCAGTTCTCAACAACTACAAATAAGTTTGCAACAACTACAAATAAGTTTGCATCAATTTCATATATGAATGAATGATTTTGAGCTTTGCAAAATGTGTCATAACAGGAGTTTGCTTTCAAGATAAATAATATATAATTTAACGTTCTGCTGATAGGTATCAAATGAGTTGTTAACTTGATAACCTCAATCCAGGTAGACAGAGACAAAAGGCAAAGAAGCACAATAAACATAATGGCAGATGATGATATACATGACAGAAAAAATAATAAACAACCTGAGTTTTCCATCAGCAAGCCCACCCTTGGCTACATGACTGATGAAAATGGAGTTGTCATCTCGGAAAACAGGATTATCTTTTCCGCCCACAAGCTCAAAGCCAAAGTCAGGGCTGTCACCACCATCCTGCAAAGGCATAAAAGAAATGACATAGTTTCTAACTTGTTTTTCATTTTAATTATACCACTGACATTTTCTCCATGTAATAGTCTTAAAATTTAAAGAACTCTGACAAAAACATTTTTGTGTGTGGTTTATACAACTTTAAAAAAAAAGTTAAAGGTAGTCCCATAGCCTTGTGGCTGTAGGGGAGCATGATGTTGGAGATCACACTTATCTTGGGCCAGCGTAATGAGGGTGATGCCCATCTCTCTCCCTCGCCGCTTTACCTTCCCCACCCTTAAGAGAGTAGGTACTCAGTCACAGCTGAGTCATCTGGGGGCTTTGTTATTTGTCGCTTCAAGTTTTGCGGTCACCCATCCAAGTGCTAACCGCACTGGACGGTGCTTAACTTGCGACAGTAGCGAGTGCTCCAACCACTGCGCTATCCGACACCCTATACAACTTAAAAGGATACAAAAATGCTTTACTGCCAAGTGACAAAAACAAAAAATACAATTGGACCAATGTACACATAAACCTGTTGGACAAGTTGAATATTCAAAGGCAAATAATTAAAACAATACAGCTCTATGCAAAAGTGACATGACAAAATAGGAGTCAATCAATCACTAAACAGAAAACCCATAACAGATTTATAAGCATACTATCAACATAGCACACATGCTCTGCGTTGTTTTTAATATATTAAATATAATCTATTTAGCAAAATATTAGGAAATAGGATTAAAGATCATTACATAATATATTACTTAACAAATTCCTTACTAGGTCAATCTCCAGCGTCTCTGTCTCCCACTCTTGGAGGTCAGCATCAATTGCAGAATCGCGGCTGTGATTGTGTCCAACTGAATTCAGTTGCTGCCGTCGAGCATCTCTTTCCAATAGTGCTTCATACTTCTCCCTGCAAAACCAAAATAAAAGTAAATAGAGAGGCCTTTTCTTAGGCGCCATGAGTGAGTGTTGTTAGTTATTTTTGGTGTTGAGATGTATATGTGGTTGCGTGTTATTGACCAATGTACGCATGTTGTGTTTACATTTGTTTGTGTAAAGCGCTTTGTGATTTTGGAAAGCGCTGTATAAATTGCCTGTTATTATTATTATTATTATTATTATTAAATATATTTATATCTACCAAGCGGCCTTGATATTTTCCAGCAACATGATGGCATGGCTGGTCACTAACCTAGGTATAATGTTCCTATGAAGTTTGGTCAAAATCCATTTAGTGGATCTTGGTATAAAATTATGGTGTGCAACAGGCCAACCGAACAGATTGACAGACTCATACTTGGCTCGTTCTGATTCCCAATTAAAAATATATTAATCTGGAAATACAAAAATCCTTATAAAAATAATAATGAAATAAAAAATAAAAATAAACAATATAAAAACAACAAATAAACAAGAATGTATGGATTTTTACAAGTGTCATATATTCATTGGCCATGTAGAGTGTGACTAAAACTGATATTGCACGGTAATTGATCAATCACAGATAGCAATGTTTCTAGTCATACGAACACACAGACTACTAATGACTACTGTCCATGTAAAATGAAAAACATTGTGTCGATCCTCTATGTATTGAAGACGAGCTTATGGATCTAGACATCAGCTTGATGAAACCACTTATGAGGGCGCAGTTTTAATTTCCAACAAGGCTTACCAGAAGGCGCCAATAGCACATAAAAATGTAACATATCTGTTTCGCCGTCAAAGAAAAGCCAAAGTGAACGACCACAGTGCAAGGCATTGTTTACCACATATCAACATGAGCCTGCCTTCAAACCAGTTCATAAATCTGTATTTAGTGTACAGGACAAAGCAGTCTTCTTGCTGTTATTTACTTTAGATACTAAGACCATAACAATAAAGCTGACTAAATGTCAAAATTCTTGCTTCTGTATGGAATACTAACAAAAACATTCCCCACAAGTGCCACCATATTTTAGATAGTGACATTTCAAAGGTCATCAATTTCCAATCAGTATAACATGATAGGCCTATGGGCATGTCATGCTGCTTTTTCATTGAACTGATTGCACCTGCCAAGAATATTTCAGTGTTATATAATAACAAGGGCAAAGGCATAAAACTTGACAGTTTGTTGAGAATTAAAATGTTCTGTAAACTTATCCAATGCGTGAACAACTTTGTTATACTTTGGAATGTGTTGTGTGAAGTGGTCTTTTGACATAGGTGTATGAACTGCTTTGGTGTATCCATGGGTGTATCTATTGTTTTGGCAAATTTCATGTTTTATATTTTGATTTTATGAAATGAATACCTTAATGTTATCGGCATCTTGGCGTGGAATGTAAGATATGTCCAACTCGATCGATTTAATGATGTGATTCACCCTAGGCTGGTGGTAACATTGAATAGATATGGTTGGACATATCGCATGTTGCATGCCAAGATGCTGATAACATTTATTATTTCTTGCCTGATCTCCTTTAGTTCCTTGATGACATTATTTTTCGCCTTTTCACTTTCATCAGAATTACGAAGGGCTTTAGCCAGATCACTGACAGCACGATCTCTATCACGCCTCAAGTTGTCACACAGAGTTCTGATGCTTTCTCTTTCCTGTACGTTCTTTTCTATCTCATTGAACGCCCAGTCACGACGTTTAGTTGCAGCCATGGCCTCATGTTCAGCATCTAAAGCAGAAAATATACAATGCTCTAAACAGGTCACAAAAGTCTTAAGAACAGAAAGTTAAACTAATTATCACAAACATTATCATAATAAAACGATTTTTTTAAAATTTACTTCACAGAACCAAACAACTGACTGACATATTGCTGCCCAGAATGAAATAATACTGCTTTAACTTGCTATTATAATGTATTGATTCATGGTCCTATGATATAAAAAAAAAGGGCACAAAACATTAAAACTGCTCCACACCAATGGTTCATCCATCCAGTATTTTAGTGATGTTAGTATTAAATTGAATCACGTTTTTTGCAATGTATACATACTGAAGAAAGCTAACAACAACGATGACAACAACAGTGAACAGCAATACCAACAAAAGTGAAAATTCTTCTGAAATATGACAATCCTTTGAAATGCTGAGGAAAAAACCCCAACATATTTAATATGCAATATCTGTGCTGCTCACCAGTAAGCTCATGTTTAATCTTGTCAATCTGTTTCTTCAGCACTTCTGTCTCTTTGGCAACATGGTCCATTTCTTCTTCTTTTTCCTTCTTCGTCTTCTCATAGTGATCCTTCACCAGTTGCTCCATCTGCTCCAGTGCCTGCTTGCGCTCCATCCGTGCAATGTCTCTCTGTTGCTCCATTAACTGCTCATCAAAATTTAGTTGATTTCAGTCTATAATGTTTACATTTATGAACAGTTCAAAGATCTCTTCAGAATATTTGCTAAACGTGCATAGTGTTACAATGAAATACAAAAATGCAAACATCTTTTAGTAGTATTTGTTATTAAATAATGCACAATGTTCACCATTCTGAACATTATACTAGGATGTGCAAAAAAACATGCAATTGTCAAGTTCAATAAAATCCTTCCCAACTTGATGCACACAAACATCAATCATTCTTCTAAAGACTTCTTCCCACCATGAATGTGAAAGAACTTTGATGTGTTATAGGTAAAATAACAAAATTCGTCATATTTTAATAATACCATTTTAGCTACTCTACATTAATAGTTGCATACATCTACTTCAAAATGTCAAATAGCTTCATTGCTGACCTGAAGTTCTCTTTTTAGCTCCCTCCTCTCTGCTTCTAACTGAACACGAGTTTCTATAGCTCCCTGGGACTCCTGTCGCATTTTTTCACGGCTGGCCGCAGCAGATGCCAGATCTGCTTGCAGATGCTCCATCTCTTTCTCAGCCGCTAGCTTATCTTGTCTGTACTTGTCGCTCAGTTTGCCCATTTCAGACAGCTTATCCTGAAGCTGTTCAATCTCCTTATGCACAGTATCACGCTCTGACATCACCTTTGTTTCAAAAGATAAAAATATCAATGATGAATAAAACCACTGGAAAGTGGATGGAAAATACATTTTTACAAATGATCTTATTTGAAAAAAACATAAGTCTGGAAAAGTCATATGATCTGATTAAGCAAAAGTTTATTTCATACATTATACATTTCTGTTCTATAATTGGATTCAAAAGTGTCACTATGCCTGCCTCAGCTCTACTAAACATCAGAATTTGGATAACAACTTCATATTATCATTTCTATGACATCCTGAAAGGTAAACAAAGAAAGCAAAATCTCCTGTAATATGTCAAACAATAAAATATTCCAGAGACAAGCCCGTTTTCGTAAATGTTAAGTATCCCAACTATACATTCATGAACAAATACTAAGGAACACAAAGTGTTAAATTGTCATAACATCCTTCTTAGGACAAACTGTTACCATGAGAACTTTCCCTCTTTCTTATAATCTCCCTACCTGTCTGTATTCCTGAATAGCAGCATCTCGATCTTGCAGCGCTTGAGAAACATCTTTCTGCAGTTGTCCCAGCTTCAGATGTGCTTGCCTTTGATCTTTCACACACCCATCATGCTCACGCCTGAGGTTGTCAATAATGGCCTTCAGCTTGCGGTTCTCATGGCTCAGCTGGTCCAGATTCTGGATGACGGTCGTGCACTGGTGCTGGAACGCCACTTTGTCATGGGAGGCTGCATCTCGCTCTCTGCGCATCTCATCCAGCTGATGGTAGCAAAATGAATTAACACTGAAGTTTAACATCCACATAGACAATTGGCGATACTGCAGACAGGGATGCCCATCCCAGGTAAGAGGGGGTAGAAATTCAAATGAACACTGAACCACCAGGGCTAAAATGGACAGCAAAAAATACCACTTTTTATACTGCCCATTGTTATATCTAGTCTAGTCTGAAAGCTTAAAAGTTGTTGAAACAAGTTGTCTGCAGCTGAATTGACAATCTCTGACCCAAACAATTTAAATGTAACTATAACTCTACTAGTTAACTAATAACTGTGCTCAACACTATACCTGTTTCCTCAGATCATTCATAGCTTCCAACTGACAGCAAGCCGAGGAATGTTGCGCCCGCAAGTCAGCATAATGCTCTTTGATGTCATCATAATCTTTGCGCAGCATTTCATACTTTTGGAGTGAAGCATCATAAAGGTCTGTGAAGATGTCAGAGGTTCCAGTCATAGGCGCAGACAATGCAGTAATGGCTTTGTGGTGCTGGGCACGCAGATCATCCATTTCCAGCTTGTCTTCCTCTCGCAGTTTCTCAAGCTTTGGGATAGAAACAAGTTAAGGTCAGAGTCTGTTAATTTTTCGCATTTTTATTCAACCATGAATACATCATTATATTAATGTAAAGCAAAATAAACAAACTTATGAAAAAGCAGGTCAAAACAATTTACACAAAAGAATTATATTAGTGATGAAATTATTAGTAAATATTATACCTGAACCAAATCTTCCTGCAGTTGCTGCTTGGCAGCCATAAGATTGACGTTGAGTGCCTTGACTGTTTGTAATTCCTCATAGGCTTGCTGTCCAGCTGCCTCTGCGAGTTTGTACATCTTGCGATTGTAGTCCACATCTAGGGACCACTGGCTTAACTTTTCTGCATTCTGCTGCTTCAGAGTTTCTAGCTCCCGCAGTGCACCTTCAAACTGCTCCTGGAAAAATGGAAAAAGCAAGCAAAGTGACAGTTACAGTGGAACCTCTGGTATAAGACCGTCCAAAATCTGATAAAAAATGGTCTTATAATAGAGGTGGTATTATACCGGAAATAGAAGAGGGAGTGGGGGAAGAGTGGAAGGGGAGGGGGGGAGGTTGTCAGGGTCGGAGGGTTATGTAGTCATAATTTTTTTATCCTTTATGATAAGCTGAATTTGGGTCTTCCCAATGTCTAAATTTTTAGCAATAGACAAACAACTCTCCTCATTTTCACTTCTTTCAATCACTTTCATTCTCTCTGCCGAACTCAAAACTTTCCTCTTGCATGACACCATTTTGACAAGCCATTGTAGGTGTTATGTTGAAACGCGAACGAAAGTATGTCTGAAACGCGCACGATAGATCTAATCGTTTCGTTTTGCAAAGTATTCAATAATGGAGTTTATTTACCCTTGATTTGAGTTTGCATTGTTGTTAGGAGAGGTTTTGTATAACGTTGATAATTTCCGTTAGTCGATATTATTAGAGAATTCTCTAGATTTCAGTATTTACTATCGATGGAAACTTCCCGATAAATATTGAAGTATGAGAACATTCCCGGAAGCAGAAGAAATATGTATGACGTAAGTCAGTGATGACGATCTTTTATTTGATTGGCTGTAGTGTGTCATTCTAGTCTACCGTGTTCTAAATTGTTCGGGAAGAGAGAGAGAGGCTATATATTTTATGCGCCGCACTGTTTTGAGTAGTTGTTGTTGATAGTGAGTTGGAAAGTAAAAAGTTGAAAGTGGAAAGTGATTGTATGCAGTGTTGATGTGTGCTGAATAAAAGTGGAAAACTTCATACGTCGACTCCGTGTCTTGTTGCTGAGTGAGCAGGCTGCGTGGATAAACGAATCTGAGTTACACACCTTATCAGGAATTCAAGCATCGCGGCTGAATCAAATACTGATAGAAAAACACCATCATCGAATCGGAGTGTAACAGTAGGCAAGTAATGTCCCTTACTTGCGCGAGTAATGTCCCTTACTTGCGAACCAGAAATGGCAGACAACAGCAGGCATACACTAACATGAGAGAAAAAAAAAAGGTCCAATCAATAAATTAACTGATATCTCTTTTAAATTGCCAAAAATGGTTGTATAAAGGGCTTAAGACACAGTCGCTGGTCTCATAAACGAGGTTGTCGCATACCAGAGGTCATTTATTATTGAAACTATGAAAGTGAATCTGTCAGAAGTTTTTAAGTCACATAACCGAGGGAGTCGTATACAAGAGAGATGGATACCGGAGGTTCCACTGTATTAGGAGGCCAACACTGTACATCACAAATAAATGACTGTAATCATGTAATTGCAATAAAACAAGAATCTCTGTCCTTATAACATGTGATAGGAGTAAAAGCACTTTTTGTCCAGAGAAGATGTTGACTAGCATGGTACATAACTGACCTTGATGGTGAGCCAATCAAATCGACTGTCAGTACTGGACTGCTTGCGGGAAGCCTCCAGGGGCGAGTGACGTTCATTGTGCCGGTTGTCTACTATCGGAAGAGGTGAGTAGCGCTCATTGAGACCAGGAGAACTGCTGCTGGCTGAATGATTCAATTGCTGGGTCAATTGGTAAGGTTTACCATAGCTCACTGACAGTTCCTTATCTGTGCCAACAAATAACCGGTAAATAGAATATTTTTTTTACAGAACTGCAACAGCTTTCAGTTACTACATAACCACATTTCTTTTAATTTAATAACAAAAATTTTATATTTGCAATTGTATCCCCATCTTAATATCTTATGCTAGCATTTCTAGAATTGAAATATATTTTAGAATCTTTTATTGTGTATACTTTGGGTAAGACTTTTTAGTTATTCTTTTCCCCTTTTGTGTGTGTGTTTGAATTTCATGCAGGTTTTATTCAGAAGAACAGCTAGCTCCCCATCCCAACTCTTCAACGTCTAGCCTTTGATTTCTTGTTTGTATAATATCTGAATGCAGTTCAGTGCCGATAAAAAATTAATATAATAAATGTGGAGAGGTGCGTGCTTTCATCAGTCTACTGTTATAACATTTCATGCTAAAAAGGTTTTTAGAATAAACCGAAGTTCTAGAGTTTTTACCATTTGGTGTTCCCATGTTTATATTATTTTCTCTACATAACATCACTGAGATTTATATCGTAATAAAGTTACACTATGCTAAAGACAGCATTGTGCATTTAAACAAGACATAGTTACTCGCACATGCAGTATCTCTGGGTAAATTTCTTGAAAATTTGCAGTTGTCCATGAACTAATTCTATAAGTATTTTTTAAAATGTAATACAGCTTTAAACAAAATACTACAGACTAGTGAATGGTTTCAAAAATAAACAGAACCTAAAAAAAAAATTACAGAAAAAAAAGAAGATGAACTTAAGTTTAAATTTTGCAATTTTAGCATTTAGTATGATACAGAATACATGAATTCTCATACTGTGCATCCTTGTCCCTCAAATAAGTGACAGCTAATGTCGCCTATTGGTTGGGTACAGCATAATTTAAATTGCACAGAAGTCTTCATAAAATTTATACAAATCTCATAGGCCTACTGAATTATTGCAATGCATCACTTTCAGTATCACTGCACATTCAATGTCGTTCTATAATTCCAATTATGAATACTTAAAAACAGCCGTATGTATTCAGGATGAGACTGAGAGAAATAGTAAGATAGAGTGAGAGTAATGGAAACAACTACCAAGCAAAAGCTAGCTAAATGTTTTGGATGCTTTCTCAAGAATGGTTATCTGACTTATCAAAAAAAAAAATTTTAAGAAAAAGACAAAAAAAAGAAAATGAAAATATAAAAGAAAAAAACACAACAAACACAGTGTAAAGCTACAATTCAGTACAAAACAATATTTGATGCTGTCATTGTGGTCCTTCTGTTTATTTCACCCCTTACACTGCAATCATGTAAACATCATCACACTACTGGGCTTCTGTGGGCCCCTCTATGAACTTGCATCTGCATACATTATTGAACCATATCTGGATGGCAAGGATTACGAATACAATTCAGGCAACTGTATCATACTGTGCTTGCTGAGATGTGGATTATTTAGTATCTTCTAGGTAACAGATGGCATACAATGAATAAAAACTTGTGGCCGATGTTGACAAAATGCTGATCCACACAAAATTGTTTCATAATGTTAACCTACATGTAGTACACATGCAAGCCTTTTTCAAAAAAAGAGATGTTCATATTATACGTGCACGCACAGGCATGCAAACATGCACACAAGCAACCTCCCTTGTCAGGAAGCAACCTATTTTAACAAGTTTTAAAGTTTTCAATGTTGTTGGCTGCATTGATTAAATCCATAAAGCATGAAATGAACTTCTTTGGAAGCTTGCAGCTTGTATACAACAGAAACTTTCAATATTGCACATGTGTTAAAAACACAATATTCAAAGAAGAGCAGATACTATAAAATATGAAGTGTGTGTACACAAGGTTCTGACCCCTACACTCTTTGAAGTGGCTCAATTTACAACTGACATGAGTGCAACCATCAAGCAGAGTCGATACACAGGACTGCAATTAACCTGCCTGTGGCAATCAATAAAACACAGGAGTGAAACATAGACTGCAGGGTCGCTTTACCTGTCCCAAGGTTCATAACCCACCTGAGGTATACTTAGCTGTTCCTCCCAAATCTTCCCACTTTTGTCCACCTCTCAAAATGGCAGTGGTAAACACAACCTCACCCCACCTCAACCTCTATCCTAATGTCAAACACATAAAATTTGCCCAGGCACACCACCCACCAAGTTTTTCTGGTGACCAGACATTAGATTGACAAAAACCTCAGCACAACCGATGAATTACCACTTGTAAACAATTCTACTGTACTAAATTAGCATATTTGAACTTTAAGCATTATGTGCCAAGTTTCCTAGACCTAGCACAATACAAAATACAAATGTAATTAATTAATTAATTACTATCTGTCCCACTAATTAAAATCTATGTGCATAATTTTCATTAGGCCAGTTCCATCCAACAGGGCAACCTTGAGACTAGCTGAGTGTCAGAGATCTGAAAGCATGCCTCAACATAACAGCCTCTGACACTCCGACTCAAACCACAAAATATGTTGCAGGCTCAGCAAATGACTCAATGAGTCAGAGTTTAGTAAGAAAACAAAATATTGACAAAAAACCATTTCCAACAGATTACCTTCAGCTGGTGCTGAAAAGTGAGGGCACCTTACATCTATGATCTCACTCACACTCTGGTATGTTATCACTATAAGCATGAAGACTCTTAAAGACTTTTTCCCCCACAATAATTCTTCCATTACCTAGTATTAAGAAATTGTACTATTGCTCAGTACTACTATAATTATATCACAAATCTTTACTCATCCTGGTTCTTCATTACAAAGCAACTCCTCAACCTTCTCAGTTCTTGAAGTTTGAACCTAAATAAATAACTTAATAAGTCATTAAGTCAGTAAATGGTTCAAACACAACTCATTATGACAGAGCCACCTGAAAACAAGATATTTTAATTAAAACCATGTGCCCTAACTCTCCCTGTCAAAATCACTTACCTGCCAGACCAGAGTAACGCTGCCTTGTGCCAGAGTCATCATCAGATCCAGAGCAGGATTCTGTGCAACAACAAATGAGAATTAATCTATTTAATGAAAACATTTTTTGTACATGAATCATGTAAAATCCATAACAAAAGCAATAAAGCATGACTGAGCAACTGAACAACATCTGGAAACACTCCAGGGGGAATCAGAACAAGCCAAATGTAGGTCTGTCCGTTTGTCAGACAGTCCGCTGGAAGCCATATACCAAGAACCGCTGAACGCCTTTTGACCAAACCTCATTGGAACATTACCTAGGTTAATGGCCTGCCTCCAGTGTCATCAAAGGTCAAGGTTACTCAACTTACTGCAGTATTTTTATTGCTAAACATGTTTTGCCTAACATCTTAGAATCTGAAGCGAACTTGACGAGTTTTGGTATACACTTATATGTGGTACTTCATTGGCCATCCTTCAGTAGCAGTACAGTTGTCGGTCAGTTGGTTGATCCGAATTTCCCCTTTTTGTTCAAAACCCCTTTCTGCCTTATCTCAAGAATAACTGAACTGAAATTCATCATTTTTACTTTGTGGATACTTTAACTACTGGTAAGCATGTTATTGTTAATGTTATATCATTCGTATAATCTGTACTTTCTAATAGGTCAAGGTCATCGTACTTCACAATTTTCTAAAAGGCCAAGGTCATCGTACTTCACAATTTTCTAAAAGGTTTTTGCGCTGTATCTAAATATTGGCTGAGCCTATTTATTAATTAAAAATTTCTTGCAGATTGTTCAGATAATGGTATATATGTATAATAACATTCTATGTTTTCCTTTTGCTTCATTAGGATAAAGCAGTCACAACACCAGCAAAAAAATTAACACTTTTGAAAATGTGTATTTTTCAGCTATGTCTGTGAGTGTCTGAAATGTCTTACCATCTTGTTTGGGTGTTGGTTTTTCATCGTGCTTTCAACAAATCAGTAACAGTATTGTAAAATCATCAGGAAAAGCTGATATTTCACAATGAAAAATGTTGTGCTGCCTTTTACCTGCTATTTCGATACAACTGATTTTTTTGCTTTAAACCCATGATTTATTCTATATTATAAAATAAATCTGCTTACTTTTCTTCCACTTCCAGTCCCCGCTTAACAATTATAATATTAATTATTATCAAAAGAAGATACCTTCTTCTAAATTTACTCCATTACTACATAAAAAACCCAAGAGCTTCTGTTTGTCTTCCTGGTTTACTGCAATGAGAGAATTAGCAGACACATTTTATTGGGCGATGTTGCTGTCTCCTTATTTAGAGCCAGTAGTAGGAAAAACCCTTGAATTTCTGCTTCAAAGTTGTGGGAAATCTTTGTTACATCCTTCTTCTCTCTCTCTCTCTCTCTCTCTCTCTCTCTCTCTCTCTCTCTCTCTCTCTCTCTCTCTCTCTCCAGGTGGAAGAAGCTAACACTTCCCTGTTTCACTGCTGTGAGGCTTCTTTTTAAGAAATTAAAATCGGCTGGCTTTCCTATACGCTCGCTTAGAAGCTGGAAGAAGTAGATTCTTTTAAAATTATTTTTTGGCTCCATTATTTTAAAAAAAAACCACCACACACAGAAGGTCCCACAGAGGTCAAGATTGGGCCAAAAGCAGCCATATCAACAGAGGCAGACATAACTGAACAAGATCCAGAACAGCAGAGAAATGTTTCCGTACCAAGATAAATCTCTTCAGGTCTTTGGGGTTGTCCATTATGATGTATGGCTGCGAGAGATGGACCTTGATGCCAGAATTGGAAAAACACATCCAGACATTTTAAAGGAAAAGCAAGTGTACTGCCCCATGGATTGCTGCACCAAGCATGTCAAACTCAAAGAGCCTGGTTAAATCACATGTGGATCCTCAAAAACCACTCTTTATCAATGTTGTGAAGAGGAGAAAGCTGCCAAGATTTGGTCACATCACTCAGTTTGACATCTTTGCAAAAACCATTCCGCAAAGAAGAATGGAAGGAGTCAGACATAGATGATGTCAAAGAAAGAGCTAGACAGAAGCTGTCAAAACATATATCATATGTGACATAACATATTATTCAACTATAGTATAAGTATGAGGTGCTTCTACCTCAGAAGAACTAGAAGTTGATGTTGCATTTTTGTTTTACAATAATACCATGTGCTTATGCAGTGTTCCCGATTACACACAGTAGTGCGTCAATTACGCACAAAATATGAAAAATGACACAGAAAAAATTGCATATGTGCGTCCTGTCTACGCACACACTTTTTTGGAAAAGCTGAAGTCAAAAATACGACCAACAAGTGGCGATCCAATTCACGGCATAATCAGAATCCAACTGAGACTGCCATTGCAGACGATTAAAGATTGTGTCTGGAGTTGTCGTTCTTAAAAATCGCATGCGCGCGCATTGTAAACTTCCTCCAAGCAATCCATTCACCGAACAGAAGAAATCTTCGTGAATCCATTCTTTGATTCTATCATACACGATCATGTCACTTCTGACTTGGTTGACTGGGCCCAAAACCCGTTCATCCACAACAACATCAAGTACAGATCCAGAAGCTGTTGTGCAGGGTGCTCTGAAGGAGTTTGCAGCAACCAAGCGTCTCAGGCTTAAATAAACATTTAATACATGTTTTAATTTTTTGGTTTTATATGATTATGATAACTAATGTGACGCTTTAACAGAGTTTAAAAAAAAAAGAAAAAAAATTAGGCTTGGACTTGTTTTTACATTTTTTTTCCCGATTTGTGGACTTCCAAAATTTGCACAAGGACTCTTAAAATTTTATACCTGGGAGTCCCAAGGACTCTCATTTTTTGTGTGTGGAGGGAACACTGCTTA
The DNA here is from genome assembly GCA_036898135.1 of Oncomelania hupensis. Classification (NCBI taxonomy): domain Eukaryota; kingdom Metazoa; phylum Mollusca; class Gastropoda; order Littorinimorpha; family Pomatiopsidae; genus Oncomelania; species Oncomelania hupensis. Next base: position 28,939,599 of record CM072512.1, read on the forward strand.
TGTGGCATTATCCCTCATAAGACATAAAAATTGTTTTGCAAGACTGGGAAGCGTGTTGAAAGTAAACTGGGTTGCTGGCTACTAGTGCCATGACACATTACATTACATGGTTATTGCTTTAGGTCCAGTGGACTCTTCCGAGCCAAATCAGGATTAAAAAAATCAAGACCACAACTTCGCTGAAAGAGGACTCACCCTTGATCCGTATAAAAGATATATATATACCGAAACAACCCTAGTGGCAACACTGAACGCACTCTACCAGCCGGTCACTTTACAATAAAGACATCCCACACAGGGGGCGCTGAGGCTATACTCTAATTTATCGAACCCCGTTCCCAAAAACAAAATAAAATACAAACATCATTATAAAATATCAACAAGACATAGAAAATGCCTACATTGCTATAATAACATCATAGGAAGCCCCAGTGACCACCTGGCAGAAAGCGTCCAATATTCCCAAGCTGATCCAACAGACCAGTTTTGTTCCCGAAGAGTTTTCAAGAAAAAAGGTAGGAGACTGGTCTGGCGAAGAAGAAGATAGTATAGTAGATTGATAGAACAGAGTAGGAATGAAAAAGAACAAAGGAGAAAGACAGTGACAGTGGGAATTAAAAGCACTAAATTTCCAGAAAGTGGGGATACTATTTATACAGAAACCCCCGGCACCCCACAGGGGGCGTGTCATGAATGATGATACTCCATACAAGTCACTGCCACTGACCTACATAAAATGCCTGTGAACAAAGTAGTCCTGCTCACCACCAAAAGCAGAAGACGAGTGGTCAGCCAGGGAAAACAAATGTCGTGTCACCTTGTCCTGCATGGCCACTTCAAAGGATTCTGCACAGCAGTCCTGAGCCACCCAAGGCTAGTCTAACCAACAAATGGAAGGTAAACCACCTCTCTCCCAAGCCTGGACCAGTTGCCTCCCATTCCGCCACACTTTCAATTAGTCTTTTAATTTATTAGAATTTGGACTACCTTGTCAACCATACACTGATACAGGCAAAATTGGGGTTAACTTCTCAGCAAAATCAACAGTGCATCTTTCACCACAGTGTAGCTCTACCCAGGGTGGAACAAGATGTAGTGCTTGCAGAGCGTTTAGTGAGATATGGCAGCATTGTTTCCAATTGGGGCCATTCCACGGTAACTGACATGACATTTGGACGCCACTTGTTTAAATAAAACAAGTAGTGTTTCAGCAAATTCTGTTTTTATTCTCATTTAACAGTACATTTCAAATTGAATACATGTTAATGGACACGTATGGCAAAAAAAAATCCAGGAAAAACATTTTAGCATGTCTCCAGATAAGAAGATGTTTCCGGTAACTGACATGAATCAGAAAACACAAATAGTTGAACTGACATTGGTAACTCTCAGAATTTTCTGAACTGGTAAATGTTTGAGCAGTTTAATACAGTTAGTTTACAAGTAAAATGATAAAAGTTGATGCATTCATAATTGTTTTAAGTAGATAATTTACTATGTTGTCATCAAGAGGTGCAAACTCCGGTAACTGACATGACAAGTGAATGGTAACTGACATGACATCTGAGAGAATCACAGTCCCGGTTGCAATGAACAGCCTGACTGGCAAGGGAATGCATAAAAAACAACAAATCATTAATAAATTGGTTTCTCACAACAACAAAATACTTGAAAAAGCTGTGAAAAACTTCCAATTTTTTCAAGTCTTAAGAACTTTACACACTCGTAATAGAAAAAGTTTACAAAATTATTTTGTAACCATGAAGGATTGCTAAACATCAACAATTTGAACAACATTTTAAGTTGAATGTATGTTAATAAACACATTATCATGAAGAAAATGAAATGAAATTGACTTGCTTAGTACTAGTGTCACTATGGTTATCCTGTTAGTAACTGACATGACACCCTGAGAGAGTCCCGATAGCTCTGTCAGTCTGCCTGTCAAGGTAATGCTTCAAATACCGATACCGAGACAGTCTGCCATTGGCAAGGTAGAAATCAATTTCCATTCCTAGCTTTGAAAGCACTGACAATGTCGGCAATATTGTCCACCGTGTAATCCAAGCGGCCGCTCATGTAGATTGGTCCAAAGAAAATGCAGCTGTTGTGTACGATATCAGTGTCACGTCGCTTGGGCCACTGGAAATGTAGCACACCATCTATTGAATGCTGATGAAGAAAATTCACCTTCCAGAATCCTTCACCCTCTGCTGAAATCACTCTGCCAATGTAGAAGCGATCCACATAGTCAACAGCATAGTAGTTTTCTAATGCGATCTCAATGTCTTGCTCTTCTGCTTTTGAAGTTATTGCCACGTGATGCTGAATTTCTGATATATAGCCAACCATGACTTGTTTGTCAAACTCTGCTCCAACAATAGTGTCTCCAGATATCTGTACGATCTGAAAAGCCACCTTCAAAGCCTTACTGCATGCATGTATGGCCACATGATCTGCGTATGTTCCATCTTTGGACATGTCCCTGACATAATCGTCAAATGAACCAGATGGCAGAAACTCCAGCAACGTTTCTTTCTCCTGTACTGTAGTGGCAAGTTTTTCAGGTGATTGACTGTTAATTTCCTCAGCTCGCTTTGTTTGACGATGATTTCTATTTCATGCAGCTGTTTAATTATTGCCCAGAAGAAACAGTTCCCATCACGGGGTGTAATACCATCCAAAACCAGCCCTTTGCCCTGGAGAAAAGTGATGAAGCGAGACATGTGAACTGGCTTCCTGGATACCAGTTCCAAATGAACTCGGTGCTGGAGTCTGTTTTTGCTGTGCATTTTCTTCACATGCTCGTGAGAATGTCTCATGGTCATCTGCCGGCATCTTTCCAGCAGCCTGTCGAGTGGAAAAAGCAGGTGAAGCTGAAGGCAATTTATTAATCCTATTGGGCTTTTTTGCATTTCGCAGTTTCTGTTTGATTACTGTATTCTTTCGCTGCTCCTGTTCGCGACGACCTGGAGACCATTTCTTCCTGCATTCTGCCTGCTGCAACCGATTCCTTTCGCTCACTGCAGCTCGCTGTGCCTCTGACACGCGTTCTCGGTATCGCCGCATCTTTGTTCTTGGTGACATCACCATGATGGCAGTTCTGTGGAAAAAACAAGAGACATTTGTAAGCAACAAGAAAGAAAAGTTGATATTCAAAAATAAACATAAACATGTACATGAATTTGGGGGAAGGGGGGAGGGGGGGGGTGACAGGACAGGAAGGGGGTACAATTTACATGTGTCTAAGTAGACATAGACTGTCATACATTGTACCATGCTTAAAAACAAACCTAGGGAAAAATATGTCAACTCTGACTGAACCAGACTGTAACAGGTAAGTCCTATGTCATGTCAGTTACTTCAGTCATGTCAGTTACCGTCATGTCAGTTACCCTATAAAAGCTAAAAATACAGAAAATTTTAAAGTTTAATTGCATCATTTACATATTAGACAATGACAGACAGAAATTAATAAGTATCATTGGTTTTTTCAATTGTCTTTCCTAATGGTAAAAACTTTTGTTAGGAAAAGTAACTGACATGACGCACTTTCTGACCGTTCTTGTCCCATATTTTGTGAAATCTAGAAATGCATATACATGAATATATTAGGTTAGGCATTGCAATAAGATGTTCATCTAAGTATCTGAACAAAGAAAACATATTTGCAACATGTAAATTACCTTGATTGCAGAGGATTGTGCTGGTGCCTGGTTGCAAAGCATGTGGTCTCTGTCAAACCTCAAAATTCAAAATTGCGACCCGGTCACATGATTAAGTCAGGGCAATTAACCCATATATTTTTTGGAAGTTCAGTTACTCCTCTCCATGAATAAATCATTTGGATAAATAAATAGTAATGTTTGAAAAATTGGTATTTGGTTGTCATTTCGGTGGAATGGCCCATTGGCAATTTATGATTATGATCCACCTAGATTGTAACTATAGCATATATATTTGAAAATTGTGTCTATACCCAAAACTTATGCAATTTCCTACACTGCATGTACTTCTGGGCATATCCAATAAAATCTTCAGGGGAGATGGAAAGGTGGTATTCACACCGGCAGCTATAACTTGTTGGGCTAATACTAGTCGTTAGCATTTACTGCCACTGCCTGCTCATTTATCGGCTGTTTTGAACATTCTTTTATCTAACTTCTTAGGTATACAATGCCAGAATACATGACCCAAGAACAAACAGGCCAAACTGTGTACATCAGACTGGCAAGGCTTACTTTACCTCTCCCCAATCTCTGCTGTTGGTTATAAATAATAAACCCTACATATTATTACGCCAGGTGAAATAACATAGTTGGACAGTAAAGTCTCCTTTTCTTTTTCAGATCCAACGGGGTATGCGATGACAAAATATTTTTTAATAATCTGCAATCTCTTTGTAACCAGCGACAGTGATGGTAGAAAGGCAACATAAGCCTCGGCCAGTCTCTGCTATGCATTGTGCTAACAGGCTTGATATCGAGTGACGATCTCTGTCCTAGTTAAGTTTTTATTTTTGTCAACCCTTGACCTTCTTTTGATCGATCATCTGCAATTGACAGCAGACTGCATCGCGGCATTAGCTGCATGGAAGAATGGTCAGCCGATAGCTGCTTGTCCAGCACTATGCTGTATAGCTGCTTGTCCAGCACTATGCTGTATGAGTGTCAGGTTGTGAATACAAAAGTTTTTAGGCTGATACTAGTGTTTTGTTTACCACAAAATGCAATCAAATTAGAACTCAGACACACTTAACTTTCTTAGCCATCATAAACATTACAGCAATTGTTTCAGTACTGGGGAATACCATATTACTTATTAGTGTGAACATTATAATCACCTGAAAAGTAAATATTTGGGTAGAGGTGACTATGAAAAAGAATAAGTGATTGTGCCCATTTAGGGGTCACGTGACCCCAAACAGAGCAACATGAATACATGAAAAATATTACTTAAGGGTCTGTCGATTAGTTAAGGGCTGGTTAAAGTCAATATGAACACCACCCTTGAACTTGCGCAAGTTTGCTACATCTCACCTGTTGTTGAAGACAAACTCTGCAGAACAGTCACTTCAGGCAAAATGAAGAAAACTTGAAAACACCCTATAAAACGTTTATGAAAATTACTGATCAATCTATTATGTTAAGTTCTTTTAACAGATGGATATAATGTTACATAAATAAAAAGCAAATAGTTTTCATCAGTGTACATTACCTGGTCCTGTTCTAGGCCTATGTGTTTGAGGGCGTGAAGTGTAAGGTGGAGAAGTCCCGAAAAAACTTTTTGCAAATGGTACACACTGTTCCACAGCAATAAGCAACTTCTGATATGTATTATCCTTTGCACTAACTATCTGATCTACAAGAATTTCCAACTTGCGAGAATTCGTGACTTGTTTTTCTATTTCAAGAACTACTTCTGATGGCAGAAGTTGCTCTTTTTTCAGAATGGTGACGAGTTTGTCAACATCCAGTCCCTGGTTATTTAGCTTTGCTCGCAAAACGCTAATACGTTCTTTTAACTTTTCCTCCATTTTAGCTCCATTGAGAACGGCACAACACTTTAAGGTTAGCACAATCGCCCCAGCAGCTTACAGTTGGGGCACAGTGTGAATGTCATCTTTCGCCAGAAGTTGGCAAGGAAATGAACAAATCAATGAAGTCATTATTTTGACTCTGTAAAGACAGTGTAATAATGTATTAACACAGCGATCACTCACACAAACAACACTTTCAAGCACATAAGACAATTGTTGCGGAATTGATCAATAAACTGCTATTTCGAACTTCAATGTTGTAGCACGCAAGACTCCATTTGTCAACAGCCTAACTTGCTAATGTGTCTGGTCGCCATCTTGGCAAGTGCCTGACTTTCCAAAAATGGAAACACGTCCTTTGCCCTGACAAAAGATTATTAAAATTTGAAGCAAATCTGTAAGTTTTGTAATTACAAAATACTTAAAATTCCACATATTTTTGTACACCACAATCTCAAAACTGTATTTGGAAACTAAATACATCTACAAATTATTATTGTTTTGAGGCAAGGGAGCAAACTCGTGCTGTAATCATAAGGTCAGCCAGTTCATGACCTTTCGCGCACGCACAAACACAGCACAGTGCCAAAATTAGGACCAATAGGCCATGTATTCAAGCATAAACTCACACGCAGAAAAATTGAAAATGATCTATTAAAGGACCCTTTTATGGAGAAGAATGAATTAAATCCACGATCACAAAAACTAAAATTGGAAAGCCACCAATCCTCCACTGCCATATATCCCTACATTACACCATAGAAGTACTTAATTGTAACTAGTGAAGAATCCATGATTACATGTACATCAGATAATTTACTCTGATTACACCACAGGATTCTGATTTATATAGCGCAGTTTCCTGATCACAGTAAAACCATTGTAAACATTTGATTAAAACACTAAAATAAAAATGCATACATACTACTAACATAGCAGTTGAAACAGAACCAAAATAAAATGACAATATCACACCTACTACATTAAAAACAACATACGGGTTTCCATAAAATACAAATTAGCATAGACAATAAAATACTAAATACATAACAACAAGCGTAGACATATTTACAAACAACAGTATCATGAGACAATCCTGGTTTAAACATGTCATAATTTAAACAAGTCCTTAAAAACAATACCATGGTTTACACAGCGGAGGTTGCTGTAAGTTCAACGAATTAATGTGCTTTCGCACATATCCGATATTATTATCTGAGCAAGTATCTACAAAATAAATATTATTACAAACTAAATATTAATAAACTGATGTAGGCTAGTAGCCAATTAAGGTAAAGATAATCTTGGTGTGTTAGAGGAGAAGGAGGGAATGGTAAACGATGTTGGGGAGGTAACTCTAGGCATCTCGGAAGTAACCTATCAACAGGGTGAAGGCCGTATTCGTAGTTTATGAAAGAGTGAGTGGTGCTTTTTTGGTGCGAGAATTCAGAAAGTTATATCTTTCGCATGGTAATTAAATGTTGCCTGCCCTGTAAATATACAGGAACGATGGCTTGGTGAAATGGTAAATCACTCAATGTGTTCAAGAACTGTGTAGACAGGTTATATAAGGATAGAATCTAATCCACATGACATCATAAGTCTCCTCTCTGAAAATCCTTATTGGGAAGAGAGGGGACTATAAACTAATAACATAACACATGACATATTTGGAGTTTTACTTTTAAAAAGGTTCTAAATTCAAAATTGGTAGGAACTGAGGCTGGGGTCTGGGTCTGAGACCCTCATCAAGATTTCATATGATGGCCAAAGGCTGTTAGCCTATATGCCGAACTATGCTATGCTATGCTAATATAATATGTTAATATGTCACCCAAGCTAATTTTTACTGAATTGTTCTAGTAAAATTGTATCTTTTTCTGCCCAACTGCCCCAAGTAAAGTAGGTATGGTATAGCATTGCATAGTTCGGCGTGCAGGCTAAAAAGCCTTTGGCCCTCATAATCAATCTTGATGAGGGTCCCATGACCCAAACCCTTGGCCTCAGTGCCTACCAATTTAGATTTTTTTAGACTCCAAATTGGTGGAGTAGATGCTGTCCTTAAAAAACTTGTCTAGACTATTCTTGAACACATTGAGTGATTTAGCATCTACAGCCTCGGCAGTCAGGTTATTCCAAGGGGTTACAACTTTATTAGTAAAATACTTTTTTAATTTGCGAGTATTGTTAAAAGTTTTAATAAATTTAAATTTGTGACCTCGTGTTAAACCAACATCATTAAAATTTAAAAGTGAACAAGTGGTTAAAGGATCATACAAAGTGTGCACAATTTTAAAAATTTCGATTAAATCACCACACTCTCTCCTATACTCTAAACTGGGCAACCGCAGTGACTTCAGTCTCTCCTCGTAGGAGAGTCCTGATATTCCACATATCTTCCTGGTGAATCTGCTACTGCTGGCTGCTAGCAATCTGAATCTCTCTCATGTTTCTGAATCTGAAATTTAACATCGAAGAAGCCAGTACGGCAGTAGTCTGATGTGCATACAACATGGGGGAAGGGGGGAGGGGGGTCTTGCTAACCTATTGGTATTGAGCGGGGAACCGTGCAAGTGCAGTCTTGAAGCTGGTGATACTGTCAGCTTTAACAGTATTATTATTGTCCAGATGGTTCCAGTCTATTGCTGCTCTAAAGACGTTTTTGAGCTGATAAGTCTTACAGGGTTTGATGGTAAAGCACTTGTCATTGTTTTTGATGTAAGAGTCAATTGCATTTAGAAGAAACAAACTCTAATAGAGCGGATTTGTTTGCCTAGTTTTTGAAAAAACTAAGAAATTATCTGAGAGTAATGCCGGCACCTACCCCGCAACTCCCTTGTAGAAGAATGTCAAGCACAGATATCCGTGCCTCTCTTGCAGTTGTGGGAGATCCAGCTTGGTGAGGAGCCTCTGCACTTTGACTGGTGTGCTCAACTTGAACTTGTTGAAGCCTCCTGCTATGAAGTGGGCAGCACATCTCGGCACTCGCTCTAGCTTGTCAGTCTTTTTTTAATGTGGGTATCCCAGATAACCGCTCCATACTCAAGGCAGTGCCTGAGGTTTCTGAGAAGAAATTCCAGGGTAGAGTTTGCCTTTTGGAAATGTTGGCGATGTGGTTGCTCCATTTTAGATCCTGGGATATAAGGACACCGATATAAGGGTTGTTGGGTATGGACTTCAGGATGGTATTGTTCAGATTGTAGTGGAAAGTAGATTTAGTTAGGATACTAAGGATGTAGCATTTAGTGGGATTGACGTGCATGCCCCAAGTATCCGCCCAGTCTTCGAGGCTCTTTAGGTCCTGCTGCAGGGCGAGGTGGTCCTTGAAGGCGTTGATTTTGTGGTACAGCAGGTAGTAATCATCAAACAAGCGGACCCGGGACCTGACACAGTGACAGCTTCAGCCAAGTCATTGATGTAGCATAAGAAGAGAACAGACTCACACAGTACTTTGTGGTACACCAGATTCAACACCAGTGACATCAGAGCTTTCACCGTCTACAACCACTCGCATGGGCCTTTCCGACAAGAATGCTCGGAGCCAGGAGTGAAGAGGTCAATTGACGCCGTAAAAAGCTGTAGTTTCTGGAGCAGCTTCTTGTGAGGCACTTTATTTATCGAATGCTTTGAAAAATCTAGTATTGCAACGTCGACTTGGCGGCCATTGTCAAAAGATGTTAGAAAATCTTGGAATTGGGTCTCGCAGCAGTAGCCATGTGGAAACCATGGTTTAGGTGGATAAGGCACACTAGCTCTTAGGTTCTCCCACATTTTGCTGGCTGCGGGCTATTTATAGCTTGCCTACACCCTCCCTTTCAGTGAAAGGAAAGGAAAGAAGAGCACCGGCGAAGCTATTTATAGCTAGCCTGGCTGAACTAGCTTCAAAACCTAAAAGCTTTGGTTGAGTCGGTGTGAAGGATGCTGTTTGGTTCAAAATGTTGAAGGATGTGGTGGCAGTAGTTCTAGGATTTTACAACAAGAGACCAAGGTTAGGGAAATCGGACGGTAGTTTTCTGCAAGATGACGGTCACCTTTCTTGAAGGATGACGAGATGTTCGCCCTCAGCCAATCATCTGGGAGGGTACCTGTGTCTATGGACTTTTGGAAGATTAGGCTGTCAGCACAGGTTTTTAGTTCTGTGTTTGGGATGCTGTCAAACTATATATTTTCTATGCTATGCTGGACACTTTCTGCTAAATGGTCACTAGAGTTTTCTGTGGTGTTATTACTTAAAATTTAGGAATTTTGGTATTTTATGCGTTTTGTTAATATTTTATATAGATGTTTGCATTCTTTTTTTTTTCTTTTTTTTTTTTGTAAACAGGGGTTTAATAAATTTAAGTACATCCTCAACGTCCCCTGCATGGGATGACTTTATTGTAAAGTGTCCAGCTGATGCCGTGATGGAGTGCCTTTAATGTTCTTATTAGAGTATTCTGTTCTTTGCAGTCTGTTGGACATTATAAACAATGATTAACTAACCATTATGGTTGTTTCAGCAGCTCTTTTATAGAGATCATGAGGAAGTCCTCTTTCAATCGAGTTGTGGTTCTGATTCAGCTCTTTGCAATCCGCTGAGCCTATAAACAATGACTGACTAACTAAAACTCTTTTCAAGAGTTTTACAGCCAATCAAAATGCAGGACACTTTCTTCGACCATTGAGTGGTTGTGTTACTTTTTGAACATGAAGTAAAATCTTTTATTAAAGCACCAAGTGCTTGTAGGAAATTAAATGGTGTAAAATATCGATGGAAAACTCTTCAAGTGCCAAAAATAATTGCTCTGCAAGGTGAACAAACCCCTCCATTTGCTTAGGATAAATATTGACATAGCAGTCAGAGGACACAACAAGGCTCATTTATCAGATAAGGACACTAGTTATTTATGTTGAATGTTGTTTCAAGTGTGGCTATGATTCTTGTAATATTAGGTGAAAAAGAAGCAATAACACTGTTACTAAACTTATAAAGGATTAAGGAATTGTGATGAAAAAAAATCTATGCTATGCTAATTCATAGTAATTGCTATGATATGGTAAGAGTATACTGTACTTTTCAGAATGGAGTCCCCAGGTGACAGCACTGCGGTCATCCGCATGCGGAAAGACTTTTACAAGTTTATCTCTGACAGTGGAAACCATCTGGATCAATCAACTCTGCGTATGAACCTGGATGCTGAATTGTTTTCTGTTGGTGCAAGTGCAAGAAAACGGCAACGCTCAGGATCTTCCAACAGTCACGCACTCTCACAGCCACAACAGTCTGAATCAATCAGAGCTGTTTTAGGTAAAATGATGCTTACATAATTTCTTAACTTTTAAGTTTTAATATTTAAATCTACTGTTTGATTCAGGTGTAACAGTTAGTAATCCTTTTGTTCGTCATTATACATGATATATTCATTTTTGCTGGTTGTTGGTTGGTTGGTTGTAGATTATAGTCACACGATACTTTCGCATATAGGTGACTACTGGACCGATTTATACTGACACCAGCGGGCCAGTTGTTGGTAAAGGGGAAAATAATATGATCACACATTGACCAATCCGGGATTCGAACCAGCGACCTTTCGGTTACTAGCAAGACGCTCTTAGTCTTACCAACTGAGCTACCCGGCCCCGCTAATTTTTGCTGTACTTTCTCTCTCTCATTTATTATAACAGGTTGTAAGACTAAGCTTTTGAGCCTCAAATACTTTATCATATTGAACGGTTCAATGTTCAACATTAGTTTAGTTTGTCAAACTACAAAGGGATGTTTGCTTATTTAGTATTTCATGTTTTGCTTTCGCTATACTTGTTGTTTGTTTTTTATTTTTTCTTTGATGTAAAGCATTTTTAGCTAACGTGAGGAAGGCGCTGTACAAATGTTAATTATTATTATTATTATTATTAAAGTATCAGAGTTGTAATGACGACCCTTTTTAAGACTTGTTGAATTGTTCTTCTAAGAGAAGATGTGCCAAAGTTTCATTAGTTTTGTTTACTTTATTAGTTTGTGTATTCATCAGGGGTCTTACTAATGTCAAAATTTTGTTTTTTGATTTATACACATTCTTTTGACGCGAGTTTCAAGACAGTGGTGATGATTTTCACTTAAATGTCTGCACACAGAAACACAAAACAAGCTTGCACTCACATTCAATCTTTTCTTCTACTTTTTAGTTTGTTCGTTGGTTGGTTGGTTTGTTATTGTTTTTATTTTATTGTATTATTGTGTCATGATTGGTTGATTTTGTTAGAGCGAGAAAAACAAGAGAAACAACAGAGGGCAGAATTGTTGGCAGCACAGGCTAAAATAGCCGAACTTGAAATGCAGTTATCATCCACAAAGACCTCCAATAGGAGAACCAGAATTGAGTTTGAAAAAGACATGGACACAGTGAGGTCTGACCGAGAGGTGAGTTCTGGGCAAAGTTTATTTGATTTATCCTTTCTTTTAGTTTTAGTTCCATTTCTTTGAAAGGGGGTTGGAGAGATGCGTGGCAGATTCCTAATCTGCGATTGTCCAAACGTGTATTGAATGGAACAAGGAATTCCTATCAGCTATTGTGAATAGATCACAATAAATATTTTGTTTATATAAATGATAATCAGAGGTGCCAACCACTTACGGATTGACCGTATTTAATTCAGGTGAAGTGAATTAAATACGGTAGCTTTTATAAGAATATGAAGGAGAAGTTGCCGTTCGTTTATCTTTGCCAGCGGTGCTTCTGTACTGATTTCTGATCTTAGAATAGTACTCATGCACTCACTGAATGTCGCTGTATGCCTGCGGTATTTTCCTACACGCTTTTCGATTCATTACTGTACCAGTACTCCTTGGACTGTACCCTAATCAATCACATGATGAAAGCCGAATCAAGCACGCGCGGCCCGAATCAAACACGTGATCCATTTGTCCAATGAAAACACTTGTTCTTAGCCTTTCGGGGTGAAGACTATAGTATAATGGAAGGAACTCATACAGATCTATTTTTAGACTGATGTCAACTGGGGGTAGGGTTGGGTTAGGGTTACCCTACCCAACCCAACCCTACCCGTACCTTACCCATAGTCTAAAAATAGACCTGTATAAGTTCCCTCCATAATTATAGTCTTCACTGCCTTTTAGAGTGTTTCAAAATCGCAAAAACTGCAGGAGGTGGTAGACCCAGAAAAATAAAAGCTACTAAGTCTGATGACGAAGCCGATTCAACAAAGTACGCACGCTGTAATGTCTGTGGCTTCGATTTTTTTATAAATCATGGTGGCTTTGACGATGTTGCCAGGCATGTTGCATCTGCTAGACACAAAGCTTACTTACTGTCCAAGATCATACTGAGGATTCTCCTGATCCCTGTGTCCAACTGTTCATGTGAAAGGGTCTTTTCTCTGGTTAGAAAAAATAGAACTGACTTTAGAGGGACTATGAGACACTGAATGCAATGCTGCAGTTGAAATCAAGAAATTCAAATATTGACTGCGACAAATCAAAACTCTCCCGAACACTTCTGAAAAAGGCATCTGCTAAGTCCTTGAAACAATAGAATTGTTTTGTTGCTAACATTGCTTTTATTGGAAAGACTATCAGTATCATTCATTTTAAGCAAAACAAGTGGAGTGTTCAACAAGCTGATTTTCATGGTGATTTTAGAGTAAAGCAAGTGTGTTGTTCAACAAGCTGATTTTCATGGTGATTTTAGAGGACTGAAAATAGCCTGCTATTTCAGAGGTAAGCCTGTTGTTATAATGTGGTAGGCTGGGTTTTGCGAGAGAAAAAAATACTGACAAGTGTTAAAAAATACTGACAAACGGGTCCGGAAATACTGACAAGAAAATTAGGGGGTTGGCACCTCTGGATAATGTAGCCGTGTTGGCTACAAGAATTTATTACCATGCGATGCGTAGGGCTTACTTTGTCCCTGTTAGGTTTAAACAATGTGCTAACACTTGAGACATACTTTTCAGATCCCCTAAAGAACATTACCATTGGACTTAGCATTAAATTCTCTATCAGTATATATAAACTTAAAAAAAAAAAATTTAAGTCACAGTTTCGAAGGGGAGCGCGATGTTCAGAATAACGTAGGGCATATCACCTTGTTGAAGACACTGCGCTATTATAGGCTAAGCCTCAACAGTAGCGTCTGTTTAAAAACCGACTGGGCCGCGGCAGTGTAGCATGTGTCATAACTCCCTCCTAATACTTGATAAGAAGAGAATTTTGAGTAATGACTATAGCAAAGGTTCTACACTGTACCACCTTAAATGTAATATTTTTCTATGCCTTAGTTCATTCTTTACCAGTAGATGCTTAAATCAAGCATTAGTTTATTATTAGGGAGATCTACAGATCGGAAAGGAAACGTAAGGGTGAAGTTGTAAGAAGGTTCCAGACTTGTTGCTGGTAGGATGTTTTCTATGTTTTCTATTCTAGTCCGTCCTAGTGTAAACCCATAATAGTAACCATGCAATATTATACATCGTTGGAAAGATAAATATACATTCTTTCTTTTTCAATATTATTATCGTTTATAATTTTTTTAATTTAAAGAGTTATTCTTAGTTTAGGGTCGTGACACCCTTACGAGTAACAACCTTCTTAAATCGCGTATTATTTTTATTTTGTAGCCGATATGTCCAATATTGTTATATCAGTAGAAAGATCATATTTCCACGTTTACGGTGATATATAATATGTATGATATTTGTTAGTTTTCACGCATTATGCTTAAGACAAAGACTAGCAAGTAACACAAAATTGATCATAAAGTAAAACTCTCGTGCCACACACAGCGCGCGATAATACGCTTTTGGTACGGCTGGCATCCCAGTATAAAAGTAGGGTTGCGGTTAATCTCGGGAGGTATTACACCACTCGACCTCTGCTAAGCTGTTCTCTTCCACAGGCACTGCCTTTTTTGTCCCGTCTTGCTTTAATATCATGTTCTTCAAATAAAAACAATCTTTCAACGGTCATCAACGGACTGGCGTTTGGGAAAGAAAGAATGTGTGAATGAGACTTCTTCACCCTGAGTCTACCTTCTCCACACTCTCCTTCAACCACCCCACCATCCTACAATAAGATTTCACATTGAAAACATGTAAACAATTTTTTTTTTCACGCTGTACTGTACTGTACACACAAATCAACTGTTATGTCTTATGATTTTCAGAGAGAAACGGAAAAGATTGCTGAATATCGCAGTAAGATTTGGCAGCATGCAGAAGCGGAACACAGAGCTAAAACAGAACTTGCTGAAGCCCAGCAAGAATGGGAAAAGGCACGTACAGCACTGGAAACTAAGCTGCGTTTGGTACAAAAGGAAAAATTAGAACAGGAAGAAGAGTTACAAAAGGTAATTGTATTTGTTTTAAAAAAAATAATAATAATAAAAAATTGCCATATTCTGTTCTTGATAATTATAAAATACTTTCGTGTTCTTTATATATGTGCGCATGCACTCAATTATACACTCTGTAGCAAAGTGACACGTAAAATTTAGCACTACCAGTTTGCATGTGCATTTTCCCCCTGATTTACACTCCTAAATTTACCCTTCCATTGTTTATGATTGATTTTGTTTTTCTGTTTATCCTCTAGGCCAAAGACGATTTGTGGGAGAAGATTGTGAGCCTTCAGCATGAAGCAGATCGTTGCCTCACAGAGATGGAGCTAAATGTCATTGAATTAGAGGAAACAAAGGAGCAGTTGAAAACGCAAACTGGGTTTGCACCACTGGTTTATTACATTAAAATCATACTTAAAAAATTTTACATGTGTTAAAAAAATATTTTTGAGGAGGAGCAGAAGTATGAAAGGGCAGTCTTTCTTTTTGTTGTGACTGTTAGTGAAGCTATCAAAATGGGGGTGCATCAAAAAATTTTCAATTTGACTTGGTGTCGCCTTACTTGCTTTTCTTTGTCTTAGGAAACTGGAAGAATTGTTAGCGCAGCAAGCAGAGTTTGAAGCATTGAAGCAGAAGGCCTCTGTAGCTGAGGAGAAAATAAAGGTAAAGTGTAATTGCCTGTTTGTTTAGTTTTGTAGGGGATTGTTCTTCTAAATAGGACAGATATACCAGTACTACAGCCTGATGCAGTTTTCTATCGACCTTGTTATCATCGGAAACATTATAAAAACTTACTGAAAACATCAGGGTTTTTGTTTTGGTTATTTTTGTTGGTGTTTTTTGTTTGTTTTGGTTTTTAACTTTATTATTAATTTCACATACTATAGTATACCCTGACTAACTGGTGCAGCTAACTTGACATTGCCTAGCAATCGCCCTCACAATGGAAGTTGTAAGATAAAGAAAACAACACATGGGTTACTTTCCCTTATTCAGCACGTGCTGAGCGTGCCTTAAATACCCCAAGCTCACAGCCAGCACTAAAACCAATCAGATCTTTCTTGGCGTTCATCTTGTGCGGGTGTATAGTCTATGCCCTTTCGTTTCGACTTAAACTTCAGCTTCTTTTTAGCTATTAGTGTTTTGGACTTAGCCATTTTTACAGCTGTTTGGTTAGTCAAGGATCTAGCCTTTTTGGCAATCCTTTGTTTAAGGGTTTAGCCTTTTGTTAGAGTTCTTGGTACCTCTCTGTGAGCCTTTACTTAGGTATCTAGGTGTGGGTTTTTTTTTTTTTTTTTTTGTGAAGCAAGGTAAGCTTTGTGCTTTCACCTTTTTCTTCTCTGTGGCTATGGACGAGCGTCGCTGTTCCAAGCGGGCTAGCTTTCCTGCTGCCCCTTCCTCACAAGGAGACGCAGCCTTCACAGGCTTCTCTCCTTTCCCTGGTTTCTAAGAAGAAAAGAGGTTCTTCTGTTTCTATGGCCTCCGAGTCGTTGGAAAGCTTCTGTCGAGGGGTGCTTCTGGCGTGAAGGATACTTTCGTGAATGTTACTTTCGACGGCAGAACCGAGGAGACAGCACTTCCAGCTCCAAGTTGGTGTTTCTGGACAGGAAGGACGTGATGGTCCATGTTTCTCAGCCAATGTGCAGGAGATGTACCGGCTGGCTACGAAGCTTTTCTCCTCCCAGCCTGTTCCTGAGTCTTCCTTCCGGCCGCCGCGTGAGTTTGGGGTATTAGAGGCATGCTCAGCACGTGCAGAATAAGGAGGGAGGGGAAGTAACCCACATGTTGTTTTCTTATCTTACCGCTTCTGTTGTGAGGGCGATTGCTAGGCAACGTCAAGTTAGTTGCACCAGTGAGTCAGGGTAAGTATGCTTATTAATCACAAATTTACTTCTAAAATTTGGATATACATATCCTGCCCTCCTTATTCATTCAACCACCCTCACCCTTTCTCTCTCTTTTTGTGTGTGTGTGTGTGTCTTTTTCGCATTCACTCGTGTGTTTTAATGCAGGTGTGAGCGAAGCAATTTAATCAATTTTAAAATATGTTTCCAGGAATTGGAAGAGCAACTAAATCAACAAGCAGAGGATGCCACAGTAAATCGAGCACTAAGAGCAGATATTGAAAAGGTGCCTGGCTTACAAAAAGAGGTGGTACGACTAAGGACCGAAAATGAATACCTCAAGTGAGTAAATTGTTTGTAATTAGCATGTGCGTTGCTATTGTTTACTACTTGTTAATTCGAATTGTGTGGTGTTTAAAGGTTGAATGGATCTTTACTACAAATTATTCTTAAAACAAAAAATGTGTTGAATTTGTAATGTTGGAAGTGGCACAACTGTTTGTTGTTGTTGTTTTTTGTTTGTTTTTGCAGGCAGCAGGAACAAAATGCATATTTACTACAGGAACAGCTGATAAGTGCTCAGAGAAAACTGGAAATGACAGAGAAAAATGGTGAAGCTTTGGCCAAACTGCAAGTAGAATATGAAGTTAGTTTTTTTTTAACTTGTTTGCATAGCAATGTAAGTCTGTGTACTCACACACATCACACACACACACACACACACACACACACACACTAAAAAAAATCAAGAACTTTGCAAATCTGTTGACTGTGGAATGACTGCTTATTTAACCCATAGTATGCAACAACATTGGGTTATTTGATCAGAATTGCATGAGAGGTCACGTGAAGGTCAAGCTCACTAAAGGTCAAGGTCATTCCAAAGTAATTTTGTTTTTGGCATAATACAACTTTCGCTGTAGTTAATTTGATAGTACATGAGTGTATATGGAGCCAGAGGTCAAGGTCACCTGAATTTCAAGAGCACAGAAAGATCAAAGTCGGTATTGTAAGCTGAGGCTTACTGGAAATATTATAAGACTGATATAAATAATACAAAAGACAAAGTGGAACGAAAGAATCGCTTCATTGATAAGTTAATATGTGGTGAAAATACATATTGCAGCATGAATTGATAATTTAATATGTGAAACTAAATGTTGCAGCATGAATGTTGATTAAATCTGTTTGTAGCTATGTTCCAAGCAAATTCTAAACTGTAGGATTTGAATGGAAATGACATGCGTTGCTGGATAGGCATAGATCTGAATGACTTGTAATTCGTAACGAAGTGAACTGGTCTATAAAATAATAATAATAATTAGATAAGCATGATTGTTAATTTAAATTGTTATCCTTTTACTTCTTTTTAATGATTGTTACGAAATACCTGCTAGTAAGTTACTGCTATTGTAACCAGCCACCAATGGAACAGTAATTTAGATGTAAATGGCCGCCATGTGGCGAAGCACCTAGAATCAAACTAAAGTAAAGAAGGTTTTGTGATGCAAGTTACAAATGATGTACACAAAAAGAAATGATGTCAAGTATTCCTTGTTTACAAAAGTGTATGAATCCTCAACTTGAGAAATTGCATTGAAGAGAAATTGCATATTGTTATCTAAACTACTGCGATTAATTAAACTGTAGAATTTGAAGTACTTGATTTAATATATAACTGATTATAACTTGGCTTTTGCTTTCTCTAAAGACGAAATTAATAGAGAACTATATTTGTTGGAATTAGAAAGGGTGATAAGGCTTTCTGTTTACAAATCACTAGGTTACAAATCAACTTGTGGATTCGGAACCTAGGCGAGTCTATGCAATCTCTTGGCGACTGTTGAATTTCGGCAGGGTTTCTCAGGCAATGAATCAGAGGTTTCCTAGCAGATATTGCTGTTTTCAAACAATTCCTAAATGATTGTAGCTGATTTGATGATTCCAAGCAGGATCCTAGCGACAGGTGTAGTTTGGTGATGTTACTTGGCCATTGCAAACGTTTGGTACAGTCTCTTAGCAATGGTAGCCGCAACTATGGTCAAACTGTTCGATTGCTGGCTGGAAGAACTTATAAAAGAAGGCCTAGATGATCAAAAGGTAACACACACTGACGATATATTGAATGATCGAAGAACGAAGCAGAATTGATGCTGGTCAGTAACCTAGCTTATGTTAGGAGACACACTGATAAATATGCTTTGTCCTGTCTATACCCGCTAGGGGTCTTGAAACAATCTGGATGCAAGGAATGGTTTCACCTCCTTGTATTCAGAATAGGGCTAGATGCGTATTGTATGGTTTCACCGCAATACGTTTAGGTTTGTAAGATTTTTTCAACAGCTTATACTGAATAAGTTGCTGCTTAGGTCTGACAGAGATAAGTCACTGCAGGCTCATTAGGAACATGATCATAGAGATTTCTGTCTTTGTTGTAATTTTCTTTCTGTCTTCTGCATCGACCCTAAATTGTTCGCCGAAATTGCGAACGGCGATTTGGCATGATGATTTTGTATAAATTGTAAACCCATGTTGTAAAAAGAAAAAGAACTTGTTAATAATAATTTCTAAAAGATAAAGGAAAAACATAGTGGACGAATGATGGTGTTGCTAATATTCTCGTCTGATTTCTGAGTGTTGTTCGTCAGTTTTCGTATTTTCTCTTTTCTCTTTTCAAACATTGTAGGTTATCTGTTAGCCGACTTAGATCGAGCGTGATGACCGCCTTGTCCTAAATCCTGACAAGTTTAACACCGGGCAAAGTTGACATGGCCGATCTAGAGTTAACCACCTACTAACTCGGCGCAGAGGGAGGCTTACAGTATTACTTTGCATTTTAATGCCACCATTTCATTTTGTGTGTTTTTTTTCCTGGGCACTCATTTTCATGTTAAATATTGTGAGTTCCATATGGAGCAAGTGAGTCATATTGTCTTTGCCATTCTAGTCTACTTTTTCACACATTATTTATTATTCTCAATCTCAGTCAAGTTGTTTGAATTTTTTGAATCTTACAATTTTAAATGTGCAGAATTTTATCAGAGCGAGCCAAATGTTGACAAGACCATTGCGCATACCTGAACAACAGAATGGATTTTGACCAAACCTCCTAGAAACATTACCTGGGTTATTGACCAGACTCTTATGCTGTCATATTTGCTTTACTGCAAAGATTAAGGTCGCTAGGGTTAAATTTTGCTAAACACAATTTGGTCTAGATCTAAAAGCGGCTGATTCAATCTTGTTGATTTTTGGTATACAGTTCTTCAGCTCATGGCCAATTGTTCACTGACCGTCGGTTGGTTGGTCATTCAGTGAGTCTGCCAGTCCATTGTTTTGAATTTAACGGTTTGTTCAAAATACACGTTTTGTCCTATTTTAAGAATGACTGAACGCATTTTGATTATTTCTATGACTATGCAAATACTTGTCTTGAACTACTGCTAAACATTTTACGCCATTTATATTTTCACTTTCTTAAAGGTCGATGACGCTGTGCTTCATCATTTTCTAAACAAAGTTTTGCTGTTTCACTTGCAGATAGTTCAGCTGATGGGTAATTCAGTTTATAGCCCATCATTCATTGTTTTTAGTTTGCTTCTTTTGGATAAAGCTGGATGACGACATCACTAAAAAAATTAACAATTTAAAAATGCGTCTTTTTAGCTTTATGTGTGTGTCTGGAAATATATTGAAATGGTTTCCATCATGCTTTTGTTACCAGTGCCTGGCGAAGTAACTTAAAACTAGCTGTTTTAGCTGATTTGTGTGTTACACATGGTAACTGTCTTCTTATTGGTGATTTCATGTTATTTACATTAATTTGCTAAATAATTACTGGATTCCTTTTTTTATTATCATTTTTTTAAATTTTATTTTTCATCAAACAGGATTTGAAGTCACGCCTCCAACGTTGGGAAGCTGTAGACACCAGTGGATCTCGCAGACCACAGTAAGTCATATTTAATATCTTGAATCTTGATCCTTGAATGTCTTGCAGCAGTTATTATAAGTCTGCCTTTGTTCTTTTCCAAATTTGTAATTTTCACACTTTCATTCCTCATCCAGCAGTGTTCAAATTCAGGTCAGTTTAGTTTAATTCTGAAGTGTTCCTTGAAAATGACTCAAAGTGACGCCCAGGCATGGTGGTATGATGAAAAATGATCACCGTGGCATGTTTGAGATTTTTGCTAAAAATGGTCCATTGATGTCTTTGCTTCCTGACTGTGTAACTGATTCTGCTATTAATTACACATACTGTACCATGACTCAACAAGTGCAATTTTTTGGCGTTGCTAGGTGATAGTGCCCTTATAGCGGAAGCTGGCAAAAACAAATCAAACATAGAGTTGCTTCCCCTGCACCAAACCGTCCCGTGCCCCACGTGCCACAATACGCGTCTAAGCGCTCACGGCAAAGGACAGCACACCTCAATTCTTATTTGGCACTTGGTTAGAGTGGTTGTGCCTACTGTAGCTCTCTTTTTGCTGGCTTACTGCGTTCGCCCGGTAGTTCGCTGTTGCTGCTGCCGGCGGAGTTGTAGGTTTTCTCCATTTTGTCTGGTTTATTATCCTGTTATCCTATTACCGCAGCGGTTCGTCGTGTTCCACCCCGTCGCTGCGTGTCTCTTCTTCGTCGTCCGTTCACGCTAGATAGGTCGGTTTACGGTCCCTTCTGTTGCCTGTTAGCGCAGCTCCCGCTACGTCCGGGATTGCTTCGTCCCCTCTTCTGCCGTCTTCACTACCGCTTTGCTTCGTTGGCTTCGCTGTTTGTCCACTCCTACGCCCCCTTCTTCGTTGTCTTCTGCCTTTCAGGTCAGTAGAAGTGGTGGTGAAGAGGTGGGGAGTGGTGGTAGTGAGGTGAGGGGTGGCTCCTTGGTCTTGCCAGAAGTGACCTTGGGGCCGTTTCTGGTCAAGGTTTCGACCAGAAACATATAAGTGGTCGCCCTAGTTTAGGACCACATAATATTTCCAGCAGGGACGCTCCGGCACGGCCGGGCCAGCTACTTGCTGAAGCCGTTCCCTTCTGTTTCCTACGGGATTCAGACCGGGTCGGGACTTCTGGCTTATATAAGTGGTCGCCCTAGTTTAGGACCACATTAAATGTCCGGCGGGGACGCCCCGGCACGGCCGGACAAGCTCCCTGCCGAAGCCTTCCCTTCTGTTTCCTGCGGGATTCAGACCGGGTCGGGCCTTCGGGCTAATGTCAAGCTTGGGTCACGTAAAGCACTGTACGCAGTGTTACGTCCAGCTGCGACAAGGGGTGTGGCTTCCGGTTCGTCCGGTTTGTCCCTCCTCTCCCCAGTCCAGCCCCCATTGCACTCCGCTTCCGCTTGCGGTCGTGGGGCGGGGGCTCTGGTTTCCGGTACGGGGGGTACGGTACACCCGTCACCCTCTTCCTTTTCCGGTTTGGATTCTCCCCCTCATCCTCCTTTGTACTCCACTTCCGCTTGCGGTCGTGGGGCGGGGGCTCTGGTTTCCGGTACTGGGGGTACGGTACACCCGTCACCCTCTTCCTTTTCCGGTTTGGATTCTCCCTCTCATCCTCCTTTGTACTCCACTTCCGCTTGCGGTCGTGGGGCGGGGGCTCCGGTTTCCGGATCGGGGGGTACGGTTTGCCCGTGGCCCCCTTCCGTTTCCGGTTTGGGTCAGACTTTCCCTGTTCACCCTTCGACCTCTGTCACTTCCGGTTTCGGTTGTGGGTCGGGGGTACTGGTTTCCGGTGCTGTTGGTTCGATTTTTTCGTTACCTTCCTCCGGATTACATGCGAACGCCGCTTTGCCTTTGTGCGCGCCGCCTTCTGGTGGGGGTGGGGCACTCTTGGTTCCTCCTACCCTAGTTCCTGATTTCTCGGGTGCTGGGGCGTTCTATCCAGCCCTTAACCCTGAGGCTCTTTTTAGAGAGGCGGTTCAACACGCTGCGGCTTTTTGTCCTCAGGTGGTGGAGGAGGTTTCGGTGCCCCTACCACACCTCCATTCCTTCCTAGGCGGGACTCTTGCTTCTGCCGAGTCTGATGAGGCTTGCCTTGTATTCAGGGAGTCTCCTAGTGTTAAACGTTTTGTAGATTGGGCCTTTTCTACGGCTAGAGGACTTAAAGAGGGCGAGGCCCCTTCCTCTTCATTTGAGGAAGTCCCTCGGTTCCCTAGAGCTTCCGCTGTGGGCTCTTTTTTGAGTTTGTCTTCATTGACCGGTGTTCCCGGGAAGTTCCTCTCTCGGTCGTTTCTTCCGAAGTCATCGCTTCCGGTTTCCCAGGATGATCTTGCTCTTTTGGGGGGCCTCAAGCCTTTGCCTCCTTCGTCGATCCCTGTTCCAGTCGGTGGTCTGGCACAGATAGAGGAGGCTATTGTTAGGTCCCTTGAGTTTACTTCTCTTGCTGACGCACTTTCTGCTGCGCTGTCTTCTGCTTTTCTTTCTGGGCACGTTTTCTGCGACGAGGGTTCGTTGATTTCGGTGAGGTCCTTGTTGCAGGCCCTCTGTACCTCCATCGTTCTGGGTTGCGAATCGCAGGCTATTGCCTATGTCAACCTGCTTCTTGCGCGTCGTGACGCTTTTCTTCAGTCAGCGTCTCCGTTGCCTCCGCTCTTGTCCTCCTCGCTTCGGGTGGGACCCTTGGTACCCGACTCTCTGTTTGGTCCTTATGTTCGCACAGCTGTTCGCGAGGAGTCGGACCGGTCCCAGTCGGTTGGTTTCGCCTTCTGGGCTCGGGACACCCCTTCGGCCCCGCCTTTCTTTCCTGACAGGTGTCGAGGTCGCTCGGTCCGTGGTCTCTCTCCTCGGGGTGGGCTGTGTGGTACTTCCTCTTCCCGTGGCAGGGTTGAGGTAGGCCTTAGGCGTTTACGCAGTGGCGCGTTTTCCACCAGTCCTATCCCTGCCTGTACACCCCTAGGTGTTCTACCCCTCCGGGCAGGTGGCTTGGCTCGTCAGTTTCATGCTTGGCTCGACCTCCCCTCTGCTAGCAGTTGGGTTCTAGAGGTGATTCGGTCGGGGTTCAAACTTCAGTGGGGTTCCTCTCGGCCCCCTCTTCGTCGCTCCCCGCCTTTGTTTCGCCCCCTGTCTCCTCCTGAGGCTCAGGCGATTCTCGATGCGGAGGTCATAGCCCTTCTCCAGAAGGGCGCTATAGAGGAGGTCCTTTGCCCTCACTCCCCGGGGTTTTACGGCCGCCTCTTCGTTGTCCCGAAGGCATCCGGCGGTTGGCGCCCGGTGCTCGATCTTTCCTCGTTGAACAAGTTTCTTCGGCGCATTCGTTTCCGCATGGAAACTCCCGCTGCGGTGCGTATGTCCCTGCGCCCGGGGGATTGGGCTACCTCTATCGATCTTTCTGACGCCTATTTCCATGTGTCTATTCATCCTCTTCACAGGCGTTGGATGCGTTTCGTCTGGAGAGATCGGGTTTTTCATTTCAAAGCCCTTCCCTTTGGTTTGTCTCTCAGTCCTTGGGTTTTCACAAGGATTGTCAAAGAACTCGCTGCCGTAGTCCGCGGACTCGGGGTGCGGTTCTCTGCTTATCTTGATGACTGGTTGGTCAAGGCTAGTTCTCACGATCTCTGTCTTGTGCACACCAGGCTCGTTCTCCTTTGGGCTCGGCGCTTGGGGTTCTCTATGAACCCTCTCAAGTCTGAGTTGTCTCCATCTCGGGTTTTCAACTACCTGGGAATGTCGTTCGACACTCGCGATTGGTCGGTCCGCCCTTTGGCTCGCCGGGTGCAGAAGCTTCAGTCCCTTCTGCTACTTTTGGAGAGTCAGGATTTCGTGTCAGCCAGATTTATGGCCTCTCTTTTGGGGTCGTTTGAGTCTATGGTTCCTCTGGTTCCCCTCGCGGGAGTTCGCAAGCGGCCGATTCAACGTTGGCTTTCTTCCCGTTGGAGTCAGTCCAGCGATTCCTGGGACGCTCTTTTTCCGGTCACGGCGGACCTTCGCGCTTCTCTGCTTCCTTGGCGGAATGTTGAGTGGCTTTCTTCGGGGGTGCCTATCTCCCCTCCGCTTCCGGTGGCCGAAATCTTCACGGATGCGTCTTTGGTCGGTTGGGGTGCGCATACTGGCAGCCTTTCAGCCCACGGTTTTTGGTCTCAGGACCAGCTGTCTTGGCATATCAGTCGCCTGGAGATGGAAGCCGTTTGCCTGGCTCTTCATCGTTTTCTTCCCTCCCTGCCTCGGGGCCTCTTGCTTGTTCGCTCCGACAGTACCACTGTGATTTCTCTCATCAACCACTTCGGGGGTACCCATTCCCCTGCTCTCTCCATGATGGTGGAGAGCCTCCTTTTGTGGTTAGCTGATTTCGGTTGTACGCTTGTGGCCAAGCATGTCAGCGGCTCTGTCAATGTCCTGGCCGATCTTCTGAGTCGCCCTCATTGTGTGGTCCACACGGAATGGACGCTGTCCCACTCTGTTCTTCAACCATTTTGGGCGGAGTGGTTTAAACCTCTGATTGATCTTTTTGCCACTCGTTACTCTTCCAGGCTACCCCTGTTTGTGTCGCCGGTCACAGATTGCCTGGCTTGGGCGGTGGACGCGTTGTCCATTTCTTGGGAGGGGTTGGAGGCTTATGCCTTCCCGCCATTCTTCCTCCTTCCGCGGGTTCTCCGGAAAGCTGAAGAGGAGTCCCCTTCTCTCATTCTCGTGGCTCCCTTTTGGCCAGCTCAGCCCTGGTTCCCCGATCTCCTTCGTCTTTCCCAGGGGCGGTGCATTCCTCTCGCTCTCGGGGCGCGATCGCTTCTGCAGCCTCGATCTGGGATTCCACACGGCAATCCAAGCGTTCTCCGTCTTCACGCTTGGCTGTTGTCCGGCCTTCTATAGGGGCTTTCTGGGCTTCAGGAGACCTCGGCCGGTTCCAGTTTGCTTCCTGTTTCTGTCCTGCCATACTCGAGAGGATGGCTTCTTGGAGTCGGTTCTGTGGTCATGGCCCTACAGTCCCGGTCCTCTTCTCCAGCCTGTTCACGGTAAGTTTGTTTCAGATAAAGTTGCTTCCCTCCGTCCTTTTCGTGCTAATCTGCACTTGTTGAGTCATGGTACAGTATGTGTAATTAATATTAAAATTTTATCTCTAAATTTATTATTAATAAGCATACTTACCATGACTCAATTTAATATCCCTCCCACCTCCCCGCAGTTCCAAATAAGAAATGAGGTGTGCTGTCCTTTGCCGTGAGCGCTTAGACGCGTATTGTGGCACGTGGGGCACGGGACGGTTTGGTGCAGGGGAAGCAACTCTATGTTTGATTTGTTTTTGCCAGCTTCCGCTATAAGGGCACTATCACCTAGCAACGCCAAAACATTGCACTTGTTGAGTCATGGTAAGTATGCTTATTAATAATAAATTTAGAGATAAAATTTTAATTTTTGTTATTAATGTTTGTGTAAATAAATCTCTTTTTGACAGTTGGGTATCGCAAAATTTTCAGCATGCACTCAAACATTTCCCAAAAAACTCGATTTTCAAGCCCTAGTAACACGCATTTCGCCGCACCGAATGACGCCATGTTTACTATCAACGTAAAGCGCAAAGTTCTGTCTATTCATTGATAACAAAATCATCGCGCTGTTTTTAGTGAAGCGGAAGAATTACCTCTAAATGTAAAAGGGCTTTGTTCGACAAACTCACACGTTCAATGGATCGGTTCAAAGGTCACTGAAAGCCGATGTTCTGATTGGTCGAAGGAAATGTGCATGGTGCTTGATCAGGCCTAAGGGGCCAATCAAACACAACAAATTGCTTGTATTGCACTGTTCAAATCATAAATATGGCTGGGCATCAATACTTAGCTCTCTAGTGCATTTTGTTCATTTGCACCAAAGGGGGCAAAAATGCACACAAATTAATTGTTCTATATTTTTAATACATTATCGTAACTTTTTTGATGCAAATTAATCAGACTTTGCATACACCTCTGCTATGTGGACAACATTCCTGCCAAGTTTCATCAAAGTATGTTGAGAAGTCTAGGAGAAACTGCCAATAATGCAACATGAGCATTTTTGCATGCCATGCGTCACCTTAACAAATTTACCAAATCAGAGTTCAGGAACATTTGTCTTTATTCACATTGATGTGTTGGTATATTTTCAAGTGATGGTTCTTCAGTAAGGAATATTTTATTTCTTCATGTGCGAAAATATATATATATATTTTTTTTTTAAGATCACCATCCGAATTGTCAAGACGAGTGACTGAACTCCAGACCGCAGAGGCCTTGGCTTTGGAACAGAAGGGTCAGTTGAAAGCAAGGTATGCATTTTTTTTTTTTTTAAAGCGTTTGTTTGAGTGTATTTGTATGTTAATGACCTCGTAATCATAATTTTCTCTTACTTTATTATAATAATATTCTTTTAAAACCAAATTCTGATTCATGGTAATTAGTCCTTCTGATGCTGTGTTGTATTAAATTGGTAATGGTGGTCTCTGAATTGTCTCCTCCCTTGCAGTATCAGCATGTTAGAGGCACAGGTTCAAATGAGCAAAGGTCAGCAGCAAAGATCACAGAGAGAACTGGCAGAACAGCAAAAACAGACACAGTTAAATGCAGATCAGATCAAGCTACTGCGTAGAAAGCTGCTTCTAGTTACTAAGGTTAGTAAGGTGGTGGTTGTCACCTGTTTTTGGTTTCACACTTGACTTTGCATGTCAGAATATGCGTGCATGTTCGTGTCCCACTTTCTCACTACTCTTCCAAGCTAACAGACACACCACCATTTAGTAAAATTTAAACAATGATTATTCAGAACAATTTCCCAAAGCTCCCTCCCTCTCCCCCCTCCCCCTTTCCTCTTCCACTCCCCCTCACCCCCTTTACGGCTGAAACTTCCTTTACTGAAAGTAAACTTTCAGCCACCAGCTGTAAGCTATATTTAGCCACGCCAGCAGGCCATGCCGCATGAAACCCATGCTCAACCAGCGTCTCGGATCAGGCTACAAGCAGTCCAGCCAGCGATAAGGGACAGCACAAGGGTTATTTTTAGCCACAGCCTGAAAGTAATAATAATAATAATTCAGGATGCTATATACGCGCCTTTCCCCAAATCAATCAGGCTCAAAGCGTGGCGATCTGTACCAACATACATGCTCACCTGTCTCATCCACCCTCACACTCACACTCACACTGACACACACAACAAATACACATCCAGCACTCAAACAGGTGGTGTAAAGGCATGGAGATCGCTATTGGAAGATGGAAAGAAAATCGCATTTTTATTTTTGAAAATTTTTGTATTGACTGCATTCAGTACCATTATTGAAGGGAGGGAGGAAACCGGAGTGCCCGGAGAAAACCCTCGGTGATCTCAATAGTCTCGTACCTAAGTCCAGGCATGCCTACCCGCACGGAATGTCCGTATTTTTTCCGGAAATTTGAAAAATTCGGCAAGCGCTACAGAAAATACAGATACTTGTTAACAGTCCGGAAATAAATAAAACCAACAATGGGAAAAAAATTCGAACTCATTGGCCTGTGACCGAAGATAGCCGAACCCTGTTTAATGCCGCAATGCGCAGTCACAGTAGAGACACGTGGCATCAAAGTTTCCGGTAGATTCACCGAATTTGCCGAACCAGTTTTTGCGCAGTCACAGTGAAGACCGGTGCTCATGAGACGGAATTCAAAACATGGCGTCCAAACGAAGGGCTAAGCAAAGTGATTGTGAATCTGAATGTTCAAAGAAACTGCGCAAGGGGCAGACATATATTGCCTTTGGAGAAGAAAAAGAAGATTGTGGCAGCAAATCAATCTATCACTGGATTCTTCGCATAATATCAAAAAGGATGAGTGCAAAAACAATAGGTAGTAAAAGTAAGTACGGAAATTGTAATAGTAATACTGAAATTTGAAAAAGCTAATACTGAAACTTCAAATTTAGGGTAGGCATGCCTGTAAGTCACATACGTTCGCCCCTTTCGGGAATTGAACCCGCGACCTTCGGCATAGGAAACCGATGACTAATCTACTGCGCCACGAGTACAGCAAATAAACAGCTGTGCCCCCTCCCCCCACCCACTCACTTACCCCACCCCCTCACTCCCCCCTCCCCCCCAAAAAAAAATTATAATGATAACCTCTCTCTTCTTATAAAACAAAACAAAACCCCAAAAAATAGTCTGCTCAACAATCACAAAAAATGGAAGGAAAACTAAATTTTTGCTCAATCAGCAAATGTGTCCATTCAGTATTTTCAGAGCAA
The DNA here is from genome assembly GCA_036898135.1 of Oncomelania hupensis. Taxonomy (NCBI): domain Eukaryota; kingdom Metazoa; phylum Mollusca; class Gastropoda; order Littorinimorpha; family Pomatiopsidae; genus Oncomelania; species Oncomelania hupensis. The sequence continues at coordinate 28,968,487 of CM072512.1, forward strand.
CACAAATTACGTCCCGTGGACTAAAGCGCAGAGAGAAGTAGACACAATCTTTCCAGTTGCCCAAGTGGGTGCTCCCTTCACCTCCTGAGACCCCCCACACCATCCAGCGCTGTCCAGTTCATGGGACAAGCTCTGGGACTGTGCCACCACCCTGATGTTTGCCACCCCACGAAAAGCTCGAAGGAAGAAGCGAAGAACAAAAGAGGCGAAGAACCAGCAAAAAAATGGTGATGACAACGATGACGAGAATAATATTATACATCATGTACCTATACTAAGGTCCAAGTTTAATATGAGCACAATACACTGCAACCGGAAATATAATCTTTGTCACGCATGCAATACAAAATTCAGAATCATCGCTGTTTTTACTTGTTGCGACTTATGAAAAATGACTTCAACATAAACCTCTTCAAAATCGCTTATGATGATACCTGTTTAGTAAATTACCAATACAATCAAAGTTACATGGGATGTAATCACACTCGATTTATTTCCCATACGTTAGTGTCACACAATATACAACCCAACCTGTTATATTTATTGATAATACACAAAAAAAAAAATGAACATAATTCTCTCAATTAAAAGGTGTGCAATGTCAACAACACTAATTAATTTTTGTGACTATTCTTCACTGCAAGTTTTGTAACACACAAGAGATGCTTCACTCACAGCGCATGCACCGCAGAGGAAGGTACAGCTTTTACTGACACAAAAGTAAGTTTCTTATGGGGTTTTTTCCCGTACATTTTCACAAAACAAAATAAGTATTTTAACAACCCCAATTAACACAGCAAATAAGCATTGGTTGCTTCCATTAATGATTATTTATCAGCACATTTGAAACAATTAAGAATAATAACTATTCCAAAATATAAACACAATTATTTACAAAATAATAATTTTCCACATACTTCAAAAAATGAACTATTTCAATTGCGGTCCGACCCGACAGAGACAAAGTGTAAAACATCACCACTTACCGGCTCGTGATGAATTTTCCTGAACACACTCACACTCCGCTCTAAAGCTGGCATGAAAAGTTTTAGGCTCCCCAACCTGAGTCCCCAAATCCAATGGCTTGACGCAGAACTATAACACAAGTTCCAAATCGTGCACACACATGTCAAAGCGCCTATCTTGCTGCTTTGTTCAATCCCATTCCCAGGCTCAATCCACTAAGGTTGAAAGGCAAACGGCATCTAACTAAAGCTTTATCCCTTTCGTAGCAGCAAGGCTTTGTTCGTTCACTCTTATCCAATCCAAACTCTGGCCCATGAAAGTCGTGCCTCTCGCAAATAACTATTCTGGCTACCCACCCACACGCTTCCATCTTTACCATCATCCCGCCCACGTTACTCCATACACAGGTACAAATGCCTCTGCCTGAGCAGGCCTATCATATGTGACTGAAGCCCACAACCTCTTATTACATTTGTGACAGTGGTTGTCATTGTTTTTTGCAGCAAGCAAATGTTCAACTGATCCCATTTCACTCCCATTTTTGCAGGAATGTAAATCATTGTATTAACTTCAAATCGGATTTTTTTTTCATATCTGTTTATTAAAATGTGTTGAATTATTTTATTTACATTATGGAAGACAGTTTTTTTCCAGAGTAATACAATGTCCAAAACACCATATTACAGTTTTGTCAGCTTGTGTAAGTGTGTATATTTTTGTCCGATGTTTTGCGGCATTGCTGTATGATGCATTTCAGTTCCCTGATGAAATGTCTCCTTTATTTAATGATCTTCTATGTATTATAGGAGCGAGACAGTTTCAAGCGGATCCTGGATACATATGAGAACGAGATGACCATGACGATGCCCTTGGGCAGTCGATTGAAAGAATTTGACGATAAGCACACTAAAGAGTTAGAGGAGGCTTTGGCAGGATACCAACAACATAATGCTGAGCTTGAATCACAGGTTGAGCGTTTGACAGAACTTCATCAGCAAGCAACAACCAAGTGTTTACAGGTTGGTGAAGGATAATAACATTAGTGTACACCATGCACAAACCACCAGATCCATCTCCAACTTCACATAAATAAAATAATATCTATAGTATATAATTAAATTGAATTTATTATATTGCATTTTATTTCCATATTGTGTCACACTTATTCCTTACATCATTGTATGTTCTGGTATTTTAATCTATTACATACTGCTAAACTATATGACAGAATGTTACCACTTTTCTGAACTAGCAATATGTTTGTTTGCCAGACTTTGCCAAATGTTTAAGGCGACATGTCAAAGCACATATGCTATTGAAGTGTTGGTAATTTCAACAAGGAGCTGTGCAACTCTTGACTGATTCGCATGCACACACAAACACACACACACACACTCACACGCACACACCCACACACACATAAGGATGAATCAGGGGTGGGAATTGTCCGCCATTTGGCGGATTTCCGCCATAAAAAAAATCCCATCCGCCAAAAACAATAATGCTTCCGCCAAAAATGTTTAAAAAAAATTAAAAATTTTTTTTTAACACTATTGCGGTGTTTAGACACAGCGCAACAGAAGTCTCACCGGAAGTGAGAGGTCGAGGTCGTTGTACTTAATCACCGCCATCATGTCTTTAAAGGCTATGATTGTACAGCATGGTGAAACTTTTCAAGAAGGTTTTGGCGTCAAAAACAAATGGAGGTGGGATTGGTTGGAGTACGAAGTCAATGATGATCGGCTCAGCCTATTTATTCGCAAGCTGAAGAAGCCAGGCACATCATACTGCAGTTTGTGTCATTGCTTGCCATATTGATGTTGGAGCTATGTTTAGTTTTGACAGCTGATATTCAGATGTTGAATATACAGCTGTGTACATGTTCAGCTACTATGTACAAATTTTGTGTGTGTGTGTACAGCTCTCTCTCTCTCTCTCTCTCTCTCTCTCTCTCTCTCTCTCTCTCTCTCTCTCTCTCTCTCTCTCTCTCTCTCACACACACATAATCACTGTACATGTATACAGTTATATACAAAAATCCTTTTTGAATTTATGTTATTTTCTTTATACAACGTGTCTGTTAGTTGTACATTTTTTATCAGCACTACATCACAGCATTATATTCTTTGGTCATTCAAACAAAAAGCACAAGAAAAAAAGACAAAAAAGAATGTTTTTCATACTTCAAGACTACTTACATTTTGCAATCAGAATACGCCAGATTGCAAAGATTTTGTTCTTGATTTTGAAAATTTTCCAGGGGGGGGGGGGGGGGGGGGCATGCCTCCAGACCCCCCTAGTTTCCTTTATTTTTCACTTCAGCAATTCCCACCCCTGATGAATACTGACACAATACAATACTACATAATGAAATAGACGGATAGACAGAAGCTTAAGATTCAGACAGCCATGCACGAGAACCACATGCTACAGAAACTCAATTCATTCCATCTGCAATTCACATCTTCAACTCCAAGGTGGGGCGTTATATAGTGGTGCTGTCGCTTCCTTTTGTGATACTATATATTTTTACACTTTGTTTTCAGTTGTGTTTTTTTTCTTTAGTTACACTGATGCCGAATGATAGTGTGTCGTGGATATAGTACAGTGGAATCTCCGGTATCCATCTCTCTGGTATACGACTCCCTCTGTTATGTGACCTGAAAACCTCTGACGGATTCACTTCCAATAATAAATGACCTCTGGTATGCGACAGCCTCGTTTATGCGACCAGCGACCGTGTCTTAAGCCCTTTATACGACCGTCTTAGGCAATTTAAAAGAGATATCAGTAAATTTATTGTCTGTACCTTCGTTTTTTTCTCTTATGTTAGTGTACTATTGTCTGCTATTTCCGGTTCGCAAGTAAGGGACATTACTCGCCTACACTGGCTTGTCAAAATGGCGTCGCGCAAGAGGAAAGTTTTGAGTTTGGCAGAGAGAATAAAAGTGATTGGAAGAAGTGAAAATGGGGAGAGTTGTTTGTCTATTGCAAGAAGTTTAGACGTTGGGAAGACCCAAATTGAGCTCATCATAAAGGATAAGGAATCTGTGAAACTACGATGGTAGAGTGGAGAAAGTGGCGAAAGGAAAACATCGAAACTGAGAGCTTCTGCACTAACAGACTTAGAAAGGACCTGATTAATCAAAAACAGTCTTCAATTTAAAAGTTTTTCCCTGTTCAAAATGTCTGAAGACCCGACTGTTTTATATTTTTGAAGTTGTGACTAAAAGACAAAGCTTAAAATGAAACATGTTTTACAGTTTTCTTTGTCAGAGAATACATGCTGGTGAGTGTGAAAATTATGACTACAACCCCCCCCCCCCCCCCCCCCCCCCCCCTCCCTCCCTTGTTTCCGGTATAAGACCACCTCTATTATAAGACCGTTTTTTTCTCAGATTTTGGATGGTCGTATACTGGAGGTTCCACTGTATTAATTTGTTGTTGTATGTATTATAGACTTCCCGTATTAGGCCTATACAGTCAATCTTGGCTCCGTTTTATCAGATCCGTTTGAGCAGGATTTGGGTGTAATTCAGGGTTGCATTCTCTCTCCTCTTTTGTTTAACATTCAGATCAACAGCATAGTTAAAAACGTCAAATCTGGCTTAGATAAATCCTTGTTTGTTGATGATTTCTCCATCTCGGCTAAGGGTAAAACCTTAGCAGAAGTGGAGCGTCAAATTCAGCTTTCCACAGATAAAATTCAGGGGTAGATAGAAGAAAACGGCTTCCAGTTTTCGCTCTCTAAAACCGAATGCATTTATTTTCATCGCAAACAGAACCAGGTTTTGAACTATTCTCAATGTTTATAGCCAACCCATCAAAGTTTCTAAAGAAGTTAAATTTTTGAGTATTATTTTTGACAGCGCTTTTTTCTGCCGCATATTAAATACCTGAGGGAAAGCTGCCAGAAAGGTCTTAATACTTTGAAAGTTATCAGCCACACATACTGGGGAGCAGACAAGCAAACTTTGCTTCTCCTCTATCGTTCTCTGGTACGCACTAAATTGGATTATGGTAGCATCATATATAGTTCGGTTTGGAAAGCCTATTTGAAAGCCTTGGATCCAATCCATTATAAAAATCTTCGGATTTGCCTGGGGGCGTTTCGCAGTTCCCTGAAAAAAAAAGTCTCTACGTTGAGGCTGATGAACCTCCCTTGGAGATCCGTAGGTTTCAGCTCGCCATAAACTATTTTCTCTAACTTAAAGCAAACACTGAAAATTCTGCTTATAATTGTGTTCTAAACCCGTTATTTACACTTAAATACTCCAACAAACTGACAGAAATTCCTCGTTTTGGTATCACAATACATTCTCACTTTGACACTGCAGGCATAAATATTGACTGTTAATGATGACCAATTGCTAACTGTGCTCACACCTCGAAACATCATTAACTTTATTATGAACTTCAACTTCACATCCTTCAAAAAGATCAAAACTTCTGAAGCTGTTTATAAGTAACTTTATTTAGAACAATGTTCATTGTATAAAAGGTATGAAATCTTTTTACCGACTGGTTGAAGAAGACAGACTCAGTTACTGCTGCGTCGGTCTATGGGAGATACCTCGACCAGCCTTTGCAACAGCGTATACCTGATTTTTTTCCCCTGTTTATACAGCTAAGCTCAAGGCAATTCATTTAGCTCTAAAACAGATGTATCAATTTTTTTTTTTTTTTTTTTTGTGTGTTTTTGAGTAAATTTACGTCCCCGGACACATTAAGCGTATAGGGGACGGGTGAAACACCACATTATGTATCAATCCAAAAGATCATCGTTTTTAATCATGTCTGATTTACTGTTAGCACTTCAGGCTCTTTCCAAGAGAAAGATATTGCACCCTTTTCTGGCAGAGATTCCATGACCTCCACAAACAACTTGTTTCTGAGGGTAAAAGGACAGTTTTTATGTGGCTACCTAGTCACATGGGCATCCGTGGCAACATTGCAGTGGACAAAGTGACTAAAGAAGCTCTGCATCTAGATTTCTCTTCAGAGATTTTCCATTTTGTTCCATACTCGGACCTGCCTTGTATGACTGGCTCTTAATGTAAACGGCTGTGGCAGACCGAATGGTCTTATCAAATCGATAACAAATTATTTCAAATTCTTCCAGATTTGTCTGCTTCTTTGCCTAACTTTGAATCCACCTGCAAAGAAGAAACTGTTTTGGCTCGCTTTCATATTGGACATACTTATATCACACATAGTTTCCTTTTAAAAGGAGAAGAACCACTGTGGTGCTTTGCATGTGACAAATCCTTTTCCGTCTGCCATTTTATGTCTGAATGTGCTGATCTGGTTGATGAAAGAGAAACATATTTTGGTTCGATACCATTTAATGTGATTTGTAAAGTTTGCAATTGTAAACACCTGTTTCAATTTTTACATGATATTGGTTTGTTTTATCGCATATAGGTCATATCGTCTTGTTTATATTCTTGGTTAAATTTTATTAGTAAGGCTGGTTTTATTTACATTTTGTATCATATTTAAATGTTAGCAGTTTAGTCTGATTTTGTTTAGTTTTGTATGGTCCTGATTCGGCTCTTGTTTGTCCGCTAGACCCTATAAACACTGAATATCTATCTATCTTTACAGTCAGTGCATTGTTTTTAGTCTTCTTCTTACTAAGATTGTGGGTATAATGTTGTAGGTGGTGGAATGATGTGGATATGTGATGTGAACATGACTGTGAATCTGTTATTTTTCATGGTTTTTGATTTATTTTACACAGTCAAGCTTGTAATTTCTCTTGTAGAGATGAATAAATATGTATTGTATTGTAAAACACTTCAAACATTGTAAGAAATATAAAGAAACATCTAACTGAAGTATCAATTGGTGTTAAAAAAAAGAAAAATGGGCATATTACTATTAGCCGTTGAGTTTTACAATGTTTTGTTTTGTGTGCAGATTGAAATGCAGCGTGACAATACTCAAACCACAGTCAGTTCCAAAGTGGATCAGGAGCAAATTGTGTGCCTACAGTAAGCTGAAAGATCTAAATATCTCAATATTATTGTTGCTCTAAAGGTTCTATGCTTTCATATTTGATGTGGGTATGATTGCAGTCTTTCTGAAATTACCAAAGTGCGATGATTTGCGAGTACAGGTTGTAGGAATTTATTGTGTGGCAAGGCTTACTTTTATGGGACTATCCTATCCTATCCAATCCTGTAACTCAAAGGTGGTAGTGGCACCTCAGATGATCGTTTAACCAGCGTACTCCCATCTTTCTCTGTCCTCAGCAACCCTCATGGCTTCGCTTAGTGTCAAGCAAGTCTATTCTCGAATGTTGTCCTCCCACATCTTTTTCTTTCTCCCTCTTCTTCTGCCTCCTTTGCAAGGCCTGATGCTCTGGTGACATGGCTAAACCATCGGAGTTTCCTTTCTTCACCACTGTGAGCATGTCATCGTGTTGTCCAATGGCTTGTGTGATGGTCTGTCGGACTTCGTCATTGGTAATTTGCTGGGTATAGGAAATGCCCAGAAGTCTTCTGTAGCACCTCATCTCCATGCTTTGTATTCTTCGTTGTAGATCTGCTGTGAGGGTCCAAGTTTTGCAAGCATATAGGAAGATGGAGATGACAAGAGAGCGCAGCAGCCTTACCTTGGAATGTAGACTGATGGTCTTGTCTTTCTAAATAGGCTTCAACCTTGTCAGGGCAACAGTTGTTTGAGCGATACTGGAGAGGACTTCCTGTCGGGTCCCATTGTCTGATACAATGGCTCCTAAATATTTGAATCCATGCACTGTGATGAGGGATTGGCCTTGGACTTTGATGTCCATGTTGATGCCATTGCCATTGGTGTTGTTAATCATCATTTTGGTCTTCTCTGCACTTAATGGACTGGTGGTCAGCAAAATGTGTTTTCCTGAATTTGCATTGTAATAGTTTTTTTGGGGTTGATACAAAATTAGTTTTATTTTGTAAATGCTTCACATCTGAAAACCTTCCTGACAGTGAAAAAAAATCAATGGTAATTTGTTATGCTTGTTTCTGCAGAGGACAGCTGAAAGAGGTAGAGGAGGCATTGAAAAAAGTAACAGAAGAGAAGGAAGTTTTGGAGATGAGAATAGAACAGAGGCATTTACAGGTAAGACTGCAGTGTATGATGCTGCTGTATGATGCTGCAGTTGTAATATATATATATATTGGTGTTTTATTAACTTTTTTTTTCACCAAGTAATGAGGAAATGTGGTCAGTGCTAATATATGTAATTTTTTTTTTTAAATGCTCAGGCATGCAAACAGTCAAGTGGCTGGATGTACTTGTGTAGCTGGCATTCACATGTCTAGGATATGATTGTCAGCATCGTTAAAAGTCTGTGCAATATTATGCATGCATTCACAGGATTAGACCTCTGTTTATACTTTCATCTTCTCATCCTAAGATTTCCATCTTATCGGTCTATGTCTGTTGCATTTACACTATGACATTTGAAATTTGTGCTCTTTTGATCTTTGTTCGGTCTTGATTTGGCTCGGAAGAGTCCGCTGGACCTAAAGCAATAATCATGTAATGTAATGTAATTGTGATCTTTGTTGTTTTATTATGAAATTATACTGGATGCTATATTCTTGCGTTTCCCCAAATCACCAATTGGGCGCAAATCGCGGCGATCTGTACCAACATACACGCTCACATGTATCACCCATTCTCACACACACACAACAAACACACATCTATCACTCAAACATGTGGTGTAAAGGCAGGGAGGACGCTAGTAGAAGACGGAAAGGAAATACAATTTATATGTTTGAAATTTTTATATTGACTGCATCCAATACCATTATTGAAGGTTGGGAGAAAACAGGAGTACTCGAAGAAAATCCTAGGTGATCTGAATGGTCTTGTACCTATGTCACATACATGTGCCCACCCCCACCCACCCCCCACCCTTTTTTTTTTCTTCTCCAATACATATTCACATGACAAACGTTGCTTTTTTTCAAGGGTGATTATGACCCAAGGTACACAAAGGTATTGAGCTTTTCCATGAACCCAGCAGCAGTGGCACAGCATCAACGACAACAAGAGTTGGATCGACTGAAGGAAGAAAACGACCGCCTCACAACACGAGTGCAGTTGCTGGAAAAGTCAGGCGGACAAGTGGAAGATTTAACAATGCAGGTGGATAAGCAGTTGGAATCCGTACCTGAAAGTAAAGCCATTGAGGGTCAGTGTTGATACTAACATCCAAACAAAAGTATTAAGAGGATTTTATTGATTTGTGGTGGTGTTTGATGATGATGCTGCACCTGTTGTGGGCGTTTGCTAAAGTGGCGACGGCTATTGGAAGATATCTCCTGGGCAACCCTGATAGCTAACTGGAATATGCTGGGAAACACCTTCTGACAGTGGCAGGGGAACGGTTTGAAAAAGACAGCTGACATACATAACAGGAAGTTTAATTGTCGCCTAGAGAAGCCGAAAGTTGTATTTCACGAACACTTTTTTTTAACCCCGGGTAGTCAAACTGCCAACCGTGATTGGTCGCTAAGGCCTAAGCGCTATTTTCGGGAATACCCGTTGTTGGGTCGCCACTATATATCAAACCTGAATACGTTGTTTAGCTGTGAGGGCTGACAGAAGGTGTCTCCAAGCATATTCCAGTCAGCCGTCAGGGCTGCCCAGAATATATCTTCCAAGAACCGTCGCGGCTTCACAAAACATCTACACCTGGTGGATGATGATAATCATGACGATGACTGTGTTAATTTAATTTACCTTCGTTGGGGTGCCGGGGGTTTCAGTATAAATAGTATCCCCACTTTCTGGAAATTTAGTGCTTTAAATTCCCACTGTCGCTGTCTTTTTCTCATTTGCTCTTTCTCATTCCTGCTCTGTTCTATCACTCTGCTATACTATCTTCTTCTTCGCTAGACCAGTCATCTACCTTTTTTCTTGAAAACTCTTCCGGGACAAGACTCCTTGTTTGTGTATGAGGTCTGTTGGATCAGCTTGGGAATATTGGACACTTTCTGCCAGGTGGTCACTAGGGCTTCCTATGATGTTATTATTTAGCAATGTAGGCATTTTATATGTATGTGTTTTGTTGATAATTTATAATGATGTTTGTATTCTATTTTGTTTTTGTAAACGGGGGTTCGATAAATTAGAGTACAGTCTCAGCGTACCCTGCGTGTGATGTCTTTATTGTAAAGTAACTGGCTGGTGGAGAGCTTTCAGTTTTACCACTAGGGTTGTTTCAGCAGATCTTTTATGCAGATCAGGGGTTGTCCGGTCCTGATTTGGCTCAGAAGAGTCCGCTGGACCTAAAGCAATAACCATGTAATGTAATGTAATTTCACTTATAATTTGACAGAGCTGAAGATGCAGCTTGCCAAAGAAGAGCTCAAAAAGCAGCGCCTGGTAGAAGCCTTCAAGAAAACCAGCCATGAGTTTCGAGAAACATGCTACCAGCTATTGGGTTATAAGATTGACCTGCCAAGCACTGGGCAGTACAGACTTGCCAGCATGTATTCCGAGTCTCCTCATGACTATTTGCTTTTCAAGGTATTATTTTGCATATTTTTGTCAATTTGCCAGTAGGTTAGGTTTACAACAATTCTGACAAGGGTATAGAGCAAAAAATGTAAGACCTTTTGACTTAAGAAACAGTAAGTGCAATAATATTGTGAAGGACTATTTATATGCTGATTGCATGATTAGTCATAAATCTAAGATCTCGTGCTCTTTTTCTTACTCACATACGAGGACAGTCCGATAAGTACTTAGCCACACCGCCCAATGGCGCCAGTATCGCAAGAGCAATTTACTATCGTGTAGTACATTCTCGTAGACGGCCACTGTCGAAATTTCAGCCGGATCGGACTCGTAGTTTTATTTTGACCGGGCGTGTCCGAGGATTTTAGTAAAAAGTGCTCTTCCACCATGATAACGCACCGGCTCACACCTCCAGATTTGGCTCCGTGCGACTTCTTTTTGTTTCCAAACTTGAAAAAGTCACTCGCTGGGCAGAAATTTGAGTCGAATGAGGAGGCCATCGCCGCCACGGAGGCCTATTTTTCAGACGGGTTTAAGAAGTTGGAGCATCGCTAGGTCACGTGTATCAAACTAAAAGGAGACTATATTGAAAAATAAATCGGCACATTTTCAAAATTTTCGTTTTTATTTTGTAGACTAAGTACTTATTGGACCACCCTCGTACATGCTGTTTAAAAAAAAACAAAACACTTGTCCTTTTAAAAAAAAAGAAAAAAAAGTAGTAGTCTTGTTTTGCTGCTGTTGTAGTAGTAGTCGTGGTATATCACGAACACTTTTTTCATAACCTGGGTAGTCAAACTGTCAACCGTGGTTGGTGGCTAAGGCCTTAAGCATTATACACTTTTTACCATCTGCTCGGGGTTTTCAAATGCCTCAATTTTCCACTGTTAGAACCAAATAAAGCTTTGTTCCAAAGTCAATCAAACTTCTGAATAAGTATAAATAATCTGTGACTGTGTGTATGGGGGTGTAGGTGTGTGCATGTGTGTAAAAAAGAGAGAGTGCCTTTGTTTATACTATTTCTTTTAATCACTTTAATCACTTGTCGCCTGTGCAGTAGGTGCTAATTTGTGCAATGACAGCTGTTATGTAGGTTTGTAAAATACAAGTCGTCCCCTCTTTGCTTGTGTAGCTATCTCTGTGATTAGAATTGAATTTGTATGATCTTATATACATTTAAAAATACAACCTGACTGTTCTTTTCCTTTAGTGTAATTAACTTTATAACCTGTTATCTATATATTAATATAAGCGAGAAGGAGAATAATATATAAATGTCCAGTAAGAATGTGAAGTGCCAACTGTGTAGGGCACATGTGTTATGTTTTCTTTTTATTGATTGATGACTTCCTTTAACTGCCTGCAAAACATGTCTTAATTTCTCAGAGTGAAATAATAAAGTTTCTTGTATCTTGTTGTATGTTGATGACGAAGCAAACCATGAAGCCTTTCTAAATGTCTTTCTCCTTTCAAACTTTGGTCTAAATGCATGCAATTTACATAACCTTATTCATCAAAATGATATATTTCTTCATTTTTTTTAAAAATTGCCTTAGCTGTTTTTTTAAATTATGCTTTGTGCCACTTTTATTGTTAATGGTGAAACATTCCAGTGTGAATAAATGCTTGTTAGTGAAGAACAGTTTTCTCAAATTAGTGTTAAAGTGAGGTTTACAAATCTTACCTTCTGATTTTACCATAGCGATAACAAATTACTCTAATGCTGTTGTAGGTTTTAGTCTATTATCACATATAAATAAATAAATAAAATAAAATAAATGTTTCTTTTGTTTCAGCAAGGACAGTCTGGAGAGATTCAGATGCTTGAGACAGATTTCTCCAACAAACAGCAAGACAAGTTGGAGACGTACTTGCAAAACAGAGGCAGCATACCAGCTTTGCTAAGTGCAATCACTCTAGATCTCTTCAATAATCAGTCTGTTTTGCATGCATAGTTTGTTGTACCATGCATTTGAGAAAGAGAGTTGGGAAGAACATAGGGTGGAAAATTATATGGTGATTGCAGTGTGTGTTGCTTACGTAATTAATGTTACTATATATTGAAGTTAAACAAGGAATCATGCCTGTGTGTGAAGAGAAACTAATTTCAATAATCGCTGGAAGTTTGATGTTTAGAACTCATTGAGTGTACAGCCCTGGACAACCAAAATTTAAACTAGAACTTTTTAAGTGTGCCCGCCTGTGTGTGTGTTCTTTATTGAGTGAAAATGCTGTGCATGTGACCGTGTTGTGATGTACAAAATTGATTGTTGTTTGTCAACGATGCTTGTATGAGCTTTAGGTACTCTGTATATAATTTGTGAATTTTTATAGCAAGTTTCAAAAATTTAATTAGCACAGTAAGCTTAATTATGTTTCAGTGTGAAACATGATCGGCACATGAATTGATGTGAAATATATTTACTGTGTTATTTATAATGAAAAGGTTGAGTTTAAGTGAATGCTTGAAACGTGTTTATAAAACACAAATATGCACCTAGAATATTAATACTGAACATGTGTGTTTACTGTTAGTATTTCCTTGTTAAACGAGAATACCTTTATTCATTTATCTTAATTGCTATACACGACCACAAAATGGATTTAAAAAAATTATTGTGCAAAACGCATTAAAATCTTACTTCTTTTCTTCCTTTCTTTTTGTGCATATGTACGTAATTATGTGTGTGACACTAACTTTATAAAACATGAAATATAAAGCATAAGCTTGATCCTTTACATACAACCACAAACTGTATTGGATCATATCTTTATCTCTCTTGCTCTCTCTGACTTTTTTTTCTCTGGAATGTGATAAAATTGCTGGCATGAGTTGCAAAAAATATAGGTGGCTTGCTACATTCTCAACACCAAGCAGATGTGAGGCTTTTGTGTGCGTGTTAATTTTATTTGTGTAATTTTCCTTATTTGTTAACCCTGGGACTGCCTATGACGAGATAAGTCTTCAATAAGCACCCCACCCCACCCCCCATGGGGGTACCAGGGGTTTCAGTTTCAGCTCAAACAATTTTCATTTGTTAGTAGACCTAATTTATTATTACATTTTTTAAAAAACTACATGTGACATACACACTTACATTAAAATTTATCGATTGACTTTTAAAAACATTCTTATAGGGCTGTTTACCATGGTGATGAACCCCACCCCTTCCCCACCTCGTGAGGGTGCCTGGAGTTTCAGTATAAATAGTATCCCCACTTTCTGGAAATGTAGTGGTTTAAAGTCCCACTGTCGCTGTCTTTCTCCTTTGTTCTTTCTCATTCCTACTCTTTTCTATCAATCTACTAAACTATCTTCTTCTTCGCTAGACCAGTCACTTACCTTTTTTCTTGAAAACTCTTCCGGGACAAAACTCCTCATTTGTGTGTGGGGTCTGTTGGATCAGCTTGGGAATATTGGTTGCTTTCTGCCCGATGGTCACTGGGACTTCCTATGATGTTATTATTTGGCAATGTAGGCATTTTATATGTGTTTTTTTTGTTCATATTGTATAATGATGTTTGTATTCTATTTTGTTTTTGTAAACGGGGGTTCGATAAATTGAGTATAGCCTCAGCGTGCCCCGCGTGGAATGTCTTTATTGTAAAGTGACCGGCTGGTAGATTGCCGTCAGTGTTAGCACTAGGATTGTTTTGGCAGATCTTTTATGCGGATCAGGGGTGAGTCCTTTTTCACTTCTCTAGTCCTGATTTGGCTCGAAAGAGTCCGCTGGACCTAAAGCAATAACCATGTAATGTAATGTAAACAATGGTGCGACGAAAAATGACAATGACGTGTTATCTCGTCATCATTGTGAAGGTTTTTTTCTCTGGACAGTTAAACCATCATGAATAGAAATGCACATGATTTGAAAGCTCAGAACATTAGCTGTTTAACGTTTTAAAGTTAGGTATGACAACCCTCTTAATTGGTGGGTGGTGGCCCATCCACTTCCCAATTCCACCCCACCTCCCACATGCCTGCAAAGCTGATCTATGCACCACACAGGGACATGGATGAAAAGGACGCTAAACCGCTCACCCAAACATAAATTAGAAGGGCAAAGCCCATATGATTCACGTCATGCTCCTTGCGGAATTTGCAATATTTAACATAAAAATGTCCAGAAAAAAACTAATCGAAAAGGGTGGCATTAAAATGCAAAGTAAATATCAACTTTTAATCTTTCTATGCTCTTGACCTTGAGATGACTTTTACTTCCAGCTCTCCCCCGTTGGGGTACCAGGGGTTTCAGTATAAATAGTATCCCCACTTTCTGGAAATTTAGTGCTTTAAATTCCCACTGTCGCTGTCTTTCTTATTTGCTCTTTCTCATTCCTGCTCTTTCTGCTATACTATCGTTTTCTTCGCTAGACCAGTCTCCTACCTTTTTTCTTGAAAACTCTTCCGGGACAAGACTCCTTGTTTGTGTATGAGGTCTGTTGGATCAGCTTGGGAATATTGGACGCTTTCTGCCAGGTGGTCACTAGGGCTTCCTATGATGTTATTATTTAGCAATGTAGGCATTTTATATGTATGTGTTTTGTTGATAATCTATAATGATGTTTGTATTCTATTTTGTTTTTGTAAACGGGGGTTCGATAAGTTGGGGTGAAGCCTCAGCCGTCCCCTGCGTGGGATGTCTTTATTGTAAAGTGACTGGCTGGTGGAGGGCATTCAGTTTTTCCACTAGGGTTGTTTCAGCAGATCTTTTATGCGGATTGGGGGTTGTCCGGTCCTGATTTGGCTCGGAAGAGTCCGCTGGACCTAAAGCAACAATTATGTAATGTAATGTAATGTGATGCCTCCACATTTTGCTGGCTGCGGGCTATTTATAGCTTGCCTGCACCCTCCTTTCCAGTGAAAGGAAAGGAAAGGGAGCATCTGCGAAGCTATTTATAGCTAGCCTGGCTGACCTAACCTCAAAACTAAAAAGCTTTGGTTGAGTCGGTGTGTGCTAATAAAATGTTATTTTTTTATATAACCAACTTTCTTCCACATTTTGTTCTTTTATTTTATTCCAATCAACTGCTCTTAAAGTTTGCCTTAAATCATTATAGTTTCCTTTCTTATAATTAAAGTGTTCATTATTTTTCCCTTTCTGTACTATTTCAAAAACATGTAAATCAAATACAAGCACATCATGGTCACTTTTCCATAGTGGACACAAATGTTCAATATCACTATCAGAAATAACTTCTTGTGATGATATTCTGGGGAAGATACGTTTATCTTACTAGGGGGTAAGACTTATTGATAGATGGGCGATGCGCTACCACTATCGATCGTTCTTTTACCAGAAGTCCTAAAGTGGTGTGAGAGACAGATCACGGTACTTTGGTCACATAAAATTTATATTTGTTCTCGGGAATTTTAGTATCATTTGGCTCAACTTGAGAACCGGTGATGGCTAATCAAAAGACTAGATTATTATGTCTCAAGAGAAGAAAACTAATAACTACACAACAATACAAATAGAATGACACCAGTCGTATGTATGTAATTTCACTTTTTATATATTCAACACAAACTTTAACATTTCTGCATTAATCGGTAAATTAATAAGTAATATAGTTCCAAGTGCTGGGAAAATGTCTTAACAGGTTTCTTTCGTCATTTGCTACCTGCGGTTACGATTTTCACTGTTCGTAAGTTTCAAAGGTTCTAGTTTCTCGAGGGTATGACTCAGTTGTTGTGGGTGACTTAGCTAAGGTAAGTCGGGTCGCTCTTGAAGCTGTGGGGTTTGGACGTGGTCAGGTAGAATCGTGGTAGTTCTCCTTGGTTCCACGGGAGCGACGGTCAGGCGTTCGTCTCCACAAACGTGATGATCCCAGGCCCGACCTGTAAAAGTCGGAGCTCTGGCTACAGTATTCTCGTTAGCTATAAGGGTGCGGTCTCCTCTGCAAAGTGTCTATAGCATCAGACACCTGCAGGGTTCCCATATGCACAATTCAATTCGAATCTTAAGGCTAAGGTACATCAAACCACATGCATATTGTCTCAGAAACAATAATCTGTTTCTGTAACTATATATCAAGAACATATTATTTATACATGGCAATCAATATACAATAAACATACACATATCAAAACTGCTAGTGTTATCTTACTTGTAGACTCTGGGACTCGTGAAATCGTCTTTTACGTCTCTAGCACTCTCTTGATGAGATGGAGATAGACGAACACTGCAGTTTGTTCCTTTGGTCGACCCTCACAGCTTAACAGTTCTTTTGCGACTGATCAGTTGAGATTTGGTCCCCAAAGGTATGCAAAAGTTCCCAATAGTCTTCTGACCAATCGTTTTTAGCTTTCGTTTTCTTTACTCTCGCATCTACAGAATTATGGTTCTAATTTGAATAGTTCCTCCCCCTCTCTCTTGTCACTGGACACGCATAATTATCTTTCAAGTGGAGTATCAGGGATAGAGTGAAGAACAGATTCAATAACGATAAGCTGTGTCTGCCCAATACGGGTGACATCATCTTGGTAACTTTTGGCTGGAGTGAGCTACTTAGTGTCTCATGGTGCAGTAAGTTATTTAATCGAAGACAACGCTATGGTTAGTTTTTGACTAAAGTATGCTATTTAACATTCTTGGTCGCCAAGCCTGTTGATGGTATCAATAGCTGGCGGCGGTGTGACTGTTTCAAGGAGGTTAATCTGCCATGTGTGTGCTGCTTGTTAGCTAACTGTTGTATTAATGTCCAGTTTCGTTTCGCTGGTATCTCTGTTTCGCTAAGCTAATTTCCTACATGTTTGTCGTCAATATTTATGCTGTTACACTTCTGCATCATTTACTAAAACCAGGTCTAAAAGACTTGGTTATTGCCTTCTCTCCTCCGTGTGGGTTTACTCACCATTTGAAACAAATACGCATCCCTAATACATTCAACAAACTGCTGCTCTCTAGTGCTGGCAACCCCCCTTTCCCAGTTAATTGTGGGAAAATTGAAGTCTCCCATGATGCATATTATGGTCAAGCGTTTGATTTGATCCGATACCAATAGATCCATTAATTTACCATTATTTTCTTCAGATGAGTTTGGATGTTTGTAAACACATCCCAACAGCACGCGGTGACCATTTTTATTCTTAAAATGGCACCAAGTGCTTTCTTCAATGTTTGCCTTATGCCTGAAACAGTGAAAGTACAGGTCTTCCATTATAGTTCAACACCCAATTTTGGGTTTTCATTCATGAAGCATCAAAATCCTGATATATTCTGCTTTACAAACACCTCATTGATTTCTAGCAATGAATTCAGTAAGAGCAATAACACTAACATTCCTTTTCTCTATAAGCTGTAATAATTCAATTTTCTTGTTTAAGAAACTGTCAAGATTTGAATGCAGGACAGTGCAGTAGTGGTCTAATGGTAGTGCTTTAATGGCTTGCGGATCTGAAGGTCCGGGGTTCGAGCCCTGTCCGGGCCATTGTGTTGTGTCCCAGGGAAAGACACTTTACTCCCATTTCCTACTCCTTCGGATGAGAGTATAAACCGAGGTCTAGTCTGTGTCGCATCACTGATCTAGTTCAGTGGTGTCGCATGCATTCCATCATAACGGACTTTAAAGATCCTGACGCTCATGTCCTAGACGGGTGAGTGCCGGTAACACGAACACACCCAGCATTTCAATTTGGCTGCAGCGTCCTCAAATAAGTTGAGGTTAGCAGCCCCAAACGAAAGAAGAAGGAGAAGAAGTGCTCTGGGCTTGTGGGTAAAGTCAAAAGGGAAAAGCCGAATTTTCTGGGGATCATAATTTTTAAGAGCATGTACGTCGATTCGTGCATCGTTTTGCGTATTCGTAATTGTATTATTACGCAAAAATACCGAACAAAATTTACCGGCAAATGTTCACATTTAGCGTTAACTGAATTTGGATTAGTTGTAATTCGACCGATCTTTTTTTTTTTTTCTGGTAAGGGGAGGTAACTAGCTTCCGGTTCTAAGAGGACAACGTGAACCGAAAGAAACAAAATGCATAGAGTTTTGACTGTTTACAGGCGCCTTTCCTCACAATTTTTAAATAGTGTGGCATCAAGTTCAACATCAACAAATGTTCCTTCATGTGCACATATCAATGCTGCTTGTCTGCAGAGGCTGAAGGTAAGAGTACTAAGACACAATTTAGTTCGAAAAGTGGATGTCCTTGACAAACTAGATTACTCCACAGGCTGCGAATTCTCGTATTTCGTAGGCCTCAATTACATACTATACATACATGACTAGAGATCAAAAGGTGACAGTCACAGACCTCAAAAATAAAAATGATATTAAATGTGCAAGATGATCATTTTTATACTGGAAAAGCATTACAGTATACAGTGTGGTAAAGGAATTTGCGCTCGATTGCTTAGTTCTTGAGTAATTGAGTTTTGAATGAGACTGCTTGCAGAATGTCATTTGTGACATGTGACACCAAACTGTGTATAATTGTGATAATCCATCTGGGACCAGACAGCATATGATAGTATGAACAAACTATGTTAGTGATTCTACTGACAGGGATGGAAAAAAAATTCACAAATTCCAACTAGTTTAATAAGAAAAATGGCTTTGTTTGTCGTCACAGTCACAAATGACATTCACTATGTAGGAGACAATTCTATTCCGACAAAACAAGACACGCATTTGAAGTGATACTGTTATTTATTCATAAGTTATAAAAAGTAAGTTTGACAACATATGTGAAGAAAACCAGCACAATGATACTGAAGCCAGAAATGGTAGTTCTACTGTCATTTGTGACAACTGTGGGAGTGACGCAACAGATTTTGCAGTCACACGTCACAAATAACACAAGAAATACCTTATTGTATGAAAATATACCACATGCACTCCTTGTGAAATTCGATAAACAAATCCTTAAAATCAAACATATTAAAACACCAGCAAACTTGTTAATAAAAATATTAACTGTGTCATTTGCGACATATGCCAAAGTAAGATGCCGTCACACGTCACAAATGACTAATCATGAAAATGCATCAGTTTAAAAATGTCATGCAATTCAAAAATAAAAATGGAAACGTGAATCCATAGTGGGATCAAGGAAAACAAGTTCATCTACTTTTATTTTTGTTTATTTTTTTCTTTTTTCCTTGTATTTATATCAATGTGTTGTTGTTTCCTGTTGTCCGCCAGTGATATTTTTGATAAATTATTTATTATTTGGGTAGCACTCATTTAAGCCTTGTGCTTTTGTGCATCATAGTTGGTTTAACCTTATTATCTGGTTTGTTGAATACATTTATGTTTAAACCATCTATCCCCACACCATGGTCAAGGTAATCTTTTTCGAGAAAAGTGAAATATTGTCCCCATGACCGGAGAAACTTCAGTGGCCAGTCTTGTTGTCTGATCAAAAGCAATGACCTGCAACAGTCCCATACAGCACATTTTAACATTATGTAATCAAGACTAAAATACTTGAGTAGTAAGTTGGGATCCGATTGTTACAACTTCCTTAAAAAAAATTCTGGAAAGAAAACTGTGGAAAGAGTACTTTTATGGATGTAATTTAAGTATTTTCGTAACAAAAATATTAAAAGTACAGAATCAGATATTAAACTATTTTCCAAATGCAGTAAAAACGAATTATGTAAATATTCACATACTAGGCCATAATAAAATTTCTGGCCTTTCTTTCTCTTATAAGTTATACTGTTTTTGTACCGAACTGCCATATTATATCCTGAAACAAAGGCAAACAAAGTGTAATGTTCCTGGCCAGTTGGTTTGTATCCATACATACTTTATAGTTGTTTTTTTTAAGTGCCATTGCACAAGGTACATTAATGTAAAAGAAAACTAACTCTGGAAGGAAGTAATGATAATATAGAATAGAATACTATATTTTACCTGGGTTTGGGAGACCCTGCCAAAGGCTCAGACTGCTCCAAGCAATGAGTTACAGGTGCTGGTTCATTATCATCATGTCTGCTGAGACTTCCTTGTTCATAGAACATTGTAACAGTGGCCATTTGGTCAATTCTTTATTCAAATGCCTACTGATCATCTGCGGCTGACTGTAAGAGGTAGTCTTTTGTAGCTCTTCCAGTGCTTTCTTGAAAAAAGCCTTAGAACATTCTTGTGGTAGATATTTTTGGTTTTGCGGGTTGACCCATTCTTTGTCTTTTGCTCGGATCGATTGCAATACCATCATTTAAACACTCCTTTCTGTTTCTCCTAAAAGGCCTCCCATCTGTCAGGATCAACTTTGAGTCGCTCTTGATTTTCATAAACACCTCAGATTATTTGTGTTTGGGAGAGGTATTTGCAAAGCTGTCCACAGAGGCCCTCCTAAGACCTAAAAAATAAAAAAAAATAAACAAAAAGAAAAATGGAAAATGTTATTTCAATGGTAAGAATACAATTTGTCGTCACATGTATTTCTGTAACATATGACACACACAACTAAGTACTTAGAATGAAAAAAGTTATTCAATGCAAATGTTTTAACTTAAAACAATGTTGCACTAAAATTCATGAAACTGAGCAAGCATATTATTAATCTGAACAGCATAACTTGTACAAACTAAAACATTTTGTGTCATTTGTGATATGTTACACGAAACAAAATTGTGTCACAAAATAGCAGTACATCAGAAAATAATCCTAGGCTGCTAATGTAGCTTCCTGTTGAGACATGCTTGTTGTGTCTACACTCAAACACCCTAAAATCTAACTTATTTCATGTAATCTGTGATTTATTTATAATTATACATATTTTATAATGTCATTTGTGACATCAGTGTTTCATTTGTGACTAAAATATAAGTGTGACACCACAAGAAAGACTTACCTTCTCTCCTTCCTGCCATTGAACCAAAGGAAATGGGCTGTTTGACCATGTGCAATTCAACTTTCAGTTACTAGAAATTCAGGATTTAAAAATAAACTGCCTTTTATTATTATAATAACAATACATATGTCATTTGTGACAAATGTGACACCGAAGCTAAAAAGTACTGTATTTTATAGTGTACTTATGCCTACAAACAGCTTTTTTGTTTAGAATAGTATTCTATGCCAAACAAAATGAAAATATTGTTTTCTGTTCGATCCAACTTGTATTTAAACCCTTTTTTGATTACTTCAAGTTTGAAAGGCTGTGTGACACGAAAGTGTCACAAATAACACGACTTTTTAAAGGGTAGTTTCTTAATTTGTATATTTAAAAATCCTATTTAAAGCAAATATCCTGTTAAAATGATCACTTTACTATCCAAACAAACAGAAGTAAACAATTGGATAGCCCCTGTTTTAAGACAGAAGCGATCATTATGAACCATGTTGTCTCTCCATCGTTTTGCACATGCTCAGTAAAGCTCTGACTGGATTAAAATCCCAAATCTTCAACTTGGATGTTGCTTTTACCAAATCCAACACTGTATTATCTGCTAAAGCTATGTTTCTTATGTCTATTCAAGCAAATTCCTTCACATAATATTTTAAAATAAAATAGTTGGAAGTGTTTGAAGATGTGAGCATGTGATTATGCACCTTTTGACCTCCAGTCACATACATACATAAGTATGTAGGAGGCCTATGAGTTTACAAAGATGAAAGAAAAGACTTCAGAGCCTGTGACTCGACTCGAATGTACGGAGTGCTCTGAAATGTACGGAGTGCTCTGTAAGTGTAACGAGACAATTCATTTATTCGTCTGAATATATCATTATATGTTATTATTAAACATGGCTAGCAGCCAAGTGGTATCTTGGTATCTTTTTTGTTTCCTTTCTTGGAGTGAGAGCTGAGCAAGTGCAAGTCTATGAACCAGACTGCAACAACCAGTACCATATGACTGCATCTCAAACCAGGAGAAAGAACAAGAGGTCGCAAATTCGTTAAAGAAACGGTCACCTTCTGTAACATTATTAGGAAGACGTCATTTGCCTCTGACACTGATGATACCCATACGTAACTATGGAGTCTCCATGAATATCTAATGACGTTTGTACACCACCATCACAGGTAGACACTGAAAGTAAAGTACCCACTGAAACTACACTACTGTGTATGTTGTATGTACATGTTCGTACATGTATGATCACACATATCCTATGTCATATGATAACATTCCACCTTCTCTAGAAATCAGAAGCACTTCTTCAGCAGAAGAGTGGTTGACATATGGAATCACCTGCCACAGTCAGCTGTTGAAGCCCCATCATTGAACTCTTTCAAAGGTCATCTAGATAGGCATTTGAAAGACTATCAGCACCCTATTGACTTTCCAGTCAGACCCAAAGCCAATAACACAAGAGTCTGAAGACAAAGACTCTCAACAGACCTAAGGCCTTTAACAAGAAACAGCCACGTATGTATGTATTTATTTGATGCTGAAAACTGATCCATTCATTGCTTTTAACTTTGTTCTAGCACACTGAAAGCGAAAGCAGTAAATTAGGAGGTGAAGCAAAGCCGAAAGCAAACTTCACGGGATACATTCCTGTTGGTAAGCTATTTTATCAAACATTGTATTTTGCAGTAATTATCGTTAAGTTACTAAGTTTCAAGGTTTAATTTTGTTTATTTTTGTGTGACAATTAGTTTACCTGGGAATTTGCTCTGTTGTCACTTTAAAAGATCATACATGTACAGTGGGCACTTGTTCAAAGTTGTTGCTAAATTTATCACAGAGTTTGATTTATCAGTTAATCTTCCATGGTAAAACAATGGTAAGCAAACCTTTGTTTTCAGATGTAGCTAACTAATTGAGCTATTGTGCTGTCCACCCCTTGTGAGGGTGCCAGGAGTTTCTGTATTAATAGTATCCCCACTTTCTAGAAATTTAGTGCTTTAAATTCCCACTGTTGCTGTCTTTCTCCTTTGTTCTTTCTCATTTTTACTCTGTTCTATCAATCTACTATACTATCTTCTTTGCTAGACCAGTCTCCTACATTTTTTCTTGAAAACTCTTCCAAAACTCCTTATTTGTGTATGAGGTTTGTTGGATCAGCTTGGGAATATTGGACGATTTCTGCCGAATGGTCACTAGGACTTCCTATGATATTATGATTATTTAGCAATGTAGGCATTTTATATCTATGTGTTTTGTTGATATTTTATAATGATGTTTATGTTCTATTTTGTTTTTGTAAACGGGCGTTTCGATAAATTTGAGTATAGCTTCAGCGTCCCCTGCATGGGATGACTTTATTGTAAAGTGACTGGCTGGTGGAGTGCCTTCAGTGTTACCACTAGGGTTGTTTCAGCAGATATTTTATATGAATCAGGGGTGAGTCCTCTTTCAACCAAGTTTGGTCCTGATTCGGCTCTTTGCCGTCCGCTGGACCCTGTAGGCAATGAATAACTCACTAACTATTGTGCTGTGCTGTCCTAGATCTTTCACAAACAAAGCTTGTAATTTTCTGCGGTTCAGCAAATTTCTGCTATCAAAAAAATATTTCCGCTATCAAACAAATATTTTCGCCAAGAACAGTATAGTTTTACTTTTCCGCGGAACAAAAACGTTTGACAATTTTCCTCCAGTGAAAAAGTGTTTTGTACATGTCCTCATGTCAAACAGAAACACGGAACTGAGCATGCGCGTGTCTAAATCGTAACCAGTAAAATGGATGCAAGACACATTTTTCAGCATGGCGATGCAGTTGATGATAAAGGAGTGAAAAACGCATGGGGGTGGGAATAGATAGAAAAGAAGTGGATGATGAACGACTAGGACAATATTTGAGGAAGATCTCAAGAAATAGAACAGCCTTTTATACAGTGTGCCAGTCGGAAATCAAATAAACACGGAACTGAGCATGCGCGTGTCTAAATCGTAACCAGTAAAATGGATGCAAGACACATTTTTCAGCATGGCGATGCAGTTGATGATAAAGGAGTGAAAAACGCATGGGGGTGGGAATAGATAGAAAAGAAGTGGATGATGAACGACTAGGACAATATTTGAGGAAGATCTCTAGAAATAGAACAGCCTTTTGTACAGTGTGCCAGTCGGAAATCAAATACAAGCAATGGAGAACTTGCTGTCTGAGGCTAAAAAAGCTAAGCAGTCTTGTGCAACTGTGAAGCAGGTGTGAGCATCAGTGCGTATTTACACTTAGAATTGTAGTTGGACTTTGTTGGCGAATAATAACTGTGTGCTTTCTATAAAATACGGCTACTTCAAGAGTTCAGCTGTGTTTAAGCACGCAAGTCTTTCCTTCATTATTTTGCTAATCACAAATGCACGATTAAAATGCTACAATTCGTATTCCACAAGTGCATCCTATACCAGCGCATAGGCAGCCCATAGATCCCGGCCATTTTCCTTTTTTTTACCTTTAGACCATTACAAGCCCTGCACAAAGTTGGGTCATTGCATGGCTATTTTTAGCTCTTATACATTATTAATAGATATAATATAAATAAATGAATTTATCATTTTATATAATACCCAGTGGGACAACTTTATGAATTTGGCAAGGACAGATCTGTGATGAATGTATGAAAGCTAGCAGCTTTTCATTCAGAGGAATCCAACAATCACATTTTCCATTCAAATTGTTTATGGAGAATTAAAAGTTGAGCAATAGACCATAATTATAGGTGGACATGTCGAATCAATTTCCTTTTTTGGATTAATAAAGATTTATTGTATTGTATTGTATTGTATTATTGTATTGTATTGTATTGTATTTGCTGCTATCTGGCTGCATTGGAATGCTACTAGTTTAAAGAGGCAGTGAGCACAGCTGCCCTAAAAACTATGCTGATCCCACCTGATTGTCAGAAGCTTTTGAGACAACCGCCTACACACAACCCATGCTTGAAAGTCTCTTGACACTCAGTTAGCATCAAGGGCGCCTGTTTAGTAGAAACTGGCCCATTAAACAAGCGTAACTTTGAACTGTCACAAATAAAGTAATAATTCGTTAATCTGAACTGCAAGTGATAGTTAAATCCACAACATTGTTGCAAAAACACCATAATAGTAGTTGTTGTTTTTAACAGTGTTCATCTCTTTCTCTCTTTCAGAAGAATTGGAGTTTTCCTATTCTAGAAACATTGTTGCAAAAATACCATGGTAGTTAAATCCACAACATTGTTGCAAAAACACCATGATAGTTGTTTTTTTAACAGTGTTCCTCTTTCTCTCTTTCAGAAGAATTGGAGTTTTCCTATTCTAGAAGCAGTGGACCTGGAGGCCAGAATGTGAACAAAGGTATTGAAAAAACCCACTGCTTCTTTAAGTGCTGTTTTTTTACAAAATGCATTCAACAAAACGATGGTGTTGTGTAGTGTACTTGCTCTACTATGTTTAATTGAAATGACAATTAGTATGTTCCCAATAATCATGTAATGTAATGTAATGTAATCAACTGTCTATTCCCTTTTCTTCTCCCTCCTCCTTGTGACTTTGATTATCTCTATTCTTATATTGATGCTATTGTGATCGTTCATTGTTTTTCATCCCATTACTTTTATTGAGTTTAGCCTGTTAGAATGTTAGTTGTTTCAGTTGTATGAATAAATTGTGATTGGAATTGGGATAATAAATCTTTGTCATTTGTTACATGTTGTACGTTTTTGTATATCCTTTCATTTCTCGTGTCAGCAACTGAAGGACGTCCGGTCGATCAGGAGCGCTTGTGTGAGTGTATGTTTATATGTGAGTGCCTACGCGTGTACATGTGTCTGATCAGTTCGTGACACTAACCATAAAATGTGGACTGTAATTTCTGCACTCTCCAACTCTACTTTCCTTGCAACTGTCCTCTTTATACATCGTGGACGAACACAATGTGGTGGTTACTATGGCAAATAGGTAATTGTTTACAACTGGTGCTGACATTTGTATTATTTGTATCCATAAATAGTAACTTGCCTAAATCTGCGGAGTAATGTTTCAGTGAGCACAAAAGTAGAGTTGAGGTTCCATGTCCCAAGTGCTTCATGGATATCTCAAGACATCAAAGCCAAGTTGTTGGAAGAGGTAGTGTATTAGTAAAACGTGTAGTGCTTAATTCATTTAAATCAATCGGTGATGGTGCTTTCAGGGAATTGAATCCGTTTTATTTTTTAATTAAAAATTTATAACAAAAATCTTTCTTTTGTCACTTTATGATCAAAATGTGCAATGAATGTAATGTTTGTTTATTGTTAATGTATTCCTAATTTAGTAATTATTTCATTTTTGGAAGTCCTGGTTCTGCACATTTAGACCTTTTAACGTAAATTGAAAGGTTTTTTTGAACACCATAGGCATATTTGTCATCAAGCCTTGCAAAGACCATCCTGCAAGGCACAGTGCAAGGCGGTAGAAGAAGAGGGAGACCGAAAAAGAGGTGGGAGGACAACATTCGAGAATGGACTGGCTTGACACTGAACGAAGCCATCAGGGTTGCTGACGACAGAGAAAGATGGAGTATGCTGGTTAAACGATCATCTGTGGTGCCCCAACGACCTCAGAGTTACGGGATAGGATAGGCATAATTGAATGTAACCAAGCATCCACCATTTCTCCGGGACCTCTGACTTCCTCCCTCTCTTCAATAATGGCATTGGATGCAGTCAATCTATATTTTACAAATATTAAAAAAATTCTTTTTCATCTTCTGTAATCAGAGATGAGAATCCTAAAATGACAAAAAGGAGGAAAAATCGCGATGCTAGGGGGGTCCGGGGGCATGCTCCCCCGGAAATTTTTTGAAAAGATGGTTCAAATCTATGCATTCTGAGCCTTATTTTATGGGGTCAGATCAGTTGTTTTTGTGGTACTAAAATGCTGTTGTTAGCTCTCCACAGTTCAACACATAGGCCTAATGAATTTATTTCAAACATCAGTTAAGCCTTGTATTAAACAAACATTCCTTTTGACTGCAGACAAGAATGGTTTAAATACCAATGACAAGACAAGGCTTTACCAATGCACATAATTACTGTCCAAAACAGAGTTGTACATTTATACATAGAATCAGTATGAAACCTCACTGACACTCTTACGGTCACACCAAACAATAAAATCATAAATACCTCGATTGGCTGTTCAAACAAGGTTTACAATTTCAAGATAATGTCTTGGAAAAACCACAACAATGAAAGCAGAAATACGGATGGTTTCAGGCAGTAATTCCTAAAACAGTTCTGATGCTATAATCATATATATACATTATGAACAACTTCAGCCTTGAAGTTGTAGTCAGGCACTGAAGTCAGGCTGAAGTTTACAATTACGTCATGCACTAGGATTACAGTTCTTTGTGTATACAACATTCCCATGTTTTTTTGAAGAATTGTTAAAAGTATAAATAAAAACTGGCAGGTACCAACATGCTATACAGTCTGCACACACACAATTATTGAATGAACTATGTACATGTGCATGTATTTTATAACTGAAGCCAGGCAACTATCCAGTTCTTGCTTTCCTGGCTGGTGGCTTTTGACTTCTAATCTCACTTCTCTTCCTCACCAACACCTGAAGTCGGGCAGCCAGAGCTTTCTTATGAGCCAGTCTGGCTTGTTTCTCTGCCTCTGCATTCAACTCCACATTTCTTTCGATCTTTTTGTCCTTCAAACGAATTAAGACTGTTGTGTTCAACTTTTCTTCTAACCACTTAAAAAAGTTCCACTTGTTTTTTACACCACTGTAGATGTGGGTAGCAAGAGCCTTTTCTCCAGGATTTAGTTTTCGAAGCATTTTACAAGTCGCGCTTTGTTCTAGACAATGGCTGATCAACCACGTGATGTTTTGGCTGTTCCATCGTTCGCACTACAACTCAGCGCATGAGAAAGGGCTTCAAGCGCCTATTTGAGTGACGTCACTATCAGCGGGAGTGTCTGGGAACAGCCGGAATCTTATGCAGAAATACGGGAGGCTTAGATACGCAACGTCACTTTCGTAATGCGATGGCCCCACGTACGTTTACCATGACACACGGAAGAAAGAAATCGGGTTATCTCGGCTTTTTACGGCAGCTTGGTGGATCGACGAAAACGAAGTGAGAGCAAACCAAATGACAACAATCCGCCTGGGAATAACGAGTGGGAATAAGCTGCGAGATCGAAAATCAACAACTCACCCTAATCATATACACTAAAATTTTCTCACCGGATTTAAACCGATCTCAAAAATGACCCTGGGACCTTCCGAAAGAGCGGATTTCCGCTAAAAGGCGGAAGATTCTCATCTCTGTGTAATAGTGATTTCTTTTGACTGCCTCATTTTCAGTATTTTTTTTTTTTTTTACATTTATTATGTTCACAATTAGTTTATAGTCGCATGCATATTGTGTGATTAATAAAAGAACTACTTTTTTGTAATGCAAATTCAGTTCTTTTGTGGTTTCACCCTTATTTTGCTTTCTTTATTTCAGCAACAAACTCGTATTACTAAGGATGGGTTCCTAGTGATATCATCTGACAGAACAAGAAAACAGATTCTCAATCAAGCAGATGTAATGGACAAATTGCGAAGTATGCTATTCAAAGCAGCAATGAAGCCTAGAGGTCTTACCAAAGAAGAAACTGAACTCAGGGATAAAAGGTAAGTAATTTACCTATTAAATCAGCGTTAAGGTCGAAGAACTTTGTACTTCATATTTGGGGTATAAATTGCTAGAAAATAAACTTTTATATATTATTGCTCGGAAATGAACTTTCAAATTTTGACCAGCCGATACTGAAAGACTGCTTTCTGTTTGTTGTATGCATTGCTCTTGTTTTTCTACTTAGCACTGTATCCCCTCTTTTAAAAGATTTCTTCGTCTGTGTATAGTGACGTTGTGAAGTTATGTATGGCCTTTTTAAAAAAATCACTTTTCAGGTGATAGATTCATGATTTCAAGAGTACATGTATTCCTTGTTTTTATTTCTGCATTTCTGCACCACTATTCTTGGTTTCCTTATTAGTTTGTTTCTATACAGAAAAAAAACAAAACAATGTCACAGCATAAAGTTATGTACTCTTAGCATTTAGCAATTTTCAGTATTCATGCTGCTATGGCAGTTGGTTTAGTTTGTGAAATGAGGTGATGTTATGTACACATGTTCAGGTCTACTTCACAAAATTTTGGTGCATTAAAAATATCTTGTTTGCTCAGATACACTTTGTGTTGTTAATTTCATACATTGCATTCTCATTTCTTTAGACCAAGTTTTTTTTTTTTTCAACTCCTTTTCTGAACCTTTCTCATATAATTTTGATTATGGTCCTCTGTTTTGCTGGCAGTGTCGTTAATCATTTATTTAATTAAATACTGTTTTTTAATATCACGTTGTTGTTTTTTAAACAGGGTTGCTAAATCTAAAGAACAAGTCCTAAGAGAGAAGCGGCAGCGCACACAAATAAAACTAAGTCGAGGAAGTATCTGAGCTGGAAATATGTATGAATATGGCTAAATGCTGCTAAAATGTCTTCTGCTAAAATGTCTTTTCTTGATGTAGTAACCAAATGAGTAAATGTTTATTGTTGAACAAGTGTGACTGAATACTTTAGAAGCGTGTTTAACAAATTTATAATTGTTTTTCATACTGTGTGTATGTATATCATTTGTAAATAAATCATTTTTTTGTTGTTTAGAACTTGGTTAGTTTGTGGCGTTTTAAAATTGTCTCCCTTGTCTTGCAAACTCTTGAAATGCTAATTTGTTAAATGTCCTCTGCATTGCAATAAAAACTACCAGCCCACCAAGCAAAATCAATTTTTACTTTAAAAAATCAACAACATGCCCCCCCAAAAATGTATAGCCACATTTATTGACGTATCCAATGTAGTTTGAATCCCTATACATTCTTGTATACACGAAATACAAATTAACTGCAGTACATAATTGTTACTGAAACTGCAAGCATATGAACAGTATCATATATATACATATAATTTGTAACATACAATCAGGCACTCTTGTTTAAACTGCTCAAGTTACTATAACCAGTGTATTCATGCAGTCTTTGATTCTGAGATCATTTATTTTGGTCAATATATGCCAGAATTGATCCTTTAAAAAAAAAGTCATGAATATTTTATTTAATCGTTCGTATATAGCACTTTTCCAGCTCAAGAGCTGCTCAAGGCGTTGGCCGATACAGGATCTAACTCAAGCCTGCCGATGCGCCAACCTGCAGCCTTTGGGCACATCGTAAAAACGCTCCAGGCTGAGGATTGTGCTCAGCTGTGTTCTTTTCACCGGCACATCCGTCTAGAACATGAGTGTCAGGATCTTTAAAGTCCGTTATGATGGAATGTATGCGACACAGACTAGACCTCGGTTTATACTCTCATCCGAAGGAGTATAAGGAGGAATAACAATTGAAAGCTAAATTGTTCACTTCTGTCATATCTCAGGAACTGGGTACACAGTGAGAATACAGCCTAACATGAGGAGATGGAAAAAATAAGCGATTGGTAATAGAGGTAATGGCATAATTCAGCCTTCACCTATCTCTCCACAGCACTTGCTCCAGCCATAAACCCACCACATATATCAAACGCTGTGTTCTAAAATAATGGCACTAAAGCTCATCCTATCAAGGTTTTCAAACAAATATTGGTAACAATACTTCATAACAATTCATAATATTTAATCACAAAATTTTTTTAAGTATATTCTGATATTGCAAATGATTACTTTGAAGTCAAAATTAAACACACACATACAAACAATAATATTTTATTTGTAATGTTTTCAGATCGAGAGATGTAGTGATTTCAAATGTCCTCGTTAGCAGAAACTAAGAACTGATGATTCGTTGCAATGAGCAGGCAAAAAAAGCTGCCAAATTCACTTCTTGATTCAAAACAAGACTGGCAATATATACATGGTTTATTAAAGGATTTACAGGATAGGTTTCATTTTATTAAGACTTTGTTTAGCTCTGGTCCATAACCTCTCCAGTTTCTTTCTCCCTTGGTTTCGAGCAGTATTCTTTGATTTCTGAAACCAGCACAAAACAGAAACTTAAAATTATCATTAATTATGAATAAACTTTCTTGTAAATTTCTGTTGTGGAAAGCAAACCAACGAATATAATTATTATCTAGCTTGAGTAATCAGACCTGCCAACCCCTACTTTTATTTTCAGAAGTCAAAATGTGGAATTTCAGTAGTTTTATGACAATTTCAGTATCACTGAGCATCACTGTGTTGCATTACAAACACACACACACACACAAGCAAAGCAGATTACACATGAATTACTGGCAAAAATAAAAGAACACACACCTACATCATGGATTTGTAATGATAACCATTTCCATTTTTATGCACTTAAAAACACTGAAAGAATTGTCACTTTGCAAGGGCAGTCCTTGTTGCTGCCTTGCATTTCTTTAACAACCCATCAGACAATTTTGTCTCACAGCAGGCAAAGCTGGTAATAAACTGTGATTAAACAAATTTTTCTGCATCACTCTGGATGCACCGGCTTTTGTGACAACTTCCATTCACATGCCGGGTCTCATCATTAAAACCTCTATGTATGATGCTAAATTCTGAAACGCAAACTGCACAGAAAACGCTGTGTTTCGAACGCTTGGATTCCTGAATGAATGGACATTTCTTTAAGATATTCCTGTGAAGACATCTGCATCTTCTGTTTTATAATCTTGGCATCACTGGGGGGTAGGACTGTCTAAAGGCGGTTATCAATTTTCACGGCATTGCGAAGCCTTAGTCGAAGAACAAACCTCAACTGGAAAGAAACCCCCGTTGGAGTGCCTTCAGTATAAATAGTATTTCCACTTTCTGGAATTTTAGTGCTTTAAATTCCCACTGTAGCTGTCTTTCTCATTCCTGCTCTGTTCTATCAATCTGCTATACTATACTACTCAAAATAATTGAAGGGCCACTCTCATATTTCATTTAGTTTAATTATTTTTTGCTGCTATCAATAATATCGCTTATATTGCTTATTTCAAAACTTATCCTGTACAGTAACATTCAAGACAATCTTATTCTGACAAGTAATCACATGTGTGAGTTTTGAACTTTTTGCACTGAGTTGAAAAACAAACCCAATTTTTACACAAAAAAGACCCTAATTTACTGTTGTCTTGCTAATATTTGCAAAATTTTAAACATTAAAAAGTGATTTGCACGCGAAAGGCTTGCATTTTCTGAGTTCAGTTTAACAATTGGCGCTTTTTTCTGGGTATAAATGGCAGCGCTTTTGCTGCTTTTCTAACCATGCCCCCAAGGCGACGATTGACTGATGCGGATAGAGGCAGAGCTATTGCATGGCTTCAGGAAGGGGTGGGGGTGAGAGAAGTTGGCAGGCGGGGAGTGTCCCACTCCGTTGTCCAAAGGCTGCGGGAGCGCTTTAACAACACTGGAAGCGTCCAAGAACCAAGAAGGTCCGTACGCCCCCGCGTTACCCCTGCAAGACAAGACCATTTCATCACCCTGTCAGCTCTGAGGATGAGATCCGCTACAGCAAACACCATCAGAAGACAGCTTCACGCAGCCAGCAATGTTAACGTCAGCGACCAGACAATTCACAACCCTCTACACGAGGCAAACCTGCGAGTCTACACGAGGCAAACCTGCGATCAAGACGACCAGCAGTACGGCCTTTGCTCACCCCAGCTCACCATGCAGCGCATTTGGCCTGGGCTCGGCGTCATTTGGTGTGGACTAGGAAACATTGGTCAAGGGTGCTCTTTACAGACGAGTCTCGGTTCTCCTTGTCTTTTAACCACCGTCGAGTGAATGTTTGGAGGCGTCCACGGAACCGTTTTGCTGATGCGACGGTGCGCGAGCATGACTGCTTTGGTGGTAGATCTCTCATGATGTGGGGTGGCTTCGCATTAAACTTCAGTACACCCCTGCTCCAAATTCATGGCAACTTAAACGGTATTGGCTACAGGGATGACGTCCTACAACCTAGGGTTCTCCCAGCTCTGCGGGCCATTGGGGAAGGTGCCATACTACAGGACGTTAATGCCAGACCCCACCGAGCTCGTTTCATCAATGACTTCCTGCAGCAACAGCACGTCATAAGGATGGATTGGCCGGCTCGATCACCCGACTTGAACCCCATAGAACGTCTGTGGGATGTCTTGGGTCGACAGACATGAGCAAACCTCCATCCAGGAGCTAACCTTGAAGTTCTGGCCCAAGTTCTCCAGCAAGAGTGGTTGGCCATCCCAGGAGACATCCTCCATAACCTGATACGGTCCATGAGACAACGATGCCAAGACTGCATTGATGCAAACGGTGGCCACACCC
Source organism: Oncomelania hupensis (assembly GCA_036898135.1). NCBI lineage: Eukaryota > Metazoa > Mollusca > Gastropoda > Littorinimorpha > Pomatiopsidae > Oncomelania > Oncomelania hupensis. The sequence goes on from CM072512.1 coordinate 29,002,160, forward strand.
GATACTGACTCTATAGATTTTTGGTTTCTAAGGTTTTGATTTTGTACATTACATTACATTACATAATTGTTGCTTTAGGTCCAGCGGACTCTTCCGAGCCAAATCAGGACCGGACAACCCCCAATCCGCATAAAAGATCTGCTGAAACAACCCTAGTGGGAAAACTGAATGCCCTCCACCAGCCAGTCACTTTACAATAAAGACATCCCACGCAGGGGACGCTGAGGCTGCACTCTAATTTATCGAACCCCCGTTTACAAAAACAAAATAGAATACAAACATCATTATAAATTATCAACAAAACATATACATATAAAATGCCTACATTGCTAAATAATAACATCATAGGAAGCCCTAGTGACCACCTGGCAGAAAGTGTCCAATATTTCCAAGCTGATTCAACAGACCTCGTACACAAACAAGGAGTCTTGTCCCGGAAGAGCTTTCAAGAAAAAAGTTAGGTGACTGGTCTAGCGAAGAAGAAGATAGTATAGCAGATTGATAGAACAGAGCAGGACTGAGAAAGAGCAAATGAGAAAGACAGCGACAGTGGGAATTTAAAGGACTAAATTTCCAGAAAGTGGGGATACTATTTATACTGAAACCCCTGGCAACCCAACGGGGGTTTTGATTTTGTAAATGAGGGGTTTGTCCAGTTAAATTGAATTTACTCGAATTTTAAGCGACTGATATCTAAAATCTTTTTTGTTATTGATGCAGAAATGATTGCAATAAAATATGATGAACTAATAAATTGAATTCGTATTTCTGATTTAAAGAGAGACCCATATGTCCAAGTGGCCCTTGTATTATTTTGAGTAGTATATTTTCTTCTTCGCTAGACCAGTCACCTACATTTTTTCTTGAAAACTCTTCCGGGACAAAACTCCTTATTTGTGCGTGAGGTCTGTTGGATCAGCTTGGGAATATTGGACGCTTTCTGCCAGGTGGTCACTAGGGCTTCCTATGATATTATTATTTAGCAATGTAGTCATTTTACATGTATATGTATGTGTTTTGTTGATAATTTAAAATGGTTTGTATTCTATTTTGTTTTTGTAAACGGGGGTTCGATAAATTAGAGTATAGCCTCAGCGTCCCCTGCGTGGGATGTCTTTATTGTAAAGTGACTGGCTGGTGGAGTGCCTTCAGTTTTACCACTAGGGTTGTTTCGGCAGATCTTTTATGCAGATCAGGGGTTGTCTGGTCCTGATTTGGCTCAGAAGAGTCCGATGGACCTAAAGCAATAATCATGTAATGTAATGTTACTGGAAAGAAAGAGTTCTGGAAACCGCAAGGAACGGGGTTGTAGGTCAAAGAATGCACATTCTGATTGGCTGCATCCACACCAGCTCTACAATGATTGGTCCAAAGCTTAACATGTGCCAGAAGCGTGATCACTTTGGGGAGACCATGAACTTGACTCGGCAATTATACTATACAGACCAACTTGTTCCACGGCCAAGGCTACTACATCAAGCAATGTCAAAGGCACAGTATTCATAAGGGAATCTTCCCTAGGGGAAAATGATGATAAGAGTTAGCTTGTAAAAGTATATTGTGTAAGAATTACAAAAATTAATTTGGATGCAAGACATTCGCCAGCTTTTGACGCGCTCATGTTGTTCTAAAAATAAAATACAGACATGACATCGGTGATCTTAGACAATGCATGAGTCGGTTTGAACATTACACCGGCCAACGTGACTCGCCTGGCACAGGCGCTCAACGAAACTTGAAACTTTTTATACTATCATTGATTTGTGCTTTTCTGTAGTATTTGTTAGTAGCGATACATCGATTTACATAGTAAAGTATGGAAATTCTGTAGGGGTTGGCGGCTCTGATTAATAACAACAAAAACCGACATTTTCACTCACTGTCAATTATGCTTTTAAATGCTTGTGAAGCTGGAGAGTCTGGAACCTCTTCCAAATAGGACTTGCCCTCATCACAGCATTTGGCTGAAAAATAGAATGTTTATCAGCTAAGCTCCAAAACAAATGCCAGGAGATTGAAAATATGTTCAAAACGGCAAGAACGATAATAGACGCTTGAACACGTGCATGTTTAATAAGCTGCCAGGAACAGTGCACATCAATAAACACTGCAGTATTCACATCAAAAAGATAAAAGCACAAAACATTTGCCTTACCATTATAACAACTTGGAGCTGCAATCTAAAACATATTTCAAAAGTGTGTATCTGAAGGAAAACAATAAAAATAAATATTTCAAAATAATAAAACCGCTTACCAATTCTTGGATCCAAAGGCAAATGTCCCAAGAAGGGTATCTTGAAATCGGCTGCCATTTTTTCACCTCCTCCTGTAGTGGCTTTGAATATTATTGAATCTTTCTGCAGAAAAGAACAGAATACCATAAACATTGTGATTCCAAACAAAATTACACAAAGACTTGCCTTGACTAAAGGAGCAGAGCAGATATAGGTATACCAGCTTTTGAAAACACATACTGACACAGTACAATTACAAGCAACAGAAAATGCAATGAATAATTGATTTGCAGTAACAAAAACACAGCCACAAACCCATGCCCACATATATATATAACAACACTTGAAAATAAATCTTGAACAAATGATAAACTAACAATTCACAATACATCGTTATAGGTCTTTGTGCTATCTACACACAAATAAATTTTACCCGTCTGTATGAAATGCTCCTCATTTTGAAAAGAAACACACACACAAGCTATCTTGACAAAAATCACATTACATTATATTACATTACATGATTATTGCTTTATGTCCAGCGGACTCTTCCGAGCCAAATCAGGACCGGACAACCCCTGATCCACATAAAAGATCTGCTGAAACAACCCTAGTGGTAAAACTGAAAGCTCTCCACAGCCAGTCACTTTACAATAAAGACATCCCACGCAGGGGACGCTGAGGCTATACTCTTAATTTATCAAACCCCCGTTTACAAAAACAAAATAGAATACAAACATCATTATAAATTATCAACAAAACACATACATATAAAATGCCTACATTGCTAAATAATAACATCATAGGAAGCCCTAGTGACCACCTGGCAGAAAGCGTCCAATATTACCAAGCTGATCCAACAGACCTCATACACAAATAAGGAGTCTTGTCCCGGAAGAGTTTTCAAGAAAAAAGGTAGGTGACTGGTGTGGCGAAGAAGAAGATAGTATAGCAGATTGATAGAACAGAGCATGAATGAGAAAGAGGAAATGAGAAAGACAGCGACAGTGGGAATTTAAAACACTAAATTTCCAGAAAGTGGGGATACTATTTATACTGAAACCCCCGGAACCCCAATGGGGGTACAAAAATCACATACCTTGCATTTTGGACAGATGAAGACACTCATGTTCTCCACCACCCCAATAATGGGCAAGCCCACACGCTGACAGAAGTTGATCTCTTTGCGTACATCTATCAAGGACACTTCCTGAAATCCAATTATCTATCATCTGATCATCCGCTTCAACTACAGATAAGAGTCACACTACATCAAGTGGATTTTTAAATCTGCCAGCACCAATTACTAGTTCAAAACAATCTGTACACTCAAGAGACACAGAACAGTACTGTCTTTTTGATTCATGACTGAGAAGGCAGTCCAAAAATTTCACCCGCAGAATAACTAAACTTAAGATGTTTTAATTAAAAGTTTGTTTTTACTTTAACATTTCATACAGTTAGTAATTGGAGAGGTAGGTATTTAATTAGAACAGTTTGGTTTCTTTAATTTACCTGTGGAGTGGTCAAGAGGACAGCACCATCAATACCAGCTTCACTGAGGTACTCCACAACTGATAGATGTTCATCTGATGTACCTGGTGGAGTGTCTATGACCAGGTAATCCACTTCACCCCAGTCAACATCACGCAGGAACTGCTTGATCAAACCTGAATTACACGTAACTATAAAATCAGTTTACAAACAAATGCTTAAAAGTGTACAAAGCCTCGGGTAATCCTAAAAGCTGGAGTTACAAGCTATGAAGTATTTGGTTATTAATTAAAGTAATAAGTAAGAGCAAATTAACCAAATTAGGACAACTTTATACTTTCATCATTACCATTTTCACTACAGAGATTCTGAAAGCAAACTCATGCACAAATTAATAAATCACCATTTTTCCTTGGTCCTCTCCAAATGACAGCATCCTCTGGTCCCTTCAGCAAGAAGCCCACCGACATCACTGCTAAGTTCTCTTTCACATACTGCAACAACAAAGTTTGTGAATATCTTGAGATTGGTTATCCAAGAAAATGTAGTCGGGTATAGTTGCTATTCACATTTTTGTTTTTCTTTTTTATTTTAAACTGTACACATAAAAATCCAGTCTGATTTATTGTTTTTACAAAACCTGTCTCGCCACAAACTGTGTCTCATGAAACATTCAACCACTCAAATTTGTTTGAAGGAAGCAAAGAGTAACAAACAATGAAAGAGAATCATTTAATTCAAGAATTAAATATTCAGAAGAAAACAAAACCAGATCCAAACAAATTCTATTCTGCTGTTAAACTAATGAAGCAGAGAGAACAGTGGTACAGCCACACATTTATAATATAAATATATATTCAACACAAGAAAATGCAAGAACCAAAACAAATCCTCTTTAGCTATTTAGAACAAAGAACACAGTAATCTTGTTAATCTGGTGCCAGATTAGGCATTTCACAACCTCATTATTCACTGAACTAGGTCTCTAATTCACTTAAACCTAACAACCTTTATCAATTCTCACAAATGCAGTGGAAAACAAAATTAAAAGATAATAAGTGATGCGTAGCTGTATCACCAAAAGGAAAGAACACAAGGCTTGCATGCAGCTTAGCAACCATCAAGCCCATCTTTGTCAATAATTAGGTGTTGAATAGTCACAGTACTTCCACACCAAGCGAGAGTTAGGTTACTGCTGCTCCACCCCCACCCCCCTCCTTCCCCCAACCCGGTTGCATCATCAATCATGCATACATAACCCAAGAATCCCAATTCTTGCACCTAATGCTTATTAATTATACACGTGATGCCAGTATTCTGGTGTTAAACAGAAGGAAATAATGCTGAACAGAAGATCTATCTGATCAATGACATTGGGGTCCTAGATGCAGTCTATTCCATGTAGTATAAGCAGTTATTTCCATATTTTAAAATAACTGCCTCAGCTTGGAAACCGAGAGATCAAAAAGAGAAAGTTAAAGAGATAAAGATAGATCAAGCAAACTACAATAAAAGACATCCAAGGGTACTCACAATTGGTGACCAGCCTGATGCACTTTGATGCACCTAAAAAATAACATAAAATAAATATCTTCTTGTAATGTATTCTTACAGTTCCTTTCAAGCAAAAAACATACCAACTTCTTTAAAAAGAATCTTCATGCATCAAAGGTGAATCAGTAATTTGCCCCATAAAACAGCTACACAGTCACTGCAGCAGAGCTATACTCTCTTTCCTGGCTGCTGGATCATAAAATTTGCAACAGGGTAAAAAATAAGAAAGAGGGAAGTGAGAGAAAAGCCCATCTGATAAAATCCACAATACCAATCAGGATGCATATTTCATAAACGGAACGCTGCTTCCTGCTAACATTGTACATTTGCACTGCTACAGCCTTGGAAAAAAAACGACTTCATGCCATTTAAACCAGTGTAAAGACAAACGCACATCTGCCAAGTTACACACACAAATATTGTCTGTGTGTTAATGTTGAATTGTTCTACTATAGAGCTTTGCCAGCTCAAGTGCTGCTAAAGACTCGGGACAAAAACAGGATTTAACTTGCTGCCTGAGGGGCACATTCTCACCCCTTTCCCCACACCCACCATGACAACTTGAGCAATCCAAAGGGTCTGGGACCTTGTGCTTGATGGATGTGTTTATGTATACATTTATTAAGAACAGCTAGAACAGGTAATACTAAAGAATATATAATTAACTAAATACGCCAACCATCAGTTCTGCTACCGCCAACTTACAAATGACTGATCAATCCTTCCTCTTTCAATTTAAAAAATAAACAATTATTTACAAGTGTACCTGTTCCCCCTCAACCCCCATAATGGTTGGAATTGAAGGTCCACATATGTCCACATCCAAAATAGCAACCTGAAACATACACAAATAACAATTGATATATAATGGGTAAAAAAAGTGTAATTGCAGTTAATGATGCACATATATACACACACATGCCTGGATGCATGCACTCACCCGCCCTCTAACCCACACTTCAAAACAGGCAGCCTCATAAAAATTACTGTCATTACTGGAATATTATTACTGTACTAATGTTGGGATGGGATAGCAAACACAGTTAGACCGGTATTTTTCACTTGTACCGGAATTTTGAATTCACAAACCAGCTAGCTGCCTTTACATCACCATTTAGTTAGTTAGTTATTCACTGCTTACAGGGGCCAGCGGACTGCAACTAGCCGAATCAGGACCACAAAATCAATACCACAACTTCGCTGAAAGAGGACTCACCCCTAATCCGCATAAAAGATCTGCCGAAATAACCCTAGTGGTAACACTGAAGGCAATCCAGCAGCCAGTAACTTTACAATAGAGACATCCCACGCAGAGGACGCAGAGGCTATACTCTAATTTATCAAACCCCGTTTACAAAAACAAAATAGAATACAAACATCAAAATAAAAAATCAACAAAGCACATACATATTAAATGCCTACATTGCCAAAAATAACAGAAAGCGTCCAATATTCCCAAGCTGATCCCAACAGGCCTCACACACAAATGAGAGTGTTTTTTTTTTATTGATTGATTGTTGCTTTAGGTCCAGCGGACTCTTCCGAGCCAAATCAGGACCGGAAAACCCCCGATCCGCATAAAAGATCTGCTGAAACAACCCTAGTGGTAAAACTGATTGCCCTCCACCGGCCAGTCACTTTACAATAAAGACATCCCACGCAGGGACCGGCTGAGGCTTTACCCCAACTAATCGAACCCCCAGTTACAAAAACAAAATAGAATACAAACATCATTATAAATTATCAACAAAACACATACATATAAAATGCCTATATTGCTAAATAATAACATCATAGGAAGCCCTAGTGACCACCCGGCAGAAAGCGTCCAACACTCCCAAGTTGATCCAACAGACCTCATACACAAACAAGGATTTTTTTCCAGGAAGAGGTTTCAAGAAAAAAGGTAGGTCATTGATCTAGCGAAGAAGAAGATAGTATAGCAGAGTGATAGGACAGCAGGAATGGGAAAGAGCAAATGAGGAAGACAGCGACAGTGGGAATTTAAAGCACTAAATTTCCAGAAAGTGGGGATACTATTTATACTGAAACCCCCGGCACTCCAACGGGTTACTGTTGCCGCAGTGAATCGGTCATGCCTATAAAGGAAAGACATATTTTCAACTGGGGCTTTCACTTTTCCCTTTATAGCCTATAATATAGGTTAGAACAATCTACATTGGCAAGATTGCTCATGACCCCAAGGGGTAATGAGAGTGTTGTCCCGGAAGAGTTTTTAAGAAAAAAGGTAGGTAACTGGTCTAGCAAAGAAGAAGATAGTATAGTAGATTGATAGAACAGAGTAGGAATGAGAAAGAACAAAGGAGAAAGACAGCGACAGTGGGAATTTAAAGCACTAAATTTCTAGAAAGTGGGGATACTATTTAAACCGAAACCCCTGGCACCCCCACGGGGGGGTTACATCACCATGGAAAATGGCCCTATAAGAATGTTTTCCATGGTGATGTTGCCCCCCATGGGGGTGCCGGGAATGAGAAAGAACAAAAGAGAAAGACAGCGACAGTGGGAATTTAAAGCACTAAATTTCCAGAAAGTGGGGATACTATTTATACTGAAACTCCAGGCACCCTCACGGGAGGAGGGGAGGGTAACCCTCACCATGGAAAACAGCCCTATAAGAATGTTTTTAAAAGTCAATCGATAAATTTTAATGTAAATGTGTATGTCATATGTAGTTTTTAAAAAATTTTAATAATAAATTAGGTCTACTAACAAATGAAAATTGTTTGAACCTTTGAAAAGCCAATGAAAAAAATACATATAAAAAATAAAGGAGAATGTAAGCAGATGAAAACATGTAGATTCCACAGATTTTCCTTCAAAATCAAGATTCTGGATTTTTCATCCAGGGCAGAAGAAAAAAATATGTGCTTATATGTGGAACATGTACTTATAGACAGACAATACCAAGGACTTGGCAAACGTTCGCCAATTTGCACCATGATATACCATCCCAACTTGAATTATTACTAAGAATTTCTAAGGTGGCCTTCTGTTACACAGTAATCATAGGTGGGGACTATAGTAAAATAAATAAATTACACAGTATTAATGCAGGGGAAAAAAATCTGGGTATGACTCATAATTATGCTTCCACCTGCACTCCAATGGTGAAAACTGGTTTCTTACTTTACTTCCGGACAATAAATTCCATTGACAACTCAACTGTGACTTACACATCTTTTATCACAAGATCTGAAAGGATCGATATCGCTCAAACCAATGAAAGAAAATAGCCCCACCCATTGTAACTCAACATGAACAGAAATTGTAACTGCATAAAAAGTAAAAAAAGAACTATTATTCTTTTCAATTGCAAAGTAATCCAAGGATATTATTGCTTCCAAACATGCCTTTGTGCATGCATGCACCACATTGCTTGATACAAGCTTGCCTACCCAAGCTGTTAACTTGCACAGAGGTTTATGTCTGAATTCTTTTCACTGGCCTTATCATTGACCTTTATAACCGGGTGGAGGTTTGTTGTCAGCTAGATGTGCTTCTTATGTTTTAAAATAATGTTTGAAAAATTTCACTGAGCAGATGTAAAATAAATCACTGAAGCTCTCATGATGCAAGCAACTTCTTATTATTTATATCTTAAAATTGTTTTTAACCAATAAGTCTCTCTCTCTCTCTCTCTCTCTCTCTCTCTCTCACACACACACACACACACACACACACACACACACACACACACACACACACACTTTCTGGAAGAACGTCAAACCAAGATGGCAGGATAATATTGGTGTCGCCCCCCTCACCCTTCCCTATGGAAGGAATCTCTATGTTCGGTGACACAGCCTCTAAAGCTAAGATCCTGCTGGAGCAGTTTCAGGCTGTCTTCACTCTCCATGAAAAATCATCACCCCCAGACATCACAGACAAATCTTACCCAAACCTGGACAGGCTTACCATCACAGAAAAAGGAGCTGTAAAACTACTGCACAACCTAAATCCCTCCAAAGCAGTAGAACGGCATCCCAAACCAGATCCTAAAAATGTGTGCAGACTCTTATCGCCCCTTCACTCACAGAAATCTTCCACACATCAGTGAATTCCATAAAAGTACCAACTGACTATCCTATCCCTAACTTGAAAGTTGTTGGGGCAGGATAGGATAGGAACTCTCTTCTGGCTGGACTTCCTTCCTCTTCTGTTCATCTGCTCCAACATGTTCAGAACTCAGCTGCTCATCTGGTTCTCAAAAAGAAAAAAATCTGATCATATACCAGCACTCCTACATTCTCTCCACTGGCTTCCTGTGTCTCAGAGGATTACCTACAACATCTGTACTTTCTGTTACAAGTATGTCCATGGATTAGCCCCTTCTTACCTCACCCAGGACATTCACTTCTATAAGCCATCCAGAGGAAAGTGAGCATGCTGCCATAGCATGGATGTCCACTGCATAGACATTAATAAATCAAACAAAGATGAACAGTACACTTGATGTCTGGTTGCATGCACTCAGTGACCTGAGGTAACACCATCATTATACGGTGTAATATAACCTTCTGCTCAACAACCTGAAGCATGGGTTTGGGCTAATTAGCAATCCAGTCTAGCCATACTACACCTCAAATGACCTCTATTTTCCTATGGACTGCAGTCAGGGCTGCTAACAGCTAATCTTGCTTGATATCAATACAGCCTGTCCTGCAGACAGGATGCCTAATGCAGCCGCTCCTAGTTGGTGCACAATCGATTCTACACTGTGCATAGTTATCAAGGCAGTAGCCTACAGCTTACAATACAATACAATATAACTTTATTGTCTGATGTTCATACCATACAGAAATCTGTCTTTGGCTCATCGTCCGCAAGAAGCATACAATATACCCATTTTATATACCCAACCAGCAGAAACACATTCATTTTGTTACTAAGGCAGGCCAGAAAACTATTGTAACAGTTAACAGGTGCCCGCCCAGTCACTTTCGCTTTAAACTACCGTGGTCCTTCACGAATAGGGTGAGCCATTAGCAGACAATAGCAAGTAAAAGTATTTTCTTCACAGGTAATGGTGTTATATAAACTTCTACTGATAGACTTACCACTAGTAATATGAATCAAACTGCATCCTCCCTCCTCCCTTCCCCTCTCCCAACCCCCTCACCACCACCACCACTTACACCCACCCTCCCCCTTTTGCTCAAGTCACTCAGTAATAATAATAACCCAAAGAATTGTGTGAAGACAGCACTGAAGCATCAAGCAATAGGAATGAAAAATACCAAAATGTAATTGCCAGTGCAGCTAGTTGCAAATTGTTCAGTCTTGTTCAACAAAAAGAAGAGAAGAGCAGAAAAAATTCATCCGAATGAAGTTCATATACACAGTGAACACAATAGCAAGATAGCAAAAGCATACACTGTGAAGGGGAAAAAGCTGCATCTCAAATAATTAAATCACACTCCAAACCCCCTCCACATCCCATCTTTATTCCAAGACACTGAGAACATCATGTATTGGAAACAGAACTTTTGTTTTATCATTTAACAAAACTGCTCTTAACTGATGTGATGCCCCAATAGGTCTAACTGAATACATTGCCCTGGACTTCCCTTGAATTTAATCCTAAGGCTGTAACAAAGACCGTAGCACTGGTATGTGTGCCTAGCCACCTGTCCCACATCTCACATTAGTGTTGTGTGTAGTTTTACAATTGTCCTTTATTGTGCACCTTATTTATTTTCTGTCTTCCCACCATAGGTAAGTGAAAGTACAATTTGGAGTTTGATTTAAATTCATACTTCTTAATAACGTTTAAAGTGTCTGATAATCTACCCAGACTTCTCAACAACACAGGCGGATAAAAACAAAGCTAGCCCTCTGAATTTTTACTTCAGTTTATGATTCTTGGGTACTAATTTGAATTTATTGATTATGTTGTTCTGTTTATCTATAATTTATCGAATTTGTTGAAGGTAAAACCATAGTCACTGCTACAACTATTAGCATCATCCTTACCTTTAACATTACATTACATTACATGATTATTGCTTTAGGTCCAGCAGACTCTTCCGAGCCAAATCAGGACCAGACCTTTAACAATAACAGCATTATATTCACATAACTGTCCAAAAGTGAAAAACTGAGTTAGCTTTAGGATAATGTAACATGCACAGAGTACATTGCAATGTCTTTTCATATAATATACCACACTTTCCAAAAGAAGAGAGAAAAGAGTTTCAAGATGGGAAGCCGTTAACATGTATTTCCGTACCCTTACACACATAGCTGAAATCAGAATTTTCAAAAGCGCTAATTTTCATGTTGATGTGATTCAGATGTATCCTAAAGATGCAAAATGAATACATGGAATGATGGGCTACTATCCCAAATACTTCCAAAAGCAACAAAACTATAAAAGTCAATTCAGCCAATTTTGAGATAAGCACAAAATATCTTTATGTAGTGGTGTGGTGGTGGTTTGGAGAGAAAGACGAAGTGACGTGCTGGAAGTAGGGTGAGATTCTCATGCACACATATTCTCTCTCTCTCTCTCTCTCTCTCTCTCTCTCTCTCTCTCTCTCTCTCTCTCTCTCTCTCTCTCTCTCTTTCTCTCTCTCTCTCTCTCTCTCTCCCCCCCCCCCCCCCCCAACGCCAGTCCGCCGTTGATGATCGTTGAAAATGTATATATCCCTATAAAACTAATATTTAAATTTAAAACATTGGAAAATATCACACTTAAGAAGTTACAGTGGAGAATCTTTGCTATAGCATTAAGCCTATATTCTTATCATGTGTTAAAGGCGCCTGGGAAGAGGCATTACGACCGGTTGGCCAATATCCGTTGTGGCTTACCCTACAACAGCCTGGTGTCTTTATCAACATGGTATGCATCACGCTATTCTAAACATCACGCTCTCATTCAAAACTGCTACATAAATAAAAAATAAAGTTAATATATTCTAATAGGGAATTTAATGCTACGTCTAACGGTAATGTGCTTTTAAGGGATCTGAAAAGTATATCTCAAGTTATTGCACACATCTAGTTTAACATAACAGAGACAGAGTATAAGGCCTACGTATCGTATGATCAGAAATTCTTGTAGCCAGCACAGCTACATACATTTATAACATAATAACCTCAGCGACCCTGACCTTTAAGAAAGAGCAATGGTAAATGACACAAAATGCCATCTGCATAATAAAAATAATCAAAATCGGTTCGGTTCTTATTGAGAAAATGCAAAAATGTGTTTTGAACAAAAATTTTGCACAACCGAATGACCGACAAACAGCTACTGAATGATTGACCATAAGTTGAAGTACCCGTATACTAAAAACCATAAAAATCAGTCCAGCCATTTTTGAAATATAGACAGGCATGCCTACCCTCAATTTGAAGTTTCAGTATTAGCTTTTACAAATTTCAGTATTACTATTATGATTTCCGTATTTACTTTAACTACCTATTGTTTTTGCACTCATCCTTTTTGAATTATGCGAAGAATCCAGTGATAGATTGACTTGCTGACACTATCTTCTTTTTCTTCTCCAAAGCCTGGTAATTCTTGATATACTGTGGGCCTTCCATGTGCCACTTGATGTCGTTCATATCACCGGCGGAGATGCCAAACTGGTTGGCACAAATCGTACTTTTGAGTCAGTGCTGCCGCAAATAACAAAAGGACACTTTTTCGAATACGAGGCAAGATATGTCTGCCCCTTGCGCGGTTTCTTTGAAGATTCAGATTCACAATCACTGTGCTTAGCCATTCGTTTGGACACCATATTTTGAAATCTGCCTCCCGATCACCAATCTTCACTGCGATTATGCAAAAACAGGTTCAGCAAACTTCGATGCCTCTACCAGAAACTTCGATGCCACGTGTCTCTACTGCAACTGCGCATTGCGGCATTAAACCAGGTTCGGCTGTCTTCTGAAAAAGGTCACACGGTGCATTACCACAGACCAATGAGTTCGATTTCTTTTTTTCCCCAATGTTGTTTTTATGCATTTCCGGACCGTGAAATAAGTATCCGTATTCTTCGTAGCGCTTGCCGAGTTTTTCAAATTTCCGGAAAAAATACGGAAATTCCGTACGGGTAGGTATGCCTGTATAGAGCAACAAGTTTTTCCACAAAAACTGATCCTAGAGTCTTTGACCTATGAGGTAGAGGCAATACTATGGTATGGGAAAAGCTGGCCCAGGTAATGTTGAGGCTATGAAATTTAAACTAAACTGATTCAGTGTTCTTGAGGTATCGCAAAGGACAGACCGATGGACAGATTGATGGGGACATTTAGCACCTTCTGATTCCCTACCATTTCAAAGTATTTTCAGGCTTATCTTAAAACAAAAGAACTGATAGGCAACATACAAAAGCAAAAGGGGACTGGTTTAGTAAACCATCTAAAACAATTCTTTTAACACCATGCTCTAAAAGTCTAAGGGCCGGAACTGCTCAAGAAAGATGCAAAGAAATACAAGCAGATCAACATGTGTATATAGATGATATGCAGTATACTGGCAAAAAAAGCAGGACACAAATAAAGAAGAAAGAATTACCTGGGTGTTAACTTCAGAAGACAATCCATGAGTAAGATGTGCAGAAAATGTACTCTTGCCAACGCCTCCCTTTCCAGATAGCACTACAATCTTGTGTTTGACTGTTTTCAACTTTTCTTTGATTTCAGCGATAGCTGTGAACAAGAATTTATGAACTCTCATTATTTAAATAGATCAGATTTGTTTGCAACATCCCGTTGTAAAATTACATGCATATTTGAAGCAAAGGTCTTTATTCAGCACGCCATAACCATTACGAGAAAATTCTAATTTTGTTAACCTTGGTGTTATTAATTGGAATAACCTTCCTATCTCACCAGAGAATGCACCAAGCATAAATGTATTTAAAAACTAGTTACATACATGCTTCCAACCATAAAGAATATATGTAATTATGTTATACTTCTAAGACGAATAAACAAATTTCCTTGCTTTTATGAGGACAATAATTTGATAAAGATTCTGATTCTTACAGGTTCAACAGACCCAATGCGGTAACAAAGTTGAGGAAGGGGCATTTACTGATTTAGAAAGGCTTCACAACCTGTTTTTCCCACAAACTAATATTACCACTTGACAAATCTTTTCAAAATGTAACAATACAAATAAATGTAATAAATAACATTTAATGTGACACAAACATATATATATAAATAATTTTAAAATCTAATATGGATACAGTCCATGTCACAAGAATGATGAATCTGAAGAAACTGTCTCATCGTAACATCACAATCCTGTCCTATCCTATCCCGTAACCTAAAGGTCGTTGGGGCACCACAGACGATCGTTTAACCAGCGTACTCCATTTTTCTCCATCTTCAGCAACCCTCATGGCTTCGCTCAGTGTCAAGCCAGTCCATTCTCGAATATTGTCCTCTCACCTCATTTTCTGTCTCACTCTTCATCTGCCTCCTTGCACTGTGCAATGCAGGATGGCCTTTGCAAGGCTTGATGCTCTGGTGACATGGTCATACCATTGGAGTTTCTGTTTCTTCACCACTGTGAGCATGTCATCGTGTTGTCTAATGGCTTGTGTGATAGCCTGTTGGATTTTGTCGTTGCTGATGTGCTGGGTATAGGAAATGCCCAGAAGTCTTCTGTAGCACCTAATTTCCATGCTTTGTATTCTTCGTTGTAGAGCTGCTGTGAAGGTCCATGTTTCACAGGAGTATAGGAAGATGGATATGACAAGGGAGCGCAGCATCCTTACCTTGGAGTGTAGACTGATGGGCCTGTCTTTCCAAATGGACTTCAACCTTGTCAGGGCAGCAGTTGTTTGTGCTATCCTGGAGAGGACTTCCTGTCGGGACCCATTGTCTGACACAATTGCTCCTAAATATTTGAAGATGTCCACCGTGTTTAGGGATTGGCCTTGGGCTTTGATGTCCGTGTTGATGCCATTGAGATTTGTTGGTCATCATTTTCTCTGATCACTTATTTCCATTCCAAAGGCTCTGGACCAGCTGATAAAAGTTCTTGTTCCTCTTCAGCAAATCCATCAATTTCATCTGCAAAATGGAAGCTGGAGATTGCTCTACCCCCTTTGCAGACTGTGCCTTCATGATCTGCAAGGGCATCTTACATGATCCTACCCTAGCCTTTCCGTAACTCGAAGGTCGTTGATTCACCAAAGTCAAAGTCAAATATAATTTTATTGCCAAGATAAAACACAAGGAATATGTCTCAGAATCGAGATAACATGCACGCACGCACGCACACACACACAGTTCGCACACGAGCCAACATACTGCAAGCGCGACAGACAGAACTACACCCCTGAGCCACCGACACAACCGTATGCAGAGGTTGAGGTTGAGGGGTCAAGGCCAAAGGTCGCTCAGACCATGGCTAGCAGTACACACAAACACATGTGTAGCAGTGTAGTTCGATGTAAAACAGAAGAATTGGTTCTGCGCGAGGTATTGACTTTAAGAAACTGTGAAATTGAAAATAGAAAGGATTATTTGAAGAGGGAGCATACTAATGGAGTAATGGAGAGAAAGGGTTCGCAGGGCAAGAACCAGAAGGTACGTGTTGCATGATCATGTCTGTCGCTACACACATGCAGAGCCGCTGACACACAGCACAAACTTCAGTCCAATATCATAAACATGCACTTAAAAACAGATAGGGCATAATGATTAAAACGGTGAAATGTACCATACACATTTATAAATTTATGAGCGAATTTATTACAGTGGCTACAAAGTCTACATTCTACATTCACACATTGACACTGAGCGGAGTCATCAGGGCTGCTGAGGACAGAGAAAGATGGAGTATGCTGGTTAAACGATCATCTGTGGTGCCCCTACGACCTCCGGGTTACGGAACAGGATAGAATAGGATAGGATAGGCTACAAAGTCTAATCGATCTATATTCTATCCAGTATCCTAATATAATAAACTAAACAGTAAAAGTAAAAATCAGACTACAAGCAGCACAAAAAATAATTTTAAGTGGTTGTTGTGAATCATGGCTACCCCAGCAAATTATAGCACAGCATTGATCATATTAGGCATGATAGCCTTCAAACATTAAAATTTTCCACAACTGAAAGAGTGTGTAAAATTACTTGGCAGAATATAATATAAAAAGTCAATTAAAATATAGGTTAGCACATCAGTGGCTGGTATGTTTACACCACAGATGATCGTTTAACCAGTGGATTCCATCTTTCTCTGTCTTCAGCCACCCTCATGGCTTTGCTCAGTGTCAAGCCAGTCCATTCTCGAATGTTGTTCTCCCACCTTTTTTGCCCCCTCACAGTGCCTTGCAGGATGGTTTTTGCAAGGCCTGATGCTCTGGTGATGTGGCCATACCATCGTGTTTCCGTTTATTCATCACTGTGAGCATGTCATCATGTTGTCCAATGGTTTGTGTGATGGCCTATGGGACTTCGTCATTGGTGATGTGCTGAGTATAGGAAATGCCCAGAAGTCTTCTGTAGCACCTCATCCCCATGCTTTGTATTCTTCGTTGTAGATCTGCTGTGAGGGTCCATGTTTCGCAAGTGTATAAGAAGATGGAGATGACAAGGGAACGCAGCAGTCTGACCTTGAAATGTAGACTGATGGTCCTGTCTTTCCAAATGGGCTTCAACCTTGTCAGAGCAGCAGTTGTTTGTGTGATACTAGAGAGGACTTCCTGTTGGGATGCATTGTCTGATACAATGGCTCCTAAATATTTGAAGCTATGCACTTTGTTGAGGGATTGACATGATACGCTCCAGAAAGGTATTGAGCGTTGGGGAGAGTAGGCATCCTTGACGCACGCCGATTGTTGTTCTGAAGCAGTTCCCGATGGCACTTTTGTGGAGGATTGTACTGACAGCCTTGTCATACAGACTTTTGATCACTGAAATAATGTTATGGCTGATGTTGTACACTCTCATGGTTGCCCACAGAGCTACATGCCAGACTTAGTCAAATGCTTTTTTGAAGTCTGCAAACACATAATATAGATGATGTTAGTGCTGTAGTTATTTCTCACAGATTATTCTGAGGTTGAAAATATGCTTATTGGTACTTCGCCCTGCCCTGAATCCTGATTGTTCTTTAGCTATGATTTGTTCAGCTTGGGGTTTTATTCTGTTGAGTATTATTTTCAGGAGGACGAGGCTGATTGTGCGGTAGTTTTCGCACTCCTAAAGGTTATCCCTTTTGGGAAGAGTGATGACAAGTGACCGGGTCCATGGTGTAGGCCACTCCCCCCTCTGCCAGATCTTGTTACAGATAATAGTGAGAGCGTCAATCACCGTTTCTCCTCAACATCGCTGTTGTCATGGTATGATGTTGGGGCATAGGCCTGGATGATGGTGATGTTGAAAGGGGCTGCTCTCAGACAGATTGTAATTAGTCTACTGGAGACTGGGCAGTAACCCATTACAGTGGCCAAAATGTCTTTGTGGACCAAGAAACATCACAATAATAAAGTACATTATGCAGAGATAAAACATTTTTCAAATGTGCACAAATAATATCAGCAATAGACCATGCTCGGAAACAACTTGGCCCGCTTGCAACCATGTTGAACCAAAGTTGTCTAACGTTCAGGCGGACATTCTTTGCAAACGAACAGTTTCTTGCCTACAATTTCTGCTCTGTTCTCCATCAAAACTACCGGATCAACCAAAAGGTTGATTTCAGTTGCAATCCTAGCTAGCACCGCTAGTTCGACCTTGCACTGCCAGCCAAGCTACCACAACCCCCCTGCCCCAAAGAAAAGCTTGCAGCCTCGGGGCTGCTTTCATAGTGTTCTGAGACAAGATGTCCTCCCAGATAACTCTAGGTAACTAAAAACAAAAACAAAACAAAAAAACAAGTAACCTCCCATTTCTGAAGACGGTCTATTGTAAATTTGTTGCTCCCGGATTCTAATCTTAAAATGTCTTCATACTCTTGTTTATGATATAATTTAATATCAACACCTTCAAACAAACCTCAAAGTTCATGTCTTCTCTAAAGTCCCCTGACCTGTTCTGTTCTGTCTTTGAACTGCTTCTTCCATACTGCCTCATTCATTTTGTGGGAGTGTGTGTGTGTGAGTGCATGTGTGTCTGTGTGGGGAATCACTCTGTTTATTACTACCACTCCCTAACTCTGCTTAGATTTCTCTGCTCTCAGCCATTCTCTATATATGTATTGTACTAATGTTTGAGTGTGTGAATGCGCAATGGAGCGCTTTGAACTTAATATAATTTTTTGTGTGCCTAAGTATAGATTAGATTCCTATGCACAATAAATATTTCGCTAACTTTTCAGTAACATAATTATTATGTCAAATCTGAAAAGCACTGTCAAAAATCTCTCCAAGGCATAAAAGAATATGAAAAATAGTGTCCAGAATCACTGTTCTAAAGAAGAGTTCTCTGGTTAATAATTACTAGATCTACGTTACTCGTTAGCAGCAATTCACCCAAATTCTGTAGTTGGAAAATAATATAACAGTTCTTGGTAGAAAACTTTCTTCAGCATTGTAACACAACACAAATTGCTTTCCTTCTTTTTTTTTATTGTTATTATTTATACGTATGTCCCTCATCACCATCTGTATGCTTGCTTCAAATGCATTAAGGTAAAGAGAGAAAAAAAAAGCATACCTGGATCTGGTGGCTGTGGACCTGAAGAGCAAACAGATTGGTTTGGACATCCTTGGCAGGCTGATACTTTTCCAGCAGCTTCGCTACCAGTACCAGGGCAATCTGTGTGACCCAAAAGAAATTAATTGTCATTAGATTATTTTTTTTTTTTTACAATAATCCACAATCATCATTACTTATCATTGTGACAATCTTCTTCCCACACCGACTTTGTCTTTGAGCAGACACTTGACTAACGAGAAACGTGCGACATCAACTAACAAATCGAAATAAAACACGAAATAAAAGTAAAACGTTTCTAAATTTCATAAAAGTATTAAAAGGTACATAAACTAAGAGCCAGAGTTTGCTGATCCTAAATGCCGAAACTGCGAAAAGATACTACTGACATTGTGACACAAACGCAAATTTAGTCATTTACTTCGTCTGCCTGGCACACCATTTGAATTTTAATCTAATTTTGACGCTTCAAAGCGTGATATACCGTCACTATAATTATAAACTACTTGTGTAAGTATCTCTTGCCGGTTAATAGTAGTAGTAGTAGTAGTAGTAGTAGTAGTAGTAGTAGTAGTAGTAGTAGTAGTAGTAGTAGTAGTAGTGAGATATTACGAAATGTAATGGATGTAATGATTGTCAACAGAAAGTCATACAGCAAGAGGTAGGCTAATTGTAAACTCACGTTCAGGTGCATTTTCCGGAACGTCCGCCATTTTGTCATGTGTTTTGAACTCTTCCGCTACCGAAAGAGAAAAAGGTTGAAAAATAATATTCCAAAGGATTGTGGGTAGTGACGCTGTTTCCACAGCTACGGCTTCTAGTCGTGTTCCCTTCTCTTGAATTTTGTTGAGAAGGTTGCTTTCAACTGAAAAAAATGTCTACCGCAGAAGGTGATTTTTTGTTATTTTGTGGTCCTGGTATCGCATACTATACATTTATATTCTTAATATTTAGATTTTGTGTGATTAACTACTCGTGTTACAATATTTTGTAACGGATATATAAACGTGGACCGCCTCACTTCACTTCTCAGACACTCTTCACTGTCTGACTCCAGTCTTCTTTCTACAAAATAAATAAGTTATTTGTCATACATTATCATTCACTATTGTATTTGTTGTTTCAATTGTTTGTTGTTTTTATTCCTCTCTCTAAAATTTTCAGTGAATTCGTTATTTCTCGAAACAAAAGAAGCGCTAGTAATGGAGAGAAAACAAACTTCCGACCTAGGGTACCGTTGCTACAGACCGATTGATCAGAAGTGTAAACTCCACCGTTATCAAACGTTATAGTACAATTGCAGCACTGTGCATACAGTCTCTCTGGGTTCTTGCCACAGGCGAGAAGATTAATGACATAGTTCAGTGGAGATTTTAACAGCAGACAAATCTATATAAATAATTGTATTGTGAACAGGTCGCGACTGCTGGAACATGGGGCACGCCAAGATTTCCAGGCTTATCATTATGCATTGAAATAAATTTTTATTTGAGTTCTTTGATTGGGCATTACATTGCTCTAGACCCACATACATTCTTTGGCACATAGAAATTACTATATTCAAGTCCATGTACATTTTTCACAACAGGTTTGCTTGAAATGATTGTGCAGGATTTGTTAATCCCCCATTTGGTTATTTTGTTCTATGATTTATTTAATCCTAGTTTTGATGACAGTTATCTCGACTGGGCTTGTATTAAAAAAAGAAAATCCGTGATATGTTCGTCAGGTTCGGGTTTACTCGATATGTAATCTACCGAATTGGCAGGTAGATTTGAGACTACTTTTGACTCAATATAAACTTATGGCCTGTCTCTAGCCAGGATATATGATTAGTTTTAAAGATCATTGATCGTATAGTTACTCTTGCAAGTCAGAATCGTGTGCAGTAACCGCTTCACTGCACAGTGTTGTTCCTGTATGCTTGAATGCACGGCCTGTTTATGTACTTACATGGGATAATACGCGAATTATTTCACTGTTTGGTGAAACTGCTATTTCATATTAAAAATGTAATGTGGTTCGTGTTTAAGACTACTATAGCTTGAGCTTGAGCATGACTCCAGGTTTACTCATCTAAACTTGCTGAAGAATTTAAAAATTAATAATTATGAGACTATAACAATCATTGTTGTTGCAGGTTTTTTATTCCACTCCACCCTCCTCAGTTTGTCATTAAAGTCTTAATTTCGTTCCCATTATTTATTTGCTTTGTTTCCAACTTAACAACAACAATAACAAAAGAAAAAAATGTGTTCCATCAATTTACTTATAGATTACAAACATTATTGAAGGGCTGCATTTTAAAAGTGGTCGTAAATTCAACTATATGCTTTCGTGTCTTAAATGGGTCTGCTTCTTCAGTATCCCCACACTTCTCTCTTTCCCCCTACTCTGTTGACCACAGTCACAGTTCTAATCACGTTGAAAATTCAAGTAGACTTTACAACTTCGTTTCTTCTGAAGCAGCATTTTTGGAACTTCCGAGTAAGCCTATACATATATATAAAATCTTCCTGAAATCAGGCCTCTCATATGACGGTCTTACAGTAGAAGGAATTAAAACAATTACTTGTATATGTTTTATTATACCCTAATTGCCCATCGGAGATCGCCGAAAAAACCGTGTTCATGCGGTGCAAACTTTTTTCAGTCCTCGAACCCGCACAGAAATTATGATATCAGCCTAGACGGCATAATAATCTCAGTAGCGCCCCTTGCCTGGTTGCCAAGTGTCGCCTGGTAGCTGGGTCGCCAAACATACGGCCTATTGGCAGACTGAAAGTGTGCACGCGCATTCAACAAGACAGGTAAGTAGTTAAGGGATCTACTTGTCCACCTACAGGCAGGGCAGCCAGTGGTCACTTACCAGGCTCCGGAGACGGATAGTTGACAGTGCAGGGCACTTCAGATCAATCGATTTATCTCTCACAGGTTAGAGGCCCTTCTTTTTTTTTTTTATAACGATCGAAAGTTCGATGTGCACCGTACAGGTTTTATGGAAGTTTCGATGTCTTCTGACGATAGTTGCCTAGCCTCAAATACTTTTAATGCCTCT
This sequence comes from Oncomelania hupensis, assembly GCA_036898135.1. Classification (NCBI taxonomy): domain Eukaryota; kingdom Metazoa; phylum Mollusca; class Gastropoda; order Littorinimorpha; family Pomatiopsidae; genus Oncomelania; species Oncomelania hupensis. The sequence goes on from CM072512.1 coordinate 29,024,155, forward strand.
TCTTATTTTTGTTATAGATCTACTATCCTTACGTCCGGTTCCGGTTAAGGGACTTCTGAAGGTGGCAGCGGGTCGTGGCTGATACTTTAATTTCCTTCTTGTTACCAATCAATGTCTTTCACTGCTACTGCCTTATAAAATGATCGATGACCACTGTCCACTAAAGAGCTGACGCGACACATTATCTACGAAGCAATTATTCTTCATGTTTTATGGACCCAAACGGTCATGCTTCGTAAACATAGCCTCATTGATCACGATTTATCACCAAAAGGGCAATATATATTATACTTTTTATGTGTTTGCACAACCATTGTGCTACTGTTCACGTTAACTCGGATATTTCCGTGCCAAGTTTCGTATTAGATTGTTAACTTTCTACCTCTGATTCAGTTTAAGCAAACCCCAACCCCACCCTCCTCTTATAATCTCGTATGCGATCTTATCGAACTTGGATTTTGAGTATGTAAACTTCATTGTACTGTGGATTGAAGTGTTTGATTTTAAAGTATGACTCACGCACGCAAATAATTAAGTATAGATATGGAGACTTCTGTCATGTCACTTCAAACTCCACTCACAAAATATCATATTGCTGGTTCTTTTTAATGAGTCACATATGATAAATATTATTTCTGAGCCTTAGTCTACCTAAGCCTACATTTTCAGTATTTAAGAGGTATAGCTGTTTGGTATTCGTGTTGCAATGGGTTTTGTAATCAGACTAGTTACACTGGACTAATGCCAGACTTGTATTGGAAACAGGACAACGGTCGGCCAGAGCGAAGGACGCATATCAGCAAACAAAAAACGGTGAAAGCCTGGGTTATGCTGCTTTTAAGATTCAGTTTTATTCTTTAGTTTTATTCTATGTGTTTGCTTGGATAACTTGATTAACTGTCGATGTATTTTAAAAAAATCATAAGCACACATCATTTCTTAACCACTTTCCAATATTACTTTATCAAGCCTGCATCCCCCTTACCTTCCCAACCCCCCCTCCCCCCCCCCATACCCGTCCTGAAATAATTGTGTCATTTGTTCATCATGACGTTCATCGCAATTGATAAGTACGATGCTAGACAATAATGAAACGTCATAAAGAAACAGCCTTGTGAACGATAATGACTTTTTAAACCCCCGTCTTCCTCTAAAGATATTAAAAATTAACGCACGTAGCCAGAACTTCTAAGTTCAAATTGACAATAGGCTATAAATAATAATGCAGTCTATGCTTTCCTAACTTAGTCAACACCTTTAAGAATACGCTTGTCATCTTTGGTTTGAATAATGTGTTTAGGCTTACTTCGCTCAGTTAGCCGACAAGCATAAGAATGCATTATTTTGATGGCACGCAAGCACTATTAAATGACTTCACAGTTTCAAACCATGTGTGCATTATAACATTACAAGTACCATTGTTCTAAAGGCCCCCTACAGAGGCGGGTTTTCCCAGGCTCTTGCATGGGTGCAAAACTAATGTTAACATTCTGTCATATTTCGAATTTAATTATGGGTAAAGACTTTTAAGATTCAACAGGTATGAATTGTGCTGTTATTATAAGAAATGGAGCAAATAGTCCGACGAACAGACTCCAACTGTTTATAACCTTGACAACGAAAGAGGGAGAGAGGGAGGGGGGAGAGAGAGGAAGAGAGGGTGAATGGGCATCAATTTTATTATTATTATTATTATTATTATTATTATTATTATTATTATTATTATTATTATTATTATTATTATTATTATTATTATTATTATTATTATTATTAATGTATCGTATTATTTATTACACGATAAAAGAGAGAAAGGCTGTGAGTTCCACACACTTCAAATCTCTGTTATCAACCTTAACATGGGATCGATCGGCTCAATCAGGACAGCAGGGTAGATTGTCGATTGGCAATTATCTTTGAGAACAGCAACAAGTCCTTTCGAGCAACGCCGTGTCCTTCCGAGCAACGCCGTGAAATATTTAATAGAACAATGAAAAGAGTGTCAGTACTAACAGCAGCAACATTGATTTTTTTCACTCCCACCCATCCCTGTGATGATATTCTGGGGAAGTTACGTTTATCTTACAAGGGGAGTAAGACTTGTAGATAGATGGGGCGTTAGGCTACCTCTATCAGCCGTTCTTTTACCAGAATTCCAATGCGGTGTGAGAGACTAATCACGGTGCTTGGTCACATAAAATTTATATTTGTTCTTGGGTTTTAAAGTATCATTTGGCTCACTTTAAGAAATGCTTATTACTAATCAAAGGACTAGTTTACTTGGTCTCAAGAGAAGAAGAGCCAGTGGACACACAACAATACAAATAGAATGACACCAGTCGTATGGATGTGATTTCAACTTTTATATAGTCAACACAAATTCTGACATTTCTGTAATTAAATGGAAATTAATAATCGTAATTGTTCAGTGTGCTGGGTAATTTCTTTAGCAGTTCTTCTTCATCATTTGCTAAGCAATTTTAGGTTTTCAGAGTCTAAAAGTATTGTCCATGTTGGGTTAGACTTCAGTTGCATTTGAGGGAGACTTAGCTGCTACGCGTCGGCAGGTGCTTGAGTCTGTTGGTCAATCTGAGGGGTCATGCCTCTTAGGATGATCGGGTGAGTCGTGTAGCTACGGTAGATTCTAGGTGGATCTCTTTCTCTTCCACGGGAGCAAGCGTCATGCGTTGACTCCACAAACCGTCCCAGAGCTGAACTGTAAAATTCAGAACTCTGGCTATAACATTCTATCCAGATATGGGTATGTGGTGCCCTCTGCAAGGAATCTATAGCATCATACACCTGCCGAGTTTCCCATATGCACACTTCGATCCGAATCTTAAGGCTAAGATATATCAATCAAAATGCACAACGTGTCAGAAACAATAATCGGTTTCTGTAAATATATATTTACAGAACCCGATTATTGTTTCTGACACGTTGTGCATTTTGATTGATATATCTTAGCCTTAAGATTCGGATCGAAGTGTGCATATGAGAAACTCGGCAGGTGTATAATGCTATAGATTCCTTGCAGAGGGCATATATATATATATATATATATATATATATATATATATATATATATATATATATATATATATATATATATATATATATATATATTTAAAACATGAACACACTAATATATATGGCAATCAATAAATATTTATAAATATACACCTACTGGAAACTACTAGTGTTAACTTACTTCTAGTCTCTGGGAATCGTGAAACCGTCTCTAGTCTATCACTATCTTGATGAGGCTGATGCTTTATGGTTCACGGTAGTCTGTTCCTTGTTTGACCCTCGTGGCTTCACAGTTAGTATTCGACTGACCAGCTAAGTTCTCGGATCCGGGGATTTGCAGGGGTCTCTCCGTCCTCCGACCAATCATTTAATTCTCGTTCTAGTTAATCTCGCTCATACGGGATTACATGTGAATCTCCTTTCTGGAAATTCCCCTCACCTGTCCTACTTGGGAGACACGTTAGGTTACGTCTCGACTTCGAGTGTCAGAGACAAAACAGGGTAGATCCAATAGAGATATGAGTTGCATGGGCTACTTATTGATCAAGAGACCCTGGTCATATGGCTGAGTAAGCTACTTAACATTCTTGGTTAGCGAGGTCTGCTTGATTGTCTCGGGAACGAACGTTTCAAGGAGATTAATTTAACATATGTGATCTTCCCTTTAGATAACTGGTAAATTAATGTCAAGTTTATTCAATACTATCTGTTTATCGCTAAGCTGAGTTACCACATTTTTGTCGTCAACATTTCTGCTGTTACAACCCCCAGTAAATCGGACTATAGTATTGTACCAGTATATTCACACCCTTGCACCGCAAAGTTTAGAAATATAACATATGTGTTCAGTTTATTTGATTCAAATATAATAATTAACGCGATTCGCATTTTATTTCAACCAGTGCTTGCGGATAGAAAAGTAATATTTTGTTAAATGTCTGACAGGGCTAGTTAGCCTACACCAAATTAAAGAAATCGTCACGTTTTCACTGGCCCACACCCATATGGCATTGCCATAGTTAAATGTATATATTGAAACCAAAATGCCTGAAATATTCATGAAACCTTTGCAGCAATTGCGGGAAAGTGCGAGACCGAGTCGATGAATGACCAGTGTTGCGTAGGTTGAGCGATCGTGTGAGCACTGTGGTTATCACGATTTGGGGAAGAAGGGTAAAGCTGGTTACGATGTGAAACGAAACCGCTTTTTTCATATTCAGACCCAGAGTCATTCTGTAAAGGACACTGTTTGACTTCTTTTCCCACGTCTTCATCATGGATGTATGGTTTTTTCCCACACCCGACTTCTCTCCCTCTCTCACACATACAAAATTCCTTAGCAAATATAACACCTTTCCCAATTTCTTGCCGGTGTCCACTTCGCCAATCAGGGCAGAGTGACGATTACTGGCATCTTGAACATAAATTATATATGGATCTTTTAAAGTTGAAATTCACTCACCTGTGTTTGTCGCTCTTCATTGTTGCAGTTGTACCGAACAATCCAGCCATGGAGTATCTTGGTCACACTCAGACGGCTACTTACATGACAGGTCCCCGCATGCACTGCGGCCAAACCTTCCACCTGCCCTCCATCGGAACCATGAACTCGTCCTTCAAGTCGTTCGACACCTACCCTGCCCCCTCCCCCATGCGGCGTTCCCTGACCACTCTGCCATGGAGGCCCAGCACCTACTATCAGACCGCCAAGGTCAACCCCAGCACCGCCAACACTTGCTCTATGCCTGACCCCATGTCGGCCAAGTCGCAGCTGAACGAGCTGGACGCCATTAAGGTGCCTCCAGTGTTTGCTGCCGCCCGTAACGCCCTGTACACCCGCTACTCTCCCAACGACTGGTGCGCCTCCAACATGGGCAACTATCTGGCCTCCGACAAGATCCGCTCTGGCGCTGAGCGTCTCCGCTTGGACACCGTGCGTCTCTGCCGCGAGACTGACGACAAGACCAAGCGCACGCAGACCGACGTTGGCAAGCGTCTTGGCGAGCGTATCGGTGATATCACTTTCTGGTCGACGGAGCTGAACCACGAGTGTGACAACATGATCGGAGAGATCAACGCCCTAACGGAGTGCAAGCGTATTGCCGAGAAGTGCCTGCAGGAGACGGAGAACCCGCTGCACATCTCCCAGGAGTGCCTGTACAACCGTGAGAAGCGTCAGACCATCGATCTCGTCCACGACAACCCCGAGAAGGAGCTCATCGGGGTCAGTATTTCATTTGTTCATCATTTGGGGATGATGATGATGATGATGATGATGATGATGATGATGATGATGATGATGATGATGATGATGATGATGGGGGGATGGTGTGGGTGATGGTGGTGATGCTGATGTGGATGTCCTGTTTTGTCTCTAGGCAAAGCCTGTCGGCCACTTTGTGCCCTCTCTTGTCGATAACTTCAGTTATTTGTATTGCCGCGAGGGGCAATTGTTCTGCCAGTGATAAGGGACAAAAAAATTGCATTTAATCTTCCACCCAATTTCCAATAAAGCAGAGTACTGTATAAAACAATTGCACAACAATAGCAGTATCCATTGTACTCTGAATACTTATAGTGTTGTCTATAAATCGCCTGGTTTTAGAGATTACATGCACATTCCAAATGCTCAAGAGTAATATATTAAGAAGTCAACATTAATCGATTATAATTCTTACAGCTTTTCGACTAAGCACAAACGCAAACAATTTCACCTTCTATGAAAGACTTGATTGGTTGCAAGGCACTTGAACGTAGGAATGTCACGCCTCAGTATGAAAACAGAACAGCATAATTGTGATATTGTCCTAGAGAAAATAAGATTACCTTAAAAACGGATTAAGATTTATAGATAGATTATGCGTTTAGCTATCTCTATCAATCATTCTTTATCAAGATTCCTAAGCGGTGTGAGACTAAACCATGGTGCTTGGTCACATAATAATTTATATTTGTTCTCACGTTTCAAAGTATCAATGGTTCAAATAAAAAATTATTTTTTAGCTAGTCAGGTGACTAGCTTAATTGGTCTCAAGATAAGAAGAGCTAATGGTCACACAACAATGCAAATAGAATTACACCAGTCGTATTTATGTGATTTAAACTTTTATCAACTCGACTTCTAAAATTTAAATTAAATGTAATTAATAGTTATAAGCTATCCAGTGTGCTGTGAAGGTTCTTTTAGCAAGGCTTCTTCATCATATGCTGCAGTATTTATGTATATAATTTCTGGTAGGCTAATAGTGTTCCGAGTCGTTTGACATCAGTTGCAGTTGGGAGGAAACTTAGCTCTCTGTTTCGATGAGTGCTTGAGTCGGGTGGTCACTCCGAGGGAGTCTGGTCACTCTCAGAATGATCAGGCGAGTCTTGTAACTACGGGGCCGGACCTGGTGATGTAGATTCTGGTCGATCTCCTTCTTTCCACGAGAGCAAGCGTTCGGGCTTTGACTCCACAGACCGTCCTAGAGCTGAACTGGAAAATCCAGAACTCTGGCTACAATATTATTATATTCAGACATGCTGCTATTGTGTGACCTCTGCAAGGAGTCTACAGCATCAGACACCTGCCGAGTTTCCCATAAGCACACTACAATATCTTATTTTTAAGGCGAATCTATGTCGACTAATATGCATAACATATCAGAAACAGTAATCGGTTTCTTTAAATACATATAATATGAACATAATAATGCATGCAATCAATATAATACGTAAACATACAAATACTAGGAAACTACTAGGGTTAACTTACTTCTCTGGGTCTCTGGGAGCCGTGAAGCTGTCTCTAGTATCACTACCTTGGCGATGTCTGAGGGTTTTTCACTCCAGTCTGCTCCTTGACTCTCGTGGTACTATGCTTCGTGTGTGGCCGTGTGTTTATCCTGGGGTGTATGGAGGATATTGCTGAATCTACATCATCTCCTACCAATCATCTCGTTCTCGCGAGTACGTGAATCTTTTTGCGGGCGTCTTTGTTCTCTTGTCCCGCCTTTTGGACACTATCTTTTACGTGTTACGCGCTTCTACGTCTCAACTTCGAGAATCAAGGGGGAGGAGGAATAACGAAGCTTAACGTCCTATTGCATTAGCGTTAAGGACGAATCACCACGTCGCCAACTTGACAACATTGACGATCATCATCATATCAAAAAGGGTGGAGAGTTGCAGGGTAGATTTAAGAGTGATAGGACTCTCGCCGCTACTTAGTGGCCCAGTGACGCCGGTCTAAGTGGGCTATGTTACATTCTTTATAGTTCTGCAGGATACTATCGGGAGTGAACTTCTCAAGGAGGTTAATTTAATAACTACGAACCTTCCCTTAGAGAGCTGGTAAATTAACATCTGGTGTTGTTCAATATCAGTTTATCTCTAATCTGAGTAAAACATCTTTGTCGTCAACATTACATTTCTGATATGACAATAATGGCAATTTGATGACTACAGAGTTCTGTAAGCAAGTCTTGTGCAACTCTGAATGCGCTTGGTTATCTTATGAGGTTTGTTTTTGAAGTCAATCTGAGTCCGCCAGAATTGTATTGCATTGTGTTGTAGCTGAGCCTTTTGGGGCTCTCCTGAAGAGGGAATAATGATATGCTGTATGGGGTAAACTAAATGTCAGGGGTCTATCAGGCCTACCCTTGAAACGATTCAGGCGTAGACTCCAGCAGTTTCAGAGAATCAGTGTGAGGTCAGTTTACGTTTCGCAAGTAAGGTACGTTTTTATTGGAACAGAGTTGATGCGTCAACATAACTCCCTTTGTTGTGGTCTGTGTATAATTAGGTTAGGCTCGTATATGAACAGTACATATGTAGTTTTCAACAAAAGTGAGTTTACTTGTAAGTCTTGCCTTACATTAATTTTGCATGTATCACCAAATTGATATTGCATGTATCACGAAAAGACAACGTGTTTCCATGTAATGGATTGAACAGCCTACACAGGTTTCCCGTCCAGAAAAGCATTTAATGCAAAATTGATGTTAAGGCAAGGACCAGAGACAACAGAGACTAAAGGAGCTGTCATCTCCCTAAGGTGGAAAAGAAAAGCGTTTATGTCTGGCATGATTTATAGGAACCTACCTCATACCATTTTTGTCACTCAGTCACTGCTCAGATAAAACAAAATCCTATCGACTGACAAGAAGGGTTTATAGTCAACTGGCTGAAACAGCTGAAAGGAATTGAGGCTCTTTCTTTACAGAAGGTTACTTCCCACCACTGTCCAAAATGTGGTTCTTTCTTTAAAAAGTAAAATAAAATAAATAATACAAATAATAATGATAAAAATATTTTTTTTTAAGTTATGAAAGTCCCTTGACATTTGCCCTTTATTGTTCATTGTTGTTGATTGTTTGTATCTTACAGTTACAGGTTGCAACCTTAAGACTGAGTTAAATACGATCTATGGTACAGTAAGGTATTTCCGTTAAATTTTCTAATTTGGTTTCATCCTAAATTAGCTCGAAGGCCAGCAGGTTTGAGCAGACGATATCACTTCTCAGTGATTTGTTGTTTTTTTTAAAGTAATATATTTAATACTTTGTAACTAGTGTACGTTGTGATTCCAGTGTGCAAAAATAGCAGTAGGCTACGTTTTGATATGTGTAGTTTCCAGGTTCGATGTCATGTACACGATTCATTGGCTATCTCAGAGCACGATTCTAAATATAATTTACCATGTTGATATCTTCATAAGCTTTATTGAGTGTATCCACATGCGCATGTAGGCAATTTAGAATGCCACACAAAGAACTCCATTTTGATTTGAAGTGTTTGTAGTCCCTGCTTATACCCCTCCTCAAACACAGCATAGTTTGCTGTCCAAACACGTGGTTTTAATGCAATAATTATTACGAGATAACATTTCTAGCCTGTTAAGCTGTGCTGGAAATGAGAGATGACAGCTCTTGTACTTTTGATTGTTTGTTTGTTTGTTTGGTAAAGAAACAAATAACAATAGATGGTTAAGAAAATGAAAAACTTCCTCAAAATAACTGCATCATGAAATTGACTATTTAGAATAATGCGTCTAGATTTCATTGACTTGTCATAACTGAATTAACGTATTTCATGTACTTGTCATAACTAAATATAGGCTACTTATATTTAGTTTTCAATGCCTGTGGCGAACGTCGAGAGAAAACGAAGCACAATGATTTGTTGTAGTCAAATGCATCTCAATGTATTTCACCATTTTGATCATTTGGCTTCTTTCGAGCAATGCCTACTATGAATCACAGAACAGAACCAGTAACATTGAATCAGCTGAACCTGAAGATCATAAAACAGCGCCATTGCCAGAACAGATTGCCGTCTATATAAACATTTTAAAACAAACAAAAAAAAAAACAACATAATTATGGAAATCAGAGACTTCCATTATCAGCAATAAGGACAGGGCACAACCAATAATAGATTTTTAAAAGATATTTATATTTGGTAATGTCAAAGACCATTCATAATCTTTGGTAGCGTGCCCCCCTCCGCCCTCTCCTCCCTTCCTTTTCAATTTTTTAGCTGAGCGCTCACATTATGAAGCCGTGGTCTGTTCGTAGACTCTTTTTTGTACTGCACTCTCCCCCTCCTTCCACCCCTCCTCAATGATATCGATACGCTCGACGACTGCACTTGCTATTGACCTATATAGCTGATAAGAAAGGGAATAGAAAAGGAGAGGGAGAGGGATTAGAGTACCTTTCCCTGGTGATACACTCTTTTGATTGTTATTCTAGGCTTAACACGCAGCCGCATCAGTCCGTTCGAACTTGGTGTGTTTGTTATTGACCTTGTAGTGAAAAGTCTTATGGGGATTCAGTATGGCATCAGCCACAATAAGGACTTATCCTTGTTATGTTCATAATCCGTTTTCAAGACTGTCACACACGTAGGTCATAAGATGGAATAGATCATCCAGTTCGGTTGTTCTGAGTAACGAGATAATCGCCATCGACAAGTGCTATCTGCCACCTACTTGTCAATACACACTAGACTAACCCGTTTAGTGAGCTGGCACTACACACTGATTACATCGCTAAAGAAATATGCTCGCAAATCCGTCTAATTAGGCTTCTTCGGCCTGCAGATTTAGATTGGGGGCTCAGCTGTGCAAGAGTCACGGCCCAGGTCAGCAATGATGTGGCAAAAAGACTTATACGAATGTCGGTGTTTGAGGTTGCCCTCACAATATTGGTACGAACGTTTATGCTCTCTTAATGTGCTTCTTTGGGCTTGCATGTTCGATACGGAACAAAATATATTGATGTCTACACGGTACTTTGATTATCCTATCCTGTCCTATCCTATCCTATCCCGTAACTCGAAAGTCGTTGGGGCACGACAGACGATCGTTTAACCAGCGTACTCCATCTTTCTCTGTCCTCAGCAACCCTCATGGTTTCGCTCAGTGTCAAGCCAGCCCATTCTTGAATGTTGTCCTCCCATCTTTTTTCTGTACCCCTCTTTTTCTGCTTCCATGCACCGTGCCTTGCAGGAGGGTCTTTGCAAGGCCTTATGCTCCGGTGACGTGGACATACCATCGGAGTTTCCGTTTCTTCACCGCTGTGAGCAGGTCATTGTGTTGTCCAATGGCTTTTGTGATGGTCTGTCGGACTTCGTCGTTGGTGATGTGCTGGGTATAGGAAATGCCCAGAAGTCTTCTCCTATCCCTATCCTATCCTTTCCCGTTACCAGGAGGTCGTAGGGGCACCACAGATGATCGTTTAACCAGCATACTCCATCTTTCTCTGTCCTCAGCAGCCCTGATGGCTTCGCTCAGTTTCAAACCAGACCATTCTCGAAGTCTTCTGTAGCCCATCATCTCCATGCTTTGTATTCGTCGTTGTAGATCTGCTGTGAGGGTCCATGTTTCGCAAGCGTATAGGTAGATGGAGATGACAAGGAAGAGCAGCAGCCTTACCTTGGAGTGTATACTGATGGTCCTGTATTTCCAAATGGGCTTCAACCTTGACATGGCAGCAGTTGTTTGTGCGATCCTGGAGGGGACTTCCTGTCGAGACCCATTGTCGGATACAATGGTTATAAATATTTGAAGCTATGCACTGTGTTGACGGATTGGCTTTGGACTTTGATATCCTTTTGATGCCATTGGTGATGTTGGTCATTATTTTGGTCTTCTTTGCACTTATTTCCATTCCAAAGCCTCTGGACGTGGTGTCAAGCCTCTGTTCCAGCTGTTCTTGTTCCTCTCCAGCCAATCCATCAATGTCATCCTCAAACGGAGGTTGGAGATTGCTCTACACCCTACGCTGGCTGTGCCTTCGTGATCTGCAAGGGCATCTGACATGATGCGTCGCAGAAAGCTGTTGAGGAGTGTTGGAGAGAGTAAACATCCTTGACGCACGCCGATTTTTGTTCTGAACCATTTCCCGATGGTGCTGTTGTGGAGACTGCACTGGTAGCCTTGTCATACAGACTTTTGATAACTTCAATAATGTTAGAGCTGATGTTGTACACTCTCATGGTTGCCCAAAGAGCTGCATGCCAGACTCGGTCAAACGCTTTCTTGAAATCTGGTGCTGTAGGTATTTCTCGCAGATTATTCTGAGGTTGAAAATCTGCTCAGTGGTACTTCGCCCTGCCCTGAATCATGCTTGTTCTTCAGCTATGATTTGTTCCACTTGGGGTTTCAACCTCTTGAGTATTATTTTCAGGATTTGTTTGTTAAATTATGGCAACGTTCTTTGATGTAAAGCACTTGCTTTAATCTTGCGCCGGATCATCTGTGAACTGCTTAGATGAGCTTTGATCAAAATAAAACGGAAGTACTTTTCAGTCAGTTTTAACGTTCTGCCAAATATACGGCCCATTGCAGAGTCAAATAATATGAATTCTTTGTTGTTGTGCCCTTCCGATTTTCTTTTTGCCTGTTAATATGACAATATTGCTGTAGGAGATCTACTATTATGTAAGTGCAGTGCGTTCTCTGGTACTGAAGTGTTCGATGGCTGGCTTACTCAAGTTGATTGGACGGCTAGCATATTTGTCAAGAAAGGACAAAGGGGGATTTGAATTAATCTGTCTTTCGGCCCAAACCCCAGCAGTCTGGTGACCTGGCGACGTCGGTGACCTTTAGTTAGTATTTGTTTATAATGCGTAAGCTTACTTGATGACTTAATGGACTGTATGGAGTCTATGAGGAAAAGTTACATTGTTTTGTTCTCTGGAGGCGATCTATGAACTATAGCACTCGTCCAGCATTCATCAACCGGCACTCTTCAGTAGCTATAGTGTACTTATTTTTTAACGGCAGTGTTTACAATTCTCGTCCAATTAGACAGAACCCAATGGTAATATTGATGATAAATATGGGCCACAAACGTCAAAAGCGAGATCTGCAAAATCGCCAGTCCTTCGTTTAAAAAACCAACCATTTAGCTGTTTGTCCATACATGGCCTTTAATTATTTAGAAAAAATGATTTAATTTTTTTTAAATACTAATTAAAAAAAAAAAAGTAACAACTAAATTATATCTTATAGGAACGGTAATCAATAACCAGTTTTCAATCAGGTTGTCTGTCACACTAGCGGAAAATGCAGCTGCTGAACGAACTGGTTGTATGTTGGCTGAGTAACCCGGTCGATCGGCTTTGTTGACTAATATTTCAAACATCATGAAATGTACTGAAAGCGTAGAACCAACATGATCGATCAAATCGGCTATTCAACTGGTTTGAGCAGTAGAAGCCTACGCCCACAAATTATCGAAATTCAGCAACGTCTAGGTCACTAATAAAATAATTGTGTCCAACAGGTCTTCTATGAAAAATAGTCTTAGTGATTTGTAATTTATTTCTAAACAATGTCTTTCTTCCATGTTAACAGGAGGTTGATCTCATCAAGAGGTGCCAGGAGCGGATACGCCTAACAATCGACAGAGCCAATGTTCAGCTTGGGTATGATGAAATTCCATTCTTTATAAAATAACCAGTAGGCCTATTTAAGTAAATTCTACAAACTGCGACGAACTGCAAAACTCTGCTGTATTGGTTACGTGCCAGTTTACTTTTAAACGGCGTGAAGAATGAGTTTCCTACAACTTAATTAATAATTGTGTTTGCTTATAGTAAATAGTATTGGTTATGCGCTAGACAAGTAAGGCTATCACTGGTTAAAATAGTCGTACAATTAAATTCTATGTTTGTAAACACTGCAGATATGTATTAGAGACATATTGCACATTGTATTGTAAATGTTTAAATTACTTTAGGTCAAATTTAAGTTAAGCTTAATGTGTGTATTTGTTGCTTTGTTTCTCAATCTTCCAACGGCATGATATGTGTCGGATCTGCCATTTGCATCGAATGGTTGGGTTGGCATCACAACTGTGGAAAAATTACTGCCTTCTGTATGCAAAATATTACGGCCACTTTCGACTGCTACGACTGTGTCCACGTCTCTGAAATGGCCACTGTATGTTGCCGGTCTCGCCATATAACATACACTCTTTACCTTCCTGATGATGTTATCCATGTTTCCCTCCTCCCCCCTCCCCCCCGCCCTCCCCCCTGTCCTCCCCCTCCCCCCAAATCTTTGCCCTTGACCCTATATGGCGGCGACTACAGACTAGATAGAGCTGCACAGCACGAACTGGAAAAGGACGCCGGTGATAAGTTTACTGCCGAGAACCTGGACACCACCTGCCATGGCTTGCGAAACTCTTCACGAGGCATAGCCTTCCACAACGGCATTCACAGAATTGATAACACGTAAGTCCGTTGTACAGAAACAGTTGATTTAGTACGATAGTTGATGACGTGTGTGTGCGTGTGTGACATTTTACCCCACAGCTTGGACCGTGCCGCGCAGCATGAGCTGGAGAAGGACTCTCATGACAAGTTCAATGCTCACAACCTGGATGAGAACTGCCATGGTCTGCGCAATTCATCCCGTGGCATTGCCTTCCACAATGGCGTGCATCGCGTTGACAACACGTGAGACGCGTGTGCTTCCTGCCTTAACCTTATTTTGTCTGCAGTATATTTTTCTCCTGTCGCACCGCTTTTTGACTTACCCGCATAGCAATGTGAATCTATGTACTCACACCCCCACACCCCCCCCAAAAAAAAAAAAAAAAAATGTTTTCCCAGATTTTGGCAAATCTGTGCGAGATGAGTCCTAAATAGTCCAAAAATGACATCGAAAAAAAACGTCTGACCGCCATCCGCTGTCCGCCGTCTGTCTGTTCAAAGCTTTCAAGTGGCTAAGTACTCTTAACATTTTTCAACTATCACAACCAAACTTGGTGTGATGATGTATACCCATGAGACCTCATAAATGATAAGTGAATGAATGAATGACTTCACTTCAAGGTCAAGGTCTCAGGGTCAACAAATGTTAGTCCAAAAATGAAACATAAGCTGTACGTTCTTTGCTAAAACCTAAACTTTAATTGTCCAGCCATCTATTCACCCATCCGTGTTGCTTCATGGTACTTTTGCATTTGCTTGGTTATAAGATTTCCTTAGAAATTTGCAGATTTCAAAGCATGAAAAATATTTATTCCAGAACACCAGTCATGAAATGGGAACTATAATCTATAGCGGCTGGGTCATATTGAACGGTATTTATATTCAAGCCATATTGCATGTCCTCGCTCTTCCTTTTCCAGGCTAACAGGCTGAAGTGCAATTTGCTATGCATAGAATAGTTGATAATTGTTGTGGAATTGGAATATTACCAGCTATAGGACATTTTAATTACAGCAATGTTAAAATATTTAGTATTGGCTGCGTGTATAATCATTAAAGTAAACTTCTGGAAGGTTACTCCATGTTCATATTTGAGAAAGGAATTGATTATTGTATGATAAATATTATTTGTAACATGGATTTTACATGATGCATCTTCGTTCTGTTTCCTTTGAAGATTTGTTGATAAGGATGCATAATCATTTTAGGAATTGTAAATTTTATGATTTCTTGATTTATTTTTTATGACAAGTCATTTTCTAATTGTAAACAGCCAGCAGATTTGTCCGGCACTCACAATCGAAAAAAAAGTAATAATATATATTTTTTGTTAAAAAAATTGTAATAATAGTAATAATAATAATAATAATAATAATAATAATAATAATAATAATAATAATAATAATAATAATAATAATAATAATAATAATAATAATAATAATAATAATAATAATAATAATTCGTGAATTCCATCCTCACTTTCCTACATGTTTGCTTTCCAAGCTGAAAGTGCTTCGTGGATTGCAGAGTGTCTGTGCCTGAGACATGGGCTCGCTTCAGCAACGACAATGTGCAGAGGTCTCAGAGCGAGCGCGCTGCTTCCAAGAACATGCGCAACGAGATTGCCAGCGTGCTGAACCAGTGCGCCAACGAGATGTGGAACCAGTGGAATGCCGTCAACGTGGCCCTCAACAACCGCATCCAGGAGACCACCGATGCCAGGAACAAGCTCCAGACTCATCTGTCTAAGGTCAGAATGCGTCATTCGCTGCCGTATTGACAGTGATAGAATAGCTATAGTTCAACTGTCACACGTTGGTTATTTATCAATAGTTGATTCAGCCCTGATGCTTGAATCTTGATAAGTGTAACTCAGATTCGTTTATCCACGCAACCTGTTCACTCGGCAACAAGGCAGGAGTCGTCGTATAAAGTTTTTCAACTTTATTCAGCAACAACTGCATACAAGATCCCTTTCCGAAAATCACTTCAAAGATCATCATCATAAATCTCCATAAATCTTTCACTAAATCTCTCACTCAAGCAGACAGCGCGTTACTTACATGTTCTCCCTGCAATGGAGAAAAAGTTCGAACATTCCAGCATGACGCAATAGCACCCAATCAAAATAAAACTCGTCACCTGAACTATGCACTGTCTTACGTCATATAACCTTATTTAGGATAGAAGAATCACTTAGCTATTACTAGATTTATCGCGAAGCGTTGGTCGATAGTAAACAAGTAAACCAGAAAATTCTCAACAATATCGACTGACAAAAATTATCAACATTAATTATACAAAGCTTCTTCTAGCAACAACGCAAAATCAAATCAAAGGTAAATAAACCCTGTTACTGCATGCTTTGCAAAACAAAATGATCGGATCTTTCGTGCTCGTTTCAAACGTAACACCAATCAATAATTGTCCACCCCCCTACACTCCACCCAAATGTCCACTTTTTGTGTATGTTCTTTCTGTGTGCTTTTACTTGGACATAAGCCCTGTTACTGTATACGTTCGTTGTGCATGTTTGTATATTTCCCTATCAGGGCGTATGAACATAAATACTGGTATTAATCCCCTTCTCTCAGTTCAAGCCTATGATATTACTTGCCTCTTTTGCGGTGTGCTTCCAGGTGCTACAAGAGATCTTCGACATGGAGAAGAACATCGAGCTGCTCAAGAAGTGCATCCAGGATAAACAGGCGCCCATGCAGGTGGCTCACACTCGTCTGGACATCCGTACTCGCAGGCCCAACGTCGAGCTGTGTCGCGACCCCGTCCAACACAGGTTAGTCCCAGCATTGATGATGCATTTACTTTACATGAACTGCATTGATTGTTCAAGAAAGCCTTCAGTCCTAAAGTCCAGTGGCGTTGTCTTTGGTCTATTGTCTGAGTTGAAGCAGTGAACTTTTGAAGCTCTAAGTTTTAATAGATATTGCCTTTCGAGAGTGTACTGTCCAAGTTCATGATATAATAACCACATATAGCTAGAAAGTTGAAAGAACAGCGCAGTGAGGAACAAAAATCCAATGAACTGTTAAGTAAGGGATGAATCGGGAAATAAAATTGCTTGTAGGCTACTCTATGAATACTCTTCAGAGTGTTTTGTCGAATGAGAGTGTAGGATGATAATAGGCTACAATTACAACATGATGGTTAGTAGGCCTTTTTCTGCTAGATTAGCCCAGTGAATAAACGCACGTATGTACAACATACACCAACTATGTTTTCAGACTGGTGGAAGAGGTCTGTGAGATCACGGACACAGTGGAGGCCCTGCAGGCCAAGTTGCGCGAAGCCGAGAATGCCCTGCAGTGTCTGCTACGCACCAAGAGCGCCCTGGAGCAGGACCTGGCCGTCAAGAACAACTCCCTCTTCATCGACCGTGAGAAGTGCCTGGCTATGCGCAAAACCTTCCCCATGTCTCCACGCATCGTTTCCTGCTAATTGCGCCATCGCTGCTGAAATCGCACTGTCCTTTTTTTCCCTGCTACAAACTGATACTGCCTTCAGTCAACTTATAAGTGCTGATATGCTGCACATAGTGTCAGCTCATGAATACGCCTACACAAAAAGTCCACTCATCCATCCCACCCTCCCGCTACTGTTCCAATACCTTTCCATCGTCTTTGTACTACTGCCCGGTTCTCAACAATACAGTCTTTACGCCGTAACTGCTCATTAATTTTGTGTGTGTGTATGTTAAGAGTCATCATTTTGCTGCTGTCTCATTACCACACATGTTTATAACACGTGCTACCTATAGCTGCGTGTTATTGGTATGAATCCAAATGAAAGACAGTCTATCCCTGTCTCTGAACCTTTGTAAACATTTCGTTTAGTTTTTGCAAAGAATTCAAAACATTACACATAAATGCATGTGTATATTTGTAACGAGAGAACAGGGTGTGATTTTCTTTTTGAAGCCTTGTTGTGAAACACACTTTGCGCAAGGGAAAGCCCTCAGAACATTTCTTTGGATTTGTAGCACATGATTGTTTTCATACGTTTTCTTTGGGGGTTTAAACAGTATTTGCCATTTTTAAAATATTTGGAATTTATTTTTATATACAATATATGATATCCACTACAAACTTTTACTTTAATTTGAAGTAAACTATTACTATTTTCCTGCCATATGGTTACTTTCTATTTATTTTGTTATTGGATTCAATAAACAGTATTTGCTACCTTGGGATATTTTTAGAATACATACATGTAATGAGTAATACTGCGCATATATGAAAATTAACAATTTTTTTCATGAGATTGCTTTTAATTCCTAGAAAAGACATGTAGAATAGTCTCATAATTAGTTATTTTAATAAATAAAACTACTTGTATAAATGAAAAATATAATCACAGAAGTAACAAATTATCGTGATCATATTTTGAAATTATCGTGCTACACGTAGCACAAAAAGATGCAATTGATTTTTTTTAAAAACTACGCTTGTTGCACATTTATTAATGTTAAAAAACACCTACAATATAAACAAAATCAGTATTATCACTCCTTTGTTGTGTTTGCGTTTTTATAATTTCTTTTCATTTTTGTTGCTGTTGTTGTTGTTGTTGCGTGTGATGACTTCGTGTCATTTTGTATACCTGTGTTTCGCTTATGCATTGCAATAGTACGTTCGGGAAACCACTATGGCTGAAACTGTGCAGAAAGCCTAATGTAATGGTTAACAATGCCATTTTGTTTTAAAATGTCACCTAAAATGAAAATATTATGCAGCTTTGTGGGATGATTATTATTATTATTATTATTATTATTGTTATTATTATTATTATTATTATTATTATTACTGCCACTAACAATAACAGGGTGTTCCAACGAAATTTTGTTTTCCCTTCTTGTTTCCCGAACGTTCCAGATCATCTGGCACGTAAAACAAAACAAAAAAACTGAAAATAAATACATCATTGTAAAATGTTCCATTTGCCTGCATCATTTTTTACAGATGATTGTTCTTGCTTTATGCTGACAAGTGTAGTGTGTATCATCGACAGCATTAACCGTTTTAAAACAGTATTAGTGGACTCAGTACCATGAACCAAACTTAAACGCTATGATGCTTTTTTCATCTGTGCATAAAACCATTGTTTACGTAATTTACAACTTTTTTTTTTTGTCTGTGATAATTGTTATCCTTTTTTTCAGGGGATCATTGGGGATCTCTGCGGCATATGTAATACATAGATTTTTTTTTCCTTAGAAGTTTATTTCTTCTACTGTTCATTTTTAATACGCGTGTGAAGCCTGTTTTTATACATTCGTGTGTACGTGATCACAAAAAAATGGTTTTTGTTTAACTTGTTTGCGCATTCCCATTGGTTTGTAGCTTTATTTTTTTATCCCCAGCATTATTTTAAAAAAAGAGCACGTCGTCAAGCAAATCCTATGCGGTTGAGAATTTACTGCAAATAAAGTATCCCGTTGACATTAAAATACGGTTTGTCATGGAATGTCTTTTTTTTTTTTTAAATTTCTTTAATTTATTTTTATATCTTTTTTCTTTCTTTATGAAATGTTTAATTAAGAGATTTTTTTCTGTCTCTACATTCTTTCTATTTTAAGCCAGTGTCTAAATAGCCTATGTCTTCTTCTCATGTTGTCTGTAAGAGTACCTGTAACACATTAGCACTAGCACACACGATGTTGCACATTGTGCTGCACAATGGTTGTCAATAAGAGAAGATGACGATGTCGTAACGAAATCGTAAAATTGCCGAATTCGTGAAATCTGCAGCTGAGTTGCCGATTTCGTGAAATTGGCAAATGCTTCCCGACAACGCAGGCTGTTGCCGAAATAGTGAAAAGGTTTTTCGAAGTTGACAATTCGTGTAATATGCAACCCCTTAGTTGTAACCTGTTACCAAAGGAGGATCTATTTCACTTTGTTCAGTTAGGTGTCACAAGAAAAAATAGATTAGACTTGATACTTGTAAAGACACGAACAGATATCACCCATCACGTAGTTAGACAATTCTCTTACAACATCGTTCATTGTTACCGACTTCGTGAAATCGGCAAAAACGTTTGATGTAATAAAATCGACATCTGTTTTCGTAAAATAGGGCATGAATTCGCCAACTTTGAAATCTTTCCACTATTTCGGCGACAGCCTGCCGAATTCGCATTCTCCGCAAGCGATGCCAATTTCACGAAATTCCTTCCCTTTCTTGGTCTGAGTTTGCTGTCTTTTTGTCTGAGGAATTGTAATGTGACTTGTCAATACGCCTTCGTCGCAACATAAAAAAAAATGTACCAGCTAAAGGGACATAATTTGATACTGATAGTTTGATTGTGATAGTGCTAATCGCACTAGTTGTTTAACTTTGGAGAAAAAGGGTCAAGAATTTAACACATTCGATGGACATGGAATAAATTATATAAAAGTTTAATATTGCAACTAACTCATCCATGTGACATAGAAGCTAGTTATAAGAAGTGCTGTAATTATGTTACACTATGAACGGAAATGAGGTGATGGGCGCGGTGTTAGCTTCTGATCTGCTTTATTCTTGATTGTTTCTGCCCCTGACAAAATCAGTGAAGAAACAAATACACATACACAAACACACATAACACATGCACACACACACACACACACACACACACACACACACACAAACACAAACGCACGAAGCGCACGCATGCACGGTCACATTTAAACATAAGCAACTTAACATAATGCACTCGAATTCATTAGAACTGGACAATTGACGACCATTTCAAAGCATACATTACGAATAATTACATACGTACATTTTGTAGGGCAAATTTTGTACATCAAACATAATGATTTAAAATATTCGGTCAAAATAGGCTAACTATTTCGCCGGGGCCATGCAAGTAAATTAAATATTCAAGAAGGTTCAGTTGAATTCTAAAATATAAAGAATACAATTCTGGAGAAACCAGCACTTGTAATTCAAGTCACAGTATTATTTGCCAGTCACATTGTTTTAAAAGTAAACTTCCCAAACATGTATACATGTATGTTCATTCATTGTTCAACAATAAAATGAAAGCTGACGTTGTTACATGTAGGCTTACTGATGTGGACTATCACACTCCATCCTGTTCACGCGTCGATATCCTAGCCATACTACGTAGAAAGCTGTGATCTTTGATCACTGAAAATCAGAATGATCAAACTCCTGCATAAATACGTGAAATCCTTATG
>CM072512.1:29050096-29235096 GCA_036898135.1 Oncomelania hupensis
GAAGTATGGTTGCACTGAGGAGAGGAAGGGTGTGACTGAGGGAGGGAGAATGGGGGTGAAGTGTGATGAAGGTAGGATGGAAGTGGTTGCTGTTGTTGAGGTTGCGGTTGCTCAAGATGGATAATGTGTTGATGATTTCATGTATTCATTTTCAGCATTGTTCATTTCATGCTTTCATAATGTCATTTAGTTTTTGAATTATGTGTTGGATTACAAGAGACAGTGGAAGTAGTCAAGGGAAGTGAAATGAACAGCAGTGGCGCTTCTTCAAGATACAGGAAATAGTTAGTTAGTAAGGGGGGAGAGTGTGAGGAGGTAGGGGGACAGAATCAGGTGGACATGACATTAACAATACGGCAAGCATGTTGCAGGTTCGTAAGCTTTTCGTAAGCCTTTCGAAAGCTCTTCGAAAGTTCACCATCGGAAGCAACATCTGGTCGTTTGGACCCGCATCATCGACATCACCTGTTTGTCAGCATCCTCATCGTCCCACAACCCCACCTTTTCCACGGTGAGCGCGACGTCTGCTTACGGGACTGGGCCTCATCATCGACAGTGTAGCCGACTGGAGGAGTCCGGCTGTGAGGTGTCGACGGTGTCAGGGCCGCCGCAGCTACAGCGTCGTCATCATCATCATCATCATCGTCAGCGGCGGGGGGAAGTGACGACACTACCACGCTGGATTTAACAGCGACAGCCGGTGACAACTACCAGGGGGGACGGATACGTCTACAGGAATATCAACGGGGACACCCCACGATCAGGTCGGCTCATTCTTTTTTGTCCCCCTTCTGATACTCGACCCCCTCTGTGCTCGGACTTTTGCAGTGCACAGTCGTTAGTTAGACGTGGTTGATCAGCAACCCCCGTTCATCTGACATTTTCATTTCATTGCTCATTGATCCATTGATTGTTCCATCACCATCTTTCTCGTTTCATGTGTAAATGTTATATGTGTATGAGTGTGTGGTATGAATGAATAAATAGCTTGAAAGTTGTACATATATTCGTTGTGTTATCATCGCTTCACGTCTGCGGGAAACTGTCATTCTGTCTGGGTTGTCTGCGTGTGTAAGGTGTTTGTTTGTGGCGTCTGCCCAGGGGGAGTCGTGGCGGTGACATTTGGTGGAGATGCAGGGTAGGTGTGAGTGTGCCCAGACGTGAAGTTGTCTTGTGATTGTCTTGTGGTGTCCGAGTGTGTGAGGCGTGATTCGGTGAGAGTGTGCACCCCAGCGGGTGGTTGGAGGGAGTCAGGTCGCTGTTCAGCGGAGGCTCACAGCCGGCCTAGGTTCGACCACTCGTGAGGGAGGGGGCCGTCGCACTCGCCAACCGGTTCGCCACCTTGCAGGCCAGTTTCCACTGTTTGAGTGGGAGGAGGTGGGTGATAGTTAGGTAAGGAAGATAGCTTAGGTAGGTAAGTTAGTATCTCAGGCTAGGCTAGGGTTAGGTAAGGTACGTAGGGTTGTTGTTGTTGTTGGTGTTGTTGTTGTTTTCCTTAAGCAGGATGGCATCGCACGAGGAGGCTGAAGGAGTGTCACCGATCGCGGCTCGTACGCGTTCTCGCGTGGGTGTCACGTTGGACGAGCGCACGGCGATGACGTCAGCAGCTGATACAGGAGTCATCGATTTACCTTCTGCGACCGAGCAGCGGAGATCGCCGGTTAGGTCATCGCGTCGTGGGTCAGTGGACGAGGAGTTGACGACGTTCGAAGCCAGAGACACAGTGAGTGATCCCTATGTGACGGGATTTGGCGCGACTGGCGGGATGTCAGCAGGCACCGACGTCTACGGAGACCAGGATCGTCTGAGCGACGCGACGAGACCGAAGAGGTTTGAGACCAACCCCTACCGTTCGATCTACAAGGTCGAGCCGGCACCGACGCCGAGGACAGGACCATTCGCGGACGAGACGCCGATGGAAAGGATCTTGAGGCTCGCCAAGCGCGAAGGACTGAAGGGTCAGGCAGCGTTAGACTACGCGATAGACCAAGCGGCTAGGGAGGAAGACGCAAACCGGAGAGAGCGGGCGAGCCGGGAGGATGCAGATGCAGACCGGAGAGAGAGGGAGAGGGAGAGAGAGATGGCGCACGAGCTAGCGATGGCGCAACTGAGGTTGCAGGGCGGCGCCGGGGACCGCAGGAATCGTCAACCCGAGTTCGAGACGGTTAAGCTCAGGTTACCGTTCTTCGAGGATAAGGACGACCTAGAGACCTACTTGTGTCAGTTCGAGCGATTCGCCAAGGCTCAAGACTGGAACAAGGACACGTGGGCTATTCGTTTGGGGACCTTGCTGAAGGGGAAGGCGAGGGAAGTTTACGTTGGCTTGAACGAGGACGACTCTGCCGACTACGAGATCCTGAAGGCAGCGTTGTTGGTGCGTTTCAACCTGACGGCCGAGACGTATCGCAAGAAGTTTCGCCAGCTACGAAGGGAGCCACCAGAGACTTTCAAACAGTATCTGCGGAAGTCAGAGTTGTTCCTGGAGCGCTGGATGGGACTAGCGAACAAGAAGGCCACGTATGCGGACTTACTTGACCTGGTGCTGATGGAGCAGATGATCAACGGTATGACGCCAGAACTGGTCACGTTCGTGCGCGAGCGCAACCCAGCAACAGTGGAGGAGGCCGCGACGTTAGCGCAGCAGTACGTCGACGCCAGGGCGGGAACAAACCTACGTTTTCCACCACGTCAACCCTTTACGCCCAGGGACAAGAGCGAGGGTCGCGAGCCGGCGGGACCACGACCCAACTCGCCTGACAAGCGGGTGTGCTACACTTGCGGACAGAAAGGGCATCTGAAGCGGGATTGTCCGAAACGCAGCGAGCGGAGTGGAGCAGCGTTGCGCATCTTGAAGGAGGCAGGCAAGGAGGGAGATCCTCGGTTCCAGAGCCAAGTGGTAGTGGAAGGTGTTCCGCTGACGGCTGTGAGGGACACGGGGGCCGACTTGATTTGTCTGCGGAAGGGAGAGGTTGCCAACCTTGTCTACACAGGACGCACGCGGCGCATAGGATTCGCCGTTCGTCAGTTATCCAGATCACTGCCGACAGCGTGGGTGCAGTTCGAATCACCGTTCTACACCGGGAGAGTGGAGGTAGTGGTGGTGCCGGACTTGATTTACCCAGTGGTGATCGGCAACTGGGCGAGGACGGGACAGCAAGGAGATACAGCACTGCCAGTGTTTGCCGAGGGGAGCGCTGAGTGTTGCGCTGTGCAGACGCGAGCGCAGCCAGCCAAGGAGCAAGACGCTGCGGAACCATTGGTAGTCGGACCAAGTAAGAGCATCGTCGCGACGCCAAAGGAGATTCGTCAACTACAGTTGGAAGACGGCGAACTTGCGAAGGTACGACAGCTAGCGGACCGGAAGGCAGGAAAGGAGCAACGAGGCAAAGGGCAGGTGGCATTTGTCTGGAAGCAAGACCTTTTGTACCGCGAGTACACAGGACAGGACAAAGTGGATCGCAGCCAGTTGGTGGTACCAGCCAAGCTTCGACCGGAGGTGCTACGCGTGGGACACGACACGCCTATGGCTGAACACCGAGGAGCCAAGGGGACCCTAGATCAGGTGTGGACCAAGTACTACTGGCCGGGGATGTGCCGCGATGTCCGGAAGTACTGTGCTTCATGCGACGTGTGCCAGCGAACGACGCCAAAGGGGAGAGTCAGGAGGGTACCGTTTCAGAGAGCCGGCAAGAACAGGAAGTTGAAGCGGTACGTGGAACGTGCGGCAGAACCAGAACCGACGGTGGCCGTCGTGTTGGACCAAACTGAGACAGAGAGAACCTCAGACGTCAGCTATCAGGGCACCGTACCACTGATACCGCTTGAAGCGAGCGAAGGGCCAGTGGACGTGCTGATAGACACGGAGCTATCTGTGCTACATGAGAGAGCACCGCCGCTGGACGAGTGCGAGGTGATGTCGACCGACGACAGCCCTGAACGTAACCGACAGCATCCGCTACCATTTTCGCAGATGGAAGTCGCCAAGAGTGAAGTGGAACCGATGCTGGAGCGGGGCGTTACCGAGTCTTGTACATCGCCGTACAGAGCACCGATCGTGCGAGTAAGGAAGAAGGCAGAGGTCAACAGGAGGGAGGCAAGTGAGCCAGTGGTAAAGCTACCAGTATTGGAGGAGGAGTTCATCTGGAGGACGGACGCACCTCAACAGTGCCAGACTCACCCGATGGGCTATGCAGCTGCAGGCCTATGTCTTCACCGTTCGACCGATTCCAGGGAGAGACAACATAGAGGCGGATTTCCTCAGCAGATCTGACCCTGTGGAAGATTAAGTTTTGAACTCTCCGTAGTTTCGTCTTGGGAGGGGGGTGTGTCACAGGGCAGACTGTGATGAAACCAGGTAGGAAGTGTGGATGGGGGGTTAATGAGTTGGGGCAGTTACTGCGCGCTATCGTATGCATGGGTATGCGTGGAAATCGTGGAAACAGCATAAGGGCAGTCAGCCAGTGGAGAAGTTTACTCACTGTAAGTCAGAACACGTTTGGCAGAGCGACAAACAAGGTGTGCGGTCTTGTTTTCTCTGTGGTGGTAATGTGCTGGAAAGTAAGGGGGGGACGGGTATTAACGTAAATAATATCTGGTTCCAAAAAGGAAACTTAGGTGGAGGTGTTACATTGTGGTAGCAAGCTCGAGGAAAAGTTGAGCAAATATCTAAGTTGTGAATTTGTGGTAGGTTAGTGTCAGGTGTGATTCACTAACGGGAACTACTACGTTTTGGATACCTTACTTGGAGTACTTTGTAGGCGAGCAGTGGAGAGTGGCTAGCTACAGGTACCTTTTCAATCGAGCCGTTGGGTAAGTGTGATGGGTCTTCCTTTACTGTGCTATTGACCAAAGGCCGGCTGTTGGGGTGTTGAACGATAGCTGTGCGTGAGGCTGGGAGAGGAAGTATGGTTGCACTGAGGAGAGGAAGGGTGTGACTGAGGGAGGGAGAATGGGGGTGAAGTGTGATGAAGGTAGGATGGAAGTGGTTGCTGTTGTTGAGGTTGCGGTTGCTCAAGATGGATAATGTGTTGATGATTTCATGTATTCATTTTCAGCATTGTTCATTTCATGCTTTCATAATGTCATTTAGTTTTTGAATTATGTGTTGGATTACAAGAGACAGTGGAAGTAGTCAAGGGAAGTGAAATGAACAGCAGTGGCGCTTCTTCAAGATACAGGAAATAGTTAGTTAGTAAGGGGGGAGAGTGTGAGGAGGTAGGGGGACAGAATCAGGTGGACATGACATTAACAATACGGCAAGCATGTTGCAGGTTCGTAAGCTTTTCGTAAGCCTTTCGAAAGCTCTTCGAAAGTTCACCATCGGAAGCAACATCTGGTCGTTTGGACCCGCATCATCGACATCACCTGTTTGTCAGCATCCTCATCGTCCCACAACCCCACCTTTTCCACGGTGAGCGCGACGTCTGCGTACGGGACTGGGCCTCATCATCGACAGTGTAGCCGACTGGAGGAGTCCGGCTGTGAGGTGTCGACGGTGTCAGGGCCGCCGCAGCTACAGCGTCGTCATCATCATCATCATCATCGTCAGCGGCGGGGGGAAGTGACGACACTACCACGCTGGATTTAACAGCGACAGCCGGTGACAACTACCAGGGGGGACGGATACGTCTACAGGAATATCAACGGGGACACCCCACGATCAGGTCGGCTCATTCTTTTTTGTCCCCCTTCTGATACTCGACCCCCTCTGTGCTCGGACTTTTGCAGTGCACAGTCGTTAGTTAGACGTGGTTGATCAGCAACCCCCGTTCATCTGACATTTTCATTTCATTGCTCATTGATCCATTGATTGTTCCATCACCATCTTTCTCGTTTCATGTGTAAATGTTATATGTGTATGAGTGTGTGGTATGAATGAATAAATAGCTTGAAAGTTGTACATATATTCGTTGTGTTATCATCGCTTCACGTCTGCGGGAAACTGTCATTCTGTCTGGGTTGTCTGCGTGTGTAAGGTGTTTGTTTGTGGCGTCTGCCCAGGGGGAGTCGTGGCGGTGACATTCAATATATGAATGATTAATTACTTGACTCACAGCTTAGTTTACTACAGATCCTTGCAAACGTACTCTGCATCGTGTTGCACTTGTAATAGAAAAAAAAAGATTTTTCCTCAATTTGTTGCAGGTCTATGGGGACTTGTGAACAACGCAGGGCACAACTTTCTAGGGGATGTGGAGCTGACCACTATGCGGCAGTACATCATGGTGGGCAACATCAACGTCTATGGCATGGTCAGAACTACCAGGGCCTTTCTGCCTCTCCTCAGACAAGCGAAAGGTAAGAAATAATTCGCGCAACCCAAATCATTAAGGATACTAAGTGCATGCATGCATTAATAGAATTAACCAAATTTTAATGAGGGATGGAAGGTATTGAACAAACGAGCGATTGATTCTGATAGAATGACTGTTACAGGCATGTTCCATTTTCAGGTCGAATCCTCAACGTCACAAGTGCCAAAGGTCTGGCGTCCGTGCCTCAGAACGCAGCCTACAACATTACGAAGTATGCAGGCGAAACGTTTTCGGAAATCACCCGCATGGAAATGAAGCAGTTTGGTGTTAAAGTCATCGTCATTGAACCAGGCAACTTTGGGGGTGCCACGGGCTGTTTGAGCAAGGATGGGGTGAGTCTTTAGTCGGTATAAAATAAACAAAATATAGATTTTTATACATAATTTGAAATGAGCTGCAGAAGTTACATTGACATTGATATGTATTCACACTTTTCTGCTATCCTATGCACCAACGGGAATCCCCCCATGTAAGAGGGGTAACTCTTTCCGTTACCGTGAAACATACTTCCGGTTTCTTTCTCCGCGTATTGTTTATCCGAGTGTTTTGAGTGAGTTATTTCCAAATATTCAAGAATATGTCGAATCACATGAGAAAGCGTTGGTGGGAACATAAAAAGAGAAAGTGTTGCAGAGAATGCCTGATGGATTTGAAGTCCCAGTTGTGACAGTCAAGTTTACAGTGGGAAGACAACATGTGTCACTGGCCACCGGTATCGTACCCTCACATAGTCAACTACTTCGTGTTTTGTGAAGGTTGCGACGGCGAAGCTATGGAAAACTACAAGAGTCTTCAGGTCGTTGTATCGCTAGCTCTTCCATCTGACGACTGGCGTTTTCGTGGTGGCTTTCTGCCGATCTTCACTTTGCTGTCGTAACCAAGAAACAGCTGGGGAGATGGAGTTTGAATGGTGGGCTCTCGGTCAGTAAATTGAAAGGAACAGACAAAAATTGTCTTCGGTGGACGTTTTAAATGTAGTTTTGACAGCCACTCTCTTATCTGGTCACTATTTGAAGGGGTGTGCAGTTTGTAGGGCTCCTGACACACGCACTCTCCACGAACCATTGGGTAGTGATCAACGCACCTCCGAAGTCGCCACAAATACAGGCCTCTACGATTGTGTTTGCATCCTTTCACTGAGCATGTACTTCCTCCACCGTTTTTATACTTATCCCACTCGTTTTCTGGCTCTAACAGTCGTCGTTTTCGGCAATTTGCCATATTTAAAGGTCATGCATCAAGCTTTGAGAATGGCAAAACAAGGCAGACCGGAACTTGGTTTCACTCTAACCTCGTTTTGATTTATAATGGCGATACCCACGAGTTTTTATGAGAGGTGCCGGAAAGTTGTGACTTTGGCTCTGTTTTCATGTTTTATCTTTCCTGCTTGATCTTAAAACAACAATGCAAATGGAACTAAAATTTATTCTTTCAGCTGGCGAGAATGAGGGGAGAATTCGACGAAATGTTGGCGGAAGCATCACCGGAAGTTAAGCAGATCTACAATCGGAAATACGTGGAACAATGTCTGCGCAAAGCTGAGGCTGCGGCGACAACTGCCTATCCGACCGTGACCCCTGTCATCAATACTATGGTCGAGGCTTTGACCTCACACGATCCGGAATACAGATACTTAATTGACGGATCCAACAGTTTTTTGGACTTATTTAATGTAAGCATGGAGCCAACTAGTCTACTTTTCACTCCTCTATTGTCATCTCCTTTCTCTTCTTCCCTTCCTACCATCTTCTTTCTCTTTTGTGCATACAAAGCAAATTTTTCTCCAGATGTTTTGCAACTTATGCTCTGTGGGTTCGGGCAAATAGAATAGACCCAACGTTTCCCGGCGTGTCGTAAGAGGCGACTAACAGGGGTGATGTTAGCACGGCATCACTGGGCGAAAGTCTTCTACACAGAAGTCGCCGGCCAGGGCGGAGGAACCTCACGTTACTACAGGTTCAACGACCACGTGCTCAGGGCCAAGGCGAGCCACACTGTATTCGTGGATTTCGGCTGTGGCCAACAGCCTGGAGAGGATTGGGCCCTGCCAGGTCTTTTTTTGCCCAAGACACAACACATGATGAGGCTATCCACTAATTCCATGCCGGATCGGTCGTCGCCCGGCTACACAAGGACCGCGCCTTCCGCTGGCCACCAGGACGGAGGTGAAAAGTATGCTACTGATGGACAAATTAGCAAGATCCGCACGAGAAACAACATCGTCATAGGAACCTGGAATGTCAGGACCCTAACTGCGGAAGGAAAATTAGAAGAACTGGCCCACGAGCTGGACCACTATCGATGGAACGTTCTAGGTATCAGCGAACTGCGCTGGAAAGGCCTAGGTGAAACAACGACTGACAAAGGCCACAAGCTCTATTTCAGCGGTAGAGATGACAGGCACGAACACGGCGTTGGATTCTTGGTCCACAAGAACATTCTAGCCACTGTCATGGGTTGCCGCCCAGTCTCCAGTAGACTCATTACCATCCGTCTGAGAGCAACCCCTTTCAACATTACCATCATCCAGGCCTATGCCCCAACATCAGACTATGAAGACAGCGAAGTGGAGGATTTTTATGAAAATATACAGGCGGTCCTTGACCAAGTGCCGAAGAAGGACATAGTCATAGTGCAAGGCGACTGGAATGCCAAGGTTGGCCAAGATGCGCACCACAACTGGGGAGACACATGCGGACCCCACTGCAACAACGAGACAAATGACAGGGGTCTGAGGCTATTGGAGTTTGCCAGATACAACAATCTGGTACTGGCAAACACGCTTGGTCTCCACAAAAAATCCAGACGATGGACATGGCACAGTCCCGGCGGGGAACATCACAACCAGATCGACTACATCATGGTCAAGAAACGCTTCAGATCAAGCATCAACATTGGCAGGACACGCACTTTTCCAGGAGCAGACATTGGAAGTGACCACGATCTCGTGATGATGTCTTTCCGGCTCCATTTGAAGAGAGTAAATACAGCAAAGTGCACTAGGCTGAAGTTCGACCTGGACAAACTGCAAGACCCGGAGGTGGCAAAAATATTTCAGGCCACAATTGGAGGGAAATTTGCACCACTGCTTATTTTGGGGGCAGGCGAAGTAGATGTCAACACCATGACCAATACCTTCAACTCAGCTGTAACAGATGCCGCCACTGAGATCCTTGGCAAGCACCGACCAAAGAAGAAGCCGTGGATCACACCTGAACTTTTGGATCTGTGTGATAAACGAAGAGAGTTAAAAAAGAAAAAGAACACCTCACAGGGAGCTGATGTCTACCGAAAAATCAACAATGACATCCGAAAAGGCATGCGCACAGCAAAGGAGAACTGGATAGAAGATCAATGCCAGGAAATAGAGAACAATCTGAACAAGAACAACAGCAAGAAGGCCTACCAGACTGTGAAGCGGCTGACAAGTGTTAAACAGCCCAAAGTCTCCACTATCCAAAGCAAGTCTGGCATTTGCCTTACAGAAGAACAAGAAGTCTTGGACAGATGGACAGAGTACTGCTCTGACCTTTACAACCATACACCAAATGGAGACCCATCAGTTCTAGCATGTCCCGAGAGCAGAGAAGAAGAAGAAATCCTCCCAATTCTCCGGGAAGAAGTTGAGGCAGCAGTGCAATCGCTGAAGAAAGGGAAGTCAGCGGGAGTGGACAACATACCAGCGGAACTGCTACAAGCAGGAGGAGAAGCGATGACTGATGCTCTCACCATTATCTGTAACAAGATCTGGCAGAGTGGGGAATGGCCTACACCATGGACCCAGTCGCTTGTCATCACTCTTCCCAAAAAAGGTAACCTTCAGGAGTGTGAAAATTACCGCACCATCAGCCTCATCAGCCATCCCAGCAAGGTCCTCCTGAAAATAATACTCAACAGGTTGAAACCACAAGCTGAACAAATCATAGCTGAAGAACAAGCAGGATTCATGGCAGGGCGAAGTACCACTGAACAGATTTTCAACCTCAGAATAATCTGTGAGAAATACCTACAGCACCAACAACATCTATATCATGTGTTCATAGACTTCAAGAAGGCATTTGACCGAGTCTGGCATGCAGCTCTATGGGCAACCATGAAAGTGTACAACATCAGCCCTAAAATTATAGAAGTCATCAAAAGCCTGTATGACAAGGCTACCAGTGCAGTCCTCCATAACAGCGCCAACGGGAACTGGTTCAGAACAACAATCGGTGTGCGTCAAGGATGCCTACTCTCTCCAACACTCTTCAACATCTTCCTAGAGCGCATCATGTCAGATGCTCTTGCAGATCACGAAGGCACAGTCAGCATAGGGGGCAGAGCAATCTCCAATCTTCGTTTTGCGGATGATATTGATGGATTGGCTGGAGAGGAACAAGAACTTGAACAGCTTGTACAGAGGCTTGACACCACCTCCAGAGCTTATGGAATGGAAATAAGTGCAGAGAAGACCAAAATGATGACCAACAACACCAATGGCATCAACACGGACATCAAAGTACAAGGCCAATCCCTCAACACAGTGCACAGCTTCAAATATTTAGGAGCCATTGTGTCAGACAATGGGTCTCGACAGGAAGTCCTCTCCAGGATCGCACAAACAACTGCTGCCCTGACAAGGTTGAAGCCCATTTGGAAAGACAGAACCATCAGTCTACATTCCAAAGTAAGACTGCTGCGCTCTCTGGTCATCTCCATCTTCCTATATGCTTGCGAAGCATAGACCCTCACAGCAGATCTCCAACGAAGAATACAAAGCATGGAGATGAGGTGCTACAGAAGACTTCTGTGCATTTCCTATACCCAACACATCACCAACGTTGAAGTCCGACAGACCATCACACAAGCCATTGGACAACACGATGACCTGCTCACAGTGGTGAAGAAACGGAAACTCCGATGGTATGGCCACGTCACCAGATCATCAGGCCTTGCAAAGACCATTCTGCAAGGCACAGTGCAAGGAGGTAGAAGAAGGGGGAGACCGAAAAAGAGGTGGGAGGACAACATTCGAGAATGGACTGGTTTGACACTGAGCGAAGCCATGAGGGCTGCTGAGGACAGAGAAAGATGGAGTATGCTGGTTAAGCGATCATCTGTGGTGCCCCTACGACCTTCGGGTTATGGGACAGGATAGGATAGGATAGGATGTTTTGCAACTTAACCAAAATGTTAATCAAACTTGAATTCATTTTGCAGGTTCTGATAGCGGTCAAGCCATATGTTAGCGATCGGGTCTTCGAATCTCTGGTACTCTACTTTTTTCCATATAAAGTGGAGACTTAATGGCAAAGGACAAAGACAGGACGTCAACAATACTGGAAATCCTTAGAAACATGGTACGCATGGTATACATAAGCTTATTCTGATTTAATCCCCTTTTTGTATTGCATTTTAATGTGTTCTAGTCTTGTTCTGTGCATTCACAAAATAACAATGTCAATAATGAACAATCAAACCTGTATCCTTCGGGTCCTGTGTATTCTGTTACTGGCTCCCCTTGAATGAGAATCCTGATTCCGGTGAACATGATGTTCCAGAACGTGCTACACAGATAGTTGACAAATAGAAAATGAAACTGAATCCATCAATATCAACTTTCTTTCTGTTTCTCTCTCTTTTCTCTCTCTCTCTCTCTCTCTCTCTCTCTCTCTCTCTCTCTCTCTCTCTCTCTCTCTCTCTCTCTCTCTCTCTCTCTCTCTCTCTCTCTCCCACCCTCTCTAGTAGAATAGATTACGCATCAATCATACAGACTATTTTTCTAACCAGCAAGCAGGCATACCTAGTTTCATGATGGAGGCCCAGTGAGTCTTCACCTCTGAGCGAGAGGACGAAGGCACCGCTGAAGGCGATGAGGATGACGGCGAAGACGACGAGAAATTGAGGAAAGTCGTGAGCGACAATCCGCCACAGAATCTGTGCGTATGCCCCTGTTTGTCTGAAGATATCAAACAGTGATAATGTTTAGCAAAACGGTGTAGCCTATGTGGTTGTAGGCTGAAACATTGTTCATTTATTTCTATGTCACAGAAAGAACGGGAATTAGTACGATTAAAAAAGAGGAGCGTTCGATCTTCATGTATCAAGTTTGAACAACGTTAAAGAGGCTGATCATCGAGACATACTTCCGCTTCTCGCTCTCAACGCCCAATCTGCGAGACCTACGTGACTATTTCGACCCGTAAATTAACGTCTCACCGACCTGAAGACAGCGGCGTACTTGAAGATGCGCAACGTCCACAACAAGAAGCCCACGCTGAACAACGGCCACTGTTCGTTCCTGTGTGTCCAGCGCAACGCCACCACCGCTAGCAGGAACGACGAGGACAGCAGGTCGATCCAGTTGAACTGGTCCATGAAGTAATCCAGCTTGTGTCTGTAGGGCATCAAACTGTAATACTGTATATGAATCACATTCCAAGAACCATGCAAGCCTACATAAAACCCATGTTTATCATTCTGTCGTTTTGGGACATTTCTGAGGTATTAGGAAACCTGTTCCCTGCTTATAGGTCGTCCACTGAGATCTTATGGAAGATATTTTATATTATTATACCCTCTTTAAAATGCCTGCATATCCTAGCTGAAAGGTAAGTCTGTCTATGGCATTCCAATTGTAGGAAGGCACGGTGGCCTAATGGTAGAGCTTTGGCTTGCGGATCTGAAGGTCCCGGGTTCGAGCCACGGCCGGGGCATTGTGTTGTTTCCTTGGGAAAGACACTTTACTCCCATTTCCTACTGCTTCGGATGAGAGTATAAACCGAGGTCTAGTCTGTGTCGCATACATTCCATCATAACGGACTTTAAAGATCCTGACGCTCATGTCATAGACGGGTGAGTGCCGGTGACAAGAACACACCCAGCATGCACCTAGGTCCTTCTCCCCCATCCCTGGCTGCCCAGGATTGTGCTCTGTCTGGAGCGTTATTACGATACGCAAGTTGGCACCTCAGGCGGCTTGAGTTAGATCCTGTATCGGCCAGCGCCTTGAGTCGCCAAGAACGGCGAAATATGTGCGCTATACAAATACCCAATAATAATAATAATAATAATAATAATAATAATAAGACGCATTTTAAACCCGCTTCAATATATCTTCATCTGTTTTGTGCCTACCGTACGAATTTTCTCTGGATAGGAACAGGATTAATTAAAACGATAAATTAACTTCCTCGAGTCGCGTTAGTATGTGTAGGTTATTTCAATTTGAAAGAACGGCTTATGACCAAAATAAGAACACGAGAAATGGCTTTGACCTATTTTCATTAAAAAAAAAATTCAGGTTATTAATAGTTTCTTTGTTTGAAGAAAGATAACAACGTACTGATTCAAGCGGGGTTTGTCTGTTTGTCGGTCCCTCTATCTGCCTGCATGTTTGTTTGGTTGTTTGATTTGTTTGTTATCACATGCATGATGCAACCATCACCCACTTCTTCATCTGATTGAGTTCCAGCAGGAATGTAACAAGGATGGCACAGACCGACCAAGTCTCCAGCACCGCACGCGCAATGTGCAGTTTCCCGTGATACACCGTAGGGTCAGGGGTCATTGTGGCCACGACAGCGCAGAAGCACAACGCCATCTGTGTGAGGATGAAGAGAAAGGAGTTGAGTCTGCAGCAAACAAACAACAATGCTTTTGTTATTTAACATGAATAGTATAATAGTGGTGGTGGGTCTGCGCATTTGTGGATTCTTAAACGGTTTCAACTTCCTAGAAATTTAAAGAATAGCGCAACACGAATTACCTTTGCCACTCTGATTTGTGTTTACGTAACTATCATTACCCGAATAGTTCTGAACACTAATTCTTTCTCTTCTTAATGTACTGATTCTCATTTCAATTTATCATTAATTATTAGCTACAACGAATTAAAACATAAAACTATATGAACGATACAGTTAAGCTTATAATAATACTCACTGAAATCTGAATCTAGCAAATTCCTTCCATTTTCGTCTGATGAGTAACCGCATCACATCGTGATAAACTAAATTCTGAGGAGAAAAGCAAAACAACAATGCTGTAAAAGCATAAGAGTGACATCATCATCATCATCATCATCATCATCATCATCATCACCATCATCATCATCATCATCACCATCAAAACCACCATCTTCATTATTATTGACGTATTCATTATCTTCTAACTCCTCCTCCTCCACTTCATCATCATCATCATCATCATCATCATCATCATCATCATCATCATCATCATCATCATCATCATCACCATCATCGTCGTCGTCGCCGTCATCATCATTATCATTATCAACGAAGCAATAACAACAACAAATTCGTAATAACCAGCAGCTGAACTATCTATCTAAAGACAGCTGTACCCTTTACAAAACGAAGAACAGGATTACGAACTCAAAGAGAAAAAAATACCTAATAGTCGTACTTACTTTATAACCACCTTTTGATATGAGATGCAAACAAGATTTGGAATTTTGAAGAAAATCCGGATGACTTGGAGGTCTTCCGTTCTCATCTGCTTCTAGAACGTTGTAGTACACTCTCACGTGACCGCTCTGACCAATCGTGTCAATCATGCAGTCCAGCACTGCCAGGACTGTTTGCTGCACAATGATACAAATTAATTCAAGTAAAGGAGAATGCCATGCATCTTCGTAGGTTGGTGGTTGATGTGAATGATGGACCAAAGTTAAAATTCATATTTAGACATGTGGTAGTTAAACCCTTAGCGGAGTGAAAGATTATTATTAACCTACAGCTATTAGGACGACAAACGTCAATTGTGTAGTTCAAAATCCCAAAAGCAATATGAGTTTATGGCACGTTAGTCAATAAAGTGGTGAAAAAACGAAAGCTCCGATGGTATGGCCACGTCACCAGATCATCAGGTCTTGCAAAGACCATCCTGCAAGGCACAGTGCAAGGAGGTAGAAAAAGAAGAGGGAGACCGAAAAAGAGGTGGGAGGACAACATTCGAGAATGGAATGGTTTGACCCTGAGCGAAACCATCAGGGTTGCTGAGGACAGGGAAAGATGGAGTACGCTGGTTAAACGATCATCTGTAGTGCCCCTACGACCTCCGAGTTAAGGGATTGGATAGGATAGGATAGGATAGGATAGTCCTCTTCGTATTAACGTAACAATAGGCATAGCCCACCTGCATGTCCTTATGAATCAAGTTGTGAAGACTTAGTTCTGACTTCTTGTTCCCTGAGCTGATGAAGAGTGGGCGGACCCTGAAACGAAATAGATAATGTAGCCTATAACATAATTATTTATTTTAGTTTGATCCTATGGCGAAACTATAGTTGTTGCTAACTACACACTTGTGAAATATAACTCTAAATCACATTTCACACACAAACAGATAAGGAGGGAATGAAGGTTGAAAAGTGAAGGAAACATATATATATATATATGAACTAAAAACTGCAAACTATTTATTCCTATTTTTTCTCATTTAAAAAACTTACACGATGTTGGACATGTAAGCCAGCAGAAGGGCGGCGATGTCGTCGTAGTTGTGGGTGATGGCGAGGTGGAGGGGCATACGAAGGTGCCTATCACGACTGTGCGGTAGTGCGTCATTTTCCAGCAGTTTCCCCACTACGCCCTTGAAACCTCGCCTGGTGGCGTGATGTAGCGGCGTCTGCCAGTCGGAATCCATAGAGGATGGGTTAGCTCCGCGATGGAGCAGCATGTTCACCATCACTTGCACCTGCAGCACGAGCACACAGCCCTGTGCATCGTAAATGTCAGCAACACGTATCAACGAGAGGGCGTTGAAGGTAAATTATTTCAACTTAATCTGATTTTCAGATGAAGAATCTTTCCTTTACGGAGGACTCATCGACTTGTGGGTACAGGATCCTCTCAGCTGAGATTAAGACTTAGTGGGTTAGTCACTATGATCAGCTTTTTTTTTACGCATACAACTTAGCTGCGTTATTATGAAACCCTCACGTATACTGGTAGCGGGTTACGTTCAGATCATCTCTCCGCTCCTTGTCTGGGCGTTGATACACATATCGGCGATAGCAACACGTTAAAAATACTGTTAAAATTATCGCCAGCAGCTGACAGTAATTAAAAGTGTCAATATCAAATTCGATGTTGGCCAACTTTGACAAGATCCAGGGTCGTAGCCTAACTTGGTAAGTTTAGTCTAAACCGTTAATGATTTTAAATTAAAGCACATTGTGAATTGCAACTGTATACTTGACATCGACGTATGGTAAGTCTACAACTAACCTTAACATGATTTAAACTGACCTTGACCTCTGTGGGTATCTGGGAGACGACGAAGAGGAGCGCCTTATCCCTGTCGCCTTCCCGCTCAATTAGTCTATCGACGATGACTTCTGTCTCCGCCTCTTGGCGACCAACCATGTAAGCGTTGGTCTTCTGCGCTACCTAGGGAACAATCAAAGCATGACGAAAGTTCTTGTTAAACATCTATTGACATACTTTTGCACTTTTAATATTGCCCAGCAACTCTTCCTGTTCCAGTGATGTCCGAAATAACAAGCAGTTAATTATATAAGTATTGTAATTGTAATACTGCAATAAGTATAATGATATTTAATGACGTTTATGCGTACCTCTGCTTGAAAGCTATCGTCTGTCACATCAGTGCCCAGGATATCACACAAGGATTGCGATGACAAGGAACAGTGAATCTGGTTCACATCTAACAGCCCGACTGAAGCTGCAAAAGATACATCATCATCATCATCATCATCATCATCATCATCATCATCATCATCATCATCATCATCATCATCATCATCATCATCATCATCATCATCATCGTCGTCGTCGTCGTCGTCGTCGACGTCGTCGACAACAAGAACGCCATCACTGCCACCGCATTCATCGTCGCCGGCGTAGTCGCTTTCGCGGTGAAAATCGGCAACGGGCTTTGCTTAAACAAACTAATGGATTGTTCTTATCATAATAGCGCTCTATCCAGCAGTAAGAGCTGCTCAAATCGTTGACAATAAAAAATCTAACGCATGCAGAAAAGAGTAACCGACTCACGTCGACTCTGGTGAACTGCTAGTAGTAAGCCTACTCCTGCAGGTTGTCACATTTTCTATTAAAACGTAAAACAAAGATGGAGTACTGTATGTTTATTCCAGGAACATAGTAAACCTCATTGGAATTTGTTTATATCTACTCGAACACAGTTATGTCCTACCTGCCCTGCCTGGCCGTCCAGAAACTGCGCTAATTTCGGAGTTGGTGAGACTGGATCGAACCCTCTTTCTGCTGTACATCTCCACTTCTTCCTCACTGGCGGTGCCCATCTTTCACTTTAAGTCAGTTCTGAAAATGACAAGAGAAAAACATTTGACTCAAGAATAAGATTTTCATTGTTTACCATAGTTGAAATATGTGTTACATATACAGTAATGTCGACAATAGCCGCAGCGTTTGCCGGTATACATTAATGTTAAAACTAAAAGTGTTTAACGTGATTTTACTAAACTTTAAATTTATAAGGGCGGGGCAAAACAACGACCGACAACGGCCACAAGCTTTATTTTAGCGGGAGAGGTGACAGGCACGAACACGGCGTTGAATTCTTGGTCTACAAAGGCATTCTAGCCACTTTGCCGGCCAGTCTCCAGTAGACTCATTACCATCCTTCTCAGAGCAGACCCTTTCAACATCACCATAATCCAGGCCTATGCCCCAAAATCAGACTATGACGACAGCGAAGTCGAGGATTTCTATGAACATCTACAGGCTGTCATTCACCAAATGCCGAGGAAGGACATTGTCATAGTGCAAGGCGACTGGAATGCCAAGGTTGGCCAAGAGGCGTACCACAACTGGACAGACACCTGTGGAACCCCACTGCAACAAGGAAACAAATGACAGAGGTCTGAGACTCTTGGAGTTTACCAGATACAACAATCTGATACTGGTAAACACGCTTGGTCCCCACACAAAATCCAGACGATGATCTAACACAGTCCCAGCGGGGAGCATCACAACCAGAGTGATTACATCATGGTCAAGACACGCTTCAGATCAAGCGTCAACATTGTAAGGACACGCACTTTTCCAGGAGCAGACATCGGAGGTGAACACGATCTCGTGACGATGCCTTTCCGGCTCCACTTGAAGAGAGCATACACAGCAAAGTGCACCAGACTGGAAGTTCAACCTGGACAAACTGGTAGACTCGGAGGTGGCAGAAATATTCCAAGCCACAATTGGGGGACATCTGCTCATTTTGGGAGCTGGTGACATACCTGTCAAGTGCTACGGATTTTTGCGTAGCACTACGCATGTTAAACATTTTCCCATTGCTACGGCGTATCACAAAGCTGCTACGCAATTTTTCAAAAGTGAAAAACGTACATGAAAATGTTTATAATGATAATGGTAATAGCTAAAGTATTGTGCATTAACAAGATTTTACAATAAATTTGTAAACACATTGGATGTGTGTGTTTATATTGAATGCAGAAGTTTCCAGTTTTGTTGCGAATCGCGTGATTCACATTAGTGCTACACCAAACCTCCATTTGCTATGTTTTTTCTGTTAAATTGCTACACCACAACCCGAAAACCCCTTGACAGGTATGTGGTGAAGTAGATGTCACCATGACCACCACCTTCAGCTCAGCTGTGACAGATCCTTGGAAATCACTTCTCAAGGAAGAAACCGTGGATCACACCTGAACTTTTGGACCGGTGTGACAAAGGAAGAGAGATGAAAAAGAAAATAAACACCTCACAAGGAGCTGGTGCTTACCGAGAAATCAACAATGACATCCGAAAAGGAATGCGCACAGCCAAGGAGAACTGGATAGAAAATCAATGCCAGGAATTAGAGAACAGTCTGAACAAGAACAACTGCAAGAAAGCCTACCAGACTGTAAAGCGGCAGACTACTGTTAAACAGCCCATGGTCTGTACGATCCAAAGCAAGTCTGGCATATGCCTTAAAGAAGAAACAGAAGTTTTGGATATATGGACAGAGTACTGCTCTGACCTTTACAACCACACATTAAACGGAGATCCATCAGTTCTAGCTTGCCCCAAGAACAGAGAAGAAGAAGAAATTCTCCCAATTATCCGAGAAGTTGAAGCAGCAGTGCAATCGCTGAAGAAGGGAAAGTCAGCGGGAGTGGACAACATACCTGCAGAATTGCTTCAAGCAGTAGGAGAAGCGACGATTGACACCGTCACATTTATTTTTAACACGATCTGGCAGAATGGGAAGGGGCCTATACCATGGACCCAGTCGCTTGTCATCACTCTTCCCAGAAAGCGTAACCATTAGGAGTGTGAAAATTACCTCACCATCAACCTCATCAGCCATCCCAGCAAAGTCCTCCTGAAAATAATACTCAACAGGTTGAAATTCCAACCTGAACAAATCATAGCTGAAGAACAAGCCGGATTCAAGGCAGGGCGAAGTACCAATGAGCAGATTTTCAACCTCAGATAATCTGCGAGAAATACCTACAGCACCAACAACATCTATGTCATGCGTTTGTAGACTTCAAGAAAGCGTTTTACAGAGTCTAGCATGCAGCTCTGTGGGCTACCATGAGAGTGTACAACATCAGCCATAACATTATCGAAGTAATCAAAAGCCTTTATGACAAGGCTACCACTGCAGTCCTCCACAACAGCACCATCGGGAACTGGTTCAGAACAATAATCGGAGTGCTTCATGGTTTGCCTATCTCTCCAACAGTCTTCAGCATCTTCCTGGAGCGCATCATGTCAGATGCCCTTGCAGATCACGAAGGCACACTCAGCATAGGAGGTAGAGAAATCTCCAATCTCCGTTTTGCGAATGACATTGATGGATTGGTTGGAGAGGAACAAGAACTTGAACAGCTTGTACAGAGGTTTGTCACCACCTCCAGAGCCTATGGAATGGAAATAAGTGCATAGAAGACCAAAATGATGACCAACAACACCAATGGCATCAACACGGACATCGAAGGCCCAGTCCAATCCCTCAACACGTGCATAGCTTCAAATATTTAGGAGCCATTATATCATACAATGGGTCCCGACAGGAAGTCCTCTTCAGGATCGCACAAACAACTGCTGTTCTGACAAGGTTTAAGCCCATTTGGAAAGACAGGAACATCAGTCTACACCCCAAGTTAAGGTTTGTGCGCTACCTGGTCATCTCCATCTTCCTATACGCTTGCGAAACCTTACAGCAGATCTACAACGAAGAATACAAAGCGTGGAGATGAGGTGCTTCAGAAGACTTCTAGGCATTTACTATACCCAGCCATCACCAAAGACGAAGTCCGACAGACCATCACACAAGCCATTGAACAACACGATGACATGCTCACAGTGGTGAAGAAACGGAAACTCCGATGGTATGTCCACGTCACCAGAGCATCAGGCCTTGCATAGGCCATACTGCAAGGAACAGTGCAGGAAGGGTGAAGAAGAGGTGGACAGAAAAAGAGGTGGGAGGACAACATTCGAGAATGGACTGGCTTGACTCTGAGCGAAGCCATGAGGGTTGCTGATGACAGAGAAAGATGGAGTACACTGGTTAAACGATCATAATTATGTGGTGCTCCAACGACTTTGTGGTTCCGGTATAGGGTAAATTAGGGTAGGAAAAAATTAGATTCGTAGGACAAACTTGCTTTTAGCTCGGTCTTTCCTCGTAAAAAAATGACTTATCCAAATATGGCTTGGACATTTTTGTGTCTTCACGACGATTTGAAATACTTTTAATATCGAAAATGTCTACAAACGTCTTGTTGTGGGGTTTCCACTTTTATTTCACATCACGGTCGCTTTTAGCAGTACTTAGTGCAAGGTTTATACGGCGGACGGAATGAGATACATTAGTGGCTGCATGGTGTAGCCTAAACATTATTAGCTCATGGCGGACCCGTGTATGAAGTTTTAGTTTACAGCCACTCAACGTCAATGGTGCCTTAAATGAAGGTTTAAGTTACGTCAACAATAGCGATTTTGTCGCAGATGACAAACACATGTAGGCTCCAACTAAAATGTCTCGTGCACTCCCTTCTCCCTCTCCGCCAACCTCCTTTCCCTACCTCCACAACCACTAACCCACCCCCACCCCCACCCCACCCCGCCACCTCCACCCCCACCCACCCCCAAAAAAAGAGAGAAGAAAAACATAAATTTCCAATTCTAAACTGAGAATGTATCAAGTTTTCCTAGATAAAGTAAAGCTAAAAGCCGGCATTCTTCTATAACTGAAAGAGTTAGGAAGGGAGAATGGGAGGGAGATGAATATGGTAATTGTAAAGTAGAGCTACATGACTGTGTTATTCAATTCATATTTCAAATAATATTCTACAACTGTAGTATAATAATTACGCAAAAGAATGCGGACCTGCATCTGAACATAACCCATCAAATCACACTTACAATAATTTTAAACATCTGCTCCCATAATTGTTTCTTGTAAACAAAGCATGAGATATTAAAATGTCGACAGTATTAGCAGTTACGAATGTCCTTTTAAGTTATGAATGGATTCAACAGGTCAGTATAGCCATGTGATGACAAAACAAAGCAAGTCCAGCAAAGCCAGTTTTGAGGGAATCAACATTTTGTGTCAAATGAAAAAAAAGGTAAAGGTAATAAAGGTGGTCCCATAGCCTTGTGGCCGTAAGGGAGCGTGATGTTGGAGATCACACTTATCTTGGGCCAGCATAATGAGGGTGATGCCCATCTCTCTCCCTCGCTGCTTTACCTTCCCCACCCTTAAGAGAGTAGGTACTCAGTCACAGTTGAGTCAACTGGGGGCGTTGTTATTTGTCGCTTCACGGTTTGCGGTCACCCATCCAAGTGCTAACCGCACTGGACGGTGCTTAAATTGCGACACAGTAGCGAGTGCTCCAACCACTGCGCTAAATGAAATAAAATGATTAGTGTATTAATTTTGGATCTCGCAATCTATGGCGACCTGGCATTCAAAAATCACAGCGTTTTCTCGAATTCTATGTGAGGGTGCAAAACCAAAACTAATGTTTGACAAGAAACTGACTTACTTTCGCACAGCAGAGTTGCCTACAATGTACAGTAAATACAGTCTGCA
Source organism: Oncomelania hupensis (assembly GCA_036898135.1). Lineage (NCBI taxonomy): Eukaryota > Metazoa > Mollusca > Gastropoda > Littorinimorpha > Pomatiopsidae > Oncomelania > Oncomelania hupensis. Next base: position 29,072,473 of record CM072512.1, read on the forward strand.
GTCAATATCCTTAATACTGGGGATTTCAATATTGAAATATATTAGATGAACATACTTACAAAGGTACTTGATGTGAGAAAAAAAAACACCACACCGATCTTTGTTATATCCAATACATCTAGCTTCAAGGGTCACATGTAGGCTACACGCCCCTATCGATCAGACGTTACTTCAAACCAGCAAAACAAACTTAGTGAGGGCAGAGATTTCACCCTACCTAGAGAGAAATGAAATCATCACAGACATGGCTTTCGAAAAAGGCGTTCATGCGAGACTCAACTAATCCTCACTGTGGAAGACCTTGCAGCTGAGATGGACAGGGCCGGACAGTCTGACATCATTCTTCTCGACTTCTCCAAGGACTTTGATAAAATGCCCCATCAGCGTCTTCTCACAAAGCTGGAGTACTACGGCATCCGAGGCAAGACGAGAGATTGGATTGCTTGCTTACTATCCAATCGCACACAGCAGGTGGTTGTTGAAGGCACGAAGTCTAGTGTGAGGTCAGTCCTCTTTGGTGTCCCACAGGGCTCCGTTCTTGGACCAACCATGTTCCTGATCTTCATCAACGATTTTGCTGAGGGTATGCATTCTAGGATTAGACTCTTTCCTCTCCTTTACTCCTACATTAAAAACCAGGCTGATGTCCAGTGGCTGCAGGAAGACCTCGACAAGTTGGCAGCATGGGAACGTAGATAGAAGATGATTTCAACGTAGATAAAAGCCATGTCCTCTCTGTCACCAGAAAATGCCAGAGTCCCATCAGCGTATTACCTCCATGGACAGCAACTTGCTAGAGTCCAAGCGCCAAATACCTTGGGGTCGAACTGACTGAGGACCTGTACTGGCGCAAACACGTCGACTCAACAACAGCCGAAGCCAACAGGTCTTGCGCCTCCGCATGCATGAATCTCAAGAGATGTCCAAAATCGGTGCAGGTTCAGTACTACAAGGGTTTGGTTCGACCCATACTAGAATATACTTCAGTTGTATGGGACCCACATCAATAAAACCTACAAGGCACCCTGGAGTCCGTACAGCGCCGCGCCGCGCGCCGGATCCTCAACCACTACAGTAGAACCGCCAGTGCCAATGAAATGGACAAGCACCTTGATTTTGGAACAGCTTCAACTCCGCAGAACAGTTGACAAGGCGTGCATGATGTACAAAATCTTTTATGGCCTTGTTGACATCGTTCTACCTCCTGGATTGTACCAGCCAGTTTCTTGCTCCACCACAGGCGATCAGCAGACGCTCCAGCTCTACCATTACAGAACCATCTGCACTCGTTCTTCCCTTCCCTTCGGCAACCAGAGTGTGGAACAATCTAAATGATGAGAGTGTCAGCGCTTCCACCCTGCCAGTATTCAGAACGGCTGTTCTGAATAGGCTGGCCAGTTAGTATCCAGTGACTATCGGACCTTATATAAATTTTAATTTTAAACTTTTAAATGACACTAAACTGGTTCACCCAACTTAACGACTGAGGCCGGCCATGCTCATCCCCAAAATTGTGGAGTAGTTTCTCCGCCTTGAAGAAGAAGAAGAAGAAGAAGAAGAAGAAGAAGAAGAAGAAGAAGAAGAAGAAGAAGAAGAAGAAGAAGAAGAAGAAGTTTAGTTATTTCAAATAATACACAGTAATGCCTCAAGCAGTGTATTATTCTCTAAGCTTTGAATATACTGATATTATTTCACACACACACAGCCACACGCAGCCACACACACACACACACACCCACACACACACACCCACCCACCCACACACACACACACACACACACACACGTATTACCTCATCAAAATGTTGTGCGCATCTCAAATAGACGAAAGGAGGGAGAAAGCTATTAATTAAAATGATGACGAATGACATGACAGTAAAGCCTATCTCTAGCTACGAACACGACATGCACCTTTGAATGTGGGGTTGATTATTTGCAACACTGAAGCAATAATGAAACGATCAAACCGAGAGTGTTTCTTTACCCTTAAATGCCTGGGTTTTTATGTATATACCTTCTTACACATGGTTTCAAACTTACAAGCTTCATCACTCGCTCGACTCGCTCATTCACTTGTACGAGAAAAAGTCAAAAACAGCACTGTGTTAAAGGTTTTTATCCAACTCACACATTAATAACGAAGATATTGGTGTAATATAACTAATAACTAAAGCTCCAACGCAAAATGGCGTGTACAGCAAGCAATCATGTAAACCCCATTACAATCACAATCATGCACGCTATCAATCAACTTCATCCGTGTCTCCTCCTCCACAAATTTTATCACACGATGAAAGAGACTCACAGAATGTATTCGTGGTGGCGGTGACAACTTTTCGCATCGATGTGAAGTCAGAAACGCGCACTTAAATTTGATTGGCACCCTGTCACTATTAGCCTAATAAAGTTAATGGATTGTTCTACATGTGCTTTCCAAATCAAGTTGCGGATTAACCACTCAAAAGAGCAGAAGAGGACTTGTATAGTTCATTAATATCATTAATATAAACTACATGGTAAATGCTTTTTCTCTTTTGCATAAGCTGAACAATTATGAACGCGAAACAGCATTTGTGTACGACACAGTTTTTAAGTTTAAGAGCTGTTGTTTGCAAATTAATTCTTTAGCATTGTCGATAAAAGTGTTGTTTTTTGTTTTTGTTTAAGTACTATTAAAAATATTAAAGTAGGCTACTTACTGTGTTGAAACTAGTGACACATTCTAACAAATTCTAATTATATCACGCTTGAGAGCAGTTCATGTATCAACATTGGATTTGGGTGCCTGCAAAGTTCTGTTTTGTTCCATGCAGGAAGTCAAACACTGCAGGCTGAACAGTGGCACGGTAATGTTCATGACCATTAGACGTCGACTGCAGTGCTAGAAGCAGACTTCAATTATAGCATCTACACCATAAGTAATATCCTACAGTTTCCTTGTCTGTCTCTCTGTCTCTGTCTCTGTCTCTCCCTCTCTCTGTCTGTCTCTCTCTCTCACAGAATTCAACAGCACCTACATTAAGTAATCCTACAGTCTCTCTCTCTCTCTCTCTCTCTCTCTCCTCTCTCTCTCTCTCTCTCTCTCTCTTTCTCTCCTCCACCACCCTTCATCTCTTCGTGGTTGTTGCTCTCTCCTACACCTCGTCTTCCACTTCTTCCTCTTTTTATTTCTCATACTTCTTTGGAATCAGAAACGAAAAGGAAATCTACGTTCGCAAACATTCGGGTCATGCTAATCTGATGGGAAGTGATAGGCTACGTGGTGGCGCATTGTTATTTTTTTTTTTATTATTGTTGTTGATTTCTTATGCTGGTGCGGTGGGGAAGAGAGATGTTAATTAGTTAGTTAGTTAGTCATTGTTTATAGGGGCCAGCGGACTGCAAAGAGCCGAATCAGAACCAAGGAGGAGAGAGTTGGGGAGGGGGAGAAAGAGGGAGGAACGTTGGGAGAGAGAGGGGAATGTGGGGAGTACTGAGTATGAGAGACTGCATTGAAGACCAACTGGCACCCTCCATGGGAGGGGTGTGGGATGGGAGTGGAGGAAGGGTAAATGAGGGGTTACAAAATAGCCGTAAAGAAAAACAGATGGAAACATACTTTGTGAGTGTGCATATAAGCTTACACCTTAATGCGCTCCATACATTTTCAGTTAATTTTTTTTTCATCAATCAAATATTACTAGCCTTTTATCATAGTTTGTTATGCTACACTATTACTGCAAAACTGTAGGTTCTACTCTAGTTCCAAGCATTGAGTTCCTAATGTAAGCTAGCAGATTCCATACGTCCTCTGCAATGTGTTCTAGCATCACTCAAAAATACACACAGTACCACCACTTGTGATACCTAGTGGTACGAGTAAGAGAACGCACACATCAACGCACACACTAGCACATATAACCACACGCAAGCACACACAAACACACACACACACACACACACAGAGTTGCACTCAACATTGCCACGTAGCATACATTACCTACATTCCTATGATCACATCCAAGACCAACTGAGTCTTTCCAAAGAGCTTATGATAGAAAGAGGGGGAACTTGGTACAGAACCGCGAGACGAAATGTACGAGTTATGCTCCCTTGTCGACATGCTGAAAATGGCTCGTGGCAGAAAGTCAAAAGGCGACCGAGTGAAACAGGGCGGTGACTTTTGCACAGCTATCAATCGCCATAATGCCAGATAAAAAAAAAGTTGTGTTGGCAAGTCCTTTTTCAAATTTCTAAGAGACAAAGAAAGGTAAATTGCAATTGAAAAACTTCAATTTTTTTTGTTTATGTAGGCCTAAACTAAGACCGCTGCAGTGTTGTTAGTGTTAAAACAATCGGAGAGCGGCTTGAATGATTCATGTTATACCTATGTGCTAAATCCAAAACAGTTTGCTTGCTGACAGTTTACGTTCAACAGGTCGCTCACTGTTTACGTTATTGCTAGGTTGTTTGACTATATTTGTGCTTATATTTCAAAAGTAGATGTCAGATTGGCAGTTTGGCTTCGTCAAACTGCTTATGTTAACAAGTTAAATTAGACTAAGTCTGTTTTCTCCTCGTGATCAAATACTGTGCAAGATAACCCCTTACTTACCTAGGCACAAAAATGGTCCTTGATCTGTTGTAATCCCTTTTCGTTTGAGTGTAAACGGGAAAAGAAATGTAATGTAGAAACTCAGTCCTTGTTCTGATCTGTGAATTTCTGCGCATTAGATCTATATTGCGTGGAATGTTGTAGTCTAGGTTCTGATTGTTCTGTCTGATTAATTAATTATTTTCCATGAAGTGACTGATGTTATTAGGCCAGTGATGTGGGAGGTGAGAGGGTTGGGGGGTAGGGGAACACCTGATATAATTTAAATTCACACTATTAGTGAAACATTTTGTTATTGTGCTTTATTGTGATTAATTGATTGAATGACAGAGCTCTCTCTCTCACTCTCTCTCTCTTTCTCTCTCTCTCACTCTCTCTCTCTCTCTAATAATAATAATAATAATAATAATAATAATAATAATAATAATAATAATAATAATAATAATAATAATAATACAGTACATTTGTATCGCGCGGTACCTCGCAAACGGTAAGGAATGCGAGCTCGCCGCGCATGACAACACACGTGCAATCACACACATACACACACACACACACACACACAGAGAACAGGTATACACTTATCAAATGGTTAAATAATTACAGTAAAAACATGGCCATGCAAAGCAAAAGATAATATGAATACCAAGAACACGATTACGGATTTACAGTTTCGGATAAATGAAACAGTCTGTCATGCATATTTTAATTTTAAAATGTCTGTCGTTGATTAAAAAATAATAAATTCCAGGGCAGAAAACGAACCTATGACATACATAAGCAGCATAAAAGCACCTAATAAATGTCAATAAGTAAACATAAACAAAACAAAAAAAAAGACAGCAGTAGCGGAATGTTAATAATAATGATGGTTAAAAGTTTGGTTTTTGCAAACGTTGCCATAAAAATGTTCTTTTGCAATGGCATAGACTCAATAAGTTACCACGCACAGACCATTCATATAGCAGATGGTGAATTATAGCCAGCCCGAGCAAAGGGAAATAATCCGTGAGAGCGTCTCGCATTTTTGTATAGGACATAATGGAAGTTCCCTCTCTTTCCGTAATAAGCTCTTTGGTCTTTCCTTGGATTCGTTTGTCCATGATAGCATCCTCCGCTCTTGCAAGCGGAAGGAGTGGTATTATTATGTATTAGACTTAAATCATCATATGGTGGTTTTTTTTCCCTTCGCCGTTTTAATGTATTAAAAAAAATCATAATAAAGTGATTTGCGATGGATGGGGACTGTAACCAGATTTTATCAATTTATTCATATTGCCATCTTAACTACGGCTAATTTCTTCCTGAAAAGTCATCGTTCATTCAGTAACAGATTTCACCGGTTGCTAGGCTACCTCTTACTACTAAGCCTACATTGACAAACTAAGGATGGACTCCAGTGGACCTTAATTGATTTTACCACTTCAGCAATATTATTGTACTATGATGATAGAAGGAGCATCGTGATGCTGATAAGTCAAGATCAACCAGAGTAACCTTAACAAGTTCGCATGCACCAAGCTTACTCATGGACTACAAAATTATGACGAAATATCCTAATGTGAGAGTCCTTTAATTGATTTTACCACTTCAGCAATTGTACTATGATGATGGAAGGAGTATCGTGATGCTGATACGTCAAGATCAACCAGACTAACCTTAACAAGTTCGCATGCACCAAGCTTACTCATGGATAATTATGATGAAATATCCTAATTTGAGAGTCCTTTAAGGAGGATAGTCGTGGTCTTTCCGTATCTTTTAGACACTACACCATACAGAATAGCTGATCCTTTGAAGTCTATTCCCTCTTCAGGATCATCTACGTTGAATGACACTACGCTTGAAGAGAGCGCATGTGTTTTAGTATAACAAGGAACGCGGGAGGGGGAGGGGAGACTGGGTAAGAGGAGAGAGGGGTGGGATGGGGTGGTAGGCTTAATTAATAGGATTTTCCAATGTAGGTCTACTAGGACTTGCCAATGTAGGTCTACTCTCTAATATGAATAAGCCAGTTTATGAAAATTGGGCGATATAAAGTTTGATTCCAAGTTCTAGTACATTGATAAAATGATAATAGACGACACACCTTTATCAGTGTGTATGCTTACACGCTTACGTAGTTTACATTATGATATTAGATGAACATTTAATCAGTCTTTATAGTTTATTTTCCATTTAATTTAATACTACCACGTCAAAGGCCTTCTTAATTGTCGAGAATCTTTGACGCATCTTGAGGCTTATATTAAGGGTAATTCAAATCATATATATTCTACTGAATTATATTTATAATTTTTATGGCGACGAATTGTCATTCAAATTAAACAGAAAGTAAGCCACTTTAACTCACAGATGTAAGCTTAAATGGTGTTAGCCTGCGTGCACATTTTCTCCCCGACTTTCCTTCCAATATTAGCATTGTCATATTTCATGTTGTATATTTCATTTGTGTACATAGTTGTAAATAGTCTATTTCTGTCTTTTTTTGTAATTTGTGTACATAGATGTAAATAGTTTGTACCCTTACTGTTCTGTCTTTTGGTGTATTGTAGCAAAAGCAATGCTTTATCGAGTGCATGTATTTATATGTAATGATTATGTAAAGCGTGGTGAGTCCGGTCATAGGCTGGAGTACCCGCTATATAAAAATCCGTTATTATTATTATTATTATTATTATTATTATTATTATTATTATTATTATAGCTATGCTTCGGGTGCCAGACCCCACCCGATTCTGATCTAACCTATCCTATCCCGTAACTCGGAGGTCGTAGGGGCACCACAGATGATCAAACCAGTCCATTCTCGAATGTTGTCCTCCCATCTCTTTTTCGGTCTCCCTCTTCTTCAACCTCCTTGCACTGTGCCTTGCAGGATGGTCTTTGCAAGGTTTGATGATCTGGTGACGTGGCCATACCATCGGAGTTTCCGTTTCTTCATCACTGTGAGCAGGTCATCGTGTTGTCCAACGGCTTGTGTGATGGTTTGTCGGACTTCGTCGTTGGTGATGTCCGGTCCTGATTTGGCTCGGAGGAGTCCGCTGGACCTAAAGCAACAATCAATCAATCAATCAATCAGTCGTTGGTGATGTGCTGGGTATAGGAAATGCCCAGAAGTCTTCTGTAGCACCTCATCTCCATGCATTGTATTCTTCGTTGGAGATCTGCTGTGAGGGTCCATGTTTCGCAAGCGTATTGGAAGATGGAGATGACAAGGGAGCGCAGCAGTCTGACCGTGGAATGTAGACTGATGGTCTTTCCAAAAGGGCTTCAACCTTGCCAGGGCAGCAGTTGTTTGTGCGATCCTAGAGAGGATTTCATGTCGGGACCCATTGTCTGATACAATTGCTCCTAAATATTTGAAGCTATGCACTGTGTTGAGGGATTGGCCCTGGACTTTGATGTCCATGTTGATGCCATTGATGTTGTTGGTCATCATTTTGATCTTCTCTGCACTTATTTCCATTCCATAGGCTTTGGAGGTGGTGTCAAGCCTCTTTACCAGCTGTTCAAGTTCTTGTTCCTCTCCAGCCAATCCTTCAATGTCATCCGCAATCCGCAAAACGAAGGTTGGAGATTGCTCTGATATGCAGTATCGATTCGAACGACTTCTTGTCTTCAAATCAAACGAGATTCATACCATTTGTTATACTTTGAATTAAATATTATTTCATCGCTCTTTCATTTGCGTTTTTTGCTTTCCTTTATTGTTTGTAGGCCTTATGAAATAATAGCTTTGCGCGCATTAGACACTTGCTGTATTTGTGATTTCTATCTCCGCATAATGTGTTTTAAAGATGGTTTTCCTTTAAAAATTTATAATGTTTTAAAGAAAAGAAAGAAAGAAAGAAAGAAGCAGCAGCAGCAAAGTAGAGAACCACATGAAATAGCAAAGGCAAGAAAAACACAGTACAACGTTTTATGAAAATTTCAAGACATTAATAAAAGACCATAAAAAGCAACTTATTTGACAAATTCAAGACAAACACACACAATGCAAATTCAACACTAACATTTTTTATTTCAAATTTTAATAAATCATTAAATTTAAACTTTCATAATTCATAATGCTTTAAAGGCCTATATAACAATCACAGACACAATTCGCAATGTCCACAGAAACGAACACGTTAGATTTGTGATGGACAAACAAGTAGGTTTGTTACAGTATTTGACATCAAAAATACACTATAAAAAAAGGATGAATTTAAAAAAAAATCAATGTGAAATGTTTATGGTCAACGTTCATTAAATCACATACATTGTGGTGATTTTTTTCTATAGTCCAAAGTCCACCTTCCTTCGTTTAGTCCATTTTATCCACAGTTGCTCCACCATTGCAAACGTGGGGCGTGGAGTTGCCACTGACGTTGGGACCCCCGGATCTGCCAGCCTGGGGTTGCTTGGCCATGAGAGGAGAGAGAGAGAGAGAGCACAACTTCTGCACCTCTTCCAGTTTGTGGTCGTACTCCTCTTTATCGGCCAGCGAATTGTTTTCGAGCCAGAGCAGCGCATCGTCACAGGCTTTGTTGGCTTTCTCCTTGTCGTCGGCACTCATCTTGTCACTAGCAGCGTAGGTTAAGAGCCTGACGAATGGAGAAGACGTATAATTCCAGCTTGTTGCGAGCCTCCATTTTCTGCCGCTGCTTTTCGTCCTCATCCTTGTATTTCTCAGCATCGTTGAACATACGGTCGATGTCTTCTTTGCTGAGGCGGCCTTTGTCTTCCTGATGGTGATGTTGGAAGATTTGCCAATGCGCGATCTTATCTTGGGCGGTCACTTTCATGATGCCGTTGGCATTGATGTCGATATCTGCGGGATGGCGCAAGGCGCTGGCGGGATGCCAGTCAGCTCAAATCTGCCCAGAAGGTTGTTGTCTTTGGTCATGGTACGCTCACTCTCATACACCTGGATGGTAACGGCGGATTGGTTATCAGCGTAGGTGGTGAAGATCTTGGACGTCTTGGTGGGGATGGTGATATTCCGCTCAACCAGCCTGGTCAAGTAGCCTCCAGCAGTCTCGATGCCCAGTGACAGAGGGCGACGTCCACCAACAGCAAGTCTTTAATGGCTTCGCTCCTGTCGCCACTCAGGACAGCAGCTTGCACGGCGGGCGCCATAAGCCACAGCTTCGTCTGGATGAATGGACTTGTTCAGCTCTTTGCCACCCATGAACTCTTGCAGCATGTTCTGGATCGTGGGTATGCGAGTGGAGCCTCCCACCAGGACGACCTCCTGGATCTGACGTTTGTCTTGGCGTCTCTCAAGGCCTAATCTACCGGCACCAGGGTCTTGCGGAATAGGTCAGCACACAGCTCCTCACACCTGGGTCGGGTGATGCGAGTGTAGAAGTCGATGCCTTCATAGAGAGAGTCAATCTCCACCTTGGTTTCTGCGCTGCTTGGATAGTGTACGCTTTGCTCGCTGGCAGGTTGTGCGAAGACGTCTGATGGCCATGGAGTTTTTGCTGATATCCTTCTTGTTCTTGCGCTGGAACTCCTGAATGAAGTGTTCCACCAGGCGGCTGTCGAAGTCTTCACCACCCAAGTGTGTATCTCCTGCCGTGGACTTTTCTTTGAACAAGGACCCTTCGGCGATGGTGAGGATGGAGGCATCGAGGGTACCACCACCCAGATCAAATTTGAGAATGTTTTTGTCCTGGTCCTTGCTAACATTCTTTACATTACATGATTATTGATTTAGGTCCAGCGGACCCTTCCGAGCCAAATCAGGACCAATATAGCCGAATCAGGACCACAAAATCAAGACCACAACTTCGCTGAAAGAGGACTCGTCCCTGATCCGCATAAAAGATCTGCCAAAACAACCCTAATGGTAACATTGAAGGCACTCCACCAGCCGGTGACTTTACAATAAAGACTTCCCACGCAGGGGGCGCTGAGACTATACTCTAATTTATCTAAACCCCGTTTACAAAAACAAAATAGAATATAAACATCATTATAAAATATAAACAAAACACATACATATAAAATGCCTACATTGCCAAATAATAACATCATACGAAGCCCCAGTGACCACCAGGCAGAAAGCTTCCAATATTTCCAAGCTGATCCAACAGACCTCACATACCACACAAATGAGGAGTTTTGTCCCGGAAGAATTTTCAAGAAAAAAGGTAGGTGACTGGTCTAGCGAAGAAGAAGATAGTATAGTAGATTGATAGAACAGAGTAGGAATGAGAAAGAACAAAGGAGAAAGACATGTAGCGACAGTGGGAATTTAAAGCACTACATTTCCAAAAAGTGGGGATACTATTTGTACTGAAACCCCCGGCACCCCACGCCCCACGGGGGTGCTAACGTTCTTGTCAAGACCATTGTCAAGACCATGCGCGAGCGCAGCCGCTGCTGGCTCTTTGATGATTCTTATGACGTTCAGGCCGGCAATAGTACCCGCGTCTTTGGTGGCTTGGCGTTGAGCGTCGTTGAAGTAGGCTGGCACTGTGACGTCGGCATCTGTGACTTTCTGTCCAAGGTATGCCTCCACTGTCTCCTTCATTTTCACCAGCACCATGGAGCTGACTTCTTCGGGAGCCAGTGTTTTCGTTTCTCCCTTGTATCTAGGGGCCTACTTGAAGCTTGGGCTTGCCGCCGTCAATGACCACCTCGAATAGCTAGTGCTTCGTGTCGCGCTCTGCACGCTGGTGTCTGTGAAACGGCGGCCAATGAGACGCTTGGCATCGAAGAGAGTGTTCTCTGGGTTCATCGCTGCTTGGTTTTTAGCTGCATCTCCGACTAGTCGTTCGGTATCAGTGAATGCAACGTACCTTGGTGTGGTTCTCTGCCCTTGGTCGTTGACAATGATTTCCACCTGTCCGTGTCGGAACACACCTACACAAGAGTAGGTTGTACCCAAATTGATGCCGATTGCTGGAGCCTTCTTTCCTGCCACTGCTTATTTTAATCAGTCGAAGAGTTTCAAACAAAAACGTTCGTAGGTAATATTGATTTAGATGCAGTTATAAGTGTGTAGTATAGTCTAATTGAAGATTGTAGCCGCCGTAGTATTTTAAGACAATGAATATTGTTTTTTCAGCAGTCGCTTTTGATGTCGAAGTCCCTCGCTCGATTTCGCATTGTGTGACCTCTCTTGCGACGGGGCCGCAATTTATACCCAACATAGTGAACTTAACAAGAAAAGTTACGGCGCTTCTGTAGGCACGCGATGGTTCAAGTGCGTAGGGAAATCCCCTCGTTTCTTTGCTCTGGAGTACACGTAGAAAATCCTCAGTGTCCTGAAAAGTCTTCCATGCACGTTTTGAATCTGCAACCTTTAGTATAGGAAACCAGCACGTAGGCCTACCCATCAAATGCTACCAGGTAAAAATTAGAAAAAAAAACAACAACTGGTAAATGCCCTGCATTCATATTCCTTCAGATGAGAGTATAAGCCGAGGTCTAGCCTTTGCACGTATGGACTTAAAAGATCCTGACGGGTGAGTGTTGGCTACACAAATAACCCAGCACGCACTATAGTTTCTTCTTCCCATCCAGGGACTGTGGTCAGTCATCTTGGCGTCAGATTGTAATATATGCCCAAAGGTGGGCAAGTGGGCAGGAGAGGGGCCGGGTAGCTCAGTTGGTAAGAGCGTCTTGCTAGTAACCGAAAGGTCGCTGGTTCGAATCCCGGATTGGTCAACGTGTGATCATATTATTTTCCCCTTTACCAACAACTGGCCCGCTGGTGTCAGTATAAATCGGTCCAGTAGTCACCTATATGCGAAAGTGTCGTGTGACTATAATCTACATACAAACACAAGTGGGCATCTCAGGTGGTTGAATTAGATCCTATATCTGCCAGAACCTTGAGCATCTCTTGAACTGGAAAAGTGCTATATACAAACAAATAAATAAATGTACAGTTCTAGATTTTTTTAAAAAAATCCAGTTATTGTTATAATATTGTTGTTGTTACTATATATACTCACAATTTTGTTTGCTTTAAGTTTATTTATTTATATTATCTATCTATCTATCTATCTATCTATCTATCTATCTATCTATCTATCTATCTATCTATCTATCTATCTATCTATCTATCTATCTATCTATCTATTCTGGTCCCGATTTGGCTCGGAAGAGTCCGCTGGACCTAAAGCAATAACCATGTAATATAATTATGTAATCTATCTTTTGTTCTTATTTGCGATTTTACATGGTTGAGCTCATACAGAATTGATGTGAGAATAGGCCTTGTCTAGTTTCGGGTACGCTGCATGATTTGAGTGATGGATTGATTATTCATTGTAGGTATGTTGGTTACAAATCGCCATGTCAGTCTTATTTATGAATAAGGGGAGTATTGAATCTATTCCTCTTCTTCGGTATCAGTGAATGTACTGTAACGTAAAATAACTTGGCGATTCTTTCCCCTGATTGATCGAAAGTTACTTGCCCTTCTTTCAAAATGGCGGCGAGCAAGGCCGTTCAGCAGGGAGTCAAACAAGTCAAGCCGATTTTGTCAACAAATTCTGCTGAAGCTAAACGTCGTGTATTGAATCTTTATAAAGCATGGTACCGACACATTCCTTATGTTGGTAAGTGTATGTTTGCCTTTATAGCAGCCGCACTAATGGAGTATTTGTTATGTACTAACTCAAGGTCACTTACTAAGAGAGTAAGACTTAGACATAGACATAAATAAGAATTTATGTCTATGACTATGGACTTAGAAAACCACGTCAACTGCGCTCCTTCTTCATACCATCTTCACCGCATCATGACTTCTTATCTCAACGGACTCCTTAAACTTATAGTCTCCTTTACGCTGATGTGTCGGGGACTTTACTTGTCTTGTCTTGCCGTGTACGCCCACAATCAATCTTGGAACCCATTTAAATTTATCAAACGAAACGAGTAATGACCTGCAACATTTAGCTCTTTCGGAAGTTTGTATTTATAATTATATGACGGTCTAATTTTGTAACAGATTTATGCTTTACCTCATTCAACTGTGATTGCTACGTTATTTATTTATGTAGTTAATTTGTTTAGGGGAAGGAGGGTACGAGGAGGGTGAGGGGTGGGGGTAGGAGGGTGAGGTAAGGAGGCAGCGTTGATGCAATATACATGGACTAAATGAAGGCATTCGATACAGTGCCAAGCAGAACTTAAGAAGATTGCTTGCCAAGATTATGAATGCAGTATCAGGGGAAAGGTGTTGGGGTGGATTGTGAACTTTCTGGCACTGGCAGAGAGGCAGCAGTGAGTGGTGGTAAAAGGTGTTTACTCTAGCAGGGCGGCAGTCAGAAAGCAGCATCCCACAAGGCAGCATACTTTGGCCACTGCTCTTCGTTATCATCATTAACGACCTGCCACACAGCATCAGATGTACAACATAGATGTTCGCAGATGACACTACAGCAGGAGTGATACCGAAGATGGGTCCAGCAAAATACACAGCAATTTGGATGAGCTACAAGAAGGTGGTCTGATAGATAGATGGTTACTAAGATTCCACCCTCAGAAATGTAGTGTGCTAAACCTGGGATACAAAAGTCAGAGGCAACATACTACATGAGAGGAAAGGGCACAGATGAATAATCGACATGTTCGACACTAGGAGAGTCAGAAGTAGAGAGATGTCTCGGTGTGTTGGTAGACTGCCGTCTCTCCTTGAAGGAACATGTGGCACACATGACGTCCAAGGCAAATAAGGTTGTGGGTATCATTAGAAGATCTTTTGACTACCTGACAGAAAGCACCTTCACCCAACTCTACAAAAAGTTGGTGCACCCGTGCTAGAATATGGACATAGTGTTTGGCAACTACACCACAAAATGCTTTGTCAGAGACATAGATGATGTTCAGAGAAGAGCAATGAAGTTACTGGCATCAATGAGGGATAAGCCATATCTAGAAAGACTGTGCATTGAGACTCCCAAAGCTCGAGCACAGAAGAAAATGTGTAGACATGATTGAGATTCATAAGTACCTTCATCAGTACTGTGATGTGCCCGAGTTCAAGCTGTCATCAAACACAATGCCTTGAGGTCACTCCTTGAAGCTAAATAAAGACAGATACAAGCTGAACGTTTGAGCAACTTCTTCTTTAAGTGCGTTGTCTCCACCTGGAACAACCTCCAAAATGCAATAGTGACTTCTCGGTGAATGCTTTTAAAAGCAGATTGGACTCTCACTTAGAAAGGCATGCCATTTCTGTACGATACTGAGTGCCAGAACTAATTAATGTAACCCTGACCACCATGCGGTTTTTACTATTTAGTAAAATTTTAAGTTTGTAGAACGATGAACATGCCCTTAGGCCTCAAGCGCCGATCTGTCAAGTCAAGTTAATATAACATTACCCAAACTGGCCAAAGCTGGTAGAAATGTACCCAAATGGTTATAATGTTAGAAATATAAGCTAGGCCTGCACTTGAACTAGTAGTACTAGCAGAACCAAGACTTCTAGATTCTTCTAGTACTAAGCTTCTTTGGAAAAGGTGTTAATTATTTTCTCATTTTATGATTTTATTTTGTGTTGTATTTGTTTATGGTGGTTTTTTTGTAATGTGAAAAGTTAGCTAGAAGTATTGCATTGTTTTTTGTGGGTTTTTTTCTAATTTGGTTTTGGTATTGCACTTATGATTATTTATTTGTGATGACTGATGTCTTCCATCCACATTACAAATCTTAAATGGAGCACATAATAATAAAGTAATAATAAGCATATTTATATAGCACCTTTTCCTATAAAACAGTCAGTTCAAAGCACATTTCTCACAAATTTCACACACCAAAACAGAAAATGATTACAATAAAAAATTTAATAAAACAGAGATACATCAAATAGAACCATATGAGGAATATATATACGCTGGCAGATGTGGGTTGGTAGAGACTATGCGGAACAGACCATTGGTGTGAAAAATGGTTAATGAGCAAATGAAGAGAAGAGGCGAGTTTTTAGCTTTTGTTTGAAGATTGCTAACCCTTCTACCAATTTCCCCCCCCCATTTGCTTTCCTAGTCTTTATGTCATTTTATCTTTTCCTTCTTTCATAGGCTCCCACAATCATCATACTTATTGATTATGCTTGCAGTTGCACAATAAACACTTGAACAGTTTAACTCTGCTTCCCAGTGGGAGCAACTTGAAACCCATTAACATTATAGAATGTACACTGGAGCAACTTCGAACCCATTAACATGATAGAATGTCGTGGAAACTTTAAAAGATTTGTCTGAATGTGAAATGATGGATGCAGATATATTTTTCAGTCAAAGACTTTGATGTACCAATCAACGTTCAGCAGGGGCGAGACAAAGTTCGAGAGCTGTTCATGAAAAACAAGCATGTGACTGATCTCCGAACAATTGATCTTCTCGTGATAAAGGTTTGTTCTTGAACTTTCATAAACGCTCTCAAGTTTAGCAGAGTAACCATACAAAAATAGGGCAGAATTTATCTTCACTTGTCCTGAAGTGAAATAAATGTTATCATATATATATCCTATCCTATCATATATATATCCTATCCTGTAATTACTCGGAGTTCGTAGGGGCACCACAGATGATCGTTCGGCAGCAGTGCAATTGCTGAAGGGGAAATCAGAGAGAGTGGCCAACATACCTCCAAAATTGCTTCAATCAAGAGGAAAAGCGATGATTGATGCCCTCACCATTATCTTAACAAGATCTGGGAGAGTAAGGAATGGCCTACATTATGAACCCAGGCGCTTGTCATCACTCTTCCCAAAAATGGTAACCTTCAGGAGTGTAAAAACTACTGGCCTCTTCAGCCATCCTAGCAAAGGAGTCGTATAATTTGGCTACCTGAGGCATTCCTGCAATTTTAGTAGAATTTTGTTTGTATACTTTTGTACATGTTATTTCTATCTTGTTACAGGGCCAGATGGATCTAGTGGAAACCACACAGATTTGGAAGCAGCGGCCGCACATCATGAAATACTTCCAAGACACTGTCAATGAACGACCCACAGATTTCTTAGGCAAATTTTATGATGGTCATGATCCTTGAACTTTCACAAAATTAGAATTGCTTGTTTGAGTGTTTAAGTAGTTCATTATATCGTTTTTGGTTATTTCTCCCTTTCCCCACTCTATCAGTCTTATGAAAACACTTTTGGGCAGTTCTTGCTCATTGAAGTAATAATACCAGGGTTTCGGTTAAGAGGAATAAATTGAGAATCTAGGATATTGTAAATTTCAATATAATAATTTGGTTAGTTGGAATGAGACATTCTGGTTTGTAAATATTCTTTTTTTTATGTATAGCTCTCAATATACTGAAAATATGATGTTTGTAAAAGTTGGGTTGCATTTTGTCATTGAATGTGTGCTAAAATAAAAATGTGACGTCTAATGTTTTGTTAGGAGTTGGAAAAAAAAAGTCTTGTCATATATATGGCTCTTTTTCCAGTTTATCCATCACCTTACATAATAAATATACAAGCCTGAAAACCGCTTTTTGAAAATACTTAAATCATTTATTTCATTTTCCATGCAGACAGTTGTACAGCATCCACGAGTTTCTGATTCAACAAGTGAAGGACTACTACTGCATCGACTGAACAAACACCATGAAGTAAAAGTAGTAGCAATTACAGTTCACAATTTCATTCCCGCTAAGATTATACTAACAATCTTAGGGTCAATAAAAATGACAAAACCATGTTAAGACATTTAATAAAACTGAACTTACTAGAGACCACAATGTACATTTTCAACGTTTGGTATTTTCTTATGCATTATATTTATCAATTCTGTATGAATATATAAGCCTTAAAACTGTCATAATGCACACACAAGACAATGTCAGTCATAGTTTGACATTTCAAATTTAATTTTCAAAGAAAACGTTGACAAATTTCCTTGCACCCAAAATTAATAAATTAGAGTCTAGTGGACTGCAAAGAGCTGAATCAGGACCACAACTTAAAAGTTAACGCAAGTCGGAGGCAACATGAGAGGAAATGGCACAGAAGTATAAGCGACAAGCATGACATTACGAGAGTCGGTAGTAGAAAGATCTGGGTGTTTTGGTAGACTGCCATCTCTCCTTCAAGGAACATGT
Source organism: Oncomelania hupensis (assembly GCA_036898135.1). Taxonomy (NCBI): domain Eukaryota; kingdom Metazoa; phylum Mollusca; class Gastropoda; order Littorinimorpha; family Pomatiopsidae; genus Oncomelania; species Oncomelania hupensis. Next base: position 29,090,131 of record CM072512.1, read on the forward strand.
GGAACACATGATGTCCAAAGCAAATATGGTTATGGGTATCGCTCTTAAGATCTTTTGACCATAACTTAAAAGATCTGCTTAAACAACCCTAATGGCAACACTGAAGGCACTCCACTAGCTGGTCACTTTACAATAATTCCATGTTGGGAGCGCCGAGGCTGTACTCTGAATTTCTCAGACCTCCGTTTACAAAAAACAAAAAATATAAACATTATAAAATATTAACAAAACACATGCATATAAAATGCCTACATTACTAAATACCATAGAAAGCCCTAGTGACCATTGTCAGAAAGCGTTCAATGTCCCTAAGCTGACCCCAGACCCCATATACAAATTAGGAACGAGAAAGAACAAATGAGAACGACAGAAACTGGTGATTTAAAATTTCCACAAAGCGGGGATACGATTTATACAAAAAACCTAGGCACCCACCACAAAATGGGCGTACATCCCAAAAGGAAAAAGAGTGTTATATCTTAGAACTAAGAAGTGGTTACAATACACGCTTAAAATTCCAAGTGGTTTCTCCATCCTGTCATAGTAATCTATTTTATCTTGCCTCTGACAAAGGCATGCAAACGGTTCATAGGCGGCTGTAAATCAGATAAACAAACGTAAATTCTTAAAATACCTTCAGCAACAACCATATTTGAAGTCAACTTTGTGAGATACATATTTCAATTCTTTCTCATTGTGAAAATTATGTAAGTTACAGAGGACTGATTTGCACAGAAAAAATATGAATGCCAAAAAATGTATATGAGCTTCTGATCCAGGTAGGAACATCCACAAGAGCAATCACACAATACATTGCTCATCTTTTTCTGTCATTTGCTTCTCACAAGGAATTTTATAAGCTTATCACTTTTGCTGATATCTTATACGTTTATATTAGTAATAGTAATATACCACTTACAGGTTTACCCATTTGATTCTTTCAATCCCAATTATAGCAGTTTACCAATGGGTTCAATAAGCCAAACAATGTTCAAAATTACATTTTCTGAAACATTACACTATCCAGCAATTAACAAAAGATCATGGATGGATGGATATTATTCCATCTCCAAACCCCTCCCTCAAATTTAAATATAACTAAACAACAGCAAAATATGGTAATACAATGAAATCAGCAAGTCGTCAATCCAATTGCAAAATATGAATTTAAACCCAAGTCACGGCTGGTAATGCTTTTTTTAAATACATTTAAATCCCCCCCCCCTCCTCCTCCCAAGACATCAATGAATATTGAATTATTATAAATTATAATAACAATAAAGAAAACTAATTACCTCATTTAAACAGTACTTTTTTTTTCTTTTTTTTTTATGTACATGAACCCTGTCTAACTCTGAAAGTCACATAAAAATTCATACTCAGTATGTACAAAGTTCAAAACCCCAACTTGCAGGGAAAAAATTTATCGAGTCTCTTCTGTTGTTTTAGGACCATTTGTTTTATCCTACGTCAAAGAAATGACAGCATCTGTTGAAAGGGCAGCATCTGTTGAAATTTCAAGTCTTAACCTTCGTCTCCATTTCTGCACAGAATATAAGATGTTAATAAATAAACTCTACATGGTCAACATTTCAATACAAATTTTACATTTCAATACTACAATCTGATATGAAACTAGAAGGGCAAAGTTCACATGACTCACATGCTTCTTATGGAACTCGCAAAATTTAACATAAAAATAAGTGCCCAGTAAAAACAAAATGAAACGGTGGCATTAAAATGCAAAGTAATACTGACTGTGATCTTTCTATGCTCTTGACCTTGAGACGATCATGACCTCCAGCTCCAAATACACTCATGTACTATCAAATAAAGTGCAGCAAAAGTTGTATTATGCAACAAAAAAAAACAACCTTTGGATGACCTTGCAATGATCTTGACCTTCAAGTGACCTCTCATACACAATGTTGCATACTATGGGTTAAATAAACAGCCATTCCACTTGTTTGGTATGTTTTTGCAAGGCCTAAAATGACCTTGACCTTAAGATCAACGCAATTACAGAACATACATGAAAGATCAATCTATCATTTCTAAATAAAAGTATGGACTTTATATTTCTCATAATTTAGGGTCAAGGACATTTCAAAGTACTTATACAAACCAACTTTGGACTGCTACAGTGATGTTGACTTTGGAATGAGATTAGTTAGTTATTCATTGCTTACAGAGTCCAGTGAACTTCAAAAAGCCGAATCAGAACCACGACATCAAGATCACTACTTGGCTGAAAGAGGATGACTCACCCCTAATCCGCATAAAAGATCCGCTGTAACAACCCTAATGTTAACACTGAAGGCACTCCACCAGCTGGTCACTTTACAATAAAGACATCCCATGCAGGGGACACTGATGTTATACTCTTTAATTTATCGAACCCCAGTTTATAAAAGAATACAAACATCATTATAAAATATCAACAAAACATACATATAAAATGCATATAGTGCTAAATAATAATATTATAGGAAGCCTAGTGACCATTTGGCAGAAAGCGTCCAATATTCCAAAGCTGATAAAACAGATCTCACACACAATTGAGTTTTGTCCCGGAAGAGTTTTCAATTAAAAAAAAAGGTAGGTGATTGGTCTAGCAAAGAGGAAGATAGTACAGTAGATTGATAGAACAGAGTAGGAATGAGAAAGAACAAATGAGAAAGACAGCAACAGTGGGAATTTAAAGCATTAAATTTCCAGAAAGTGGGGATACTATTTATACTGAAACCCCCACGGGGAATGGAATGAGATTAACCCAATTTGTATAGTATGTGTATTTCATTGATACCTATCATGCATCAAAGAATCATAAGTTCAATATTTATAACCTAGGAAATATTTAACATTTATTTTGTCAAAACATGTAAATTTTTTAAGAACTAACATTTGTTGACCATGTGACCTTGATGTGAACTTTATTCACTGATCACTTATGAGGTCTCAATACATAACATCCCATCCTCGTCACCAAATTGTCATAAGCACATATGACTAACAAAAGAAACATTGAATGCTTATTGATACAGTAGATTTATTTAGATTAAACAAATGTCTGGTCGTTCACCGATTGTCTGATTAAGTTTCTAAATAGACTCCTCTCTTATGGCATCATCCTTGTTACACACGTCTTGATATGACGTCACATATGAAATAGTCCTATACAACACCATCTTACCAACTTTGGTTGTGATAGTTGAAATAGGTTCTGAGCACTTAGCCATTTGAAAGTTTTGCACAGACGGATGATATAGGACTCATCTTGCTGCAAAAATCTGGAAAAGTTTTTTGTTTGGGCGAGTACATAGACTCGAATGCATAGCAATGTGTGTAACAGGGTTCCCAGTGGTCATGGGAGATTGTTAAAGTTTGTGAAAACTGAGGTGGTGTTTTCAAGTCATTGAAAGTTTGTGAAAATCAATCAAATTTGATCGGGTCTATGAAAGTTTGTGAAAACTGGATTATCACAGTTGGTCTGAGCCAACAGAAACAGTATGATATTCTTTGGCTGGTGATCCAGCAGATCTTTCTGTTGTCCCATGGCCAGGCCACAGTTGAACGCGGTTTCAGTGTAAACAAGGAAACAACTGTTGTGAAAATCAAACATGAAAGTTTTAAAGCAAGATGGCATGTAATCCAAGCAGCAAGGCGGGCTTGTGGAGTGCATTCAGTTAACCCTCTAACCCCCACTGAGCCTAAGCCTTACCTGCTTCTATTTCCTAGGTCAAGGCAAGTAACTCCGTCAAAATGCTTCACCATGCACATACAAAAATTAATTAAAAATGCACCACCCAAAATTATGTTCCACTTATCATTATTAATAAATCAACCACATATTTTTCTTCAAAATGAAATGTTACACATACATTTTTACAATGTGTTGCAACTTGAAAAAATCTGAATGTCAACATTGCCTACTGCACAACATGCAGCAATACGATCACTGCCACAAATAATAAAGCACCGATTGTTCATCGTTTCTGTTGTTCAAATCTGACAGAAAAAGATCGTCAAAGTGAAAGTCCAAATCACTATCCTCTCCAACATTAACCTGTACCAAATCAACCTCCTAAAATCCTTCAATGGAGACGCCATAATTCTCCGCCTCTCAAACTTCAAACTTTAATCAAACTTTGAAAACTCACTGTGTGCGTTCTACACACTCTAAAAAATGCAGTGAAAACTCCGCCGGAAACAGCAGAAAATCATGATCACGTGTGCGAGAATCTTGCACGTTTGCTATAAATAGATTTCCACATGGCAGCCTCTGATCAGACCACGTCATTACCGGCCGCTGCCGGTCGCTCCGCGATTGTGCACATAGCAAAAATATCGGTCGCTCTAGGTCGCTCCACGTGTTAAAATCACTAAAGAACTACTATCCTATGCTGGCAGTGCATACAGCAAGTATCTGTGTCATCTGGAAAAACTCAAGGATGAGGCAAAACAGGTGGTATCACATAAGAGAAGGCAGATGAGATTGCAGAAATGAAAATCAAAAGAACCCATCTCCTTGCAGATGGATGATGCTCTGAAAAAATCAGCTAATGAACGAATGAAGAGGCAGAAAAGAAGGGCAAGCTGATCTTAATTGCTGAGTCAAAAGCCTTCAGAAAGAGGAGCCAGGAGAAGAGGGCAGCTATTGATGAACTGGACAAATCTCTTGCATTGAAACAAAGCAAATCCTAAATTAAATAGCTGTAATGCACTTTGACGTGTAAATTTGTATGTAACTTTTATAGCTCACATGGTATTAAAACAGTGACCATCAGTGCAGCTGAACTCTTAATTTTCAAGTTAGTATATTGATGTGTTCGAGAATTCACAGACTGTGAACTGTCAGCGCTCACGACTTGTAGTGTACCCCCGTTGGGGTGCCGGGTGTTTCAATATAAATAGTATCCCCACTTTCTGGAAATTTAGTGCTTTAAATTCCCACTGTCTCTGTCTTTCTCATTTGCTCTTTCTCATTCCTGCTCTGTTCTATCAATCTGCTATACAGTACTATCGTCTTCTTCGCTAGACCAGTCTCCTACCTTTTTTCTTGAAAACTCTTCCTGCACAACACTCCTTGTTTGTATATGAGGTCTGTTGGATCAGCTTGGGAATATTGGACGCTTTCTGCCAGGTGGTCACTAGGGCTTCCTATGATGTTATTATTTAGCAATGTAGGCATTTTATATGTATGTGTTTTGTTGATAATTTATAATGATGTTTGTATTCTATTTTGTTTTTGTAAACGGGGGTTCGATAAGTTGGGGTGAAGCCTCAGCCGTCCCCTGAGTGGGATGTCTTTATTGTAAAGTGACTGGCTGGTGGAGGGCATTCAGTTTTCCCACTATGGTTGTTTCAGCAGATCTTTTATGCGGATTGGGGGTTGTCCGGCCCTGATTTGGCTCGGAAGAGTCCGCTGGACCTAAAGCAACAATTATGTAATGTAATGTAACTTATATGTACATAGTCCAGAACGTACTTTTTTTTTCATTCCCACCATTAGAATACCCCCCTGCAGGCCTGCTTACCCCCGACTTTAGCTTCCAGGGACAAGCTTTACAGAAAACAGGGACAGAGACCAATTTCCAGTATTGCATTAAATACCCCTCTTGTATTAATCAAATAAATTGTATTGTAATCCTGTGTACTTCGCAGAAACTATTACATTCTTGCCTCTTGTGGGTCCAAGAAACTTTGCTATATTTAGGCATGTGTAAAAAAAAAAACACTACCACATGCTGGGGTTGAGACCGTCTTTGTATTACATCCCTGTAAATGTCACAGAAACTGTATTTCATTTCTGCCTCTCAAAGAAAGGCATTGTGATCAACAGTTCCAAATGACATTACTCCCTTTACCTGCCTTTGTCCCCATTCTCAGATTCTGAAGAGTGTCTGTGACGTCTCCTGTGGCGAGAATTAGAACGACTCCTGGAACGCCTGCTCCGGCGAGATCTTGATCTTGATCGTCGAGAGCGAGAACGTCTGAAAAATAGTCAATCTGGCAACATAAATTTATGCCAACTCAAAATTAAAATTTTATCTCTAAATTTATTATTAATAAGCATACTTACCATGACTCAACAAGTGCAATGTTTTGGCGTTGCTAGGTGATAGTGCCCTTTTAGCGGAAGCTGGCAAAATCAAATCAAACATAGAGTTGCTTCCCCTGCACCAAACCGTCACGCGCCCCACGTGCCACAATACGCGTCTAAGCGCTCACGGCAAAGGACAGCACACCTCATTTCTTATTTGGAACTGCGGGGAGGTGGGAGGGATATTAAATTGAGTCATTTTAATATTAATTACACATACTGTACCATGACTCAACAAGTGCAGATTAGCACGAAAAGGACGGAGGGAAGCAACTTTATCTGAAACAAACTTACCGTGAACAGGCTGGAGAAGAGGACCGGGACTGTAGGGCCATGACCACAGAACCGACTCCAAGAAGCCATCCTCTCGAGTATGGCAGGACAGAAACAGGAAGCAAGCTGGAACCGGCCGAGGTCTCCTGAAGCCCAGAAAGCCCCTATAGAAGGCCGGACAACAGCCAAGCGCGAAGACGGAGAACGCTTGGATTACCGTGTGGAATCCCAGATCGAGGCTGCAGAAGCGATCGCGCCCCGAGAGCGAGAGGAATGCACCGCCCCTGGGAAAGACGAAGGAGATCGGGGAACCAGGGCTGAGCTGGCCAAAAGGGAGCCACGAGAATGAGAGAAGGGGACTCCTCTTCAGCTTTCCTGAGAACCCGCGGAAGGAGGGGGAATGGCGGGAAGGCATAAGCCTCCAACCCCTCCCAAGAAATGGACAACGCGTCCACCGCCCAAGCCAGGCAATCTGTGACCGGCGACACAAACAGGGGTAGCCTGGAAGAGTAACGAGTGGCAAAAAGATCAATCAGAGGTTTAAACCACTCCGCCCAAACTGGTTGAAGAACAGAGTGGGACAGCGTCCATTCCGTGTGGACCACACAATGAGGGCGACTCAGAAGATCGGCCAAGACATTGACAGAGCCGCTGACATGCTTGGCCACAAGCGTACAACCGAAATCAGCTAACCACAAAAGGAGGCTCTCCACCATCATGGAGAGAGCAGGGGAATGGGTACCCCCGAAGTGGTTGATGAGAGAAACCCCAGTGGTACTGTCGGAGCGAACAAGCAAGAGGCCCCGAGGCAGGGAGGGAAGAAAACGATGAAGAGCCAGGCAAACGGCTTCCATCTCCAGGCGACTGATATGCCAAGACAGCTGGTCCTGAGACCAAAAACCGTGGGCTGAAAGGCTGCCAGTATGCGCACCCCAACCGACCAAAGACGCATCCGTGAAGATTTCGGCCACCGGAAGCGGAGGGGAGATAGGCACCCCCGAAGAAAGCCGCTCAACATTCCGCCAAGGAAGCAGAGAAGCGCGAAGGTCCGCCGTGACCGGAAAAAGAGCGTCCCAGGAATCGCTGGACTGACTCCAACGGGAAGAAAGCCAACGTTGAATCGGCCGCTTGCGAACTCCCGCAAGGGGAACCAGAGGAACCATAGACTCAAACGACCCCAAAAGAGAGACCATAAATCTGGCTGACACGAAATCCTGACTCTCCAAAAGTAGCAGAAGGGACTGAAACCTCTGCACCCGACGAGCCAAAGGGCGGACCGACCAATCGCGAGTGTCGAACGACATTCCCAGGTAGTTGAAAACCTGAGATGGAGACAACTCAGACTTGAGAGGGTTCATAGAGAACCCCAAGCGCCGAGCCCAAAGGAGAACGAGCCTGGTGTGCACAAGACAGAGATCGTGAGAACTAGCCTTGACCAACCAGTCATCAAGATAAGCAGAGAACCGCACCCCGAGTCCGCGGACTACGGCAGCGAGTTCTTTGACAATCCTTGTGAAAACCCAAGGACTGAGAGACAAACCAAAGGGAAGGGCTTTGAAATGAAAAACCCGATCTCTCCAGACGAAAAGCATCCAACGCCTGTGAAGAGGATGAATAGACACATGGAAATAGGCGTCAGAAAGATCGATAGAGGTAGCCCAATCCCCCGGGCGCAGAGACATACGCACCGCAGCGGGAGTTTCGAAAGATCGAGCACCGGGCGCCAACCGCCGCATGCCTTTGGGACAACGAAGAGGCGGCCGTAAAACCCCGGGGAGTGAGGGCAAAGGACCTCCTCTATAGCGCCCTTCTGGAGAAGGGCTATGACCTCCGCATCGAGAATCGCCTGAGCCTCAGGAGGAGACAGGGGGCGAAACAAAGGCGGGGAGCGACGAAGAGGGGGCCGAGAGGAACCCCACTGAAGTTTGAACCCCGACCGAATCACCTCTAAAACCCAACTGCTAGCAGAGGGGAGGCCGAGCCAAGCATGAAACTGACGAGCCAAGCCACCTGCCCGGAGGGGTAGAACACCTAGGGGTGTACAGGCAGGGATAGGACTGGTGGAAAACGCGCCACTGCGTAAACGCCTACGGCCTACCTCAACCCTGCCACGGGAAGAGGAAGTACCACACGGCCCACCCCGAGGAGAGAGACCACGGACCGAGCGACCTCGACACCTGTCAGGAAAGAAAGGCGGGGCCGAAGGGGTGTCCCGAGCCCAGAAGGCGAAACCAACCGACTGGGACCGGTCCGACTCCTCGCGAACAGCTGTGCGAACATAAGGACCAAACAGAGAGTCGGGTACCAAGGGTCCCACCCGAAGCGAGGAGGACAAGAGCGGAGGCAACGGAGACGCTGACTGAAGAAAAGCGTCACGACGCGCAAGAAGCAGGTTGACATAGGCAATAGCCTGCGATTCGCAACCCAGAACGATGGAGGTACAGAGGGCCTGCAACAAGGACCTCACCGAAATCAACGAACCCTCGTCACAGAAAACGTGCCCAGAAAGAAAAGCAGAAGACAGCGAAGCAGAAAGTGCGTCAGCGAGAGAAGTATACTCAAGGGACCTAACAATAGCCTCCTCTATCTGTGCCAGACCACCGACTGGAACAGGGATCGACGAAGGAGGCAAAGGCTTGAGGCCCCCCAAAAGAGCAAGATCATCCTGGGAAACCGGGAGCGATGACTTCGGAAGAAACGACCGAGAGAGGAACTTGCCGGGAACACCGGTCAATGAAGACAAACTCAAAAAAGAGCCCACAGCTGAAGCTCTAGGGAACCGAGGGACTTCCTCAAATGAAGAGGAAGGCGCCTCGCCCTCTTTAAGTCCTCTAGCCGCAGAAAAGGCCCAATCCACAAAACGTTTAACACTAGGAGACTCCCTGAATACAAGGCAAGCCTCATCAGACTCGGCAGAAGCAAGAGTCCCGCCTAGGAAGGAATGGAGGTGTGGTAGGGGCACCGAAACCTCCTCCACCACCTGAGGACAAAAAGCCGCAGCGTGTTGAACCGCCTCTCTAAAAAGAGCCTCAGGGTTAAGGGCTGGATAGAACGCCCCAGCACCCGAGAAATCAGGAACTAGGGTAGGAGGAACCAAGAGTGCCCCACCCCCACCAGAAGGCGGCGCGCACAAAGGCAAAGCGGCGTTCGCATGTAATCCGGAGGAAGGTAACGAAAAAAAAAACGAACCAACAGCACCGGAAACCAGTACCCCCGACCCACAACCGAAACCGGAAGTGACAGAGGTCGAAGGGTGAACAGGGAAAGCTGGACCCAAACCGGAAACGGAAGGGGGCCACGGGCAAACCGTACCCCCCGATCCGGAAACCGGAGCCTCCGCCCCACGACCGCAAGCGGAAGTGGAGTACAAAGGAGGATGAGAGGGAGAATCCAAACCGGAAAAGGAAGAGGGTGACGGGTGTACCGTACCCCCAGTACCGGAAACCAGAGCCCCCGCCCCACGACCGCAAGCGGAAGTGGAGTACAAAGGAGGATGAGGGGGAGAATCCAAACCGGAAAAGGAAGAGGGTGACGGGTGTACCGTACCCCCCGTACCGGAAACCAGAGCCCCCGCCCCACGACCGCAAGCGGAAGTGGAGTGCAATGGGGGCTGGACTGGGGAGAGGAGGGACAAACCGGACGAACCGGAAGCCACACCCCTTGTCGCAGCTGGACGTAACACTGCGTACAGCGCTTTACGTGACCCAAGCTTGACATTAGCCCGAAGGCCCGACCCGGTCTGAATCCCGCAGGAAACAGAAGGGAAGGCTTCGGCAGGGAGCTTATCCGGACGTGCCGGGGCGTCCCCGCCGGACATTTAATGTGGTCCTAAACTAGGGCGACCACTTATATAAGCCAGAAGTCCCGACCCGGTCTGAATCCCGTAGGAAACAGAAGGGAACGGCTTCAGCAAGTAGCTGGCCCGGCCGTGCCGGAGCGTCCCTGCTGGAAATATTATGTGGTCCTAAACTAGGGCGACCACTTATATGTTTCTGGTCGAAACCTTGACCAGAAACGGCCCCAAGGTCACTTCTGGCAAGACCAAGGAGCCACCCCTCACCTCACTACCACCACTCCCCACCTCTTCACCACCACTTCTACTGACCTGAAAGGCAGAAGACAACAAAGAAGGGGGCGTAGGAGTGGACAAACAGCAAAGCCAACGAAGCAAAGCGGTAGTGAAGACGGCAGAAGAGGGGACGAAGAAATCCCGGACGTAGCGGGAGCTGCGCTAACAGCAACAGAAGGGACCGTAAACCGACCTATCTAGCGTGAACGGTCGACGAAGCAGAGACACGCAGCGACGGGGTGGAACACGACGAACCGCTGCGGTAATAGGATAACAGGATAATAAACCAGACAAAATGGAGAAAACCTACAACTCCGCCGGCAGCAACAACGAACTACCGGGCGAACGCAGTAAGCCAGCAAAAAGAGAGCTACAGTAGGCACAACCACTCTAACCAAGTGCCAAATAAGAATTGGGGTGTGCTGTCCTTTGCCGTGAGCGCTTAGACGCGTATTGTGGCACGTGGGGCGCGTGACGGTTTGGTGCAGGGGAAGCAACTCTATGTTTGATTTGATTTTGCCAGCTTCCGCTAAAAGGGCACTATCACCTAGCAACGCCAAAACATTGCACTTGTTGAGTCATGGTACAGTATGTGTAATTAATATATATTTTAAATACTAGCAACGGAGGTAAAATGTGCACTTTTTCTATAGAAGTGGATGAATTCACAAGTCATTATTACACTACAAACGACGAGTCATTATTATACTACAAATGTCACATTTATAAAGCTTTAAATAATGCAACGCCTATTTACCTGCGACGTGAGCCAGAACGTGAACGACGAGAACGAGAGCCACTTCTTCTTCGGCGCCGATCTCTAGAGCGGGATCTGGACCTACACAGCACAAATTAATAATAAATGCGGAGAAAGAGAAAACAAAAGAGTATGAAAAAACATCTTTACTCTGAGAGCAAAAGTCAATGTGAGAAAGTGCATTAGCCACGCCATACCTTCGCTTCCTGCGACTGCTGTCCCTACTTCGAGATCGTCGACGTCGATCTTTGTCCCTGGAACGGTCACGGCTGCGACTACGTTGTTTGCTAGCTGAACGCTCACGAAGTTCTTGTTCTCTCTTCTTACGCAAGTCTTCACGTTCTTTTTCACGCTGAGCACGACGCTCTGTCACCAAGGTCTGTTAAAAAAAAATTCAGAATTAAAAACACGCTTTACAAACATCCAACTTTTCAGATCTTTTATCAGTACGCCAGTAGGATTTGTTGCTTATTTTTTAAAATTATATTTATTAAATTACTATTGATATTACATATAAAATATAAAAAAAATACAAGAACAAATATGGCGGTAATCCAGATCCAGAAATACGACTAACCTTCAATTCGTCTAGTTTGGTACGAATGGTGATAAAGCCCAGGTGAAGCTTGCCTCCAAAGTGGTCAGCCAGACGACGGTCATTGTCATGAATACCCAGATAAGCGCCACACACCTCACAAACACGCAGTTTCTGCTGTTGGTAGCTGGACGCTGGCATTGAGTTTCGGAATTCAATCTGAAAGAAAGACCAAAATAAAATAAAACTCAACCGTCTCGTAAAACAGTGTTCCATATAAGAGAAAATAAATAAATTTAAAAAAAATAAAAAAAACTGTTGTTAAAATACACAAATATTTACATCATCTTCAAAACGAAATAAGAATTATCCAAACACTTGTTTTAAGAATGTTAGGAACTTGCTGTTGTTAATACGATAGCTTGTGTTTGTGTCTTTGGCAATAAATTATTTTATAATGTGAAAATTTACATACCTCCAATTGAGATTTCTTCTTTTTGATTTCCTCAATCTCTTCCATTAGCTTGAGAGACTCGTCAACAAGCCCCTGAGCACCCATTTCCTCTGCACCAGCCATCTTGGTACCGATCTGTTCTCCCAACTGATGGATCTGATCTGCCTGCTCATTCATACATAAACAAATATATGACTGCATCAAACAGACTAAATGTTTCTTTTTTTGTTCAAAGTTCTCTTGACTAACAGAAGCTTAAAGGACCCACCTTGATCACACACTCTCGATTGATCCATTTAACATTCACGAAAAATGTTGCCCCAACGAAAAAAAATCAGCTTGCAACACAAACAACCCTTTTGAAAGCATAGTTTTGGTTATGTTTTACATCAATAAATTCTGCAGTTCTATTAACCCCTTGACTGCTTGTGACGAGATAAATAGTCACACACCAGTGTGACGAAATATGCCAATGATTTATTATCTCTTCATCGTCATTTTCTGTATAGTTAAACTATCAGCAAAACAAATACACCCCACGGAAAGCTCAGAACACTGGCTGTTTAACATCTATAAGTTAGGTATAACAACCTTTTTCATCGACGGGTTGCAGTCTTCCCCCCACCAACATGCCCGCAAAGCTGATACATAGTTTAAGTTCTGGTAGTTAAGTAGGCCGATTCGTACATAATTTTGCACATTCATAAATTTATCCAAGTGTTCATCCTGTCGCAGTTATTATTATTAAAATGATTTGTCCATCATGTCAAAGTCTAAAGTAATTACACTGGAATCTTTTTGACCGAGCCGAATTAGTGCAGAAAACATTCTTTTGGTAGGTATTTATTAGTATTTGTATAAATGTCAATATGAAAACTCGCGATTACGATATGCCAAATCTGCGTTCACGATTGTGAATAGGCCTATGTGAAGCAGTCATGAACGATCGCTGATTTTCAGATCTAAATAATCCGCCCAGACAAATGCGATAGATTAAATATTTAATGACAGTCATAATTAAGCATGTTGATGCCGAAATTACTTCAGCTTCTCATCAACAACAAAAATTGTGATAGTAGAAAAGGGGACAAAATGAAAAAGACAATTCTAGTAGAGAACAATTCATCACCTTATTCTATCTTTTTCGAATTATTGTTGGTACTAAGATGCTAAGAGTACTAAATTGTAATCGCTCAGCTCGGTGATGATGGGACGGCATTTTATGTTAAGAAACAAGCATGAAAAGTGCCAAAACAGATTCTGTGTCTTGTGCGTTTCTTGAAATCCCAGTCAGAACAAATGATGATGTAACTAGAAGAGCAAAGCCCATATAGCTCACATGCTCCTTATGGAACTCGCAATATTTAGCAAGAAAAATGAATGCCAAGGAAAAATAAAATTATATGGTGGCATTAAAATGCAAAGTAATTACGACTGTTATCTTTCTATGCTCTTGACCTGGAGACGGCATTAACCTCTGGCTCCAAATACACTGGTGTACTATCAAATAAAGTACAGAAAAGGTTGCATTATGCCAAAAAAAACTGACCTTGACCTTGGAATGACTCTGAACATCACGTGATCTCTAATGAATGTCTTATCAAATAATCCAACCGTTTTTGCATACTACGAGTAAAATAAATAGCCATACTGCTGTACGATAACCTATTTTTTGTATACTTTTGCAGGCCTAAAATGACCTTTACCTCCAAGATCAGGGCAAAAACATAAAATCTATCATATCTAAATACAACAAGGTTTGACTTTATATCTCTCATAGTTTAGGATCAAGGTCACTTCACAGTATCTATACAAATCCGACTTTGGACAGCTCCAGTGGCCTTGACGTAAGTTTAACCAAATTCTAATTGATATCTATCATGCATCAACGAATCGCAAGTTTAATATTAACAACCTAAAAATAAAGTAATATTTATATGATCAACATTTGATGACCCCATGACCTTGATCTTGAAGTGAAGTCATTCCTTCACTGATAATTTATGAGGTATAATGGGTATACACCATCTTACCAAGTTTGGCTGTAATAGCTAAAATAGGTTTGGAGTACCCTGACCCTGAGCGAAGCCATGAGGGTTGCTGAGGACAGAGAAAGATGGAGTACGCTGGTTAAACGATCATCTTTTGTGCCCCAAGGACTTTTGAGTTACTAGTATAGGATAGGTTCTATTTCATGATTTATTGTAATTTTAGTATCCGTTGGGAGTTAAAATGGCAATTGTTTAAGTCTTAAAAAATGTTACTGGCTCACTAACTTTTAATTCTCAATCACAAAAAATTCTGAAATGTACCAACAAGGCACACTTCTACCTTTTTTCATTTTTTTTCCATCTGTGCAGCTGTTTACTATTATTCTACTTTTCTCTCAAGTATGCCACCCTTCAATTAAGAAATTATGCTCTAACTTAAAAAGTAGCACGGCTTTAAATACTTTTTTTTTTGCATTTTATGTATTCTCAGGATGTTTGCTTTAAAATAAACCTCATTTCAGGAAATTCTATCCACTTTGATTTCAACATACCCAACTACCTTAACCCTTTGCCACTGGCAAGGCCCATTCAGGCCCGCAAGCTCAGTGTGTTTCTTTGCAAGCCCCATTCAGTCCCGCGAACTGGTGTACCGCTTCGTAACTGTCTATCAACGGTCAACCATAATACATCACTTTTAAAATTATCCCGGAAAAAAATTCAGTTTCCGGTTTACCTTTTTGCTAGATCTACATGGTGAAATAGGCGATAGTTTTCATGGCGATTTTTGTAAAACCAGAAAGAATTTGGCCCAATTTCAGGTGTCACAAAGATGGAGGAGGAAGATATGGTGTTCAATTATCGGTGAGAACAACAATGACTTTATGGGCTTTATACTTGAAGAAATAGCAAATAGAGAGGGGTCTGATGTTGCCTTGGGTTTAGCGGTAACCCCAAATCGCCTTGATTTTGACAATTTTGAAGATCAGCAGAACTCAAAGAACTGACCGACAGATAATCTGTTGGTCAGTACCGAGAGGTCAATAGAGAGTGATTCAGATCAGGAGCTGCCAACTGTTGCTGTACTGAGCAAAAGAAAGAAGAAAAGACAAAAGAAGACAGGTAGGCCTACTGATAGTCAAAAGAAACAGAAAGTAAAAAAAAAAGTACAGTGTTAGCAACTTTGGCGTCTTATTTACCCGCTCGGACGTTGACTGACTTAGTCATTGTTTATCGTAACCAAGTCAATGATCGAATGGGTAAGAAGACACCAAAGTTGCTAACACTGTAATGTTTCTTTTGACTATCAGTAGGCCTACCTGTCTTCTTCGTTTGTCTCTTCTTCTTAACGATGACAGGTAGGCCTACTGATAGTCAAAAGAAACGTGACCTAGTTTCTTCAGTTACATTTTAATTACACCGTATCTCCCTTATTTTGTCCCTTCCATTTTGGTAATTTTATTTCCTTTAAGATCAGCATACCTTGCACTTTTAATAACAGCTCGTTTTATGAACTCTGTGCTGAACAATAGCCCTCAAAAACAGAGGAGTTCTGATCTGGACATACGTGAAAGCATGAAACCGCCGTCTTTGTATTTTGTGTGTGCATTTTCTGTACCAACCTCACCTATTTTAAACACAAAGTCTGATAATTCAACATCTGATGGTATTTTTCATCACACTAAAAATTTTGTAATTTAATTGTTTTTTCCCTAAGTGTGGCATGAACAATTTGCAGTTATTTCCCCTGTGCTGAGAACTAAATAAGGGGATGGTCAAAACGCCTCAGTGGCATTGAGTAAAACATGGACATAAATGAAAGGAACGCAACAATGCACATACATACATAAAATTTTTACAAATATTAAGCAATTGCCACCCTTTCTCTCCCATGTCTCATCTGGACTAAAAATACATAAATCAATAATTAACAAGTAAACAAATGTTATTAATTATGTTTTTCTTAACAGCAAATGTTTTAAAAGTTACCCATTCTAATACTGTTCAGGCTAGAATTTTTTGTATTTTTTTTATAATAGCGAGTCAGATTTTCCTGGCAAATAGTTGTGCAATTTTCCTTTGGCAGTGAAAGGGTTAATAGCAACCGCTAACTACTTTTCTAGCGCTAAAAATATCGAGTAGATTGTAGGGCAAAAGCCAACTTCATGTAATAACAATGGAAATTTTAGGTTAAATTCACTTTTGCCAAAAGTAAACAAAGCCTTCAATTGGTGCCCTTTACGACACATTCTTAATTAGCATCCTTGGACTACAAGAAATAATTACATGAACTTAACATAAAACTTTACTCAGATTGCACAAACATCCATGCATTACAAAACATGAATATATCATAATATGTATATGATTTGCACATGAACGTTTAACAGATTAGTAAGTACAGTGATATTCTGCGCAGACATTTATGTATGGTCAATTCAAACAGTATTCAAACCTTGGCATTAGCCTCTTCACTAAGCTCTTCTTGGGTCTCTTTCAGACGCCGCTTGGCCATCTCCGTCTTGCGGTCACAGTCTGCGATGAAGTTCTGCAGATGTTCCATTGCCTGAATACAAATCAGCAACAAATTAGCAATTCAGTTTAGAATATATCATCTGTTAAAACAATTGGCACGCATTCTTAGTCTCCATATTTAACAAAATCGTATTTTTAAGAAAAAAATATAAAAATAAATGAAAAGAATGTTTATAAACTGATAGTGATACATTACTTTTATAATAACTCGATGTAACCACACCAACTCACATCAATGTCATAGTAGTAATCCTTGGAAGAAGCTGCACGTTCATAGTCTGCTCGCAAAGCCAAGTCATGGACATTGGGGCAATCCCCTAGGTCCATTCGCTGAAAAGAAAACATCGCATGAGAACAACTGCAGGACATTTCAAACACAAGATAACAGAGAAGAAGATGCTGACCATGACCAACGCTACATAATTAACACAAGCACAAACAATACTAGCTTTTAAAATTTAAACTTACAATAAACAACCAAAGATGTATTTGCTGAGTAATGCACTGCAGCCAAAAATACTGTTTTACAAGATTCTGTAAAGAACAACACCAAACATTATTTATATCTCCTTTACAATCCATGAATAATCTAAAGTATTATTATTTTGTCTTATATAAATAATGTATATTCTACTCACTATATCATCCTTCCTCATACAGTCTTAAAGGTAACATCTAAGCTCTCAGGAAAAAAGGTAGAGGGAGATAACTAAGTGCTAATCAATAAACATGAAAAAGGACAGAAAAAAAGAATAACTGTCAACAAAAACAGTTAAATAATACTATCTTATTAGTGTTGGCAATAACAGCAATAATAATTAATACTCCATTTGTTCAATCAACCAGCATGTTTCCCAATGCAGTCTCTTAAGTTTTCAATAATCAATTTGTTTTATAGTCAACAATTCACACACACCTAATGGATTGAGAAAACAAAAATGCAGGAATAAAAAATAAATAACACTTTTAAAATTTAATATTTAATTAAAAACATTTCTGTGCACTTACTTATCGGTTCAAGCTAATTTTTTTCAAGTAGATACTATTATTATTAATTAAATATTTTTCAAATTAACTTGTTATGGAAAGTACGAAAGTGTAGAAGATGGCATCAGAATGATAATACACAAAATGGAAATCCAACTTAAAAACAAGAAAAATTCAACTCACAGCGTCATTACGTACCCAAATCCTAGACATACCCAATCAACTTCATCACCCCCGCAGAATGCGTGCTATAGCGAAACAAAGAAAATGAAACACATAAACATCACTCACCGTGCTAGCAAGAATATCATGTGGACAACAGCTTAGCAGGAAGCTCTTACATACCCGAGGATCATCAAACTTCACTTTGTAGCTTGAGCTATCCCCTAGAATAAACCATATCATTCAGAAAATACCATTAGATTTATTTTTTCATAACCTTTATTTTGTTATGGCTTTAAAAAAAAATCTGTACTGGGACAAGTTGAAAAGACCCAGGTCTTCGCCAAGGCTGTGAAAAAGAAAATATCTGTACAGGAAAAAAAATCTTTACATATATGCTTATGGCCACATTTCAATCATGAACCAGCTTCAAAACAACTTACTTAGTACCTCATAATATGACAGTCTCTGTATGCACATCATTCAAAATTCAAACTGAAAATCTGGCTCTCTTGTAGACAAATTATAGTCTACCAGAATACTGAATTTTTTATCTATATACTATGGAACCATTTTTCAGAAGAGTTGTTTTCTGAATACTCACTCATCAGAGAAAAACTCGAGCCACCTTTATTTTAAATTAGATGGTTTTATTTAAAAAGGAGAAGCAAGTTTTGTTACATCCCCCTTTTTCCCCCCATTCTCTGGTTCTCAACCATTTAGAAAATTAGACTAATTATTATTTATCTGCCAGATTAACAGTTGTGGTGAAGTATGACATCATACACACTGTGGCTAAAGTCGTAATTGGTGACGTCGATGGTGAGAAAATGTGGTCTTCAGGCAAGCTGTGTTTGAAGACATTTTCTTTGATGACTGTCAGCCACCTAACTTGCTCAATGGATACTGATAACTCCTGGAAAATAACATCACTTACCATTTGTTTCCTGGCCAAAAGGCCCTTGAAGTATAAAATTGCATAGATATGTTACTTCATCAATTAATGATTTTGTCTTCATCATTAACCTCATAGTATTCAATAAATCACTTTACAAAATATTGTCAGTGGAAAAGTTCCCCTAAATTAAAGTGCATAAATAATTTATTCTCGACACTTACTGCAGCGCTGAATCTAGAATTTTTGGAAGAGGGCACAAACCACCCCGTCACTTAACAAAAAATGGGTTCCTTGCAAACACTGAAATAACCGACTAAGCATGGTGGGATTTTGTAGTGCACATTTCTTTAATTTTTATTTTGCAGCAAGTGCTGAAGTGACAGTTTTCAACTCTTGAACTTCGTTAACTTTTTTTTTTAGTGGAAATTCTGTATTCTAGATTCAACAATGCTAACAGTAACTTAAAACAACAGGTATGTCGCCTGATTTTTTTCCTATCTCACAATACATCACTGTGACTTGAATATGCTGTATTTAGAAGAAAAAAGAATAACCAGTTGTTGTATTTAAAAGGACCAATATAATTGAAAAATATGCTAATAATTTTTTTTAAAATTCACCCACTATTTGGTCAGCTTAAAAAATTGCAAAAATCATTTATTCATCACAGTACATTAAAACTTGGTATTCTACACATGTATAACATTTGATCGTAAAGAAAAATGCAAGATAAATAATGCTGAAATTTAGAATTCTGGACTCAATAACACATGTGTAATGTAAATATATAACTCACGGCCAGCCTTTCATCTTGGAAGAATTGCACTAAAGTCGGCTTTGCCCCACAACACAATGCTCCCTTGAAAAAAGGGATAAAAGAAACTTTTATTATAAAGCCCGTCTATTAAAAAAAGTGTTGTACCATAAATGAAATGAATTAAATACCATAATAATTATTACAAAATCGAAAGCACTTAAAAAAAGAAAAAGCAATAATAGTAATATTCAAATACATTCAAATGCCAATATGACTCACATGCTCCTTATGGAATGTGATATTTAACATGAAAATGAGTGCCCAGGAAAAACTAAATAAAATGGTGGCAATAAAAGGCAAAGTAATACTGACTTTGATCTTTCTATGCTCTTGACCTTGAGATGACATTGACTTTTAGTTACAAATACAGTCATGTAATATCACATAAATTACAGCAAAAGTTGTCTTCTCTCCCTTCTCCTCCAGAAAAAAAACCAAAAAAACAAAACAAAAACAGTGACATGATCTTGGGATGACCTTGACCCTCACATGATCTCACATGTATGTCTGATCAAATCAGTTATAACCCAATGTTGCTGCATACTATGGGTTAAATAAACAGCCATTGTGCTTTAGGCTGAACTACCTAAAAAAAAAAAAAAATTTTGGCAAGGCCTAAAATGACCATAACCTTTAAGATCAATGCAAACATGGAAATTATTAAATATAACAAGTTTGGACTTATTATCTCTCATAGTGTAGGGTCAACATCTCAGAGTACCTATACTTCCTGACTTTGGACAGCTCAAGTGACCTTGACCTTGGAAGGAGGTTGACCAAATTTGCAAAGTATGTGTGTGTCAATGATATCCATCATGCACCAAAGAATTATAAGTTAAATATTAATAACCTAGGAAAAAAAAGTGAAATTTTGTGAAAAAGTGTCATTTTTTGACTTAACATTTGATGGTTGTGTGAATTTGATCTTGAAGTGAAGTCATTCATTCACTGATCATTTTCGAGGTCTCAAGGGTATACACCATATTACCAAGTTTGGTTGCAATAGTTGAAATAGGCTATGAGTACTTAGCCACTTTAAAGTTTTTGCACAGGCGGCGGACATACACTGAGACAGGGAGACCAACGGACGGATATTTTTTCTACATCATTTTTAACTAGGTCTCATATCGCAGATTTGCACAAATCTGGAAAAATGTTTTTTTTTGGGGGGGGATTGGGGTTAGAGGTGAGGGGGGGCTGAGGGGGGATGAGGGGGGGTTGAGTACAAAGATTCACACTGCAATGGATTGCGAGTCAAATATAACCAAAGCTATAACAGAATTCACAGAAAAATAGAGAAATATGTAAAATAAGGAATACAATCAATTATTACCATTATAATAGAGTAAAAGAGGCATTTACATACATACTTACATGTACAACATTGTTCATAAGTGTATATATAATACATGATATGGTCATAAAATCTACAAAGTTTAATTCAGAGTAAAACTAAAAACATGAATATTAAGAATTTATCCACTGCACATGGATCTCAACAGGCAAAGTAAATCTTATTCTACCAAGTTTTGCAAGCTCAAGTCAATTATGACAAATAATAATAATAGCTAACGTATGCTACTTAATTTATGCTAAGGTATAGTTATAAAGCATCTAGCACTCTGGTCGTTATTATAATTATTGTAATTAAATTATGATTAGTATATAAATTATAATTAAAATGTAGGTCCAAAGGAACAAGCACTTCTTCAAATCAAATGTAATCAGCAAATTCTTTTATTTTTCAAGTGCAAGTGGATAACTGCTTCATATTCAATCAATTCAAACATAGAAAAATTATTGCTGGCTGCACCATCAGCTGCATCAGTACCTGTTTGCTGTAACTTCGGAAGTACACAAAATCAATAACATTACACATTATGGTATACACTTCTTAAAATGTATACAACTTTAAAATATATACAACAATGACAATGTGCAGCAAAATTGCCATAAAAATTAATGTAGATTCACAACATAAACCCACGAAATGTACTGTAATTATGTCTATAACTAAACCTGCCACGAATTACTAACCAACATAAAATTTAACAATAACGTTAACAAAGTCACAAGCAACAACCTGTTTAAATTCTACTATTTATTTGTAGTGGCTATCTGCACTGCTGTCTACACGGGCAAGACAAAAAAAGAAAAACAGGACTGTGTTCCAGAACCGTGCTTAAGTGGAGGCCACATTTGGCTTACGTTTTACGGCTTACGCATTACGGCTTACGCAATGGGTCACCACGGATCGCGCCTTCCGTTGGCCACCAAGACAGAGGTAATAAGTGTGCAACCGATGGACAACTTAGCAAGGTCTGTACAAGAGACAATATCATCAAAAGAACCTGGAATGTCACGACCCCAACAGAGGATGGAAAATTACAACTGGCCACGAGCTGGACCACTATCGATGGAACATTTTAGATATCAGCAAACTGCGCTGGAAAGGCCTAAGTGAAACAATGACCGACAAAGGCCATAAGCTTTATTTCAGCAGGAGAGATAACAGCAACAACATGGCAATGGATTCATGTTGGGTTGTGAGTTTAGTAGCAACATTTGGTTTACATTTTTCGGCCTATGCACTGGGTCGGAGTTTGTGGCGCTATGTTTATCACGGCCGGGTTCTAATTTACAAATATGCGTACTATGTCATTTCACTACAACTAAGCACTTTTTCATGACAATGTACTGTACACTTTCACGATTTGACTATAATATGAAACAACTTTACTAAGATTGACACGCAAAAAGTGAATTCAACTGCCTTAGCTCGCCAAGTCGTGTGTAGCAAACAATCTTTGTTGTGTGTAATCATGCATTTGTGAGGAGTTTAGATTGACCTTTAAACTCATGACATCACACTCGCGCTTCTGATTTGTCCTCGTACGCCTGCCTTATGTACTTTTGCAGAAGAAATCAAGCGCGCTAACCGTGTGAAATTTTATGTAAGCCAGTACTGGCAGAAGGCAATGAAATACATAATGAATCCATAAGCATAACACAAGTGTGCCTGGGCATCTATATAGTTATATATCAGTTCATGTCTACTATTAATATAAATTTAGATCATGAAAACGATCAGGGTGATCTTACTTTTAATAAAATCAAATTACAAGAAGTTTACAGTGACAGAAGCAAGGCTAATTAGCAATTCAACTAGTAAACTAGTCAACATTTTTACTCCTCCACCTCCCACAAATAAAAATCTTTGTAAACTATCAAATGGCAGAACTGGTTACTTTTATGCCTAATATAGATGGTGGAAAGCTATAACAACCTGTGTTAAAGCGAACCTTCCATAAAGGCAATAATTACGTAACTAGTAGTACAGTGGAACCTCCAGTATACGACCGTCCAAAATCTGAGAAAAAAAAACGGTCTTATAATAGAGGTGGTCTTATACCAGAAACAAGGGGTGGGGTGGGGGTGAGGGGGGGTCAGGCTCGGAGGGGCTATGTAGTCATAATTTTCACACTCACCAGCATGTATTCTCTGACAAATGAAACTGTAAAACATGTTTCATTTTTAGCTTTGTCTTTTATTCACAACTTCAAAAATAGAAAACAGTCGAACCACTGCCAGACGCGTTCATCCAAGTCTGTCAGTGCAGAAGCTCTCAGTTTCGATGTTTCCCTTTTCGCCACTTTCTCCACTCTCCCATCGTAGTTTCACAGATTCCTTATCCTTTATGATGAGCTGAATTTGGGTCTTCCCAATGTCTAAACTTCTTGCAATAGACAAACAACTCTCCCCATTTTCACTTCTTTCAATCACTTTCATTCTCTCTGCCAAACTCAAAACGTTCCTCTTGCGCGACGCCATTTTGACAGCCAGTGTAGGCGAGTAATGTCCCTTATTAAAGTTATTTGCGAACCGGAAATAGCAGACAACAGCAGGCGTACACTAACATGAGAGAAAAAACGAAAGGTAAAGACAGCAAATTAACTGATATCTCTTTTAAATTGCCCTAAGACGGTCGTATAAAGGGCTTAAGACACGGTCGCTGGTCGCATAAACGAGGTTGTCGCATACCAGAGGTCATTTATTATTGGAAGTGAATCCGTCAGAAGTTTTCAGGTCACATAACGGAGGGAGTCGTATACCAGAGAGCCGGATACCGGAGGTTCCACTGTAGTACATAACTATAGTCTATAGTACTACTGTAGTACTTAGTAGTACTAGTATGTTGAAGCTTTTGCTGAGAACACTCAGCTTTTAAAATCAACTCTTCCAGTGCAAATCGATGCCAATGCCCAGATTGTGCAGAATTGCATTTCTGACGTCCGATCCTGGATGAAACAAAACAAGTTAAAGCTCAATTATAATAAAACAGAGGTTCTCGTGTTCAAAAAGACCAGAACTGTCTTAGCTTGCGCCTTGCCTACCGTACCACTATAAGTGTAGGAGAGCATGAAATTTCTTTCCCTCAGTCTGCTAGAAATCTTGGCTTTTTTATGTCGAGTGACATGACACTTGATTTCCATGTTGCACAAGTTTGTAGATCAGCGTATGCTGCCTTGCGTCAGATCAGCTCCATTCGCTGCTACTTGACCCTTCAAGCAACCATCACCTTAGTCTGTGCTTTAGTCTTGGTTAGGCTAAAATCCTTCATTTTATAGACCCTAGCCCCAACACATATTTGTTCTGCTTTTGGCTATGCTTGGGGAATTTGTTGTGATTGTGACGACTTGTTTGCAGACAGTTAACTTTAACTCTTTGCCTGCCAATCGACGATATATCGTCGATCTGAGCCGCCATGTTTGTGCCAATCGACGATATATCGTCGATTTCAGTATTCCGTTTCGTTTTTTTGCGCAATCCAATCCAAGTTTTATTTTAACCAAAGAGAGATAACTCTTTCTACTTCGTTCTCGATCGACACGCGTGTGGTTTCTTCAAACTGATTCGTTTTTAGAGTGTTTTTTATGCATTTTACTAAGCATTGTGATGGGCACAATCGACAGTGTGTCAAACTCTGCTAATAATCAATATAATTTCAAACTGTAAAGTGTATTTTGATCCTAAATAAATTTTCTTTCTGGTGTGTGAAGCTGATTCAGTGATTGGAATTATTCCTCCAGATTTTTTTTATCACTGTGGTATATAGAAATATTTTTATTTTATTTTATCATTTCAAAAAGATCAACATGCTTTCAAAACACATATTTCAATAACATAATCAAATTAACATTTTTGTGTTTTAAAAAAAAATATATTCTTCACTCTTTTACCTTTAATTTGATATGAAATATGTCTATGTAACAACTATTATTGAAAGAACAGTAGCTTAAATGCCTAAGGTACTGAACTTTCTTTCTGGTGCCAGAGAAATGTCTGGCACAAACGTGGAAACATGCCTGGCAGTGGCAAGCAAAGAGTTAAGTAGGCCTATTGTCTGATTTTGCATGTGGATTTTTTCTCTGTATATATAATTTCTAATGCAATATTGTAAGTTGTTCCATGATTGCTTCTTTCTTTTCATGTAAAGCGCTATGCGCTTGTCTATATAATTATAATAGAGTATAGTATAAAAAGACAAGTAATACTAATAACGTTAATCGACGTTATACATAAAATGTCCATTATTATTATTAATCATGGCGCTTCGAGTTTTGGTGATGCTGGATTTTTACGTTCATTTTCAAATTGACATTGTCGACGTCAATTTACAAAAGCATTTGCAAAGCAAAATATGCAAGTCTAATGTTATACAGATTTTGGTACACGCCACGTACGAATACTAATGAGCATGCATGGAGGCCATCTTGGTCCCGAATCTACCGTATTTGTTATATTACCAAACTACTCACCATCACGAGCAGTACCCATCAGCTCGTCGAGCATTGCTCGGACCTGGTCATGTGCAGACATTATCAACGTCGATCACCGCCTTGCACTTGGTCAGTAATCACCGTATTAGATACAAGTTTACCGTTGCCTTCCGTTCGTCTCACCGTCAACCAACATGGCGGTCTAACAGGAAATGACAGACTTTTTAAAAAGCCTAAAATGGGAATGGAATAGACGCGGACCTAGGCCTACGATATTTCATGGACCAACAATAATAATAATTTTTTTGTTGGTCCATGGATATTTCAATAGTTACAGATAGGTATAGGCCTACAGTTAAACTCAGTAAAATAATAATTATATTGTTGTACAAGATGCCTTTATATAAAACAACAACAACAACAACAACAACAACAACAACAACAATAATAATAATAATAATAATAATAATAATAATAATAATAATAATAATAATAATAATAATTAGCCGATATTGCTTGTTCATTTACACACTGCGTAGCAGAGACGGGCTCTCTTAGATACTAGCCATCGCATTACGCAACGTCACTTCCGTAATGGGGTGGCTAGTATCTAGCCCTATAAGAGACGGCCGACGCTCGAATCCCGGTGTGACATCCTCACAGTTCCTAGTATCTTAGCTGGCCTGGGAGCGAATGGGAGCATTCTGATTGGTCGACGCGTTACAAAATTCGACGCATGCGCACAGTGCTAGCATAGTCTTCGTAAGGGTTAGGGTTAGGGTTTGGGTTAGAGTTAAGAGTTTAGGGTTAGGGTTAGGGTTTGGGTTAGGGTTAGGGTTATGACGCCTAAGAACTTCGTGAAAAAGCCGGCCCGACATGACCTAGCGCATGCGCAAATGCGCTCGGATAAACTAGGAGACCCGGAACTTGAAGGATGTGACACCGGTGTGACATCCTCACAGTTCCTAGTATCTTAGCTGGGCTGGGAGCGAATGGGAGCATTCTGATTGGTCGACGCGTTACAAAATTCGACGCATGCGCACAGTGCTATCATAGTCTTCGTAAGGGTTAGGGTTAGGGTTTGGGTTAGAGTTAAGAGTTTAGGGTTAGGGTTTGGGTTAGGGTTAGGGTTATGACGCCTAAGAACTTCGTGAAAAAGCCGGCCCGACATGACCTAGCGCATGCGCAAATGCGCTCGGATAAACTAGGAGACCCGGAACTTGAAGGATGTGACACCGGATTGGTCAACGTGTGATCATATTATTTTCCCCTTTACCAACAACTGGCCCGCTGGTGTCAGTATAAATCGGTCCAGTAGTCACCTATATGCGAAAGTGTCGTGTGACTATAATCTACAAACAACAACTACGTCAGTTGGTAAGAGCGTCTTGCTAGTAACCGAAAGGTCGCTGGTTCGAATCCCGGATTGGTCAACGTGTGATCATATTATTTTCCCCTTTACCAACAACTGGCCCGCTGGTGTCAGTATAAATCGGTCCAGTAGTCACCTATATGCGAAAGTGTCGTGTGACTATAATCTACAAACAACAACAACAACGTCGCCTCTCCATCATCTCTGCCGTTGGTTACAGATTGCAGATTTTAATAGAAGTGTTACGTAATCGTTTTCCCCGTCCTCAACTGAAAAAGAAGGAGAAACCGTTATAGGTCCAAATATGCGGCGTGATCCGCATGAGAGACAACTTCGTCATAGGAACCTGGAATGTCAGGGAAAATTAGAACTGGCCCACGAGCTGGACTACTATCGATGGAACATTTTAGGTATCAGCGAACTGCGCTGGAAAGCCGTTGTTTGTTGAGTAGATTTCTGTCTCCGGACACTTAACGCATATAGGAGACGTGAATAAGAAGTTTAAATGTTAATAATAATTGTCAATCTGGTGAGCTATATGCTCTCGATGGACGAATAAGGCCGACAAGCAGCCATAAATATAAATTAAGAAGTTATGAAGATGCAGAGCGCTCTTAGGCAACACCAGTAATGAAGAGGTCCAGAAAAGTGGCGAGGAGCAGGAGTAGTCAGCCAAGGTGAAGGGCGGCATGGATCCGTGAACAGGAGTAGCTCAGTAAGAGGCACCACGAGGAAGACACCAGTGGGATGTATCTATAGGGGAGATATTGCATAGGCAAGAGCCATGGTAGTCTGGGAAGGGGAAGGCAAAAAGCTGCCACCCAAACAATCACCAGACCAGGTCTGGAGAAAAGAAAACTATCGGGATACCAGCGCAGCGCCGGACAAAAGTTTAAAATGAAAATGACGTGTGAGCCGCGGACGAGGCCCCCCCCCCCCCCCCCCCCCCCCCAAATAAAGTAGAAAACTATAAAGAAGGCCAACTGGCCCTAACTATATAAATTATAAAGGCCAACTAAACGGCCGATAAAGAAAATGTTAAAAATTCTATAAAAACGCCAATAGAGGCGATGGCAACGAGTGCCAATAATAAAAAACAGACGTACTAACGTCAAAAAGACAATTTCAAAGAATAAAAACGCCGAAATAGGCTAGGATAAAAATTATTTTATGAAGCAGAAAAAGACGTACTAACGGCGGGAATTCTGCTTCTTCTTGGTCTTTTGCTCTCGACTGCTCGAGCCTCTCCCAGACTGAGAAGCGCAACTAGCCTCAATCATCTCTATTCTGTCAATAATCATCTGCACAGCCTGGTTAAATTCATCTACTTCCTCCTGCGAGACAAGGCCGCGCAAAAAGGGTGTGTACGAAGTAATCTGGCGGACTACCTCAACGCCATCTAGACTGATAGGAAAGTCCGGCGAAAGATCCGTTCTGACCGGCGAGACCTGAGTAAAACGGTCTACCGACACGGGACGCACGCGTACCGTCGGAGCGGCAACCGCACAACTCGTGCCGACAGAGCGAGTCACCACCGGACAGTCAGTGCCGACCGAACGAGTCTCAGGGGGGCGATGCTGCACCGGTTCCAGGCCCACCGCAGCAGCGCCCGCCCGCGCAACAGACGAACCACGCACTATCTGGACCAGGTCAGAGACAGTGCGGGTAAGACTAGCGACCAGACTTTCCAGTCGCTCGATAGCCTCCCATGGATCACGAGTAGGAACCGCGGGACCCTTCGCCAGTGGGACCGATAGCTCGGAACCGACCAGGTCGGCCGGGCTCACCAAAGAGGATACACTGGGAACCACACCCGTCGCCAGGCGGCGGGAGGGATGATCCACGACCGGTATAACCTGGGCAGAGCCCACAGAGGGAGCGGCAACAGTACCGACCTCGGAGTTAGACACCTTGCTCAGAACAGAAACAGTCTGTTTTTTAGCCAGGCATAAAGCCTGTGCTCTAGGCATATGATTTGCCGCCCTAATCTGGTTCGCCAAGAGGCGCTCCTGATAGGCGGGACAGTTTGAATTTGCGGCCGAGTGGTTGCCCAAGCAGTTAGGGCAACGGCGCGTGGCAGCTGCACACTGAGCCCCAGTGTGGCCAACAGAGCCACACGAGGGGCATACCCGTTTGGACCGACATTGTTTTCTTATGTGGCCAAACTTCTGACACTGGTGGCAGCGCACTACGGCCGCAACAAAAGGTACGAGAACAAACTCGCGACGGTTAAAAAGCAGAGCATGCGGCAGTGTCGCGGCCTCAATCGTGACACGCACGGAAGTAGAAGGCTGTCCGTCGGAAAGAGGCAGCCGGCGAAAACAACGGACGACGCAGGGATGAACCGAGCCGTCAACGTTGACGGCGCCATCAAACTTAGCCGAAATGTCCCCCTCCGAAACTGTGGCGGGAATGCCAACGACAACACCCTCCACGGTCGGGATGGGAACAGAACACACGACCGACAGCTGTCCTAACTGAGAAGTAGAAGTCAATTTTTGCTGCTGAGCAAGGGAGGTACAGGCGATGAGAAAACCCTCGCCAAGAGGTTTAACCCGATCGACTGGCCCTACAGAGACTCTCAATAGGTCGGCCAGTTTCCAGTGTAAAGCCTGCAGGGACAAAGAAGTTATGTCCCCGCTTTGTTTGATCACAACTGGAAACTGAAAAGAGCCATAGGAAGAAACAACCGGCGGCCTAGGTGGCCCTCTAAACCTATTCTTGCCCCTACCAACAACCGTGGACCAAGGTGGGCCACGGTCATCGGCAGGAGCCATCAGAGCAGTCGGCTCCGCGATCACAGTGGGAGTGTTGGGAGACCCCGCCAAGTCAATGGTACCATCCGAAAAGGCATGCGCATAGCAAAGAAGAACTGGATAGAAGACCATTGCCAGGAAATGGAGAACAGTCTAAACAAGAACAACAGCTGTGAAGCGGCTGACAAGTGTTAAACAGCCCAAGGACTCCACGACCCAAAGCAATTCTAGTATGTCCCTTGCAGAAGAACAAGAAGTCTTGGATAGATGGACAGAGTGTGACGGTGGGTCTATTGTTGCTGGACTCTGCACAATGGAATGCTATTACCCACTCGTCTTTCGTCGATGTAAATCTCCCTGTGCCCCAACTTAATACATTTATAAGTTTAGCTTGGTCTGTGTTTAGGCTGAGTTTACAGAGATAGAAAGAAAATCGTAAAAGATTACTGTCACACTAGCTCTCACACTGCTATGAAACATAGGTAGTCCAGCCACTTGTTAACAGTAAATATCACACATTTTTTTCCTCTACTCTATACAAGATCTGCTAATCACGATACTAACTTAAAAGTTCAAATATTAGTTCGAATGGTTCGCTTATTGATAATTCTATGCAGCTACTATTTCTTCATCGGGCTACTCGTGCGTTCTGCCCAACGGGTCAGTATTCTGGAAAGGAGGACTAGTGATGTCCTTTGCTAACAGGTTGGGTGCACTGGTGCAAATGTCACTTAGCTCTAGATTCGATGAGCTGTGTTGTGGTCGATTCTTTGATGAGCTGTGTTGTTGTGGATTCTTCTCCTTGTTGACAGACTGGTGGGCTCTCGTCGAGCAGTGCTTGAGATCCCGATGCAGGCCGAATGTTAGTGAAGACTTTTACTTGTCTTGCTTCTGATCAGGCCCACGATGCCTGCTCGTCTGTAACATATGAGATGAATTTCTGCAAGACCGTGTATACTAGGTGTGTGCAGAGCGTCTCACTGAAGGCAGACATAGCCCTCAGTGATTAGCTCCACTTATCTATATATAAGCGACGAACATTCTGCTAAGTCCGTGGTCCACTGGAATCTCCACTCTAATTCCTATACATATATAAATATAAATCATGTCTAAATACACACATAGAGAATTAATTAATATTATACACATTCTCCGGTACAGCCACTGGTCTGCAATAATACATATAGGCTAAACAACAGAGGGTCTGTAGGGAATACGTCATGGCGTCACAACCGGTCGTGTTCGCCACGTGGTCACGCAAAGTTTGACTAACATTCACAATTCTAAACATGGCAAACTTCACAAACATAATTCAATAATAATATCAATAAATCGCGAGGCAACAAAAGACAATGTCAGGCTGTGGCTAATTAGGTTGAATAGAATTTCACCAGTTCCTGCTTTTAGTCTTCAGTGGAGAGATCTAGTAGAGCCGAACTCTTTACTGGATGCAAGTTTAACGCAGAATGACTCTCTACCCCTGTGTTCAGCTGGAGGCCCGGGAAACTAAAACTACAAGAAGCGCCCTCTAGCGTGTGTGGTCGTACTACTGCTATACGTAAGCTGGATGAGGTCATTACCTACTGAGCCAGCGTCAGCCTACAAATGTGTAGCCCACAGTAGACTTCTGTCGTCTGCTGCAGACTAACATTACTCTACTAAGGTTACAGCTGACTAAGCAAGGCGAGAAGCTATAGTGCTATGTAAATCTGGCCTCTTATCACACAGAGTGCTGCTCTGGCCTTTACAACCACAAACGAAACGGAGACCCGTCAGTTCTAGCATGTCCCCAGACAATTTTCAGAGAAGACGTTGAGGCAGCAGTGCAATCGCTGAAGAAGGGGAAGTCAGCGGGAGTGGACAACATACCCGCAGAATTGCTTCAAACAGAAGGTGGAGGAGAAGCGATGATTTACGCCCTCACCATTATCTGTAACAAGATCTGCATGGCAGAGTGGGGAGTGGCCTATGTCATGGACCCAGTCGCTTGTCATCACTCTTCCCAAAAAGGATATCCTTCAGTAGTGTTAAAACTACCGCACCATCAGCCTCGTCAGCCATCCCAGCAAGGTCCTCCTGAAAATAATACTCAACAGGTTGAAACCCCAAGCTGAACAAATCATAGCTGAAGAACAAGCAGGATTCAGGGCAGGGCGCAGTACCACTGAGCAGTTTTTCAACCTCAGAATAATTTGCGAGAAATACCTACAGAACCAGCATCTATATCATGTGTTTGTAGACTTCAAGAAAGCCTTTGACCGAGTCTGGCGTGCAGCTCTGTGTGCAACCATGAAAGTGGACAATATCAGTCCTAACATTATTGAAGTTATCAAAAGCCTGTATGACACGGCTACCAGTGCAGTCCTCCACAACAGCGCCACCGGGAACTGGTTCAGCACAACAATCGGCGTGCGTCAAGGATTCCTACTCTCTCCAACACTCTTCAACATCTTTCTGGAGCGCATCATGTCAGATCAAGAAAGCACCGTCAGCATAGGCGGTAGAGCAATCTCCAACCTTTGTTTTGCAGATGACATTGATGGAGAGGAACAAGAACTTGAACAGCGGGTACAGAGGCTTGGCACCATCTACAGAGCCTTTGGAATGGAAATCAGTGCAGAGAAGACCAAAATGATGACCAACAACACTAATGGCATCAATTCGGACATCGAAGTCCAAGACCAATCCCTCAACACAGTGCATAGCTTCAAATATTTAGGAGCGATTGTATCCGAAAATGGGTCCCGACAAGAAGTTCTCTCCAGGATTGCTCAAACAACTGCTGCCCTGATAAGGTTGAAGCCCATTTGAAAAGACAGGACCATCAGTCTACATTCAAAGGTAGACCTGATGCGCTTCCCTGACATCTCCGTCTTCCTATACACTTGCGAAACATGGACACTTACAACAGACCTACAACGAAGAATACAAAGTTGAGGTGCTATAGAAGACTTCTGGGCATTTCCTATACTCATCATATATCACCAACGACGAAGTCCGACAGACCATTATACAAGCCATTGGACAACACGATGACGTGCTCATAGTGGTGAAGAAACGGAAACTCCGATGATATGGCCACATCACCAGAGTATCAGGCTTTGCAAAGACCATCCTGCAAGGCACGGTGCAAGGAGGTAGAAAAAGAGGGAGACAGAAAAAGAAGTGGGAGGACAATATTCGAGAATGGACTGGATTAATTGACACTGAGCGAAGCCATGAGGGTTGCTGAGGATAGAGAAAGATGGAGTACGCTGGTTAAACGATCATATGTGGTGCCCCGAAGACTTTCGAGTTACGGGATAGGATATGAGAATGTTGCGGCGTCACCCGGTGTAATAGATAGGTTATATATAGGACCAGAGGAACAGATGGTGGAGAAGGTCCCTTACGTGTCCGGGGACGTTAATCTACATGCCTGCCTGCCATGGTGGAGAGGCGGGGCAGGGTAGCTCAATAGTTAGAGCAGCTTACTAGTAACCAAAAGTCCCTGTTTCCAATCCCGGATTGGCCAACGAGTGACCGTATTATTTTCCCATTTCCAAGAGTATAAACCGAGGTCTAGTCTGCTCACACACGCCTATCATCGTGGGGACTTTGAAGATCCTGATGTTGATGTCCTAGATCAGGGCCGGACCTCGGAAAAGTCGAAAGGGGGGGGGGGGGGGGGATTACAGATTCAGCGAAAGCGCGAAGCGCCGAGCCTTTTAAGGATGCAAAATGGTGCAATCTGAACCTTGAAAAAGTCATTTGTGATGGTCTGGGTGGGACTTTGAGCTTTTTGAACAATTGAACTGACAAACTCTGGGGTACAAAAATTATCATCTGTCCCTCTTTTAAAAAAAACAACAACAACAACACACACACAAACATTTATTTATCAGCAGAGGTGTTTTGTATACTATTATTATTCACTACTTTTTGTTGATCGTTAACGGTATAAAGCTTTACCTTGTAGTTTATGAACATCACAACCCTGCTTTCACTTTCAGTCTTGCTGCACTAGGTTCCTCGGCATTAGTACCATTTGTGAATTGTATCTTCTGGCAAAACAGTTCACTGCCTCTTTGAAGTCAATATCAACATCCCTGTGCACTTTCAGTAAAGCAAGTCCATTGAGTCTCTGTTGCCCCATTGTAGTACGCAGGTAGTTTTTCAGGTTGCGCAATTGACTGTTTGAACGCTCACACCCGGCAGTAGAGACAGGCAGGGTGCAAAGGTTCTTTAGCATAAAAATCCCTGTCACAATGTTTCAGTGCTTCTGATGCCGTGGATGGGATGATAGCTGTCGCATTCTCAGCAGCACTTCGCCATTTGCAAATCCACCGTTGGTATTCTGCATCAAGGGTAGCGTTGTCTGGTAGGTCAGACTCCCACAACATTGCCAGTGTCTTCACCCCTCCTGGAACCTGCGTGAAACCATCCTGGTTGTTTATTAAATTGCTTGGCACCAGACAGAGACCATCAACTGCTAGGTCAGCATTTTTGAACCTCGAGTCCATTTCGGTTGACAGGTGTTCCGAGAAAGGAATGGCAATGCTAATCTTGATATATTCTTCTGGAGTGGCCGCAGGTTGGTTGTCACGGAGAGTCTGTCGGGATGCTTGACGAGGAACAATGACATCAGTTGTCAAAGCATTTGCCATTTTGCTGACTTCACCAAACCAGGCAACGAACGCTGTGTTCATAATTATCAACTTAGCATCTTAATTAATATTTCTAAAAAGTCGTTTTTGGGGGATTAGGGCAGTATCAAGGTGAAGGTGCTGGAAGAGGCTTGCGGCCAAAACAAGAAAATATGGCTGCATTTACTAATTTAGGCTTAGGGGTTCGGTTACTTGGTCGTTTCAACGGGAAAACACTTTGGACGTTTCAACGGATCCCTTGAAATGGATTTCCGTTGAATTGTCTATAAATAACTCTTTGTACCTTGGACCAAAAATGACTAAAACCTGCAATGTTTAAAAAAAAAATAAAAAAAAAATAAAACTCTTTGCATTAAAAAAAAATTATATATTTTTTTAGTTTGGAAGGGGGGTTTCGGAACTCAGGTAACCCCCCCCCCCCCACCCCCTGGATCCGGCCCTGTAGATCCTTGACGGCCGACTCGCGTGTCCTGATACAAGCGCCTGTGATACCAAGTAAGCACTAGGTCACTTCTCTCCCATCCCCATGCATTATTGTGCTCAGTGGTGTCAGACAATGCGCCCAAAGGCTGTAAGTGTGAGCCTCGTGAAACTTGAGTTAGATCTTGTATCGGCCAGCTCCTTGAGCTGAAAAGCGCTATATAATGCTAATTAAATAAATTATTGAAATTAAACCATATAGTTAAATAGTTTAATATAATTATATCCTGCTCTCACAGGTGCACATAAAATGAGATATACTGGCTTTCAATATTCCGTGTGCCTGAGAACAAAGAGCTTCAAAAGCAATACAATTGCATTCATATACTGATATAGGCTGGTTCTCCTGCATTTCGACATTTACCAAAGGTTTCATCATAGGTTTGGCTTACGAAGTGAAGTCCACGTGTACTGCATGGGTAGTCACATAAAGACACCGTTGAGAAATAATACACGTTAGGAAGAAGCCAGTCGCGAATTGAAAATACCCTAGTTGCTAGAGCCGACCGAGAGAATGGTTTTAAAAGAAAGGTTTTCAAATAATAATAAAATTTATAATAAATTCTCTCAAAATGGCTAGCACCATACAGCAGCCAGGAATAAATAAAACAAGCCAAGGGAGGCAAGATGCTTTACACATCAAGAAAGGTAATTATCCTGCTTCTCAAAGGCGGACATAAAGTGCGACACACTGGCTTTCAAGTCCAGTGTGCTTCTCCAAGAGCTTAAGGAACTCAAAGGCAGTATAAACCTGGTTCTTCGTTAAGCGGTTGGAGAAGTTTGAATGGGTTTAGACATATATTTCTCTGTCTTCCCGCAACAATCAGTATACGAAGGTTGGGTAAAATCAGAATTAACTTAACAAGACTTTTCTATTTTTGTGCGATTTCTCCCCACCACCCTCTTTTCAGCCGAACAAAAACACGCGGCCGCCATGCGGTCCGATCAGGCCAAGCATTTGTAACACGCTCTTTCATTGGTTGAGAGTGTGGTCCCACATCAGACGACGTGTGTTGTCAGGAGAGAAGTTCATACATTTACAAGAGAAGCAAAAATTTGGGAGGAAAACTCATAAGGGCGGATTCAGAAAGGACGGAAGGCCAATATTTTCAGGTGAGTGATGCTTGATCCTTTACGTTTATCGAAGCTAGGCCTCACGCTGCAGCCAATTTTACCGCAGCCTGCGATAATTCGTGGACTTTGCTCCCTGTGCTGCTATTTTTAACTCATGGCTAGATCTATTGGGAGTTATATTTTGCTTCTATAGGCCCATGAACCAGCTGAAAGAAACAGTTTACATTCTCTTTACTTGCAAAATTATCAAACATGATAGACCTCTTTAATTTACGAGTGTTCGTTTTCAAACGGTCGTTCAGCAATTGACAACACGTTTCGTGTGCACTTTCATTACACACCCGGTATGAAACATCACTCACTGTATGCATGCAGACACAGTTAATGATGTTGAATTTCAATAAAATCATTAGAACTTTAATATAAGATTTTAGTCATTTGGCGTTACATATACAGTCTTTTTGTTAATTTATTATTTTAAAATGCCAGTGGTTCCTTGACTGGATGCCGGGAGAAAATCGATTTTTGAGACAGAGACTGTCACAGCTACTAGTAGACGCGTCGCATTCACAACCCAAATGATTGCCATTAGCCTGATCAGGCCTATATGTCATTGTACCTAACACGGCACATTTTCAAAGAAACAAGGTTTTAAAAATATTACATAAAGTTATGAGCAAGGTCTGAAATCAGTGGGTCCGATCGAAATGAGGCCAATTAATTTAATGGGTTTGTTTCACCAGAACCAGATCAATGTAAGCTACGTACCACACATTGATAGATCTGTGTCGTCACTGTCAGTACATAGGCCTACTATATATATGTTACCCGGCTTTTGATTGTTTGGCAGTGGGGCCGGGTGGCTCAGTTGGTAGAGCGGCTTACTAGGAACCGAAAGGTGCCTGGTTCGCTCCGGTGTCGTGTGACTATAATCTACAGTTACCTTGTTTGGCATCATAAACTGTAGTAAATGTTTTAAATGTATAATGTAAGGTTTCAATACTTGCACTATTGTTTTGCACTAATTCAATAGGTTGACTAATAAGAACTAGTATAGGCCCTAGCTGTATCTGTCTTTGTGTGTTGTCGAAAGGCTCTATAGATCTACAAAGTAGGTACATTGAGCATTTCAGTTGTGATCGATCAGTTATTCACAGTATTGCATTGAACACTACCGTTGTTAAACATAATGTGTCTCACTGGTTTAAAGAAAAATCAAGTCTGACAGGGAATAAACTTATATTTAGCATTATAGCAGTTTAGCATAATAATAAGGCAGTGAATGATCGATCTGGATCTTATACCGTTAAAATCCATGCTATTATATTAAGCTGACAATGGTGTAGGTGTTATTCCATATCAAACTACATATCACGCTACAGGTCTATTATTGTTGACAAAATTCTTACGACAGCTAGGATCACACCATCCTCTGCCATCTGAGTCACGCCATTGGCAATATGTGACTGCACTCCTTAACGGGCACGTGTAGGCTCACACTGATTAGTCAGAGACAGCCGAGGCACGCGTCTGAACTAGTATGGCTGATTATTTAATATCACATATCAGCTAGGCCTACACTTCGAGTTTGTAGGAGTTACCTAAACCACTAATCCACATATATACAAACTTGTGTCAATAAAGCCAACAAAGTGATAGGAGTAATTAAAAGGACTATAGTTTCTTAGATGAATATATTTTCTTTAAACTGTACAAGTCAATGGTTAGGCCCTCACCTTGAATATGCCAATACACTATTGTATCCAGTGATAAATAGACAGTCTATTGTGATTAAAAGAGTGCAGAGGAGAGCTACAAAACTTGGGAAGGCCTGTGGAGATAGGTCCTATTATGAAAGATTAAAGTACCTAAGACTGCACTCATCGTATGGCTGTAGAATTAGAGGGGATTTAATACAAGCATACAAAATTTACAATGGACTGGATGGATTAAAGTGGTCTGAGTTCTTTGCATCGCCTCATTACAATATAATATTACATGCATGTCCAAAGGAAAAGTATTTATTCAGCATTCCCATACTAATATAAGACAATTTTCATTTTCTAACAGAGCTGCTACTAATTGGAATAATCTGTCTGTTTCACTTAAGAATGCACAAAGCATAAATACGTTTAAAAACCAGTTAGACTTGGAGTTTAAAAATATATTTATTGCTGTGATGAATGAAATGCTTAGAAAAATTACATGCTCAACAGACCGAATTATTGCCAAGTTGAGGAAGGGGCATTTCAAAAGGCCACCCTAGTCTACTACTACTACTACTACTATTACTACTAATACTAAAGACCAATCGGAGGCAAGGCCGCCAGAAAAGGAGTGGGAGTAAGGAGAGTTGGGAGATTAACGTAAACGCAAACATACAAAAGACTTTAATTATATGTACACCAAGTTGTTTTCGCTGATACTCAGTACTAGTGTAGTACTCGATATAGAATAGACGTACTCGAACGGTCGAGAAGAACTGACTTGACCTCTTTTCACGATTGCTCTGTTACATGATCATTTGGTTAGCCATAAAAGCACGAGTACAAATAAACCGTATGTAGTGTCACTGAACTTTGAATAACAATGCTATGTCCTTATAAAATTCTAAACAAGGTTGAAAGTTGCTGAGAACTGCAACTTTTTTGGTAGTAGGACTCACATGGGCTTGGCTTCTAGAAGATGTGGCGTGGCATGTGTATTGTGAGTGAAGGTTAGGTTGGGGGGTGGGGGTGAAGTGGAAGAAGGTAGATGCTTTTAGTTTCAGATCAAAATGTACGCTTAGGTCAGTGTCTGAGGTCAGTTGATATTTAAATTCTTCTCATCCTTTTTTTTTTTTTTTTTTTTTTTGAGTAAAACGAAAAAACGATGCTTAACGTCCTATTGCATGAGCGTTAAGGACAATCAAATTGGGCTAAAAAGCCCTCATCATACATATTTACCACGTCCACGGACACATTAAGCGTATTATAGGGGACGCGACTGACTCCTTCTCATCCGTTTCGTTTCGTTTTTCTAGATTAACGTCCCCGGACACAGAGTGTATAGGGGACAATTTTCTCATCCTCTCGTCATTCCACCTTTTATAACTCGATCTTCAGTGAACACGTGGGTTGAAATAACTAGAAACTTCAGTGCGTTTGTTTTCAACATTCCGCTTCTTTACGATCAATGGAAATAATTGATCCATCTATAAATAACATCGTGGACTAATGTGACTCGGCCCAAACCCCTGCTTCGCTGACAATATTATGATTTATCACTTTAGCATTCGCAAATTTCACTCCACTACACCACTTGATGCAAATTTTGACTAATCGGCGGTTCGCTGTATTAACGTTGTGACGGTGGGTCTATTGTTGCTGGGCTCTGCACAATGGAATGCTATTACCCACTCGTCTTTCGTCTGTGGGGATCGGCTAGGTAATCTCCCCGTGACTAATCTTAATACATTTATAAGTTTAGCTCGGTCTGTGTTAGGCTGGGGTTACAGAGATAGGGAGAAAATAGGTAGTCAAAAGCCATTTAAAAAAAATGATTTCCTCATCACAAAACTGACATAGATTTAAAGAGCTTTTCATTCTGAACACAGTGGTATATTTTTTTCCCCCATAGGACAAATAGGTAAAAAGTTATTAATGTTTGAAAATGCCGAATGTTGGTGTTGTTTTGGCAACGTTTTGGAATTGAAGAAATTGACAACTTTGGAGTCTCAAAGTGAAGCCAATATTGATACTAGAATGCTGATTTTTGACAGGTAACCCCTTCATATGTTATACTCCAAGCCCAATTTTCTTCAGGCCTATCCCATGTAATGTTCATCCGTTTTGGTGCTTCAAAGTTGGGAAATCATCAAATTCGCAGTGCGTGCCGGCAAATTATAGGCCTACTAGTGTGCTACTACGCTCAGTACTCGTGTCGCTGAATAGGCCTACGAGTTGGCCATGGCCGCAAGAATTCCCGAACACCGTTTGGGTACACTTTTCTACGGCAAAGCGCTCCGCGATAGAGTAATGCACAAATTAATAAATACCCTAGTTTTATAAAGGAAAGTCTGCTGTTTATTTCTTGCTAATTTTTAAACTTCTAGTTAAAATCAAACTTACATCAAAACCGCTTTATCCACTTTGTTCGGCTCGTAACAAAACGTTTACACATGAGAGCCCACCATATTTATATGTAAATGAAGCTAAGTATCCGAACTTCTCATTGGTTCTTATTTTTAGGCCATACAATGAACTATCTCAAAGCGCTTAGCGTTTGAAACGAACCACATCTCAGCAAATGACGCTGACAACTTTTTCGCACCGCCATTCAGCGCTCGGATAGAGGCGTATTCAAAAGCTGTTTTCTCGGAATCTTTCGCATAAACATGCATTAAAAACAACACAGATGTAAAGATAAAGCTTTCAATTTTTATTTGAATACAGCCACTGTTCGTTTTAATGCAGTTTTACATTAATAATAAGTGTTGAAAGTGAAGTCAAAACTGGGTCAAAACTGGCGAGCGGACAAGAGCCAATGAAGGGCTTTGACTACCTAGAGAAAATGGTAAAAGATTCACTGACACACTAGCTCTCACACGGCTATGAAACATAGGTAGTCCAGCCACTTGTTAACAGTAAATATCACACATTTATTTCCTCTACTCTATACAAAATCTTCTAATCACTATACTAACTTAATTGTCCAAATATCACTTCGAATAGTTCGCTCCTTGATAGGTCTATGCAGCTACTGTCTCATCATTGGGCTAATAGTGCGTTCTGTCCCACTGGTCAGTTTTCTGGAAGAGTGGACTATTGATGTCCTTCTATAGCAGTTTTGGTGCACGGTTTGAAATGACTTAACTCTCTTATAGATGAGCGGTGTTGTGGTGGTGTCTTCTCCTGGTTGGCAGACTGGTGGGCTATCGTAGCTCAGTGCTCGATGCTCCAATGCAGGCCGAATGTCAGGGTGGACTCTTAATGGTCTTCCTTTTGCTTCGGGCCACGATGCATGCTCGTCTGCAAAATATGAGATGAATTTCTGCGAAACCGTGTTCACTAAGGGTGTGCAGAACCTCTCACTGATGGCAGATACAGCTCTCAGTGATAGCTCCACTTATATAATTTTATATATAAGCGACGAGCATTCTGCTCAGTCCGTGGTCCACTGGAATCTCCAACATAATTCCTATACATATATATAGATATATATCATGGCTAAACTACACACATAGAGAAATAATTAATACTATACACATTCTCCGGTACAGCCACTGGTCTGCAATAATACACATAGGTGAAACAACAGTAGGGCTACTTCCTGGTGTCGAAACCGGTCGGGTTCAACACGTCGTCAAGCAAAGTTTGACTAACATTCATAATTCTAATCATGGCAAAAACTTCACAAACATAATAATACAGCAATAATATCAATAAATGGCGGTGAAACAAAAGATTGCTCATTTACCTTTTTGACAATGTCAGGCTGTGGTTAACTAGGTTGAATTGAATTTCACCATTCCCTGCTTTAGTCTTCAGGTAGAGAGATCTTTCAAAGCTTTGCTTCTTCTCCTATGAGCATCAGACAAAGAATGACTATCCCTGTGGTCAGCCGGAATCCGGGGAAATCTAAACTACAAGAGGCTCCCTCTGGCATGGGTGGGTGTTACTGGCTAAACGTCAGCAGAATGAGGTCACTGCCTAACTGAGCCAGCGTCAGCGTATATTGCGCCGTCTGCTGTACGTCGACTTAATTTACAAAGGCTACAGGCCGACGATTTAAGGCGAGAAGCCGTAGTGCTGTGTTGAACTGGTCCTCTTATGACAAACGTCCAATCGCTAGGGGTCGTTAAAGATTAATCGCAGAGACTGGGTTTTACGTCCTGTAGCTGGCCAGTGTTAAGGACAAGATGTTTTCGCAGTGTTGCTTCTTCGCGCCAGAGGCACCTTCATAGCAGGCTAAGTTGCTGGGCGCCCGCACCCAGTATAAGAACCTCCCGCTGCCGTGTGGTGCAGTTTCAGTAGTAAGCTGGCAAAAGGTACTCCAGGGTGGCCAGCAGGCCACTGTTCAAAGTCTGGTTTAGCAGACGAACAGAAGATAGAGCCAGCAGTGAC
The DNA here is from genome assembly GCA_036898135.1 of Oncomelania hupensis. NCBI lineage: Eukaryota > Metazoa > Mollusca > Gastropoda > Littorinimorpha > Pomatiopsidae > Oncomelania > Oncomelania hupensis. Next base: position 29,131,921 of record CM072512.1, read on the forward strand.
GAAGCCGAATACGGCACCCATATCCACAAAGTGCACGCCAGTCGATCGGATCTGCAGAACCGGGATGAGGCATGATGCAGAGAGCTTGATTACCCCCTTGATGAATGGATGAAAGACTTAATAGTAGTAAACCAAATCTTCACGTCCAATTTTAAAATATGATATGGACAATTAAAACCGGTCTAGGACCATTCAAAAGTTAAAAACCAGACCAGGTTTGGCATAATTATTATATCTGTGTGTGAGGATATTCCGGCAATTACCTGATAGCGACTGTTTTAAAAAAGGAGGATCACCATGCACACGCGGCCGATGCCGCAACCCTCTACCCCCACCCACCCCTAAAAAAAGGATCGGCTCCTACAGTTAGTTTGTTAGTCATTGTTTATCTAGGATTCAGCGGACTACAAAGATCCGAAACAGGACCACAACTTGGTTGAAATAGGGCATATATCCCCTGATTGATCCGTATAAAAGATCGGCTGAAACAACCCTAATGGTAACACTTAAAGGCACTCCACCAGCCGGCCACTTTACAATAAAGGCATCCCATGCAGGGGCGCTGAGGCTGTACTCTAATTTATCAGACCCCCGTTTACAAAAACACATTAGGACATAAACACCATTCCCCATAATCAATAGAGCCCTACCGGTCAGAAAATGAAGGTTGAGGTGGTGTATCGGTTCTTCATCTCCCACAGGGTGCAAAAACCTGCTCCGACTTTGGACCTCAGCATCTCGACCCGAGGAATGGCAAGAACAGACGTCCTCCATCGCAGCAGATAACGCACCTATGGGTCTGACCGCCTCCTAAAGCAGGACTGCCACCCCTACTCGACTCGCTGCCACCGAATCACTGCTGACTCCAGATGCACATAGATGTTTAACGTCTACACCCACCATTGGCAATATGGCAGACCGGGATAACAAGGGCTAGGGACCTAAATCAACACTGAACCACCAGAGCAATCATACTGCTAAAATGGACAGTGAAAAAATTGCCACTTTTTATTTCGCCCACCACGGAATTCGAACCTGGGTCATCGGTGTGCCAGCCGAACGCTCTACCATTTGAGCTACGGCGGTGGGACACTGACTCCGGAACGAACGAACGAAAAACGATGCTTAACGTCCTATTGCATGAGCGTTAAGGACAATAAAAAGGCTAATCATTGGCCTTATAAACCCGCTGACAGACTGTGACTGCACCCACTATGATCACGCACATCTTTAGTGGCGAAACGATCGTGGAGGGTGAGGATAAAATAATTAATTGAGATCGAATTACTATTACTGATAAATCTTCAGTTGCACATTATGATAACTGCAGTTATTTGTTTTTATTGGAAAGAGAACTTTCACCGTTACAACTGCTGAACGTGTTGTTCTGTCTGAAAAGTTGGAATTGAACGTTGGGAGATATTTGTGACTGGAACTTATATTCGTTTAGATCATATTCATCTAGAGCTGTACAATACCGATCAGATTGATATTTGTACATTACTCCTTCGCAATTCGGATGAGAGTATAAACTGAGGTCTAGTTTGTGCAAGCGCGCATTCAATCGCGTGGATTTCAAAGACTCCGACGCTCAGGTCCTAAAAGGGGGGGTGTCAGGTAAATAAATACATTCCGTACCCAACAAGCACTTTAGCACTGAACCTCTTCCTCATCACTGGTTGCTCAGGATGGTGCTCAGTTGTTTGGGGGCTCAGACGAAGCGCATGTGGGCGCCTCGGGCTGCTTTAGTTTGATCATGTATTGGCCAGTGCTCTGAGCAGGACTCGAACTGGAAAAGCGCTATATAAACACCATCAAATCAAATAAATTAATACTATATTGAAAGACAGGAATCCACTGAATATTACCGTTTATCGAAGAAGCTACGTGGCGAAGCTATTTTTTAGTCAATAGTGAATGGACATCTACTAGCTTAGGAGAATGACACGACCTTGACCTCAGTTTACAATGTTTTCATTCGATGTGCATGCACATCCAAGACAGCACATTAGCTTATAGAACGAACTTGGTTTGGTACGATTATGGGTTACTTTGAATGCTCTAAATTTAGCGGGCCCTACCTCAGGGAAATTTTCTTGTTCTTTTATCTCCATGTCAGATAATGTGTGTACGTGTCTTCAGGATGAACTACCTTTACTCACCCCCGTCCCATTAAACGCAGTGATGTCAGTACGTGTTTCTAGTTAAACTACGTGCTTGCCTGATAGTAGGTCATGGTCGTGAAAAGAAGTATTATGTCAAATTTGTTGATATCGCGTGCGGTGAACTGCAGGTCAAGGCCGTGGGACGGGCGCCTCGTGCGGCGCTTCGAGCATGATCTTCATAGATTAAGAACCGTACACGTCGCAATCGTCGTCGTCATCATCATCATCATCATCATCATCATCATCATCATCATCATCATCATCATCATCATCATCATCATCATCATCATCATCATCATCAGTGTTTAGGGTATTTTCAATTGATGCAAACAGCAGCAGCAGTAACCCCCACTACTACCACCACCAGCCCCACCACCATCATCAAGAAGCACACTACTGTCAACACCATATTCCACTGAGTCCATCCAGTCGCCATAGTATAAATTCAACTAGTAGTAGTAGCGTTGTGTGTTCTCGTTTTGAATGTGGTGTTCTGTTTTTTATAGTCTTATGTTTCTTTGTTGGGCTAATACTATCCATCACCATCTCGTCTGGCACATAATTATATATACTTAATATTTTGCACCCTTTTTTTCTTCAAGGTGTGTTATAATGATAATAATAACATTTTTTTTTAAAGTATATTGTAAGTTGATGCAAACAGCAGCAGGAGTAACCACTACCTCCACCACCACCAAGAAGCATACTGAGCCAACCCAATTGCCAATTAGTACTAGTAATAGTATAAGTTCAACTAGTAGCGTTGTGATAGTTTTAGTGTTCTCGTTTTAAATGTGCAGTTCTGATTTTAATGACATTATTGTTCTCGTTGCCTTAAGGAGAAAAAAAAGGCTGTTTACAGTAACATAGGAAAGAAATAGGGTCGGTAGTTTTTTTTCTTTTTTCCAAACCCAAACCTTTTACACCTTGGGTGCGATTTTTGGGGCTTTTTCTTTTTTTTCTCCGGTTGATCCCCCTCCCCCCCCCCCCCCCAAAAAAAAAAAAAAAAAAAAAGTTTAGGGTCGGGCCAAAAAATTGGGGTCGGTCGGGATACCGTAAACATTTTTTTTTGGGGGGGGATGGGGAGAGGGGGTCCTAATATTATAGATCACCATCTCGTCTCGCATATAATTGCATTTTCTAATATTATACACCCTTTTTCTTCAAGGTGTTGTAATGTTACTAATAACATAAAAAGGTATTACAATGTTAATTGCACAGTCGCTATATGCTTGCCTGTTTTATAATTGTTAAATTGAGCCTATAGCGTGACAGTGAATTTATTTCTTCCCTAAAGTCTTCTCCTGATCTGTTCCGTCCTCAAACTGCTTCTTCCATATTGCCTCATCCATTGTGTGTGTGTATGTGTGTGTGTGTTGTGTGTGTGTACGTTTGTGTGTGCGCTTGTTGTGTGCGCATGTGTTGTGAATCACTGTTTATTACTGCCTCTCCCCAAGTCCACTTTGATTTCTCCTGCTCTCAGCCATTCTCTATATATATATTGTACTAATGTTTAATGAGTGTGAATGCGTGAGGGAGTGCTTTGAACTGTTCCTTAATAGGAAAAGCGTCTTATAAATATTATCGTCATCATCATCATCATCATCATCATCATCATCATCATCATCATCATCACCATCATCATCATCATCATCATCATTATTATTATTATTATTATTATTATTATTATTATTATTATTATTATTATTATTATTATTCTGTATGGTTAATCAATATCATGTAGAAATAACAGTTTTGATAGCACAGTGTATACTTTCAGATTCAGATTCATGTGATATGATTATTGCATTACTAATGGAGTCATAAAACACGTGCCTTAATTCAGTGGTCGTTTGCGAAAGTGATGCAGGAGCAGGAATTCATAAATCCGGTTTTATTATCTTAAGTTAATAAAGAATTAAGAGTGCCCAAATGTGTTTTGATTTGATTTGAGGGTTTAGGGCGCTCAGTTTTCAGGCCACGCAGACCTTCTACACTTCCGTTCGGAAGAGGATTAAATGGGAGGAGAAAGGGAAGGGAGCTGATTTTTGTTGAAGTGGTGTGGGCTTCAGTTAGGGCACGTGAGGTTAGTATGCAACAGTGTCGTGTACAGACCGTGATTTGTTGTTTTATATATATATGTGACTGCTGCGTTACGTCCGAGATTATAAGCTTACTCAAGTTACTGGCAGTTCTTAGTGTCGTCCGTTATTGTCAAGACGTTTTATGTCAGACTTCTCCTTGAAATCTACGATATCAGAAAATGTGAGGTCATGGTTGTTCCCGATTGCATTTGTGCCCTCTTACAGTTTAAGGCCGAATATCAGTCCAGACAACACGAGTTCGTCAGCTGTTTTTATTCCTCTACACGTAGATCTCAAGGACTCTAGCACATGCAGTCAGCCAATGACAGCATATGATATTATAAATTCAAGCTACAATGGTAAATTAAATCAAATCATTTCTTGTGATTGATTTGCATTCTCTCATGTGATGCCTCGCGGCATAGGACGGATTGCTTCATAAACACAGAAGTTCATCTTATTTGCACATTTTCTTGGGGCATTCTTTTCAGTTGCAGTTGATTTAGAAGGTTAGTTATTACACGGTTGCTGAAAGACTTTTAATAATGCTTTGATTATACGAATCAGCGTTTCCGGTATTTAACTAAAAATAATTGTTTTAGGCTTTTTATTTATTTTTATATATTAAAGTTAGTGTTAATTATTTTTCCATAGATTAAACAAAAAATTGGCCCTGTATGTTGTTGTTATTTTAATAAATACATGCAGTAGATGTATATGTAAAAAATAGTCCCCAAATCCCAAAAATGCAGAAAAAAAATTAAACGCCGGCGTAAAGAAATAAAGTACAACAAATAATTACAAATATTATAAGTGAATTTATATAGCCTAGTCTAGCGTTTTCATCTTTTGAAAAAAAAACGTGTAAAGCAAGTACTTTTATTGTGTTAAAGAAAAGGTAAAGAGAAAAAAGGGAAGAAAGAAAATGTGATGGAGGCTTTGGGTGTAGATGGATGCTTCCTGAACTTCTTCTGTGATCGACCAAACATCCCGTAGAAACAAAGACCGTGGTGATCGAACTTAAATGGCACATTACGCGTTTTATTCAGTGTGCTTCAATTGTAGCCTATAATCGTAATTTTTATGTTTTCGGAGAGAGGACTCTCCTTTTCAGGGGTAATATGACAGTCCAAATTATGGTTTCAATACAATGTTAGAAAAGTACCATAGTTGTTGGAATTGATGTTACGTTTTAACAAATTTGAGAAGCGTATTACAGTTGCTGGAAATGCTTACTTTTGATACAAAGAAGTCTGTATTAGTGTTGATAATAAGAGGTTTTAAAAACTAAAACGTAATTAGCGCCGAGCTTATCCAAACCTTAAGGAGACGGAAATAAATGAATTGTTGAGATAGATGATTAAAAGCGGTGGTAGAAGTGTCAGAAATTGTTTTATGAAATTAAAACAAGAAACAGGAAATAAGAAGTAAAACAAAAAATATGGTTTTGCTTATGGGAGTGGGTTATAATGGAAATTTGTGATGCATAAATATAAATGAAGACATTGATAGGTTTGATTATTCAGCAATATGGAGTTATTTGTATAATAATATTGTTAAATATAAAGAGATGTGAAGGTGATTATAAGTATAGATGCAATATTAGTAATTTAGAAATAGTAGTTTTGAGGGCAGGTGTGTGCTTGAAAGTTATAAGGTAGGTAGTGAGGCGATGTATTTGTGTGGGAAAGTAATCTGTCATCAAAGTTAGAGGAAAGACGTGGAGTATGGCTAATTTAGTTCTGTTTCACCTTTAACAGCGCATAGCCAGTTAGGTGGTGAACGAAACTCCACAGAATGGCGTAAGGAGAATAGGAGATAGTGAGACGGTTTTGGAAAGTTCCTTGAAATTAATATTAATAAGAGAAAGAACGCATGCCCATATAGATATTTTTAAAATAAATATTCATAATTGCACAGTTGACCAATCATTATTAAATTGGGAGGCGTAATATTGAGACTGGATACCCATTATATATAAGTGAAAGGAGCTCGCCACCGCTCTCTGTCTAAGCTTTCAGTTTCCTTGTTCTCTGCCTCTGCATGAAGTGATGGAATTGTACTAGACAGGTAGGATGAAGATTTTGTATTTTGATGTATGTTTTCCAATAAATAGTTAGAAAAACAAAACGAAAGAGTTGTGGGTTAGCAAATAAAATCTTTCAAAAGTGTCTCTCACGCTATCTCAGTATCTGTGTAAAGTGTTGTCTCCGTAGAATGCTAGTTCTTCCCCGGACGTGAAGGCGATGAGCTGACCCCATCATAAAAGCAAATATAATATTACAAGGAATTCATACATAATGGCACACAAAAGCAAAGCTGAAATTAGTGCTACCATTGAACATAAATACAACAATTGGGGCATCAAAAGTGGACAATTAAACTAAACGCAAACAAAATATACAATAATTAATTTACGAAAGATAACAAGGCAATACGTTGAGGAAATAGTGGGAAAATAGACACACAAAGACAAAAAAAAAACGAATAGTCAAACAAAAACAAGAAGACGTCATCCCCATTTGTTCTGCGCCGACAGTTTATTATAAAGGGGTGTGTGTGTGGGGAGGGGGGGGGGGCAGAGCTTGCTCATTTAGTTCATTTCACTTGTCGGCTGCCAGTTAGCTTGTGACGGTGTGAGGAAGGTGGAACATAAATAATGTAAATAATAGCGAGAATGAAACTAAATGGGGATTGCTGTAATTAAGTTTGGATCTCCAGGGTACCCAGTCAGATATTCAATTTACAGATTACATCACTTTGTGTCAAAACATCCCCTTTCCAAGAGGAATGTGTGAACAGTCTATAAGACGTTAAGGTTCTTCTGTGAGGAGGGGTGTTCATTACCATATAGTAAAGTGCTAACGATTCTAACGCTAGGGTCCAGCTGTTCAAATGTTTGGGCACGCTCACTGTTAAAAATAGGACAGAAAAGGAGGAAATGTTCGGATGTTTCTGCAGGATGCCCACAATGACAGACTGGGTTCTTTAACCAGTGACGCCAGTACATGTCGTAATTGAGGTTACTTACACCCAGCCGAAGTCGGGCGTGTATAACAATTCACATTGTTACCACAACATCAACACTACAGCACTAGCCTGTTGTCTCTATAGAGAAGAAGAGAGGTAGGGTTCCTGTCCTTTAATCCTATCCCGTAACTCGAAAGTTGTGGGTTCGGGCAATGATTAGTGATTAGAATAGACCCAACGTTTCCCGACGTGTATCGTAAGAGGAGACTAACAGGGGTAAATGTCAGCACGGCATCACTGGGCGAAAGTCTTCTACACAGAAGTCACCGGCCAGGACGGAGGAACCTCATGTTACTACAGGTTCAACGACCACGTGCTCGGGGCCAAGGTGAGCCACACTGTATTCGTGGATATCGGCTGCGGCCAACAGCCTGGAGAGGATTGGGCCCTGCCAAGTCTTTCTTGCCCAAGACACACTGCATGATGAATAAAACCATTTACTCCATACCGGATCGGTCGTCGCCCGGGTCAACAAGGACCGCGCCTTCTGTTGGCCACAAGGACGGAGGTGATAAGTGTGCTACTGATGGACAACTTAGCAAGATCCACACCAGAAACATCTTCATAGGAACCTGGAATGTCAGGACCCTAAATGCGGAGGGAAAATTAGAAGAACTGGCCCACGAGATGGACCACTTTCGATGGAACGTTTTAGGGATCAGCGAACTGCGCTGGAAAGGCATAGGTGAAACAACGATCGACAAAGGCCACAAGCTTTATTTCAGCGGTAGAGATGACAGGCACGAACATGGCGTTGGATTCTTGGTCCACAAGAACGTTCTAGCCAATGTCATGGGTTACCGCCCAGTCTCCAGTAGACTCATTACCATCCGTCTGAGAACAACCCCTTTCAACATCACCATCATCCCGGCCTATGCCCCAACATCAGACTATGACGACACCGAAGTGGAGGATTTCTATGAAAATCTACAGGCTGTCCTTGACCAAGTGCCGAAGAAGGACATGGTCATATTGGAAGGCGACTGGAATGCCAAGGTTTTCCCAGATGCGCACCACAACTAGGGAGACACGTCATGTGGACCCCACTGCAACAACGAGACAAATGACAAGGGTCTGCGACTCTTGGAGTTTGCCAGATACAACAATCTGATACTGGCAAACACGCTTGGTCTCCACAAAAAATCCAGACGATGGACATGGCACAGTCCAGGCGAGGAGCATCAAAACCAGATCGACTACATCATGGTCAAGAAACGCTTCAGATCAAGCATCAACATTGGCAGGACACGCACTTTTCCAGGAGCAGACATCGGAAGTGACCACGATCTCGTGATGATGTCTTTCCGGCTCCACTTGAAGAGAGTAAACACAGCAAAGTGCACCAGACTGAAGTTCGACAAGGACAAGCTGCAAGACCCGAAGGTGGCGGAAAATATTTCAGGCCACAATTGGAGGGAAATTTGCACCACTGCTCATTTTGGTAGCTGGTGAAGTAGATGTCAACACCATGACCACCACCTTCAACTCAGGTGTGACAGATGGCCGCCACGGAGATCCTTTGAAAGCTCCGGCCAAAGAAGAAGCTGTGGATCACACCTGAACTTTTGGACCTGTGTGACAAACGAAGAGAGATGAAGAAGAAAAAGAGGGACACAGGGAGCTGATGCCAACCGAAAAATTAACAATGACATCCGAAAAGGCATGCGCACAGCAAATGAGAACTGGATAGGAGATCAATGCCAGGAAATAGAGAACAGTCTGAACAAGAACAACAGCAAGAAGGCCTACAGGACTGTGAAGCGGCTGACAAGTGTTAAACAGCTCAAGGTCTCCACGATCCAAAGCAAGTCTTGCATATGCCTTACAGAAGAACAAGAAGTCTTGGACAGATGGACAGAGTACTGCTCTGACCTTTACAACCACACACCAAACGGAGACCTATCAGTTCTAGCATGTCCTGAAAACTGAGAAGAAGAAGAAATCCTCCCAATTCTCCGAGAAGAAGTTGAGGCAGCAGTGCAATCGTGAAGAAGGGGAAGTCAGCGGGAGTGGACAATATACCCGCGGAGGAGGAGGAGGAGGAGAAGCGATGATTGACGCACTCGCCATTATCTGTAACAAAAGCTAGCAGAGTGGGCAGTGGCCTACACCATAGACCCAGTCGCTTGTCATCACTCTTCTCAAACAAGGTAACCTTCAGGAATGTGAAAATTACCGCACCATCAGCCTCATCAGCCATCCCAGCAAGGTCTTCCTGAAAATAATACTCCAAGCTGAACAAATCATAACTGAAGAACAAGCAGGATTCATGGCAGGGCGAAGTACCACTGAACAGATTTTCAGCCTCAGAATAATCTGCGAGAAATACTTACAGCACCAACATCTATATCATGTGTTCGTAGACTTCAAAAAGGCGTTTGACAGAGTCTGGCATGCAGCTCTGTGGGCAACTATGAGAGTGTACAACATCAGCCGTAAAATTATTGAAGTCATCAAAAGCCTGTATGACAAGGCTACCACTGCAGTTCTCCACAACAGCCTCCTTGCACCGTGCGTTGCAGGATGGTCTTTGCAAGGCCTGATGCTCTGGTGACATGGACATACTTCATCTTCCTATGCGCTTGCGAAACATGGACGCCTATAACAGACCTACAACGAAGAATACAAAGCATGGAGATGAGGTGCTACAGAAGACTTCTGGCATTTTGTATACCCAGCACATCACCAACAACGAAATCCTACAGACCATCACACAAGCCATTGGACAACACGATGACCTGCTCACAGTGGTGAAAAAACTGAAACTCCGATGGTATGTCCACGTCACCAGAGCATCAGGCCTTGCAAAGACCATGCTACAAGGCACGGTGCAAGGAGGCAGAAGAAGAGGGAGACTGAAAAAGAGGTGGGAGGACAACATTCGAGGGTTGCTGAGGACAGAGAAAGATGGAGTACGCTGGTTAAACGATCATCTGTGGTGCCCCTACGACCTCCGAGTTACGGGATATGATAGGATAGGATGATATTATAGGGGGTCTCTTTCATTCTCTGAATTCTCCGAAGAAAGTTGATCTCTTACGCTGTTTGTGACCGCCGTTGGTTAAACCAATCAGCAACTGTAAACTATCGCAAGTTTTGCCAGACTATCATAGTTCAGTCTTACTGTTAGGGTTTCTGGTATCATAATCTGTCTAGGGTTTCTGGTACCATAACCTGTTTTTTTAGACCTTCGCACGGTGCCACGAAGCCTCTGATACTCAGAGTGGCACTCTTGAGTTGTGACGGGGTTTCCACAGTAATGAAGATTATTGAATCTAGAAGGGCTCGGTCTCGCCACGTCTCGGATACTCTGTATTAGATCGCTAGTGTCGCTCGGTCTGTCGGAAGAAGACAAATCCTCAGGACTCGACTACACACAGGTTCCAGCCTAATTATAGCAGGTCTAAACTGTACGATGGTTACTTTTCGATAGGCAACGAACTCCTGACATAATTATGTAGTTGACAGATACCTGGTAGCGGCTTATGTAGGCTACTGCATTACGTGAGGGAGAAAGAAGAGAGGGGAGGAGGACCAGCGCTTGTTGATAATCACGCCATTCACGGAGTTAGATGGGCTAGTATAATAATTATGTTGTTCATTCATTTCCAGTAGAAAATCATTTCCTGACGGTCACGTTGAAAACAATTGATACTTTGCAACGTCAGAGTCAAGGTACGTTCAGTCGGTGTGTGATGCTGTAAAGGTTGCTATTTAGACAATAACGTTTCAGTTTGTGTTTTCAATTCGACTGTTTCAGACGAGTTTAGCGACCAGAAATCAAAATGCCAGCTCATGAGATTGGAAGCGAAATCCTGAGCGGCTCACCACCCCAAAGTTTGGGACCCCCAACAGCTCAACAGAATGGAGCTGCCAACCATATTTCTCAAGCGTACAACTCCACTTGCATGGATAACATTGTAATATCTGGCATCTCTGCACGTTTGCCAGAGTCAGACAACATAGATGAATTCAGAGAGCACCTCATCAAAGGAGAGGACATGGTCACGGAAGATGATCGTCGGTGGCCACCAGGTAAAATTCTTTTGTAATCACTAATTTTTCTAATTTTCTAATCACCCCTGCCTCTTCCCTATTCTTCCACACCCTCATATTAATGTATTGCTTGATTCTTTGATTTTGATCAGCTTATCTCCAGCATTAATAAACTATTTTACAGGTATTTATGGGTTGCCAACTCGCAATGGCAAGTTGAAGGATTTGACTAAGTTTGATGCCACATTCTTTGGTGTATCACCCAAGCAAGCTGACAATTTGGACCCACAGCTCAGGATGTTGCTGGAAACTACATATGAATGCATCGTTGATGCTGGTGTGTATACAATATACAGTCACATTTTTGTGTTTCATTAGTAAGGTCAGTGGTTAATATATTAATTTTCTTGTCAAATAATATTTTGTTTAAAGTATAATATATAGCGTGATTCCTTTTAACCTACCTAACCTATGCCTATTAAACCCTATTCGTGTGATCTTGACAGAGCAGTGCAGGTAAACAATTCAGCATCATAATATTCGTTTGTAAATTGATTTTATTTAAGTTTTCAATCTCAAAACCTACCTCTTTACCAAGTACTTTTGGATAAAAAATAATCAGGTGTGAGTGAGTGAGTGAATAGTGGTGTGTGTGTGTGTATGTGAGGATGTTTACAGGGCGTTATTGGGACAAACTAGTGCAAGTTTACATACGTTCTTTGGACAGACCTTGTTGGGACGTCCATTTAATGATCCGTGAGGGTTAGGGTTAGGGTTAAGGTTAGGGTTAGAACACTTTAAAGTACTTAAAAAGGGGGTCGTTGCACGACCCATTGTCCACAGAACGTATGTGGCGATAGAGGAAAGTCCAAATAACGGTGTCTGCGCAAGTATGTGTGTGTGTGTGTTAATCAGTGTCTTTTCTTGGTTTAAATGCTTTACAGTATTTACTGCCTGTACACTCTTTTTAGTGTTTATTGGGTTTGGCACTGTATGTTTTTAAATCCTATCCTATCCTATCCTATCCCGTAACTCTGAGGTCGTTGGGGCACCACAGATGCTCGTTTAACTAGCATACTCCATCTTTCTCTGTCCTCAGCAACCCTGATGGCTTCGCTCAATGTCAAGCCAGTCCATTCTCGAATGTTGTCCTCCTACCTCTTTTTCGGTCTCCCTCTTCTTCTACCTCCTTGCACTGTGCCTTGCAGGATGTTCTTTGCAAGGCCTGATGATCTGGTGATGTGGCCATACCAGGGATGGATTTAACCGGAAATTACCGGTATTTTACCGGTTTGAGAATAAAAATACCGGTTGAAAAATCAGTAGCCAGTAGAGCCTACCGGTTCTTATTTTGTTTGACTGGTTTAAAAAATAAAGGAAAAGAGAAAGAAAAACAAGAGAAATGAAAGAGAGAGAGAGAGAGAGAGAGAGAGAGAGAGAGAGAGAGAGAGAGAGAGAGAGAGAGAGAGAGAGAGAGACACACACAGCCAGCCAGCCAGCCAGCCACGCTGATTATGTGTTTAGGGAGTGTAGATGAGCGGCCTGCGAATGCGTTCAGTAGCCTTGCAATATTCTTTGAGGTAATTAGTACAGAATGATATTACATTGGCAGGCGCAAGGCTATCGTGAATAGGGATAAATTAAGCTCGCGCACTTTTCGATTTTTTCTTTGTTATTTACTTTTATTTTTGGCAAACATCGTTTCAGTTATAGTTAGTAGACTTTTCGGTTAGCAATAAATTAATCACTGCATTCGTAGGCAGATTTTCGGTGGAAAAAATAGTGACGCATTATTAAGCTTTGCTAATGGGTCATACCGGTTTCCGTGACTGGCCTACCGGTTTGCGTTCGAGTGGGTTTTTTTACTTTGACGTCGTACCGGTTTTGTAAATCCCTAAAACGATCACTGGGCCATACCATCGGAGTTTCCGTTTCTTCACCACTGTGAGCAGGTCATCGTGTTGTCCAATGGCTTGTGTGATGGTCTGTCGGACTTCGTCGTTGGTGATGTCCTGGGTATAAGAAATGCCCAGAAGTCTTCTGTAGCACCTCATCTCCATGCTTTGTATTCTTCGTTGTAGATCTGTTGTGAGGGTCCATGTTTCACAAGCGTATGGGAAGATGGAGATGACAAGGGAGAGCAGCAGCCTTACCTTGGAATGTAGACTGATGGTCTTGTCTTTCCAAATTGGCTTCAGCCTTGCCAGGGCAGCAGTTGTTTGTGCGATCCTGGAGAGGACTTCCTGTCGGGACCCATTGTTTGATACAATGGCTCCTAAATATTTGAAGCTATGCACTGTGTTGAGGGAGTGACCTTGGACTTTGATGTCCATATTGATGCCATTGGTATTGTTGGTCATCATTTTGGTCTTCTCTGCACTTATTTCCATTCCATAGGCTCTGGAGGTGGTGTCAAGCCTCTGTGCCAGCTGTTTAAGTTCTAAATAGTTTTAGTTAAATATTACTCTGGTTTATAAAAGAAATTCTTATATAGGGCTTTTGAATACTGTTTTTATTACTGTTATATCCTTTTCACTGTGTTAATAAGTGGTACTTTTTACTTTAAACTATTTTTATAATTGCTTCATTATTTATTCTAAATGCCAATGTCCTTTGTGAGTGTGTGTGTGTGTGTGTGTGTGTGTGTGTGTGTGTCTTTCTGTAAACAAGCCTTTTTATACTTAAATTTGAGGTTTGCTATTATTTCTTACGATGTTTTAACTCATTTTATAATATTGCTTCCCCTTTTATCGTTTAATATTGGCTAATTTGTATGAGCTACTAAGAAAGAATATTTAACAAATAAAAATTGTAGTAGAGATGGGGGGAAGTAGGGTGAAGGGGAAGGAATGGGAGGTAAGAGAGTAACAGGAGGGGGAGTGGAAGGGTATATTTTTTTAATAAATCGGTAAATAGCAAAGATAGTTCTATCGAATTTGGATGTTGGTTAGTCAATACTAATTTCTTCATGGACCTAAACTTTCTAATAAATCGGTAAATAGCAAAGATAATTCTATCAATTGGAGGTGCAAATTTGCGGAGTGGAGGGGTAGGAGGAAGGGGAGTTAAGGGGGTGGCAGGAGGGGGGAGGAGGAAGGGTATATTTTTTATAATAAAAACTGTAAATAGCAAAGATAATTCTATCAAACTTGGCTTTTGGTTAGTCAATTATAGTTTCTTTATGGCCATAAAGAAATTCTGTTTAGGTCCATTAAGAAATTATAATTGACTAACCAAAAGCCAAGGTTGATAGAATTAGTTTAGGTCAAAGAAGAAATTATAATTGACTAACCGAAAGCCAAGTTTGATAGAATGATCTTTGCTATTTACTGATTTATTACAAAATTATACCCTTCCTCCTCCCCCTCCTGCCAACCCTTTACCTCCCCTTCCTCCCACTCTCTCCACTCCACAAATTTGCACCTCCAAGTCTCGCAGAATAAGTAAAGTGCCAAATAGTGCAAGGGAGACAACAATTCAATAATAGACCTTTCCCTGATGTGGAAAATGGCGTTATCTCCCTCTAAATGTAGCATGTATCTACAGCGCTGGAATTACGCATCACTTTCATAATTTTTTTTCTTCTACACTTTGTCCACTAGTAACACTTTTAGCATCCCATTCCATGTTAGAAGACCACTTTCTTTCAAACAACAGTAGTCAATGCCAGACCATCGTAGCAAACGCATTCTAAAATGAAAATATAAGAGGTTTTTCCACCTTAGTTTCTTATTACTATGTTAAGTCTACATACTGCGACTTTCAAAAGTAGAAGTACTCGTGTGGCAGTATGAAAGCATTGTGTGCTAGCATTACGCAATAACATAGCAAAGGATAGAAAGAGTTAACAAGTTTTATCTCCTAATGTTGTACCGTATTGTTCAAATATTTATCCTTGTTAGATGTGATGATAGTATTATTTCTTACGATGTTGAACTGTTCATTCTCATAATATTTTAGCCATTTTATTAAGATATTTATCCTTACAAGCGTATGTGTATGTGTGCATGAAAGCACGTAGAGCACGCTTTAAGTTTGGTATTACACTATAAAAAATGTTTTTTAAAATTATTATTATAAGTTATTCATTATGAATATTTGTCATGACAGGTATTGACCCTGCAGCTATCCGTGGTTCTAAAACTGGCGTGTTCATCGGGAGCAGTATGTCGGAGGCAGCAGAGGCATGGGGTGCAGACCCAAGCAACATTGTTGGATATTCCATGACAGGATGTTGTCGTGCCATGTTTGCAAACAGGCTCTCCTTTTTCTTTGACTTCAAGGGTACGATGAAAACTTATTGACATTGTCTTTACACAACAATAAAGTAATATAATATTTAAAATTCCTGACATTTTTGTAAGACGTCTGTATCTTCTAGGAATGCTTTCATTACAGAATTGAATAAATCTTTATGAAGCTTGATAATATAATTCAGAGGGAAACTGCATGGCAATGTTGAAAAGGATGTCCTATTTTGGGGCCACATATTTTAAATTCCCTCATAGTGAAGTCTGTGCAAGGTAATGTTAAAGAAATCAAAAATTGCAAAATCATTCTTAGCTATAATAATAATAATACTAGATGGATTTTTAAGAGGGTCATATCTTAAAACGAACGAAATGATTCAAGGTTGCATTCTTGCGAAGTTGCGCACATATGAAGTAAAATGGTTAAACATAGAAAAATGATTAAATACACAATCAAGAGGAATAAAAAGTATGAATTTATGCATTTGATGGAATTTAAAAAAAAAATCTTCTCCACACACACATATGCACACACAAACACAAGCACTAATCACACACACATTATGGTCAGTTTGATAGACACCATGCCAGCATGTTTCATGTCAGTTCATCTGACAATTGAAAACTGCAGATCTGCATTGTTAATCTGGTCAGTTTTTTTTGTCAAATTTTAGGTAAAGATGACAAGTAGACAAGTTATTAAAACTTTTTGGTGATAAAATCCTTTGGTTAAATTTAAAAAACAGTACTTTGTTCCAGTATTCAAGTTAAAAAAATGTAAATATTTTACAGGTCCCAGCTACAATGTGGACACAGCTTGCTCTTCCAGCCTTATTGCTCTAGACAATGCAGTGCAAAGCATCCGTAATGGCTACTGTGACTCTGCCATTGTGGGTGGGTCTGGCCTTCTACTGAAGCCAGCCACCTCCCTGCAGTTCTTGCAGTTAGGCATGTTGTCTCCTAAGGGCAAGTGCAACATGTGTGACGCATCGGGGGATGGATACTGTCGCAGTGAGACTGTGGGCACTCTCTTCCTGCAGAAAGCAGCTGATGCCAAGCGCATTTACTGTACTGTGGTGAACACTGGGACTAACGCTGACGGCAACAAAGAAGAAGGTGAGATGGTATCAACATATCTGGCCCAAATTTATAGACATTTCGCTGTTTTGACTGTGTTGGCCTCATGGCACAGTGGGTAAGCGAGCGTTGTGGCCAAGTGGGCTAAGGCGGGACTAACTTGCCTTGTCCCCAGGCCAGAAACCAATGGCGCCTGACAGGTGTGGGTTCGATCCAGCATCTAGGCGTTATGGTTCTCCGAATATTATTTACTTTCGACTCGGGCAACGTCTCGGGGGTTTTCTCCAGGTACTCCGGTTTGCTCCCCCAGCAAAATTTCAAAATCACAACTACTGTTAGGTAGGTTGGGTTTGGGCGCGCCACAGGCTGCGACTACGCTTTCCCCAGGGGAGGCGGCCCAGAATTTCCCTATGGAAAAGGGACAATAAGGTAAATAAAATAAAATAAATTAAAAAAAAAAAAAAAAGAAGTCACTGGCTTCCTATGCCTAAGGTCGCAGGTTCTATTCCCGCAAGGGGCAAACTTATGTGACTTGAGTACGAGACTATTGAGGTCAGCGAGGGTTTTCTCTGGGTACTCCAGTTTTCTCCCTCCCTTCAATAAATAGTATTGGATGCTATCTAAAATTTTTAAAAAGAAAATTGTATTTACTCTGTTTTCTGATAGCGATCTCTCTGCCTTTACACCACATGTTTGAGTGGTGCATGTGTTTGTTGTTTGTGTAAGAGTGGGTAAAAACATATGAGCATGTATGTTGGTAAAGATCGTTGTGTTTGAGCCTGATTGTTGATTTGGGGAAAAGCTTGCATGTAGCATCCAGTATTTATTTTTTTTTTTTATTGTTTCCAAACAAGAATATTTTCACAACAGTTAATGTTACCTTCTTTTTTTTTGTGGCAGGTATTACATTCCCATCGGGTCAGATGCAGAAACAGCTGCTGGAGCAAGTCTATAGTGAGGCCTGCGTGGACCCCAGCACTGTTGCATATGTCGAGGCCCATGGAACAGGCACTGCTGCTGGTGACCCGCAGGAAATGAACACTATTGCTGACGTCTTTTGTAAGGGACGCCAAGGACCTTTGCCCGTTGGCTCCACGAAAACCAACATGGGACACCCCGAGCCTGCTTCAGGTAAAAGCTGTTCAGTTTTGACTTTTTTTTATTTTATTTTATTTATTTATTTATTTGTTTATTTATTTTTCGTAGTGCAAACTGAATTAAGGTTTATTTTTAGGAGGTTTCTAGTTCTGTACTTGAGCTGTGTTCTGCATTCATGAGTATGCTGTTACAGTGTATTGTATGATGTTACACAATGTGTTTTGTTCCAACTTTTTTTCCCAGGTGTGGCTGCTATTGCCAAAGTGTTGATTGCTATGGAGGATGGGATGATCCCAGCCAATTTGCATTTTGAGACGCCCAACCCCAATATTCCTGGTTTGGTTGATGGCCGTCTGGAGGTAGTGACAACCAGGAAACGATGGAACGGTGGCTATGTTGGCCTCAACTCATTTGGCTTTGGTGGTGCCAATGCTCACGCTATTCTCAAGTGAGTCATGTTTAACGGTTTTGTTTTGGACAATGTTTTGTTTTCAAATCTTCCATGAATAGACTGAAATCGGAAACTATTCATTTACAAATCATTGAAATTTTACACCATCATTGTTTCCTTGTTCTTGAATTTATCCAACTGATGTAGTTTTTTTTTTCTTTCTGCAAATGTTATTTGTGACCTGGACAAAACAATACAATACAATACCATACAATACAATACAATACAATACAATACAATACAATACAATACAATACAACACAATACAATACAACTTTATTCATCTCAAACTGTGCAATTACAATGGCAGCATCAGCGCAATATAGCAGAACACACAAGAATTAAAAATATTATTACATACACATGAGAAATAATCCAATGAATAAATAATAAATAAATAACAAATAAATAACAAAATATACGGTTAAGTACATACTATAAACTAGAGGTGAATGTCATAAAAAGTAAACTGCCCCGAAATATCACAGATAATAGTTTCTCCGCAAAAAGCTACAATACAAAAAAAAAATGTAAAAAAAAAACACTGTTCATCCCGACAATACAATACAATACCATACAATACAAAACAACACAACACAACACAATACAACACAACACAATACCACACAACTTTATTCCTCTCAAGCTGAGCAATTACAATTACAAAGGCAGCATTGGCGCAAAAATAACCAATAAGAATAAAAATTTAAAATGACACACGGAGAGTACTCCCAATCAATAAGTAAATGTGCTGTTAAATGCATAAGTAAACTATAAAATATAAACTTTAAAACTATAAAATAAATATCACAGATCATAGTTTCTACCAGCAAAAATCTCCTCTCTCTCTGGAATTATACCCACACTCACCCACTCACACAGCGCACAGCAACTTATATCTATTGTCTATAGTGACACAGAGTCAATACACACACAAAAAAAACAAAAAACAAAAAACAGTCCCTTGTATTACATAGTATAGGTGTTGAGAAGGCGGACAGCAGAGGGTACAAATGAGTTTGAATATCTGTTAGTTTTCAAAATGGGTTGAGCAAAACGTTTTGAGGGCAGAAGTACAAACTCATCGGCCAAAATATGTTCCGGTTTACTGACAATCTGCTTTGGCTTTCCTTGTGATTTGCTGATTGCAGAAGGCAGATAGGTTCCTCTGCTCCTCACTGGTAATTTCGGAACACGTTTTCACAATGCTGAAGAGACTATTTCAATCCCTAACTGACAGACTAGGAAACCAGCATATGAATGAAAAAGTCAAAAGACTCTCAATGAAAGACTGGTAAAACAAAGTATTTTTTTGTCTACTGAAAAAGAGTTGAGTTTTCTGAGTAGGTATAGATATTGCATGTATAAATCAAACATGATAGAAAATAAAACGTCTACAATTTTTAATCTTTCTGCAGATCTCACGAAAAAGAGCCAACTGGCCCTCATCCAGAAGCAAAAAACTGTCGTTTGGTGACCTATGCAGGCCGTACAGAAGAGGGTGTGAAGAAAGTTCTGGATGCTGTGGTTCAGAACCCAGAGGATATGGACCTGCAAGCACTTATTGAAGAGACGGCCAACATGCCAGCTTCCTCTCACCCATTTAGAGGCTTCACTCTAGTCAACAGCAGCTCTGATGCTGCTCAGGTCATTGAGGTGAGTTTTGAAAAGGATTTTGCTATCTTGTTACCCGGAATCGAACAGTATGTGATAGTGTTGTCGTGAGTTGTTCAGATCTTGAGTAGATATAGCCATTAGTAGCCAGTAGTACTTTTCTATTTAAAATAATGTTTACTGCTTCATAAGTATAGGTATGTTCAGGCTAATTAGTAGGCAGTTGTGGATCGTCATGGCAAGTACATTAATGATGAATTGTACTCCGATTTGTTTCAGCCGAGCCAGGAAAAGCGACCAATCTGGTTTGTGTGTTCAGGAATGGGTGCTCAATGGGTGGGCATGTGTCAGCGTATGATGGAATTCACACCATTCAGAGAGTCTATGGAGAAAAACAATGCAGTCTTGAAGAAGGTGGGCTACAACCTCCTGGATGTACTGATGACTGCTGATGAAGACATGTTTGACAATCCCATCAACTCCTTCACTGGCATTGTGGCCACACAGGTTGATTTAATTTTAGCTTTCCTTTTTCTTGTTTGTTCAGATCTTATTAGTTTAGGTTGTAAGTCTTTTCCTTGGTGTTTAGTTTCTGTAGTGAAGCAGGTTTCATATCACAACATTTGTTTTTCTGCCTTTTTTGTGCTATGTCTTTAATCCTCACTGTTACAGATATACATCAAAATTAATTTACAAATGAAGGTTAAATGCTTAGAACACTAAATACTCTTCAAGAATAAATTGTGTTTGTTCTGCAAAAATGATCTATTAATCATATATTATTCAAATGCCCTGTATTAAGATTATCATCAAGTGTTCGAGCAAATGCGCGTGCGTTTACTATATTCCGCTCCATAAACGTAAAAATTATACCCGGAAAAGAATGTGTATGTAAAGGAATTTGAGACGTGCACAAATTAAATATTTCTTGCATTTATTGGTAATATCAATAATAATTAGTGAAAACTAGCACTACTAAACTTAATATCATTCATGAAATAACCTTATCATAACATTAAGGACGATTCAGAACTACATTCACACTTTGAGTTTGACTTGCCGCCATGCGTGTCACAGATAAGACACCCCACGCGTTCTTGCGCGGAAGAAAAAAATACACCCTTTTCTATATATATTTACATATTAATTACTAATACTTTAATAATATTTTAAAATAAAAGCTATCTTAAAACATATTGAGACGGTTATTTAAATTGTATTCTAATTAGAAATTAAGTTTAAGGGCCACAAATATTACGTAAATATTTAACATCAAACTAATGCGGATAAATACAAAATATCTAGGTCGGAGATCTACAAAAAAACATGTGTTCATTTTCAGTTCCTTTCCCTTGACAGTTTTCAGCAAAACCCTTATAGCAACGGGCGTAGCAACCGCTCGAGCAAATGATCGCGCATTTGCTCAAACCCTTGCAGGAGCAAATGCGCGAAAAAGTGCGCAAGGTTCGCGCCTTTGCTCGTGCAAATGCTCGAGCGTTTGCTATATCTCGCTTCCCATAGTTTGGATAAGATCGCAGTTGAAAAATTGTTTTAAGTTATATTTAATTATTTTCGGTTAAATTGTAAAATTAATTTTTTTGTCACCTTTATATTTGTGTGTGAGTGTGAGTAATTGAGAGTTAATGCGTGTGTGTATAAAATCACCATAGTGTCCTATCCTATCCTATCCTATCCCATAACTCAGAGGTCATAGGGGCATCACAGATGATCGTTTCACCAGCGTACTCCAATCATCTGTGGTGCCCCTATGACCTCCAAGTCAATAAACAATAAATGCAATACTGATACTGAAATACTGATACTGAAACTAATCCTCACACCAAATTCATCATCACAAAGCCTTTGTCTTTGCTGCAGTGTGTGTGTTTCTTTCTGTCTCTTTGGGCAATGGAATAAATTTGCCCACCAAATGAATCGTCTCCAAACCGTTGTGTGCAGGTTACCATTATTGATATTCTCAAGTCTCTGGACATCAGACCTGATGGCATCATTGGACACTCCACTGGTGAGATTGCTTGTGGCTATGCTGATGGCTGCATGACGCGTGAAGAAACCTTGTTGGCTGCTTACTGGCGAGGCAGATGCGTCAGCGAAGGAAAACTGCCCCCTGGTGCTATGGCTGCTATTGGTAAGTCTCTTAGTACATAAAGAGAATATTCTCCATGTTTGTTGCATTGTAGATACAGTAGTACCTGAGAATAGTGGACACCCTTGGGGAAGTACAGAAATCTCCCTTATTTGCAGGTGGCCCTTATTTCCAGGGCGGTGTTCAGAAAGACCCGCTTGCAACCCTTCGATAGGTTATTTGTCTTAAGGTATAGACCTTGCGGTAATTTTATCTTACCTCAGGGTTGGAGAAAACTGCCGGTAAATTTATCTCGGTATTCATGGTCCCTACCTTGAGCTAAATTTGAATCCTCCTCTATTACGCATGCGCTCTTTGATGACAACGCCACAACCACTTTCTTAGCAGACAACAGACCACATGAAGGAAAAAGCAACTTTTCCCATCAAAAGTATTTTGTTTAATTAGAATTGAAAGAGGAAACCCAAAACATGTTACTTTCGTACTTCGTTTTGATCATTAATCTACCATCAAAAAAAAAGAAAGTATTTTACTGCAATTTTACTGGCACAAGGATAAATAGAACTGGAAACCTAGTGCTAAACACAGTTGCAGTGAAGGAAGAAGTGACGATGCCGGTTCGCATGTTGTAACTCCTCTCCTACTTTATCCACAAATTCGCACGATGTCGATTCTTTGAAATGTAAATTTCATGTAATGTTCTACATCATCAGGTATATTTAGAGGATTTCATCTGTCCCGAAAGACGCTGTTCCTTTGTCTCCGATGCAAAATCATTGCGAAAACAATTGCATTCACCATTTTTACCTCGGCAAGGGTAGAAGTTACAGGAGGGGGGTAGCATCGGTAAAATTATCGGCTGTTTGGCCAGTGGCAGGGTAGTTACAACTTCTCTGAATACCAGATAAGTCCAAACCAGCGGAAGGTAAGGATTTTACCCCTCAAGGTAAATTACCGGCAGGTATTGCCCTTTCTTCATACTGCCTCAGGAAGGCATATGTGACATTCATAATGTACTTTTGACTAAAAAATTGAATAAAAATAAAGAACATTAATTTTATTATGGTGCTACATGTAATATGAAAATATAGGGGAAAATGTACTACTGTACAGGACTTCTGAATTGAAACAAAATAAATATGAATCAGTAATAATAATAATAATAATAATAATAATAATAATAATAATAATAATAATAATAATAATAATAATAATAATACAGTATTTTGGAAAAGAAACTAAAAATTCAGTGACATCTGAGAAGAAGGGTGAGAGAATTCCTCGGTAAGAAAATGTTTTGTTTGTGCGAAAAGAAGTCAGAAATCTTTGACTGAACTCCTTTGCTTGATTGTGAAATTTTAATGTCTTCCAAAATTGAATTGATGTTCATGGCTGCAGAAAGTAGTTGGTTGTGTCCAAGATGTGCTGCAAGATAGATCAGTGATTTTGAGTGACTGAGTGCAAGCTTTGTTGGTATTACAGCACTTGATGACCCAGTATTCTCCTCATCATCTTCAGATGGCTAAACATTTGCCTGTCAGTGGAAAGAAAGAAGGAAGTGATCTGAAAAGTGCTGACCTGAAGCATACATCCACTATCAAGCAAATTTTTAGCTCTCGCATCGCAAGACCACTCAAACAGTTCAGCATTTGGTGTTTTATAAGTAGTTTTTCTTCTTTTCAATGTTTTCATAGTGGCCCTTCCACAGGACTCCCATTTGGCAAATACCTGAACACGTTCACTTTTAATTCTTAACATCAAGTGTTTCCCCATTTGAGTTCTGCTGCTAGCTGTCTGCAAAAGACACAGCTGTCAGGTATTTTTTTTTAATGATTGAAACCTTTTCTTCCAAAGTTAGGTGTTTCCTCTTAACTCTATTGTGACTAGCACTGCCATTGCTTTATCTTCCTGCCAGCCTGAGCCTGCCTCCAACACACTTCCACAAAGCCAGAAACTGTAAACAAATTTGTCCAGCAAGCTCCAATGAATAGCACATTTTGTGTACTAAATGAAAAAAGGATGTCCAGTGCAGCCTTACAATTTATAAGTTTGTTTGCGCGATTCGTTTAATATTTATTTAATAATGAATGCAATGCACTCTTGCACTTCTTTAAGTCTGAGATGATCGTCTAACACCCTTGCCACATTGAATTTGCTGACTCGTACTTGCTACCATACAGGCTCTGATAGTACTGGAACTGGTTCAGCAAGGCTTTTTTCATCACTGTTACTGCTATTTTCACTTTCATGATGCGAACAAGACTTGTCAGAATCCAAATTGGCAGGATCGTCAAGATCCAGCATCCGGAGAATCTCATCTCTTGACTTCAATACATTTTTTCATCTAAATTTGCCACAAAATCTTCGCTGATTGAACACGACTGGATGTGGCGATAGTTTCTTTTGTCAAGGGAAACAACTCAATTTCTGGCAAGCTTCAAAACGGGGATACACCAGTCTTCTACCTTGTATCATTAAAATGACTTAAGACGCGACCTGTCAATAAGCGATGCTACGCTGCCACGACTCCAGTCATGGCCAGTCACTGATGTGTTAAGCGAAGCTATTCTTGTTGCATGAAAACATGAAACTGCTTTGTTTGATGAACAAAAGTATTGCGTTTTTGTCTTGAAAAAATAAACCTACTAAATCTTGTCTCTCGTGCGCTAGAGTTATTAGGCATGGGCTTTGAGGCTAAAAACTTGTTTGAAATAAATGACCGGGTATCTCAGTGTGTCCGCTAGTAGTGAGTGAGTGATCAGGGCTTAAAATTGATTTCTGCATTTCGCATTAGGTAAGTGGTCGTTTAAGAGCTGTTTGTGTTGAAAAGTGATTGGTGCCTGACCATAGTGGTCATATCGTGCAGGTGGCCTTCATTTTCAGGGGCTGCTACCTGCAGGTACTACTGCATCCTTTTGATTTTAAAAATATAAGAAATTGCTTGTCCAGGTGTGTACTGAGCAGTTGTAGAACAAATAATACTTGCCAAAGAATATGTCAATTATGATATTGTATACCACAAATCAAAATGTCTGGTACTCAACTTTTGTGTTTATAAAAAACGTTATATGACCAGGTCTCTCATGGGAAGAAGCTGAGAAACGTTGCCCACCAGGTGTTGTTCCTGCATGCCACAACTCTCAGGAAGGTGTCACTGTCTCTGGAGCTGTTGACTCCATCAACGCATTTGTTGAAGAACTGAAGAAGGAAGGAGTGTTTGCTCGAGCAGTGCGCACTGGTGGCATTGCTTTCCATTCCAGTGTCATGAGATCCGTGGCTCCCAAATTCCAGAAGAGATTGGAGAAGGTGAGAAAGACCAGAATACTTTCTTTTCCATAAATCAGTTCTTTTTAAAAACTATGTTTACAAAAGTGACATGACAAGGGTAGTATAATCTTGGATTAAAATCACACTGCTGTTTCTGCTCTTTCAGGTGCTTCTTACACCTCGACCTCGTTCTAGCCGCTGGATTAGCACATCACTGCCTCCGGACAAGTGGGATTCTGAACTCGCCCAGACAGCCAGCCCTGCTTACCATGTCAACAACATGGTTTCCCCTGTCCGCTTTTGGGAGGGCTTGCAAAAGGTGCCATCCAACGCCTTGCTGATTGAGATTGCTCCCCACTGCCTCCTTCAGTCAACGTTAAAACGCGTGGCTACCTGCGTGGGATTGATGAAGAGAGAACATGAAGATAACATCAACTTCTTCTTGTCCAATCTTGGCAGGTGTGTTTGTATACAGATGCCAGTCTTCTTCTGTTATTGCAAGTGTATTGCACACTCGTTGATCTATTAACACCGGTTGTTGTATGAACAGTGCATTAAAACTCACATTCTCAACTTTAACGTGTTTTGTTTTCTAGATGCTTCAATCAAGGTGTCAACTTCAACCCTCTGAAGCTTCTGAAGACACCTGTGTCATTCCCTGTTGCAAGAGGAACAAAGATGGTCTCACCTCTTGTGTCATGGGATCACAGCATCAGCTGGGCGGTTCCAAAGTACGATGACTTTTTGTTGGGAGGATCAGGCAGAATGAACGACGCCAAGTTTGAGGTCAGTCTTGATGCAGACTCAGAGGACAAGTACATGGAAGGTAGGTGTTGTTTAACTCTCCTACTACTAAGTAATAATTCGGTAATCATATTCTGTTCTAAACCAAGTAACTTTTTTTTATTTTTTTTTTTTTTTGTGGGGGGGGGGAGGGGAGGGGGAGGGAGGGGAGGGGGGGGGGGTAACCAGTATATGCACCAGTTGACTTTTAAAAAATCATTAAAAATACAAATGTTGATGGATCTTCATGAAATTGTGTATGCTTGTGTAGAATTGAATAAAGTACATGGAAAATTTGAAATGAAGTGTCCAGTTTACTTTGGTGATGGTGTTGGTAGTGGTTATGATGATGTTGTGGCTGTTGCAGTTAATGTTGATGGTAATTTTGTTAAACCTTAATATCAATAACAACAAGATCAGAATAAAGAAAAGTACTGAAAAAATTACAAATATCTTGTATAACCAAGCATGCAGACATAAAACACACTTACAAAACATGCATGCAGTTAGAACAAACAAAACGAACAAACCGAAAACATAGCACCTGTAATCATGCAGTTAGTCCAACTTTATTTTGTAAGTCTGATAGCCTGATGCACTTCGAGATCCTTTTTGATCCGTCTTAGCTGATTCTTACATTTTTTCGACAATAAACGCCTCCAAAGTGTCATCACTGGTGACATTATGTAGCAACTCTATCCAGAAATCCATGTCATCACTCGTGAATAAATAAAGATTTCCATGCTAAAAAGAGTAAACAAAGCATGTGGTAGATCGACCAGCTTCCTGTGACCAGCTGCGCATGTCTGGGCATCAAAAAGGATAGGAGCTAATGCTCTAAAAATAGCTTGCAGCGAGCCACTATGTAGAGCGAGTAGCAGGGCGGGTTGACCCACCGGGGACGTTATATAGAATATTAGCGCTCGGTGGGTCTTACTGCCGACGAGTTCAGCGAAACCTGCATACATTTTCTTTGAACACAAGTTCATTGCTAACACAGTATTTTTTTAAATTGCATCATTTGAACGAACTATATTAAATATTTTGTAATATTTTACAAATCTGCTGTAGATGATTTATTCTGCTTTGATAAAATTAGTCTTTGAGTACAAACACGTTTAGCTAAAAGAGATATCAGGGGGTCATTGAAGAATTGTAAATGTTTTCATTTGCAGGCCACAAAATCGATGGACGTGTGCTGTTCCCAGCAGCAGGGTACCTTGTGTTGGCATGGAAAACGCTTGCACGTCTGAAAGGGGCCCTGTATGAGGAGCTACCTGTTGTCTTTGAGAATGTAACCATCCACAGGGCTACCATCATGCAGCACTCAGGTATTTCAATGCATTCAATTAATACTCATGTGTAATTCAGTCTTGCAGATCTTTTTTATGCCATACTAGAAAAGTCATTCTGAAGGAAACAAAATTGCACACAAGACGCAATTCTTAAGCTTCGTGAATATGATTACTTTGCTTGATTCCTAGTTTTAAAATTTTTGCCAGCTTACATTAATTTCTACTTAAATTTTTTTTTCAGGATCAGCTGTGTTCCACACCAGTGTGATGGATGTCACAGGAGACTTTGAGATCACTGAAAGTGGAGGTTTAGTTGCAAGTGGCAAGATATACGTTGCTTCTGAAGCAGTCATACCACCTGCTGTACACCCTGTGTGGTCTGGCTCTAGCAGTGACTTGGATCGTGACCTGACAATGGATGATATCTACAAAGAACTGCGCCTTCGTGGATACGACTATGGAGACACATTCAGAGGCATTCTCAAGTCTAACAGCAAAGGTATATATTGTTGTATTCTTAAATGCAGATATTGAATCATGTATTTAATTTGTATCAGTTATCTTACTATCACTATTTAAAACAAGTTTTTTAAAAGAAATACACTATTACAATGAGGATTTGTGCATTGTCCTCTTTGCAGGTACCTACGGTCTACTGGACTGGACAGAGGAGCGCTGGGTGGTGTTTGTTGATTTGATGCTTCAGATTCAGGTGCTAGGTCATTCAGGATCCATGCTGCGTCTGCCTACCCGCATCACCCACCTTGAAATCAACCCTACCGTCCAGAATGATTATGTCCAGTCTTTTGAGGGGAAAGCAGGTGTGATATGGAAACTCAAATTGAATTTAAATGCATTTATATATATATATATATATATATATATATATATATATATATATATATATATATATATATATATATATATATATATATATATATATATATATATATAAGCTTAGATTATTTTAATGGAATGTTTTTCTGGATCTGTACTATGATTACTTCCAGTACTGATCAGTTTGCAGAGCAGCTAGAAAAAAAACAGGAAGTGTAAATTGAATATTTTAATACATCGGGCATGTATTTAGCCATTTTATATAGAAGTTCAAAAAACCTATTTGCATTGTGACATACAAGATGAATTTGAGATTTTCTCCCTTTCAGCCATCCCAGTGGAGGTGAATTTGTGGCAGAATACAGTAACAGCTGGGGGATGTGTCCTGCAAGGTCTTCATGCCACAGTTGCTCCTCGGCGCCACATCCAGACGCCACCTGTTCTGGAACGTTTCATGTTTGTGCCGTATGACTCCATCACCGCACTACCCGCACATGTGCAGCAATACAGCAGAGATGTCATTGCTTATGCTGCCAGTGAATTGCATAAAGTGCTGAAAGAAAACAAATCTGTGAACAATGTTGATACTGTGTCTGCTCTGTTGAAAATATCCAAAATTGACCAGAAAACAATGGTGACAGAGCGAGATTTGGATAAATATGTTGACCAGAAAGATCATGCACTGATTCAGGTTAGCCGAATTTGTCTAGGTATTGTGTACTTGAATAGAATAATTGTTGATTGGCAAATTTATATGATTGCAGTGTTTGTAAGAAATATGAATATGTGCATGCTGGAAATTTTGTTTACTAATCTTTGTGGTTTAAAAAAAAAAAAAGTAATGTTACAGAAATATGAAAATAGAAACACAAAAATACACAATATAATATTCGCATGAAAGGCTATTCAATAATTTATCCATGTGTTAAATTTTATATAGTAGTCCACCAAAAAGAAAATAACATTTTTAGTAAATATTTTATTTGTCGCTGTTTATTCCTCGGTGTCTGGCAATATCGCCTTACAAAATGTTGGCAGTCAAGGAGTTAACTAATACTAATTATTTGCTTCTTTCTAAAATACGCTATTACTCATTTTGATAGCGGTCGGTAGAACTCTAAACATTAGATCAAATACCCCTGTTGGGGTGCAGGGGTTTTCTATATAAATAGTATCCCCACTTTGTGGAATTTTGTGCTTTAAATTACCACTGTTTCTATCATTCTCATTTGTTCTTTCTCGTTTCTAATCTGTTCTATAAATCTACCATCTTCTTCGCTAGACCTACCTTTTTTCCTTGAAAACTCTCCCCAAGCCCATAATTTATGTATGGGATCTGTTGGGTCAGCTTGGGGATATTGGACGCTTTTTGCCAAATGGGCACTATCTCCCATTGGGGTGCTGGGGTTTTCTGCATAAATAGTATCCCAACTTTTGTGGAAATTTAACTCTTTCCCTGCCAGGCATGTTTCCACGTTTGTGCCAGACATTTCTCTGGCACCGGAAAGAAAGTTCAGTACCTTAGGCATTTAAGTTACTGTTCTTTCAATAATAGTTGTTAAATGGACATATTTCATATCAAATTAAAGGTAAAAGAGTGAAGAATAAGAAAAAAAAACACAAAAATGTTAATTTGATTATGTTATTGAAATATGTGTTTTGAAAGCATGTTGATCTTTTTGAAATGATAAAATAAAATAAAAATATTTCTACATACCACAGTGATAAAAAAAATCTGGAGGAATAATTCCAATCACTGAATCAGCTTCACACACCAGAAAGAAAATTTATTTAGGATCAAAATACACTTTACAGTTTGAAATCATATTGATTATTAGCAGAGTTTGACACACTGTCGATTGTGCCCATCACAATGCTTAGTAAAATGCACCAAAAACACTCTAAAAACGAATCAATTTGAAGAAACCACGCGCGTGTCGATCGAGAACGAAAGTAGAAAGAGTTATCTCTCTTTGGTTAAAATAAAACTTGGATTGGACTGCGCAAAAAAAACGGAACGAAACGGAATACTGAAATCGACGATATATCGTCGATTGGCACAAACATGGCGGCTCAGATCGACGATATATCGTCGATTGGCAGGGAAAGAGTTAATGCTTTAAATTACCACTGTTTCTGTCATTCTCATTTGTTTTTCTCGTTCCTAATCTGTTCTATAAATCTACTATCTTCTTAGCTAGACTTGTAATCTACCTTTTTTCTTGAAATCTCTCCCCAAACTACTCATTTGTGTATGGGGTCTGTTGGGTCAGCTTGGGGATATTGGATGCTTTTTGCCAAATGTTCACTAAGGCTTTCTATGGTAGTATTATTTTGCAGTGTAGACATTTTATATGTATGTGTTTTGTTAATATTTTATAATGACAAAATTTTTGTTTTGTTTTTGTAAACGAGGGTCCGATAAATTTGAGTACAGCTTCAGTGTCCCCTACATGGGATGCCTTTATTGTAAAGTGACCGGCTGGTGGAGTGCTTTCAGCGTTACCATTATAGTTGTTTCAGCAGATCTTTTATACGGATCAGGGATGAGCCCTCTTTCAACCAAGTTGTGGTCAAGATTTGGCTCTTTGCAATCCTCTGGACGCTATAAACAATGACTAACTAACTAAATAACAAACGAATTAGATCAAGTAAGTGTTATTATGTTAAATGAATTAGCACTTATTTATTGAATTATATATATTAGACATACTTATGTCACCCATAGTTTCCTTTTAAAAGGAGAAGAACCACCATGGTGCTTTGCATGTGACAAATCCTTTTCCGTTCACCATTTTATGTTGAATGTGTGGATCTGGTTGATGAAGATGTTTTGGTTCAATACCTTTTAATTAGATTTTTAAAGTATGCAATAGTCAACACCTGTTTCAGTTTTTACATGATGTTGGTTTGTTTTATCGCATTTAAGTCATATCATCTTGTTTTGTATTCTTGGTTGGATTTTATTAGTTAGACTGGTTTTCATTACATCTTTTATCATATTTAAATGTTAACAGTTTAGTCTGAATTTACTTAATTTTGTGTGGTCCTGATTCGGCTCTTGGCAGTCCGCTGGACCCTATAAGCACTGAATATCTATCTATCAATGTGTAACAGGTTCTTCAAAGCATTCTGACAACACCTGAAGGTGAACTGTTCATCCAGAATGTGGAAAATCATCTAGAAAGTCGCAAGCAGGATTTGGCAGATGATGTTCTGCTGTCTATCTTGACAGAATCTACTCAGTAAGTTAAGACTAGTATAACCCCCTTCTTCTTCTTTGTTGAAGGCAGCCAACTTCAATATGTTGAAGAAACTTGCTGCACTAGGAGTGGGGGGGTATAGGAGTTTTATTGGAGGAGCTGAATCCTGGCCTGAAAAGAGGTCAGGGAGTCTGCCAAAGCAACATCAGCTGGCAGGGAGTTCCAATCTGGGATGGTGTGAGGAAAGAAGCTTTTTGTCTGTAGTTGGTTCTGTGGGATGGAACATCAGGAGTTTGGGTGGAACCGGCGGGAACTGCGTTTTTGTCGGGGTTTGGGTTTGAATCAACTGTCGATCATTGTTAGGCCCTCTCCAGTTTAAAAAAGAAAAAGGTTAATAACATTGGAAGCTGTAGTACTGAACAATAGCCACTTAGACAATTTTGTATGAAACAATGTGAAGGTATTATATGGAACGCGTGTTTAGAATATAATCTACACAAAATGCATTCGTTTTGCAGGCTGAGGCCCTTCCTTGACCAAGTGCTGGAGAATGTGCTTACATTCAAGCTGAATGTGTGCGAGATTGACAGTGGTTGTGGACTTTTGTGCCACCGCATCGCTCAGCAGTTGGCAGATCAGCCCAAGCTTCACATCAACATGACAGTGGCAGGGAACGGCTTTGTTCTGGACGAGGAATCTAATGCACAGCAGATTGCTGTGAAGAAGTGGGATCTCTCCACTAGCTCACCTGCTGACCTTGGAAGGTTTGTGAAAAATTATGGACACAAGTTAACTGACTTTTTTTGTTTGGCTAATACAGTGGAACCTCCAGTATACGACCGTCCAAAATCTGAGAAAAAACAGTCTTATAATAGAGGTGGTCTTATACCGGAAACAAGGGGAAGGGTGGGGGGGAGGGAGGTCAGGCTCGGAGGGGTATGTAGTCATAATTTTTACACTCACCAGCATGTATTCTCTGACAAAGGAAACTGTAAAACATGTTTCATTTTTAGCTTTGTCTTTTATTCACAACTTCAAAAATAGAAAACAGTCGAACCACTGCCAGACGCGTTCATCCAAGTCTGTCAGTGCAGAAGCTCTCAGTTTCGATGTTTCCCTTTTCGCCACTTTCTCCACTCTCGCATCGTAGTTTCACAGATTCCTTATCCTTTATGATGAGCTTAATTTGGGTCTTCCCAACGTCTAAACTTCTTGCAATAGACAAACAACTCTCCCCATTTTCAATTCTTTCAATCATTTTCATTCTCTCTGCCAAACTCAAAACGTTCCTCTTGCGCGACGCCATTTTGAAAGCCAGTGTAGGCGAGTAATGTCCCTTATTTGCGAACTGGAAATAGCAGACGACAGCAGGCGTACACTAACATGAGAGAAAAAACGAAAGGTACAGACAGCAAATTAACTGATATCTCTTTTAAATTGCCCTAAGACGGTCGTATAAAGGGCTTAAGACACGGTCGCTGGTCGCATAAACGAGGTTGTCGCATACCAGAGGTCATTTATTATTGGAAGTGAATCCGTCAGAAGTTTTCAGGTCACATAACGGAGGGAGTCGTATACCAGAGAGCCGGATACAGGAGGTTCCACTGTATTGTGGTGGAAGATTTCTGTACTTCAACTGTTCCTTTTTTGTAGAACTATTATCTAAGAGAGTAAAGTCAAAGAAGAGCTCTTTAGATTTGAAAATACAAGAAGTACTGGATTTCCTGGTCACATCTGTGAGAGTTAATAACCTAATTGTTATAAATTCTGGAATAAGCTTTAGTGAATGAATCATTGAATGAACATTGAAGTGTAGTGTTTAACCCATTGTTGGCGATATGATAGTTGGGGATAACCATTACAGGGAAGAGGGGGTAAGGGATTTAAATCAACACTAAACCACCTGAGCAATTGCACTGCTCAGATGAACAGTGAAAAGATGGCCACTTTTATATTGCCCATCATTGATATCAAAACCTGGGTCATTGATGTGCCAGGCAAAATGCTCTTTCGCTGAGCTGTGGCGGTAGTTCCAGGCTTTAGTAGGTAAATGTTAAATTAGTGTTGCCAGGTAAAGATGGAAGAAACCAAATCGTAGTTTTATCAGGCAGATACTGAAAGCTTTTTTCATTTAGGCTCTTAATTGTTTTAGTTTTAATCCGTTAAATGTTAATGTTTCTACAGCAGGTTCCACCTAGTGGTACTGAACAATGTTCTGCACAAACAAGCCTCCAGTGGCGAAGCCCTGAAAAAAGCTGTGGAGCTGATGGATGATAACGGTTTCCTGCTGATACAAGAGGCCACTCATAACTTCCCTGTTCATCTCACCCTGGAAGCACTGCACAAAGAGATTCCTGCACAGAATGGAAGTAGCGTGGGTGGCTACCGGTCAGACAAGGAATGGGAAAAGATCTTCCAGGATGCTGGGTTGGAAGTGGTGATGCACACAACCGACCAGACACTGTCATCCATGTTCCTCTTACGTCGCAGATTTACTGAGGTATGAGTTGAGCTCTTCCTGATCTTTTCCTTTTGGTAGAAATCTGAATTACTTCTGTTTGGTTTTTTGGGAACAAATGTTCCACTGCTTTTTTCTTGTACCACTGTATTGGACTAAAACTTATGTTGAGTGTGAACTGTGATTGTAATAGTATTAAACTCATAATTCAGTAATCTCAAAGTATATTTGCATGGGTCCTACAGTTTTTCATTTGAACTGTTTGATGTTTTAATGGATAAAGGGTTTTTAGTTTTCTGTTTTTACAAAGTTTGTGTGGCTTTTTTCTGACCTTTTTACACTTGTTTTCAGACAGCCGACCAAAAAGTTCTGTTCATAAGCAGCAAGGACTTTAAATGGGTGGAACCCCTGAAGGAGCAGTTAAAAGAGAACCAAAACTTGCCAGACAATTGCCGTTTGTGGCTGGTGGCTCAGGATCCCTTCAGTGGTCTCATCGGCATGGTCAACTGTCTACGCCAAGAGCCTGGGGGTGACAAGCTGCGGTAAGAATAAAATAAATCAAATCTTTTGTCTAAAAATAAACTGGGAAATGTCGAAGTACCAGAGAAAGTGAGCCTTCAACTTTTAAACGCATGAGTGAATGTGGAAATAAAACAATAGGTCTGTTTGCTATGGAAAGGAAAATGTAGAACATATCAGTTTTGTTGGAATACTGAAAATTGCAGGACATACTATTGCCTTAAACCCATATGTATTTCATTGATTGAAATGATTTGCCATGCAGGTGCATTTTGCATAGTGGAATCGAGGACTTTAAGACTGCATTGAAGGATGTGGAGAAAAAAGATCTTGTCATGAATATCTACCTTGATGGCCAGTGGGGCTCTTTCAGACACATTCCCATCAACACAGGTAATTAAGTTGACAACATTGATATACATTGTTGTTAGTTGTAGTAGTAAACCATGATCAGTTTAAAATCAAACCATGAAAGAAAAAGAAAATAGAATTCTTATTCAGTGGCATATGCAGAAGGAAACAGATAATTCAGATGAAGACACTTCGGAGCAATTATGTTATTATGGTGATAATTCATTGGAAAACACTTTCTAATTTCTGGTAATGGGAACTCACGGGCATTTGAAATTTATTGTTACTTCCATTGGGTAGAAACTTTAAAATACACTTTGCGAATGGTGTATGTGGTTGTGTGCACTGGTCACTTTTTGACTTGCATGCATGCATGCAAAGATGTATATACTCACTCAACAATTAAAAAAAAAAAAGACAAATCTGCATGAGGTGAGTTGTAAATAGTCAAAAATAATATCCAAAATAGATGTCTGTGCAAAAACTAATTACACAGATCCTATTTTATCTTTCACAACTAAACATGGTAGGATGGTGTATGAGAGCTTGAAAATTATCAGTGATTGAACGACCTCACTTCAAGGTCATAGTCGCACAGTCAACAAATGCTAGTAAAAAAAAAAAAGACAATTTTTTACAAACTTATTTTTTGACAATAGAACGTTTGCTGTAGATTATTTGACCATTTATGTGTTAATGTGAAGACCAAGGTCATTTTAAACAGGTTTATCAATCCAAAAGATCCTTATTTTTAATCATGTCTGATTCACTGTCAGCACTTCAGGCTCTTTCCACGAGAAAGATATCGTACCCTTTTCTGGCAGAGATCCATGACCTTCAGAGATTTTCCAATTTGTTCCATACTTTGACCTGCGTTATATGACTGGCTCTTATTGTAAATGGCTGTGGCAGACCTAAAGGTCTAATCAAATCGATAACAAATTATTTCAAATTCTTCCAGATTTTTCTGCTTCTTTGCCTAACTTTGCGTCCACCCGCAAAGAAGAAACTGTTTTGGCTCGCCTTCATATTGGACATACTTATGCCACCCATAGTTTCCTTTTAAAAGCCGCGGTGCTTTGCATGTGGCACTTCCCTTTCCATCCGCCATTTTATGTCTGAATGTGCTGATCTGGTTGATGAAAGAGAAAGATAATTTGGTTCGATACATTTTAATGTGATATTATTTGCAATAGTAAACATCTGTTTCAATTTTTACATGATGATTTGTTTTATCGCATTTAGGTCATTTCGTCTTGTTTATATTCTTAGTTAAATTTTATTAGTAAGACTGGTTTTATTTACATCTTTTATCATATTTAAATGCTAGCAGTTTAGTCTGATTTTGCTTAATTTTGTGTAGTCCTGATTCAGCTCTTGGCAGTCTGCTGGATCCTATAAACACTGAATATTTATCTATCTCTTTTAAAATAAAGTCAATATTTGTGTTTTAATGCAACTTTTTCATTTCAATATTTTAGAACTTCATACTGGGCACTCATTTTCATGTAGAACATTGTAAATAAATCCAATAAGTGCATGTGACAGTCATTTGAACTTGCCTTTCTAGTGTTTTATAATGTATTTTTCTTTTTGCAGATGTAAAGTCACAAATCAAGCCCTGCAACCATGCTTTTGTGAATGTGTTGACGAGAGGCGATCTTTCCAGTCTGCACTGGGTGGAGTCTCCATTGAAATACTTCAACCAAGCATCAGACAGCCAGGAGCTGTGCACAGTGTACTACACAGCCCTCAACTTCCGAGATGTAATGCTGGCCACTGGCAAGCTGCCACCTGACGCCATTCCAGGCGACCTCGCCTCCCAGGAGTGTATTCTTGGAATGGAGTTTGCTGGTCGCAACCCTGAGGGGCACAGAGTTATGGGTCTTTTGGCTGCTAAGGTATGGGTCCCTTTTGGGTTCTGTTACTCTTTCATAGCTAAACCATTGATTAATTTCACATACTGACCATGACTCAACATGGGCAACAATTCTGTCGTTGCTTAGTAACTGCCCTCTTAACGGAAGCTATAATAGAACAAAAAACAGCATCCTGCGTCCAAGTTAATCACGTGCCAAGTGTGCACACTGGCCACTTACAGCTCACAGCCAGCCCTGAGAGATCAGATCTTTTCTGGCGTCTACTTGGTTCAGACGTGTTCTCTGCACTCTGTACTTTTGCTTTTTGGGCTTTGTCTTGACTTTGCTCATTTTTGGCGTGTTTCGTTGCGCTTGTGTTAGCTTCTTCTGACCTTGCCTGCGGTAAGCTACGGTTTGTTTTTTCCCTTTGGGAAGGTTGTTTGTCCTCAATGTGAGAGGGCCGAGCGTCGCGCTGTTAAGCGCAGCAGCTCGCCTCCCGTAACGTCCCCTTCTGGGCCTTCTAAATCGTCGCCGCGCATTAAAAGATGTAAGTCCTCTTCTGCGCTGATGTTTACAGTACCTGTTTCTTCTGGCAGGTCTGTTAGTTCTCGTTCAACTTAAAGTGGTAAGTCCTTGAAGGCATCGCTGGCTGTGGTGGTTTTGGAACCTCAAGCGACTCGTTCCGCCCTGCCCAGGCCTTCTCTTGTAGCTGTGAGCTTTCAGACAGGCGCAAGCTTTTGGTGCCAATGCTAGAGAGATGATGCGACTAGCGGAGCAACTGGCCAGTTCCAGACCTGTTTCCTTGCCTTCCTTCCAGCCTGCTGCCGGAACTCCGGTATGCCCTAGCCTCACATCTTCGCCAAGGGTGGCCACTGGGCTGTTTCCGGTTCAGGGGGATTTGGACTGGAAACTGGAGGGTGCCTGGAGTTCTCCCCGTTCAGTCATTGTGAGAGCTTTTCTGTCTCTCGCGTTGACTCTGATGCATGCGGAGGAATCCATCAAGGGCGGCATCCTTGGCATTAGAAGAAGTGGGTCCGGTTGCTTCTGGAGACGCAGTTTCCGGGGTGGGCTTGCTTGCCTACCTTTTTTTCCGGCACTGCGACGGCTTCCCTCTGCCAACCTCCGATCCTTTTCTCTTCCGGCCACGGAAGAGGTTTGGGATTCTCAATATACGGTGTGGCTGGCTGCATACCTTCCGTTGTCACTTGAGAATACCCAGTACTGAGGCGGTTAGCTGCATAACATCCGTTGCTGGTCAGGGGATACCCCACAACTGGTGCGGTTGGCTACTTACCTTCCTTTTCCGCTTCATATCCGGTATGGTTGGCTTGAAACCTCCCGTTTCCAGTTTGGGATCTCTTAAGGGCCGGTACGGTCAGCAGGCACTTTCCGTTTTCGGTCCTGTGCAGCTTCTCTGGAAGCGCAGGAGCTGAGGTATACAGTACACGCTGCGGCTTCCGTTATCAACCTTGTGGTCCCTTTGCAGGCTGACGCTTTGGTTGGCAGGCTTTCGGGGGTCCCTGGGTTCGCTTCCAGTTTGATTGCCGGCACATATCGTCAACTTCCAGAGGTAATTCCTGTGGCCACTGCCGATGATGGGAACTTGTTTCCTCACTGCTCTGGCCTCTGGCAAGCGGTGCAGCGAGGGGCATGCTCTCTCTAGTGCTAAGGTCTGAGGTCTCCTTTGAGGCCAGTGGCTTGGTGTCTTTGAGGTTCTTCCTGGAGTTCCTGGCAAAGAATTAGACTCCTCAGTTGTTTCCATTTAACCCCTCTCTAACATTTTCCCCCGCATGACCCTGAATCTTAAGCGTACTAAGGCTTATTGCTCTCCTGTGAAGAGATTATTTATCTTTCTCAACCCAGAGTACTTGAGGGATATAGCCAGACCAACGCTAGCCAGGTGGCTTACTAAGGTCATAGTTGGAGCATATAAGGACTATTCTGCTTCTGAGGAAGCAAGAAAGGAGGGGGGGAGTGAACACCATTTACCTGTCTGCAGCCAAAGCACATGAGATTAGGGCCTGGGCGCGTCTCTGGTGTTACATTCGGTTCGAATGGAAGCTCTTTTGTTGGCCGCATTTTGGTGGTCTTCTCATGTGTTTATCAGTCACTATTTGAGGGACACTCGTCTGACTCTCCTGGACAGCTCATTTGGAGTGTCATCAGTGGTGGTGGCGCAACATACGATGTCCAAGTCTTCTATGGAAATGGGTGAGTGCTTCCCTCCTTCCTTTTTGTGAAATTCGGCACATATTGGTTCACGGTCAGTATGTGAAATTAATATTAATATTTTATCTCTGAATTTATTATTAATAAGCATACTTATAGGTACTCCAAGCCCTTCATTGGCTCATGTCCGCTCGGCAGTTTTGACGAAGTTTTCACTTCACTTTCAACACTTATTATTAATGTAAAACTGCATCAAAACGAACAGTGGCTGAATTCAAATAAAAATTGAAAGCTTTATCTTTACATCTGTGTTGTTTTAAATGCATGTTTATGCGAAAGATTCCGAGAAAACAGCTTTTGAATACGCCCCTATCCGAGCGCTGAATGCCGCTGCGAAAAAGTTGTCACCGTCGTTTGCTGAAAGGTGACTCGTTTCATAGTCTAAGCGCTTTGCGATACTTCATTGGATGGCCTAAAAATAAGAACCAATGAGAAGTTCGGATACTTAGCTTCATTTACATATAAATATGGTGGGCTCTAATGTGTAAACGTTTTGTTACGAGCCGAACAAAGTGGATAAAGCGGTTTTGATGTAAGTTTGATTTTAACTAGAAGTTTAAAAATTAGCAAGAAATAAAGAGCAGACTTTCCTTTATAAAACTAGGGTATTTATTAATTTGTGCATTACTCTATCGCGGAGCGCTTTGCCGTAGAAAAGTGTACCCAAACGGTGTTTGTATTTTCTTGCGGCCATGGTCAACTCGTAGGCCTATTCAGCGACACGAGTGCTGAGCGTAGTAGCACACTAGTAGGCCTATAATTTGCCGGCACTCACTGCGAATTTGATGATTTCCCAACTTTGAAGCACCAAAACGGCTGAACATTACATGGGATAGGCCTGAAGAAAATTGGGCTTGGAGTATAACATATGAAGGGGTTACCTGTCAAAAATCAGCTTTCTGGTATCAATATTGGCTTCACTTTGAGACTCCAAAGTTGTCAATTTCTTCAATTCCAAAACGTTGCCAAAAAAACACCAACATTCGGCATTTTCAAACATTAATAACTTTATACCTATTTGTCCTATGGGGGGAAAAAATATACCACTGTGTTCAGAATGAAAAGCTCTTTAAATCTATGTCAGTTTTGTGATGAGGAAATCATTTTTTTAAAATGGCTTTTGACTACCTAATACTTACCATGACTCAACTCTAATTTCCCTTCCTCCATCCCCGGTTAACGCCATTTAAGATCTGATTTAAGATCTGATCTATCAGGGCTGGCTGTGAGCTGTTAGTGGCCAGTGTGCACACTTGGCACATGATTAACTTGGATTACAGAATGGAGGGAAAGCCACTCTGTGGTTTTTTGTTCTATTATAACTTCCGTTATGAGAACGGTTACTAAGCAACGACAGAATTGCTGCACATGTTGGGTCATGGTAAGTATGCTTATTAATAATAAATTTAGAGATAACATTTTTATTTTGCATAGTAGTGGTACCATCGTATGATCCTTTTGGTAATATATTTTTTGCTACTTTATACTGGATGGCTTTCATGCTAGGACTTAAATTTTATTTATATTTTTGAAAAAAAACACTTGTTTGCAGGGCATGGCTACAACAGTAGATGTGCCCAAGAAGTTCTTGTGGGAGATTCCGGATGTCTGGACCATGGCTGAAGCTGCCACTGTCCCTGTGGTTTACTGCACTGCATACTATGCCCTTGTCATCAGAGGCAGGATTCGCAAAGGCGACCGTGTGCTGATCCACTCTGGCAGGTAAGACAAACAAATGCTTGTATGGACACACAGTAGCATGTAATAGCATCACTCCTATGCAGAGGAATGTATCTGTTTCGATTAAAGGAAAAAATCAAAGCTAGAGCTTCTATGTGCAAATGTACTGGAATTCAGTTTTACTCGAGTTTTGACTTGCTGTCTTCATTTTAATTGTTGATCTTTCTTACCCACCCCCTGCATTTTAGACATTTGGTGTTTGCTTTTGGCAGTTATTTATCAGCAATACGTAACTGTGAGCAATATTTAACATGTTTTGGGGGCTCTTCTGATACTTTGAGGGTCATTTTGCAAAGTGTGCATCAGCATGCCTGTATGAATGACTTGTATGTTTATAATTTTTGATCAAACAAATATTTTTTCTTGGAAAATCTGCAGCTTTGTGAGATTAGTGTGTAACATTGAAATGATTATTTCAGTGGTGGAGTGGGACAGGCTGCTATTGCGATCGCCCTCAGTGTAGGGTGTGAGGTGTTCACTACAGTGGGATCCAGGGAGAAGAGGGAGAAGCTGAAAGAGATCTTCCCCACTCTCAGTGATGAACAGTTTGGCAACTCCCGAGATCTGAGCTTTGAAAGCCACTTCTTAAGAGTCACCAAGGGCAAAGGTGAGGTGCTAGGGAAGTGGCGGGAAGGGTGTTGCCCATGATTATGAGACATTTTTGACAATGGTAATATCAATGGTTATAACGTCGATAATAATAATATTGATGTTGAGGGAGTTGTAGAGTGTACAGTAATGTTTTGTTTTGTTTTTAAAATGAAATATGAAACGATTCCCTTAACAAAGTCTTTATTTTTTTACTCACATGCATAGCAGTTTCAGCCTGTGTACTCCCCCCTCCTCCCCTTCCAAATAAAAAATTTTTTCACATTTTCATAAATCTGCGAGACGAGTCATAAATAGTCCAAATTAATTACTCCTTCGGATGAGAGTATAAACCGAGGTCTAGTCTGTGCCGCATACATTCCATCATAACGGACTTTAAAGATCCTGACGCTCATGTCCTAGACCGGTGAGTGCCGGTGACAAGAACACACCCAGCATGCACCTAGGTCCTTCTCCCCCATCCCTGGCTGCCCAGGATTGTGCTCAGTTGTCCGGGTGTCAGACCATGCGCCCAAAGGCTGCGGGTGGGCCTCTCGGGTGGCTTGAGTTAGACCCTGTATCGGCCAGCGCCTTGAGCAGCTCTTGAGCTGGAAAAGCGCTATATAATAACGATTAAATAAAATAAATAAAATACTTTATAAAAAATGTCAGTCCGTCTATCTGTCTGCCGTCTGTATGTGCAAAAGCTTTAAAGTGGCTTAGTACTCTGAGCCTATTTCAACTATCACAACCAAATGTGGTAAGATGGTGTATACCCATGAAACTTTGAAAATGATCAGTGAATGAATCACCTCACTTCAAGGTCTTGGTCACAGAGTCATCAAATGTTAGTCCAAAAAATGACAATTTTTCACAAAATTTCACTTTTTTTTCTAGGTTATTAATATTGAACAGTATAGTCGTATTTATTAGGCAAAATCAATAAAATAAACAACATATCGAAAATACGGATTCTATTCGCCTGTTCTGGTCAGCAAATTTCCCTGCAAAAATAAAAACGAAAGTCGCACAGACAGCACATTTTCCTCACGGTTTGTCGAGGAGTGGTTCCCCACCTCTCGGGAAGCTAATTCAGAATGGATGCGCATGTGCAAAGCGGCTTCTCTGAACTTCCAGAATAGGGCTACTAGTGGCAAAGATGGCGGGTACCAAACGGCATATGTCTGTGGAAGAAGAGGAAGCGACAGAAAACGAACACCTCCAAAAAGATGTAGAAAAACAAGCAAAGGACTAAACAGAAAAGTGGCCATGTCTTGTGGGAAACAAAGGGGAAACCTATAGTTTTTGCACCACATGTGAAGCTCTTACTCAGTGCCAAATCCAGGCCAGGAGATGTCTTTCGAGGGAGCTGGAAAGAAGAGAATTACAGAGATCTGAAGAGTGCCTACTATAGGTCCCTTCTAAAACAACAGTAACCGAAGAAGAAATTTCAGCATGTACATAGTGTAAATACAAGGTACTTTTCTTACGTATTAGTGTCCCAGAAAATCGTGGCCTATTCCGGAAATTTGTTTGTTTGTTCCTGTGTGTTGATCTTGGTCAAGGTCATTTTAGGCCATGCAAAAACACATGAAAAATAGGTCATCGTATATTGGAATGGTTGTTTATT
Source organism: Oncomelania hupensis (assembly GCA_036898135.1). Lineage (NCBI taxonomy): Eukaryota > Metazoa > Mollusca > Gastropoda > Littorinimorpha > Pomatiopsidae > Oncomelania > Oncomelania hupensis. Next base: position 29,174,552 of record CM072512.1, read on the forward strand.
TAACCCATAAAATGCAACTTTGGGTTATGCATGAGAGATCATGTGAGGGTCAAGGTCATCCCAGGGTCAAGGTCACTGAAGGTCAAGGTCATTCCACGGTCAATATTTTTTTTGACATAATACGCTTGCTCTACTCTATTTGATAGTACATCGCCGGATTGTATTTGGAGCTGGAGGTCAAGATGAAAGTCGGTATTGCTTCGCATTTTAATGCCTCCATTTCATTTTGTTTTTTCTGGGCGCTCATTTTTTAGTTCCATAAGCAGGCCTTTATAGTCTTTACATTTATTTCAGGCATGGATGTGGTTCTGAACTCGCTGGCTGAGGAAAAGCTGCAGGCCAGTCTTCGTCTGTTGGCACAGCATGGTCGATTCTTGGAGATTGGAAAGTTTGACTTGTCCAACAACACTGCTCTAGGTAAGCACTTCTGTTTGATGGTTTATTATTCTCGCTTGCCTTTGATACTTTGAGAGTATTATTCTTGACATACTTTGAGATTAGTGCCACTCTTAACAATACACAAACAAGTTCATACCTTTGTACTTACATTTCTGATTTAGAATCGTTGGCTTTGTTTCCAGGTATGTCTCTGTTTCTGAAGAACATCAGCTTCCATGGTATCTTACTGGATGCGTTGTTTGAAGGAGACGGCCGAGACTGGTTTGAGGTCTCAGACCTTATGCAAGAGGGCATGAAGAAGGGTGTCGTACGTCCTCTGGATGCCACCATCTTTGAACAGAACGAGGTGGAGGAAGCCTTCCGTTTCATGGCCCAAGGCAAGCATACAGGCAAAGTTCTCATCAAGGTGAGTCATTTTCTGGTTTGGGGGTTTGATTCAAAACAGACGTCTTGTGTGCAGTCTAAAGAAATAAATATATTTTGTTGAATGTAAATTATTTTCCCACATTAAAATTGTTGCTTAATCTTGTATTCCTGTAATGGAGTGCCGGCTACACAAATACACCCAGCACGCACAAGGACCCTTTCCCCCTCCCCCAGTTGTGCTCAGTCCTCTGGGCGTCACACTATGCGCCCAAAGGCTGCAAGTGGGCGCCTCAGGCAGCTTGAGTTTGATCCTGTATCGGCCAGCGCACTGAGCCCCCCCGTTGGGGTGCCCGGGGTTTCAGTATAAATAGTATCCCCACTTTCTGGAAATTTTGTGCTTTAAATTCCCACTGTGGCCGTCTTTCTCATTTGCTCTTTCTCATTCCTGCTCTGTTCTATCAATCTGCTATACTATCGTCTTCTTCGCTAGACCAGTCTCCTACCTTTTTTCTTGAAAATTCTTCCGGGACAAGACTCCTTATTTGTGTATGAGGTCTGTTGGATCAGCTTGGGAATATTGTACGCTTTCTGCCGGGTGGTCACTAGGGCTTCCTATGATGTTATTATTTAGCAATGTAGGCATTTTATATGTTTGTGTTTTGTTGATAATTTATAATGATGTTTGTATTCTATTTTGTTTTTGTAAACGGGGGTTCGATAAGTTGGGGTGAAGCCTCAGCCGTCCCCTGCGTGGGATGTCTTTATTGTAAAGTGACTGGCTGGTGGAGAGCTTTCGGTTTTACCACTAGGGCTGTTTAGTCAGATCTTTTATGCGGATCGGGGGTTGTCCGGTCCTGATTTGGCTCAGAAGAGTCCGCTGGACCTAAAACAATAATAATGTAATGTAATGTAATGTAATGTAATGTAATGTAGCGCACTGAGCATTCAACAATGGATGGAGACAGGCCCTTTATAAATGGACATCATCATCATGTTCTCATAACTTTCATGAAAAGTCTTTCTCATAACTTTTTAGCACCCCCATCTGCCTCTCCATCCTTCTCCCCCCCCCTCCCCCCTCTCATGGGGGTGCCGGGGGTTTCTGTATAAATAGTATCCCCATTTTCGGGAAATGTAGTGCTTTAAATTCCCACAGTTGCTGTCTTTCTCCTGTGTTCTTTCTCATTCCTACTCTGTTCTATGAATCTACCATATTATCTTCTTAGCTAGACCAGTCATCTACCTTTTTTTTTTTTTGAAAACTATTCCAAAACTCCTCATTTGTGTATAAGGTCTGTTGGGTCAGCTTGGGAATATTGGACACTTTCTGCCAAATGGTTACTAGGGCTTTTGATGATATTATTTAGCAACGTAGGCATGTACATGTAATATGTATGAGTTTTGTTGATATTTTATAATGATGTTTACATTTTATTTTGTTTTTTTAAACGGGGGTTTAAGAAATTAGAGTATAGACTCAGCATTCCTGTGTGGGATGCCTTTATTGTAAAGTGACCGGCTGGTGGAGTGCCTTCAGTGTTACCACTAGGGCTATTTGAGCAGATCTATTATACTGATCAGGGTGAATCCTCTTTCAAACAAGTTGTGGTCCTGATTTTGTGAAAAAGTTAGTTAGTTAGTTATTCATTGTTTACAGGGTACTGTAAACAATGAATAACTAACTAACTTTTTAGCCATTGTAGCATCTTCCACTTTTATAAACGATTTTATTGCATGACCAGGTTCGCGAAGAAGAGAAGACGGACAGGGGGAAGCCAGTCAAACCCAAAGCAATTGTTGTGCAAGCCATTTCTCATACAGCCTGCGACCCACAGAAGACGTACATCATTACTGGTGGCACAGGAGGTTTTGGGCTTGAACTTGCTCAGTGGCTTGTTGACCGCGGGGCTAAGAAGGTGCGTATAATCTTGGTGGCATTGTGCGTTATACTCCTCTGTTCATATATTTCTCAGCATGATCTGTTGCAGATAGGTTTCATTTGGAAGTTGAGAGCACTTTGAAAAATTACCTAAAAATAATGCATATGTGAAATCTTTGTATATTTATATTATAGCATTATGGTAATAAACAAAATGTTTATTTGGTCTGTCCTTCAGCTGGTTTTGACATCCCGTCGTGGAGTGACTACAGGCTACCAAGCTCGGAAGCTACATCGTTGGCTGCAGGCTGGCGCAAAGGTGGAAGTGTGGAAGTATGATGCTTCTAAGCTACAGGAAGCAAGAGAAATGATTACTAAGGCTAATACTGAGCTTGGTCCAGTGGGAGGAATTTTCAATCTCGCTATGGTAAGTGATTAAGCATTGCAAGGCAAACCACCCTCCAAAGCAAAACAACTACCAAAAAGACAATTTAGATATTTCTTACAAAGCTGTGATTTTGTGTTAGGTACAAAGCTCTTCATGGTTTGTTTTTCAATAGTTTACTTCAAGTCCTCAAAAATATGATTCATGAGTCACAACATCCAGATTGGCTGTTCCCTGAACCTTTGGCATTAACCCTAATTTTAGAAGGTACTGCATTGTTTGAGAGTAATACAAGGAGAAAAATAACAAAAGTTTGTATTCAATGGTTTTGTAAAACATAATAGTGCACTCAATGAAATGTTTGTCTTTACAGGTGCTAGTGGACGGTATGATGGAGAACCAGACAGAGGAGAACTTTGACATGGTCTGCAAGCCAAAAGTTCAGGGAACAGCCAATCTGGATGTTGTGACTCGTGAGCTTTGCAAGAACAGTTTGGACTTTTTTGTGGCCTTCTCCTCAGTGTCCTGTGGCCGTGGTAATGCTGGACAAGCCAACTATGGATATGCCAACTCGGTCATGGAGCGCATCTGTGAAAAGAGAGTTGCAGACAGCCTCCCAGGTAATTTCAGTTATATTTCGGTAAACATGTTTCTTTTCTTCAGAAGTAAATACATTTTGCTAATTTCTCTTAAATGTTTGCTTAAAGTCATAATGCTTGAGATTTTCACCAAACTGAAAATGGCAGGATATAAACACATTTTAATAATAATAATAATGAGTTATTTACGTGTTTTTTTTCTAGGTCTGGCAGTACAGTGGGGAGCTATTGGTGATGTGGGTGTGGTCTTGGAGAAAATGGGTGACAACGAAACAGTGATCGGTGGCACTTTGCCCCAGCGCATCACATCTTGCCTTGCAACTTTGGATGTCTTTTTGAACCAACCCAATCCTGTCATGTCATCTTTTGTCCCTGCTGAAAAATTCACTGGCAAGAGAGATGGATCTGCTGGTGGTTCGCAAAATTTGGTGGATGCTGTTGCACACATCTTGGGTAAGGCTGACAGTTGATTATGTTACTTTTTTTTTAGGGGGCTTGGGTTAGGGAGAGGAGGGTAGGAGGGGGAGAGGTCTGTTTTATTAAAAATATTTGGCAAAATATTACTATTTCAACTTTTAACTATGTTACATATCCACAGTACATAAGCACATTTGTACCTGTCAGTAATTGATCAACAGAAATGTTGGAGAAAAATAAAACACAAAGGTTGTGACTTGCAGATGTGAATATTTTCATATTGCAGGAATGTCAGATTTTAAGTTCATACATGATGAATAATCATTTAACTTACTTTTTTAACTGCAATGGATTAAAGTAGATATATTTGTAAGTTTCACCCATGATTCATGACAGCTGATTTGTCATGATCCTGCTTTGGATAGTAGTTTTCTACAAATAATAATTGTTTAAAATGTAGTAACCCTGTCAAGTTAGCATAATATTAAGGGCTTAATGTCTCTGCATTTGACCCACAGTATATATCAGCATTGGATCATACGTGAGCATCTGAGGTCATACAAAGGTTAAGGTCAAACCAAAGTCAGCATTGAGTTATATTGTAACCATTTCATTTCAGTTTTTAAAAGTTCTCCCATACTGGACACTCATTTTCATGTAGAATATTGCGAGCATGTTTTCTTTGCTCTTTTAGTTTTTAGCTGATCTTGCACCACTTCCTCTGAACGGAATGTAATAAAATATGATGTAGGTGTGTGTGTATGTGCGTGTTTGAGAGAGAGAGAGAGAGAGAGAGAGAGAGAGAGAGAGAGAGAGAGAGAGAGAGAGAGAGAGAGAGAGAGAGAGAGAGAGAGAGAGAGAGAGAGAGAGAGAGAGAATCACCAGGTTTATCAACTCAGTACACTCAATAATTTTGGAACACAGGCATTTTTTATGATTTCTTCTGATTGTGTTCTATTTTACATGATATTTATGTGTTCTGCTTTTTTAGACTGATCTTTTGTTCTATAAATTAACCATAAGAACACCTCACAAGTAAACTTTCATTTATTTTGTAAATCATCGTACAAGAACATCCAACAAGTACACATTTATTAATTTTGGGACATACAGGATTTTAAAATTAGTTTTTTCCCTACTTTTACTTCTTTAATGTTCATGCAGCCACCTTTTGTGAACTCACGATAATTTCACATACTGTACCATGACTCAAAAATGCAATGTTATTGGCATTGCTGTGTAAATACTCATCAAAACGAAAGTTGAACAAGAAAATAAACAGCCATAGAGTTGCTTCCACTGCACTACTAAATCCAGTGCGTTCCGTGCTAGCCTTAACTGCCTATAGCGCTCACCGCTATTACCACACACTTCAGTTCTTATTTGGCACTTGCTCTGTAAGGTTACTTTTTGCTCTGCTTCTGTAGACTAGCTCTTTGTTGTACCTGGAGTTTTGGGTTACTTTACGATAGTTTTTTTTTCCTTGGGACTTAGAAGGCCTGCGGTTGGGTTGTTGCTACCGCTGTCCTGGGTTAGGTCCTCCCTCGATGACTTTGTCCCCTCCATTGGTGTCAGTTTTGTTCCCTGATGGGTGAGGCGTCTTCGGGGTCCCCCGTGGAGGTTCCGGGGGTTTCAGTATAAATAGTATCCCCACTTTCTGGAAATTTAGTGCTTTAAATTCCCACTGTCGCTGTCTTTCTCCTTTGTTCTGTCTCATTCCTACTCTGTTCTATCGATCTACTATACTATCTTCTTCGCTAGACCAGTCACCTACATATTTTCTTGAAAACTCTTCCGGGACAAAACTCCTCATTTGTGTGTGAGGTCTGTTGGATCAGCTTGGAAATATAGGATGCTTTCTGCCAGGTGGTCACTGGGGCTTCTTATGATGTTATTATTTGGCAATGTAGGCATTATATATGTATTTGTTTTGTTGATATTTTATAATGATGTTTATATTGTATTTTGTTTTTGTAAACGGGGGTTCGATAAATTAGAGTATAGCCTCAGCATCCCCTTCGTTGGATGTCTTTATTGTAAAGTGACTGGCTGGTGGGGTGCCTTCAGTGTTACCACTAGGGTTGTTTCGGCAGATCTTTTATGCGGATCAGGGGCGAGTTCTCTTTCAGCAAAGTTGTGGTCTTGATTTTGTGGTCCTGATTCGGATATACTGGTCCTGATTTGGCTCGGAAGAGTCCGCTGGACCTAAAGCAATAGTTATGTAATGTAATGAGATGTCTTCGTCCCTGTGTGCCAGTGTAACGTGCTGAAACTGTCCCCCCATTACCAGATTTACTTCTGGGATTAGTTTCCATCCAGAGCCAGATTAACTCCACTGGGATTAGTCTGGTCATGGCCCAGAATGGACCCCTTCTCTTCTAAATCAACTCCCTGGAGTTAATGGGGAAATTAAGATTGCATATAGGGACGATAAAAATCATGAACTGGGCTGATTGACAATGTGTGCCAGAACAGCCCCCAGGGAGTTAATTTGGCATTGGAAAATTTTGTACCAGAAAAGCTACAAGGAGTTCAACTGGACCAGTGTCAATACAGCACTTTTTTCAATGGAGAGTAATTATGACACAATCCCAGATGCACTCTACAGGAGTTATTCCGGGACAAATTTAATTGAACCAAAATAACTCTTTGGGAATCACACTAGAACAGGTGGTAGGAGGGGTGGGGGATGGGGGTCAAATTGGATCAGATCCAGAAAGGTCCCCCATCAGGTTAGCAATGGTTTTAGCTTATCGGTTAGCAAGAGTAGAGTCAGTACAGGACATGTCCAGAACAGCCCATAAACAAACATATTACGCTCTTCACCCGGAGAGTTATACTTTGACAGGTCCAGAACAGCTCCTACCCCTTCTTCCTCATAAAACACAGAAGGGGAGTTAAACTGGGACAGGTCCAGAACAGTAGCCTTAAACCTAACTATTAGCCACTACAGGGGAGTTAAACTGGGACAGGTCCAGAACAGTAGCCTTAAACCTAACTATTAGCCACTACAGGGGAGTTAAACTGGGACAGATCCAGAACAGTAGCCTTAAACCTAACTATTAGCCACTACAGGGGAGTTAAACTGGGACAGATCCAGAACAGTAGCCTTAAACCTAACTATTAGCCACTACAGGGGAGTTAAACTGGGACAGATCCAGAACAGTAGCCTTAAACCTAACTATTAGCCACTACAGGGGAGTTAAACTGGGACAGATCCAGAACAGTAGCCTTAAACCTAACTATTAGCCACTACAGGGGAGTTAAACTGGGACAGGTCCAGAACAGTAGCCTTAAACCTAACTATTAGCCACTACAGGGGAGTTAAACTGGGACAGATCCAGAACAGCCACTCCTTCACCACCACCCTACCACCCCCCTCCCCCCTTAACTACAGGGAAGTTTAACTGGGACAGATCCGAGCAGCCTACTCATTTTTAAAATAGATATTAAGCACAACACAGGAGAGTTAAACTGGGACAGGCCTAGGTCAGTTCCCAAGCACACTTAAAGCCCCGACATACTAATACACGAAAGGGAAGCTACACTGAGAACAGCCCCTCCCCTATAACACACAAAACAGTAAAAGGGAGCTAGACTTGTACATGTCCAGAACAACCCCCTTAAACAAAACTATCAACCTACAAGGAGTTAATCCCCAACGTAACAATTAATCACTATGCCCTTCAACAGGGAGTTAAACTGGGACAGTTCCAGAACACACACCTCACCTCCTCCACCCCCTCCCCCTCTCGTACACACTCATAAAAAAACTGAAGGGGAGTTTAACTGGAACAGGTCCAGAACAGCCTTCCCATCCCTCCTCCCCCTCCAACACATAAAATACAGAAGAACAACGAAAGGGTTAAACTGAAACAGCCCCCACCCCCAACACACTCGTAAAGCATAGAAGGGGAGTTAAACTGGATCATGGAACAGACCCAGAACAGCCCCCAAGCACACTTAAAAAATGCAAAAGAGAAGTTAAACTGATACAGGTCCAGGACAGTACAACTAAACATAACTATTAACCACTACAGGGGAGTTAAACTGGGACAGATACAAAACAGCCCCTCCACCCCACCCCACCCCCCACCTCCTTCTCCCAATGACAGAGGAGTTTAATTGAGACAGGTACAGAACAGTTACCCATTTTTAGACATAACTTTTAAGTTTAATACAGGAGAGTTAAACTGGGACAGGTACAGGTCAGTCCCCAAGCACACTTAAAGCCCCGACACAACTGGACAGCTATTTTGTGCTGTCCCAACACAAAAACATCAACGAATAAAAAGTATGTTAACCTCACAAACTATAACATGCTGGTATTTGACCTTGATGTTTAAAGTGTGTGTCTGTATAAAGCTCTGGTTTCTATTATGAGGTACAAATTAGTTAGACAATTTAACTGTGATATTAAAACATCACCTTTTGACCCTTGCTCAGGTGTGAAAGATGCAAGCAAGATCAACCCTGAAACGACACTTGCTGATCTTGGTTTGGACTCGCTGATGAGCACAGAGATCCAACAGACCCTGGAGCGTGACTTTGACCTGGTCATGACTGGACGTGAAATACGTCTGCTTACTGTGAACAAACTGAAGGCCATCAGTAGTGGGGAAGCAAGTGATTCTTCAAATGACTCAGCTACTACTGTGCAAGAGTCTCCATCAAAAGATAAGGTAAATCAGGAAAAGCTTAATCATACAATCCATGTTAGCATTGGAAGTGTCCTTTGAAATAGTATTGTTTGGAGAAAGAAAAAAAACAAACAAACACCTGGAATTATGCAACATTTCCCAATACATTTTCTTTACTTTCCTCTAACATAAAACATTAAGCTAGGCAGCATTGATATGAACCCCGATGGGTTGCTTAATTTTGAATGTTTCATCCTACTTTTGTGCAGGTAGAAGATAGTTTAGCCAGCACACAGTTTGATGACAGTGGGATGTCGGTGAGCAGTCGCATTGACGTGTCTAATCTTGTTCCATCAGTCTGCATTGTGCACCTCAATGAGATCAGCAATGAAGACATGCCTCTCTTCATCGTCCATCCTATTGAAGGTATGTAGATAGATATACAAATGCACATCTATCAATACCAGTAAAATAAATGTGTCGCATCTTTGTACAGAGCACTTGCTTGAAAAGATACAGGCATGAGAATCTTCCACCTATTCATGATAAACACTATTTGTTACAAAAGCAGACTATGCATTTGCAAAGTAAACAAGCATATCTACTTGCTTTTCTTTCCATCCAGCCAGTGATCACTGTTCTTGAGAAATTATTTCTTCTCTCCCACTCTTTCCAGGGAGACAGTCTTATTGATGTTTAAAATAGCACTAATAATGCCCCAGTGTGAATGTTCCTTTTCAGGGTTCGTACGCTCCTTGAACCTCCTTGAATCTCCTTGAATTTTCCATGTCCTGTTCAAGGGCCCTTGAATCTCCTTGAAAATAGCCAAATTGCCTCAGCTCCTTGAAAACTCCTTGAAATTTCAACCAGTGTATATCCATTGCTTGATCTAGAGATTTTATTGTCAAGTTTTCAAAAAAAGCCATTGAAAAATAAACATTTATAAAACAAAAATTATAATATTATTTGTGTTGTCAACTGTTCGACGATCGTAACTTTTGTCGTCTGCTAATGATAAGGGAAGTAACCTCCACTAGAAATTGTTCATTCCCTTGCTGTCGCGCGCGCACGTGCAGTTCTCGGTTTCCGTACATCCTTCATTTTTCCGCGCGTGTTTGCTGACTGAATCGGTTAAAATGTCTGGAGGCAATTATGTGTTTAATCCAGTCAAATGCGCTGTGAAGCAAATCTAAGGAAATAAATATCCAGCTGGAGAAGATTTCCCGTTAGATTGATGAAGGGATGGAAAAACTAAAATAACTGAACTGTATTATTAGCTGGTGGTGGTATCTCTTTCTGACTTTTTACAGTTCTCTAACTTGTATCTAAGGACAACATGTTTCACAATTATTATTTAAATGTGTATAGACTCCGTACCTGCATCATCATCATAGCTGCAACTTCATCGACATGCAATATTTATATGTGTAGATTTCATAATCAGTATCAATATCAACATCAGTATCACCATCAGATTCATGACCAGTTGCAAACAATTTATGAATATCACTGGGTAAAAGATTTATCCTTTATTTTGACTATTTATAAATCATTATTATGTGCGTTTACTATTTTTAAAAACTCCTTGAATTTTTGGAAAAACTCCTTGAAATCTCCTTGAAGACTCCTTGAATTTTTTACAACAATTTGAGTATGAACCCTGCTTTTGGAGCCCATGAACATCTTGAAGTTAGATGGATTCAATATCTTTATGTTCAGAATTCATCATTTCTCATCTTCAGTGATCATCAATCCAACGCAATTGTTCTGAGGTCACTGTTTTTAAAGATAGTTTCTGAATGTTAATTATTCTGAAGGTATGGTTTAGTGACATCAATAAGACTGTTATTGCATGCAGATAAACAGATGGTGAGTCAGTGTGTCCTTTTTAATTTAAATTTGAACACATTGGTGAGAAATTAATGCAGGTTGAAGTGCACCGTTTTGTAAAGTTGTGGTGTCTCCCGGTGCAAGTTTTAGATGTGGAAAATTACTCAACTGGGGCGTTGCACTTGGACCCCAGCCTTCCCGCAATAATTTTTATCGTTTTTGCTTATTTCCTAATCCAATGGCTGAAGATAGTAACCTACAGGATCTTTTAATATTATTGGTTTTGGTTTTATATTTAGCTGCCAAAGGTTATTTATTTAAGCCATACATGAATGTATTACGCCAAACAAAAATGAAACATCGCCTGTGGATGTGCCACGGAATTACCCAGAATTGTAGGGACAAAACTTTAGGACATAAGTATCACATATTTTGTATCATAGGAAGATAAGATAAGAATATTTATTCGCCAAGTAAAAAGGATTTTAAAGAATAAGATAAGAATATTTAATAAGATAATAATCAGATAAGAATATTTATTCACCAAGTAAAAAGGATCTTAAATAGCATTAGGCTATTTAAAAAATAACAAAAGCAATGGCTGAAAGAAATATAGCTAGTACATGTTTTAAAAATCATGAAATATCTTGCATGTTACCTGTTTGTAGGAGTGACACTGTGTTTGGAGGAAATGGCTGCGCATCTACCTTTCCCTGTCTATGGTATCCAGCGAGTTCCCACAGCCCCTCTCACATCTGTAGAAGATCTGGCAGGATTTTATCTGCAGGTAAGTTTATTTCTAAATATTTTCCGTCGATTTTGAAGTGTTGGTCAAAAACGCAATATCTTAAAAGTATTGCAGAGATATATATATATATATCCCCCTATATTATTATATATTCTATTTTGTTTTTGTATACAGGGGTTCAATAAATTAAGGTACAGCCTTGGCATCCCCTGCTTAGGATGCATTTATTGTAAAGTGACTGGCTGGTGGAGTGCCTTCAGTGTTACCATTAGGGTTATTTCAGCAGATCTTTTATACGGTGAGCTAGCTCTCTTTCAACCAAGTTGTGGTCCTGATTCGGCACTTTGCAGTCCGCTGGACCCTATAAACAATTACTAACTCATATATATACGCCATTTGACATTCCACGAGCCAGTCAGCTAAAGTTGATTATGTACTTGATAAGTACACTATTATATACATACATATATATATATGTATATAATAGTGTACTTATCAAGTACATAACCCCTTGGGGTCATGAGCAATCTTGCCACTGTAGATTGTTCAAACCTATAAAGGGAACAGTGAAAGCCACAGTTGAAAACCTGTCTTTCCTTTATAGGCAAGACGCTTCACTGCGGCAACAGTACCCCCGTTGGAGTACCGGGGGTTTTCAGTATAAATAGTATCCCCACTTTATGGAAATTTAGTGCTTTAAATTCCCACTGTCGCTGTCTTCCTCATTTACTCTTTCCTATTCTTGCTCTGTCCTTCACTCTGCTATACTATCTTCTTCTTCGCTAGATCAATGACCTACCTTTTTTCTTGAAAATTCTTCCTGGACAAGACTCCTTGTTTGTGTATGAGGTCTGTTGGATCAGCTTGGGAGTGTTGGACGCTTTCTGCCGGGTGGTCACTAGGGCTTCCTATGAATGTACTATTTAGCACTATAGGCATTTTATATGTATGTGTTTGGTTGATGATTTATAATGATGTTTGTATTCTATTTTGTTTTTGTAACCGGGGTGTTCGCGTAGTTGAGGTCAACCCTCAGCCGTCCCCCGCGTGGGATGTCTTTATTGTAAAGTGACTGGCCGGTGGAGGGCATTCAATTTTCCCACTGGGGTTGTTTCAGCAGATCTTTTATGCGGATCGGGGGTTGTCCGGTCCTGATTTGGCTCGGAAGAGTCCGCTGGACCTAAAGCAACAATAAATCAATCAATCAATCAATCAATCAAGTACATAATCAACTTTAGCTGACTTGCTCGTGGAATGTCAAATGGAGTCAAAGCAAGTACCATTCCCCAGCTCAACTTAGTCCATTTGACATGACTTCTTGATGTTGACAACGACTATAGCAGTAAAGGGGTTTACTTTAAAATATTTGACTATCTGTCAACAGCAAATCAAACAGATCCAGCCAGAAGGACCATACAAACTAGCTGGCTACTCATTTGGTTGCTGTGTGGTGTTTGAAATGGCTCTTCAGCTTCAGACTCACTTCCCTGAGAAGCCAGACATTGTGTCCTCTCTTACCATGCTGGACGGCTCACACCTATATGTCAGGACCCACACAGATGCTTACAAACAGAAAATCACAACAGAACATAACGGAGCAGATGCACAAGCCATGGGCCTGTATGCCTTCATGTCCAAATTCATCCCAAACAAGGAATATCAGAAGGTAAGTTACACAAAAGCTACCTACGAGTTTTCACTTCTATCATTTAAATGAAGTCTCGTTTACAACGCAGTGGAGCATCTAGATTGTATTCTTTGTCTTAAATCGACACATATGAAAGAGGTTATGCATCCTCTAGGAGGTGAATAAAATCTTATCTTATGTGTCGACAGATCAAGGATGACATCGTCAGTGCCAGCAGTTACACTGAGCGTCTGAACAAGGTGACGGACATCCTGATGTCCACAGGTCTCTTCCCAAGTCGCCAGGATGTGGTCACTGCAGCCAATGGCTTCTATTATACTCTGATCATTGGGGACAAATACAACCCTGCCACCAACTACAAAGGAGATATTCATCTCATCCGTGCCAAATCTCACAGCATTGAGAGCAGCAATCTGGATGAAACGTATCACTTGAAATCGGTAGGCTGATGGTTTTTATCTTGATATATCTCTAATTTATTTCAAAGTCTTGCATCGCCAACAGAAAAATGTTCTTCTGCTGATGCGATAATAAAGATTATATACTCAGATTTTTGTTCTTCCTCCTCCCCACATAGTTTAAAATCACTTTGATGAAAAGACCTTCAATGAAATAAATAAACTCTATCTGTACAATTTTGACCTATGAAATTAATTGAAAAATGTTTGGTTTCAGGTGTGTGAGGGCAAGGTGACTGTGGATGTGGTAGAAGGTGACCATGAAACATTCATTCTGCAAGGTGCTGAAAAAGTCGCTCAACTAATCCAAAATGCTTGAATTGCCAAGCACTGAAAGACTTTAATTTGGTTTGATCACTGACCGTAGTCCTCCCCCTTGACCCTCTCTCCCTTCCTCCTCTTCTAACACTTTTAAAGACGTAAATGGATGAGACTGGTAAAAATTTTATAAGCCGGTAGTTTTCTGGCTATGCTATTATTTGCATGCCATACAAATCTCACATTTCAATATCCGCTGTTATTCTCTGTGCAGAAGTTGTAGAAATTGTCTGAGGAAACACAGCAGGGGTGGTTTTCAAGAAACGGTTACCCAGTGAATAAATCCGCTAAACGGTGGGTAATTCTGTATCATACTGTACGGATTTATCCACTGGGTAAATGCTTCCTGAATACCTGAATACCACCACTGAAGTCATGAATTGCAACATTGTATTGTTCAAAAGAAATGAAGGAAGAGTTATTTATTATATTATTTTGCTTTTGCCATTGTAATGCCGTTTCTTTTGAAATGGAGCACAATAACAGGTACACATAAAGTCATTTGTATTTGTCCATAAAATTAAATTTCTGTCGAGTTAATTGACATGTGCTGCACACTGGTGCTTAATAAATGAATTCTCGTTATTGTGTGAAAGGTGTAAATTAAAATGTCCCATTCCAAGTTCATAATTATGAGTTTTCTGTAACTATTTTGTTACTGCACTTGGTGCAATGTGATTCAGTGAATGCGTTTTACATTCCTGTGTTGTGACTAAGCTAGTAGATGTGTAGTTTATATTGTGCTCAGTTGTTTGGACATTGGACAGTGTGCCCAAAGGCTGCAAGCCAGCGCCTCAGGGAGCTTGAGTTAGATCCTGTAATCAGCCAGCATCTTGAGCTAGGAAAATGAAACGATTAAATGAAATAAATATGTTTGATCCTTATACTTGCACTTTGATGCAGTATGAAGACATAGGAAGTGACCACATCGGAAGTATGAAGCTATAGTACATTTTTTTGTCGACTAAATCGGAGCAAGACAAATAGTATTGGTTTTGTGTGTGTTTTATGTAGTTTGACCTGTAAACTTTTATTGTATAGGTCTTAGAAATTAGATTTAATTCTGTAAAGTAGCCACGTTGCAGAAAACTGCTGACATTTCCAGACCTGAAGTTTATGAGATTATCAAATGAAAAATATCATATATGCAAGGTAATTCTTGCTCAAATTACAGAGATAGTTTTTGCATGCTGTCGATTTATTACTTTTAAAATCGTGGAACTGGCGTAGTTGGTTGTTTCTGTCTTGATTTTTTAAATATTATAGATTTAAGCACAGAATTAAACAGTATAATGTTAGCTAGTCAGTTCTGTGAATCTGATGAAAGCCAATTTCTTGGCTTATTTGATTGTTCAGATAGTTGTTGCATAATTTTGGTTTTGTTCCAATTAGTGAATTTGTCAAACATATTTGTCATGTGTATGGGTCTAAATGTGAATGTGAATAAACAGGAAAAACCTTGATCCACTGCATAAGGTTAGCTTACGGACAAGTTGCAACCTGAGTAACTATTATATATAGTACGACTTACACAGTCGAGAAAAATTGACATTCACATTGAATATGCATATCAGCCATTTGATTTTGAAATAATCCCTTTAATATATTTCCTTTTCAATAATCTGTTAATGTATTATGTCTTAATTCATTGTAATTATTTGGTAATACTTAACCTATTTCTACTTGTTTTTATGTGACATACTGTCGATTTCCAGAGATATCTTTTTCTTGTTCAGTCTTCTGCACAACCAATCAAAATCGTGTTCTTTTCACACTTAAAAATTCCTGCTGTACAATTTGAAATCGGCCAACATGTGAAAAAAAGGTGTGCTCATGTTTCAAACTGTTTTTGTATACTTGACTGCTTTGCACAAATTCATGTCGAGGTTTGACGTTGTGCAATGGCGAAATGCACTTGTCAGTGTGTGGATAAACTTAAGCCATGATTTAAAACGTTTACTCCAGGGTAAAACGTGGGAAGCATTCGCAAATTTTGGTGTTTTTTTTTTTTCTTTTGCATTGGAAAATAAAAGTTACTACTACAAAGAGTTTTAGTTGTATTTTGATAGTGGAATTGGTGGTGTTCACTACTCCCATCACACTAGCACACATTTATTCAACACAAAAAGTTAACCGCTTGATCATTTAATGCCATTGGAAAAAGAAAAGCACAAAAAAGGTGCCAAATCTAAAACTACTGCACAAAATGAATCTGTTGTTGAACAATCGTTTCCCTTGAACCCACCATTTTCTGTAGTGCTAAATAATTCAAGCTGATTAACTTGGTCAAGAACAAGGTCTTTTTTTCCTTTATCCCCCTAACCTTCTTTGTTGAACATGCTGTTCTTTTGTAACCAACGGTAAAATATCCAGCAATACAATAAAGGCAACAGGAAAGAAAACGTAATCCAGACAATAGTTTCTATCACTTGAACAAAAAAGGAGTACATGCACATTTACCATGAAAACAAATTTTATTTTTAGAAATGATAAACATATAAATCACAGATTGTGACGACATTAGGAACCATAAATATAAATAAATTGCGGATCTTTACACAATTATTTGCAAATAAATAAATAACATTCATATATGCCTGAAACAAATAATGCAACAACAATAATTAAAAGGAAACGAACAGGAATGTTGCTGTTAACAGTAACTGCGTACACACACATTCTCACATACAGATCTACTACTGTATCTTACATATTAGCTACAAAGTTCAAAACATTTAAATATAAACAGATGTATACATTTTTTTAAATTTGAAAACCAATAAAATAAATGAGAAAACTTGACTTCTTTTCCAATATCAGATCAAGCAAGTATTGCACCATAGTTCTTGTCATGTTCACAAAATTAATGTGTGCTGTTAGTAAGTACTAAGTATCATGAAAAACTAATTATTTTTTTTCTCACTTTATTCTCTCAGAAACATCCATAAACATTTTTCTGGCAATCATGCTTGTGTGTGTGTGTGTGTTTGTACATACAAATTTATGTAATTTTTTGAACCGCTATGTAGTGTGTGTTTGTGTTTGACTGCACGCCATGACCAGACTGCGAATCTGGTTTGAGCGCTATACAAATATTATTACTATTATTAAATTTAAGTATGTAACGATTAATTAATAAATGCAGATCTTATCGATTCCTCTCCCGTATTACATTACATTACATCATTGTTGCTTTAGGTCCAGCGGACTCTTCCGAGCCAAATCAGGATCGGACAACCCCCAATCCGCATAAAAGATCTGCCGAAACAACCCTAGTGGGAAAACTGAACGCCCTCCACCAGCCAGTCACTTTACAATAAAGACATCCTACGCAGGGGACGGCTGAGGCTTCACCCCAACTTATCGAACCCCCGTTTACAAAAACAAAATAAAATACAAACATCATTATAAATTATCAACAAAACACATACATATAAAATGCCTACATTGCTAAATAATAACATCATAGGAAGCCATAGTGACCACCCGGCAGAAAGCGTCCAATATTCCCAAGCTGATCCAACAGACCTCATACACAAACAAGGCAGGCCTGGGAATGGTACGCTTTTCGGCGTAATTACGCCGAAGTCACATTGCATTTACGCTGAAAGTGACCTTCTTACGCCGAAACCGAACTCTGACTAGTTTTGCGCATGCAATACATTTTGTCCGTTTTCCGTTCATAGTGGACAGTGTTAAGATGCACTGCTTTCGGTTTGAGACATCCTTCGTTCGATACTTCCTCTCTACAAGAAACAAAATTTCCGAATGGCTGATGGTTATATCGATCAACCAATAGCAAAGCTAGAAAGAATATTACTTCTTGGCAGTAATGGCGTTGCGTAGAGACTTCGTTGAACGTGGCGGAATATTCGACGATTCAGAATGTCGATATAAGTGGTCATGGGAGTGGATGGATCGGGACTACAAAGTTCCGTTGGAATCCAGATCGAGCCAGTCCAGCAGCAAACCACGTACTTTGACGGGCCGTTACGCCGAATGGGTCCGAAAAGTGAACGAGCCAGGAATAGCCTATTGCTTGATGTGTCGCACAAGTTTTGACAGTAGCATCACAGCAGAAAGAAGCTCACTCCTGCAATGTAGTGTTGATGCAAAGGACAAAGCCCAGTGCAAGCTTGAGGAAACAAGAGCCTCCTAGGAAGCAAATGAAGCTATCCTTTCATGAAAAGCAGTAGAACTACAAAGTACAATACTTGATGTATAGCTTGTTGTGCATTTATCTTGGTATTGTCTGATTGCTTATTTTTGTTTGTTTGTTAGTTTTATTTGTGACAGATTAGAAGTTCTTGTCAGTGTTAATATGTTGGACAATTTTATTTTTTAAATTAACACTTTAAAGGCACTAGGAGAGGCCAGATTTGTGTTTCAGAATGCAGGAAATGTGTTTTAAAGGCACTAGGAGAGGCCAGATTTGTGTTTCAGAATGCAGGAAATGTGTTGGCGGCCGGGGCTCCGCCCCGGAACCCGCTGGGGGAGCTTACGGCGCTCCCCCAGACCCCCTAGACCGCAAGGTGCTTCGGCCCTTCGGGCATCGCCTCTCTAACTAACTATCTAGTGCCGCGCGTCCCGATATACGGTACGCCCAAACCACTTTTTCTCATTCCCAGGCCTGACAAGGAGTCTTGTCCCGGAAGAGTTTTCCAGAAAAAAGGTAGGAGACTGGTCTAGCGAAGAAGACGATAGTATAGCAGGTTGATAGAAAAGAGCAGGAATGAGAAAGAGCAAATGAGAAAGACAGCGACAGTGGGAATTTAAAGCACTAAATTTCCAGAAAGTGGGGATACTATTTATACTGAAATCCCCGGCACCCCAACGGGGCCTCTCCCGTATAAGTTCACCAACACAGAGGAACTTGTTCTGCCAGTACAGCAATGGAATGTTCTCAAATGATGCTGAATATCAATAATTAACACCCAGCTCAAGGTCTCTGTACACAAATTCTGTAATTCACATCTTAATAATAATAATAATAATAAGGATATTTATATAGCACTTTTTCCCCAATTAACGATATTAGTTCAAAGCGCAGTTTTCACGCATTCATTCTAAACATTTGGCTTCATAAAAAAATAAAATCGGACACTTGGTAACGAATAAGAGATGAGGGAGGAGGGGAGAGTTAAGGAGGGGTGATGGGGTGGGTGGTAGCGTTGGTCTGAATCAAAACAAAAACAAAACAAGACAAATGGAGGAATGACGACAATGATGATGGGAGGCAAGATCAGAAACATTTAAGAAAGAGATGAGTTTTAAAGTTGGATTTGAAAGTAGCTATGTTTGGAGAGCTGTGAAGAGAGAGGGGAAGAGAGTTCAAAGTCGAAGGGTTAAGCACTGAGAAAGATCGACGGCCAGCAGAGGAGAGTTTGTAGGTATGTGAAGCATGAGGGTGTCAGAGGAAGAACGAAGATTTTTAGAAGGCTTATAAAATTGAATGTTCTGGGTGAGGTAGGAAGGGTCTAAGCCATGGACGCACTTGTAACAGAAAATAGCGATTTTGTAGATAATTCTATGAGACACTGGAAGCCAGTGGAGTGAATGTAGAAGGGGAGTGACGTGACCAGATTTGTTCTTTTTGAGAACCAGACGTGCAGCTGAGTTCTGAACATGTTGGAGCAGATAAATAGAAGAAGAAGGAAGTCCAGCCAGGAGAGAGTTACAGTAGTCTGTGACAAAACAAGAGAGGAAATGAGTTTGACTGTAGCGTCAGTGTTCAGATGTTTGCGGACAAGGCCTATTCTACGGAGATGAAAGTTGCATGTTTGACAGGTTTTGTGAATGAATTCTGATATGGAGAGGGTGTTGTCAAGAACGACACCAAGGTTTTTGACAGAAGATGACATAGAAAGAGTGGTCTGGCCAAGAGTGACAGTGTCTACAGAGGAAGAAGACAGGTTGTGTTTGGTACCTGTGAGCATAATTTCAGTTTTGTTTGCATTGAGTTGGAGCTTGTTGACTGTCATCCAGTTAGAAAGGTCTTCAAAGCATTCAGAAGTTTTGGTCAGAATGGATGGAAGGTTTTGAGGAGTGTGACTGTTTTTTTAGCTGTGTATCATCTGCGTAGAAATGGTGGAAAGTGTCATGGTTTTGGATGATGTGAGACAGAGGAGATGTGTATAGGGTGAAAAGAACAGGGCCTAGAACTGACCCCTGAGGAACGCCGAAGACAAGTCTGGACGGTTCAGAGAGGTGGTTGTTGATGCAGACAGATTGGAAGCGATCAGTTAGGTAAGAGCGGAACCAGCTTCTGGAGACACTGAAGGAGGATGGAGTGATCGATAGTGTCAAAAGCGGCTGCGAGATCGAGAAGGGTCAACAAAGAGATTTTACCAGTCAGTGGCAGAGAGGTCATTCACGATGTGGAGAAGAGCTGATTCAGTGGAATGGTCAGGACGATAGGCAGACTGGAACGGGCAGAACAAGTTGTTGGAAGACAGCTGATGGTTGAGCTGTTTCAGGACAACCTTATCAAGAAGTTTGGATAGGAAAGGAAGATTAGAGACAGGGCGGCAATTTTTCAAATCTTCTGGGTCGAGGTTTGATTTTTTCCAGTAGTGGCTGCACAATGGAGGACTTGAAACAGGCAGGAACAGAACCGGATTGCAAAGAGAATTGACTATGTTCATGATGGCAGTAAGGAGGTCGGAGATACAGTCTTTGAAAAGGGAGGTAGGGATGGGATCAAGCTCGCACGTCTTGAACGACATGATGCTGAGGATCTCAGCAACTTTGGGCTCAAATTGTTTGTTTTCCAATATATATATGAATATCAGTTATGCGTAGTTCTTACTCAGAGCTGTTTATTCATATTTCAACCAGAGTTAAACAGCCTGTAGCATAGACGTAGAAAAATACAGACATGAGCAGTACTGCACAGCAATAACTTCAACCAAAAACCACAATCAAAAGTTTTGTCCCACAAGAGAAATTCAAACATGTGGTCAGCGGCAAACTAATGGCAGGGAGATTTCGTAATATAAATTCATGAACATGCTATTCATGATAGGGCATCATGGTTGCTTCGAAGGTTACTGCTTTTCAGTAGTTTTTGTTTCTTCTTCTAACTCTATGAACTGGTTAGATCAGTACTGTTGATGGATATTTCCAACTGAAGGTAGACTATATTATTTTAGTGTTTAATCAGCTTTCTTAACCAACAGCTTTGCAACTGAGCATAGAATGTAGTGCAGTACTGTTATTTGTCCAACTCATGATCCAAGGCTGTAGTGCAGCATCTCTAGTCAGTGCTGATGAGTAAATTTCCAGTGACGGCCACCTGCTCTGAAGCTCCCTCTTCTCCTCTCCCTGCTCCTCCTTCCTCTTCGTCATCATCATCCTGACCATCATTGAATTGACCAGAGGTGTCATAGGTGAAGGTGCCGCGTGTCAGGTCAACTTCAATGGGAAAGACCACAGCACTTTCCATCACTTCATGGCAGTCGGTGTGATACTTGGCCATAGCTGACACAAACTTCTGCAGCTGGAACACAATGTCTTGCACTGCAAACACACAAATATAAAGACAGAACTATAAAACAAATATTAGTAAGAACAAAACACTAGAAAGCTTTAATGTAATGCCATAATAAATAAGAAGGCAAATATTTACTGTAACAATATTTCAGTATAAATTACCATGCTTCTGGTCCAGCAGTTCCATTTTGACCAGAACATCAGAGCGCATTTTGGCAAATCTTGTTCTTGCCTCTTGCCGACAGCGTAGCACTAGTCTGTATTCATAGTTGCCTGTCTCCACTCTGTACAGAGGCTCTTGCAATGCAGCATAGCTGTATTCTTCATCGTCCAGTTCCTTCACCTTCAGGCAGTATGACTGAAACACAGTACCATGGAAACATCTCAAACTCTGATCCAATATCCACGCAAGTAGAGCAGAACTATTTCAGAAAGGACATTAAAGCAACCCTAACGATTCCACAGGCAAAAGGTAGTTCCAAATCCAATTCAACATCAGTGCCATTATAAAGGATTTTTGCAACAGAACTCTTGCATGTTATTTCACTATGAAGAGACTCAGAATAAAAGCTCAGTTTGTGTTATTTTAATTGTTATTTTTAGCACAGATTTAAATTGTCATGGAAATGTTGATAAACACTAACAAAATTATGTCTCGTAAAGACATGTTCGTAAACTAAATGGTAAATTTATTAAATCAATAGCCAAGGAAATGTACAAAGACACAGCCGTGCAAGCAGCCATAATTTATAATAAAACTTGTCTTTGAGTTTCTTCTAAATGGTAAGTAAGCTTTCTGTCTGACAAGGATTTTATTTTAGTCTAATATAAACCTTCACTCATAAATATTACACATTCAAGTTCACTTATGAACAAACAAGTTTAAGTACAAAGAGACCAACAGTCGAGGAACTCACTAAGTATTCAAATTTAGCATCAAGATACTTCTTGATGGTTAGCCTTGTGTCTGGCACAGCTTTGTGAAGGAATGTGTTCAGGTCAGAGATCATGGGTTTTAGGGTCTTCAGCATGCGAATGGCAAAACGTTCCATGTTGCGATGAGCCTCGCCAAACACGGTGAAAGCCTCACTAGCTGCTGGTTGGGGCTCCCGCACACCAATGTCAGAAAACACTTCTCCAAAGGCTGAAATCAGAAATTAAGTCCATGTCAATATTGCAAAAACACTGACCGTTCTTCTGTACTACTACTATTACTACACATAGTTACTAAAAGTGCAATTCCACATAATGTGTCTCCTCAAAGCACAAGATTACGGGACTACATTTGCACAATATTAAATGTCAAGCACAGAAACAATATCCGCAACATACAATCAACACAAGCATTCAAAAAGGCCCTCAAAACCCACCTCTTCATACTGCATTATTCAGACTGATTTGTGTCCTGCTGCCATTCTCTCATCTCTTGTCTATGTCTGATCCGTAAGTGTATACACGGCTGTAAATATTTATACTGTTTTCCTTCCTGGGCCTAACCGGGCATATAAATAGCTGTGAATAGGTTTTTGCTATTCTACTTTCTGTCTTTTTTGTCATTTGTGTACATAGTTGTAAATAGTATATTTGTGTCTTTTTTGTAATTTATGTACATAACTGTAAATAGTCTGTACCTTTACTGTCCCGTCTTTTGGTGTATTGTAGCAAAAGTGATGCTTCATCGAGTGCATGTATTTATATGTTATGACTATGTAAAGCGTGGTGAGTCTGGTCATAGGCTGGAGTACCCGCTATATAAAAATCCGTTATTATTATTATTATTAACAAACATGAAAGTACATCATACAGCCAAAAAAATAAAAAAATAAAATACTTTAGGGCATGCCCACCAAATAATATACAATTCAAAGAAGTTACTTCTAAATGTCCTTAACAATTTACACCAACTTTAAAGTCCACAGATTATTTTTTTCTAAATTTTTCATAAAAATTACAATGAAAGTGATCATTGGTGATGATGATGATGATTTTACCTTTGTGAGACTGTGAAAGTTCAAAGACAGCTTTGAGCAGTTTTTTCGTGTGCGCTATTAGACCATTATACATTTCTGCTGTTTTCTCCATTTCTTCTAACTTCTTCAGAAGGCCATCTGAAATTACACACAGAGTGAAATATCATGTATGAAATTTACAAACGATCTACAGACGAATAAGTATGAATCGTAACAAATGCATAGAAATTGTGAATAACAAATAATAATAATTTAAAATAAACATTATGAAAAAAATATTGGAGAAGTTTTTTTTTTTTTTTTTTAATATTGGTTTTACATTTTTAAAACAAAATAATATAGTCTTAACTACCACACTAAAATCCTCACTTAATAGAAACATGTTTCACTTACAAATGTGTTCAGTTAATATCCAGCAGTTTTCATTACACTTTTACAAAAGATGCATCATAATCATGCTGTATAACAATTTTGTAATCGCGGGGAAAGAAGGACTAAACAATCAAACAGACCATTGCAATAAAAATACTTACCATTGCAAAGAATTGCCCGACTGAGACCCAAAGCATCGGCTGTGTTGGAGTTCATATTCTCCACCACCTTGTGTTTTACCTTTTTCAAAACTGAAACACAACGAATACAGCGTGGTCACAGGCAGAAAAATCATGAGAAGGTCTTTCTTTTACCATCAGAAACAATCTTGTGTTTATTTCGTGAAAGTTAATGCTATCTGACATACGCAGCATTTATACTTATCTTCTGCGGTCAACGTAGATAAACTTACCTATGTCCAATGTTTTCCCCTGCTTGGGATCTGCATGGAGCTTATTGTAGTTGATGGTCACCTCTTGCTGTGAAAGAAAAAAATAAATTTAAACAATAGGGGATAATAATAGGTAACTCGCAGAAATTAGACAGCTCTGAATATTTCACAGATCTCGGTATGTGAGTTTTACTTATTTCATTATTTATTGATCTATTTATCTATCAATCCATTAATTTTTTTTTTATTATTTGAAAAAATAATAAATTTCACGTTTTTATGGCTGTCAAAGGGAGGCGCGGTGGCCAAGTGGTTAGAGCGTTGGCTTGCGGATCTGAAGGTCCGGAGTTCGAGCCCAGGCCCGATCATTGTGTTGTGTCCTTGGGAAAGACACTTTACTCCCGTTTCCTACTCCTTCAGATGAGAGTATAAACCGAGGTCTAGTCTGTGTAGCATGCATTCCATCATAACGAACTTTAAAGATCCTGACGCTCATGTCCTAGACGGGTGAGTGCCGATGACAAGAATACACCCAGCATGTACCTTGGGTAAAGCGCTTCACTTGGGGCTGCTGTACTTTTGAAAATGAAAGTGCCCGAATTTCACCTTGGTGATAATAAAGTTGTTAAAATAAATAAATAAATTAAAAAAATAAAAATAAAAGGAGTTTTCTAGAAAGAATGGCAACAAAACAGTTAGCACAGTTTGAACATTCTCCCCACCTTGACAGATTGAATGAGGCGGGCAACTTCGACCTTCGTCCTGCCCTTGACCGACTGCCCATTGACACCAACAATCTCATCGCCGGCAGCAAGGCTGGCCTCTTTGGCAGCAGGAGTGTTGTCAAAGACTTGAACAACGTAGAGACAGGGACACAGTGGTGCCCCACCACCAATACTGATGCCGATCAGGTTCTGTGTGTCTTTCTTTAGCACCACACTACCTGATGTCACTGTCATGCCCCTGGAAAAGTACACACACAAATAACATCAAATATAAAGTAAATTAAAGTAACATGTGATGAGTCTATAGCATTAAGTGTAATGATCTACATGAGTTTAGTTAGAGGGTGTTGTTACTGCTTGTGATTGTCAAACCTTTTATAATAAATGCAAACATGTATATATATGAATAAAAACCAACTGAATAGTGAAAAAAATCATTCAAATAATCAACCAGTTTGTGAAAATGCTGATGTAATATCAAAATTACATTTAAACATATAAGCTACTAAGCATGTCAAACAATTAAAGTAACAGCTAACACAAATGTTGAATCACAAATCCAAGTTTAACCCTGGAATTGTGAGTAACATTCAATTCGCCAATTACAGAAATTTCAAATATTTTATGGCTGTGAGGCCTTAAATGCTCATGAATAAAACAATTAGGCAAAACTAAACTTGAAATAAGAATAACATCTTAAGTCTGAACACTATGCATAGTTAGTTAATCATTGTTTATGCACTTAAACACATACATATGCACACACAAACATACACACACACACACAAACACACATGCACACACACAACTCTCTCTGTGCTCATACACACAAAACAGGGATTGTGGAAAAGAGCTCTGTGGTTAGTATGCTACAATGAAGTAAGATTAATAAATGTTATTACATCTGTAACAGTATATCCATTTCAAAAGATTGCATTCACTAAGTACATGTACTTTTAGAACAAAGCATACACCAGTTTGTACTCAACTGTTGGATATATACCAGGAATAAAACCTATCAGTTTCACTTACGTAAAATACTATTAATATTAAAAGTTGGTAACATATTCAGTTAATAGGTTTATAGCTCTTGAGGACACATTTGTTACAATGTGTACAATGTGATGAGTAATCAATACTTTATAAATAATGACAACATATGCTGGTGCTTTGTCACTGATAGACAAACACTAACTACAGCACATTTTTCTTGTAGTTGGTATTGTTCTATGACGAGCAATCATAATTAGCAAAGCTAAAAACCACATAGACCTGACAATATAGCCAATAGATTGATAAAGGAAAAAAAAATCATACATGCCTAACACAAATTTTGGTAGTCCTCAATCTACTAGTCACACACACTTATTTAATTTTAGTACTACTTTAAACAATGCAGCATTAACAGTCAGTAGAGAATAATGTTGCAACGATATTTTATGCTTATTCAAAACTTGTGTTGTAAAACAGAAAAAGCTTATCTAAATCAATGATACTGTCATTGCAAGCACAGTCCACATAACGGATATTACTGTTGCTTTGTTACATGATGCATAGACCAAATCCGAAACAAATGCTTTTATCTTTTGCAAGATAGCATTCCGTCTATCAATTATAATTAAGACAACATTCCGTCTATCAATTATAAACAATCTTTAAGAAAACATGCCAAAATTACATAAAACCTTACCATCTGTCTTCAATTTCAAAGTATCTAGCACCTCTTTGCATTGTTGTTCAAACACTGAACTTTGAAACAAACAGACTGGGGCTACTCTTCAGTGAAGAGAAGGGCACACTAATGGCTGTGTAGCTGGTTGCATCCAAATTCGACAATTAACAGTCAGGATAGATATACTGCTTCCTAAAGTGATTAAAATACAGTGCTGAAAATGTGCACAGTAACAGATGTTGTGTATTGAACAATACTGATAGTTTAGTTGATGAACTCTACCTATTGTTTCTCAGTTGAAAAACCAATGCATAATAACTTTACCCTAGACCCTTAGGGCTGTAACCATAAGGCGTGGCACAGAGCTGTCAAGTCCTAGTTTATTTCAATAATGCCTACAGAAAAATGCCCCATGGCAAACAGACATCGAATTAATTCATGCAGTAAGCTCATAAGAAAGTGTGGTGCAATCCATAAAATTCTAAATGCTACTGTGGATTTTAAACAGAAAGTATGTTATTTAGTTTTAAACAGAAAGTATGTTATTTAACAGTCAACTAAATTTTAAAATGTACATATATCATAACATTAACTCTTGACAATATATAAAATGCTCTCCATAATATATTAAAATTTAAATGCTCTCCTCGGGGTAATGAAAATAATCTGTACTCTAAATAATAATAAAATTCAGCCACACTAAGAACACTTGTGGTATAATATAATAGCATGGATCAAGAGATAAAATCTGATAACATTATGAATCAGGTTACATCATTAAATGTGGCAAATAACCTGTTGATGAAAACTATTAATAATTAAATTAATTAGAGCATAATGATTATTGTTTGAATGGTCAGCTTGTCTGTTTGCTTAAGTCATAATATTCATTAAGTACTGCATCACAAAATGCATAAAAATGACACCCATACCTGTACGCACAAACATAAACACTCACATATATACAAAATCAAAACATTTGTACACGTACATGCATGATATATATATCCATTCACACTAGAATGGATTAGTTTTAACTGTAATTATATTCTTTGCTATTATTGGTAGTATTTTCATCTGTTACTATACATCAGTGTATGTCTAGCACACCTGCACTAATGTAATCAATGAATCTGTCAAAAATTCAAATTAAATCTAATGTTATTGCCCAGCAACCATAATCAGAATTATCAATCCACACCAAAACAAGTCTAGACCCCAGCCCACATGCATTTTGAAAAACAATTAGTGCATGCATGTAATGCAAAAGAAAATACCATCACCACTTTTTGTTGTTACCACTAAGTACAGAAATAAATTCTAAAACAGCGCTAAGGCATACCATGGTGAAAAGCCAAGATATAAAAGAACATCTGGTCAAGTAAACAGAACATGCATAAATGTTTGTCAAGTGTAGTGCAGACTAGTTTTCAAAAGATCTGTGTGCAATGTTTCAAAGGCTTCTTCTATCACTTATTATTGGTCTATCTAAAACTTGCAAAGGGTCTTCTTTACAGCAGAACTAAGTGGCCAAATAGAAACAAAAGAACCAAAAATAATGTGCACTTCTTTTAATGGATCTTTGGTGCTGTTCCTCTGGTGGTAAAGCTTGTGCAATATAATGTGTAATAAAAAACGCTTCAAGTTTAAATGTAATAGAATTATATATATATGCTTCTATTTTCATATATGATATACCATTAATTCTACTGTTGCTCATTAATTACGTGTGAGGACAGTTTAACTTCAACGATACTTTAAAAAAAAAATGAATTAAAGAAAGTATAGCATCTTATGCAGAGGATAGGGAAAGTGATGGAAACTGAGGAGGGAAATTTGCACTTATTTATACCATACTATGGAAAAGGGTGTGGGTGGGGTGGGGTGGGGTAGGCTGCCACAACAAGTATAGTGTCAAACATTGACATCTAATTTAAAGATATCTAACTTCCAATATTACTTTTACTTGTAAGTGACTCGGAAAGAGTGCCAACTAAATGAGGACAGCATGTCTTGGGGCAGAAAGGAATTTAAAAAATATTAAAAAAAAATATTATATGACATGTGACAGCTGTTACCCTTATTTGTTTGGGACATTTAAATCTGCAGGAAATTTGTGACCATCTTAAAGGCAAGGTGAACGTTTAAATAAAGGTTACTAAAAGCATCATAAAAGGACTCTCAAAAAGACTTGTGCACACACACAAAATATTCAAAAATCCTTATAAAAATAATACAACAGTATACAAAACATACTGTTGAACTGACAACCAGTTCTAAACTGGATCAGACTAGAGCCAACCAATTTAGCCCCAAAATGTAATGAAAGAAAACAAACTAGGACAAATGTTATCAAAATGGGTGACCTCTCAGATCAAGGCAGCTCAACTTGCATTCACCTCCTCAAGTCAGATTGTTCATGTTAATGCAAGAATGCATACAATGGTACAAGGGCATCTGAGTAGCTTTAAAAAAAATATCTAGCATGTAATTATACATTTAGACCGTCTAGATAAATCCCTGCAGCAATTATTCCCTTCCCTTACAAAAGAAAATAACTTGTACATTCTTTAACACTAAAAACACAGTTCTCACTACATCGTCCTACAGCCTACACTCAATTCTACTACCATAGCTATACATGTCAACATCAGAAATAAGATAAAATAAATAAATAAATAAATAAATAAATAATCCATACTGCTCAACTGCCAAAAAACCCTCCCAAAAAACTCAATCTTTAATTAAAGATCAGTATTTAAAAGTGTGGAACATTCTGTCCACATTATTATTGCAGTATTAATAGGACTGTATCCTTGCTATTAATAAGTCCTTATCACTTTTTTTCATTCTCGTAAACTGGATAATTTTTATCCCTATAATACCTCTTTACATAGTATTATATAACGCTCAACCACATGGTGTATCAAACATGCAACAGTAAGTACACTGTGTACCATGCATGCATTAGCCAAAGACTTTTTCCACCAGGATTATTCCTCTTATACTCAGTCGCCTCAATAATGGAACAGACTATATAGTTTTTTAATACTGATGATTTAATACTAATGTCTAATAATATAGTATTAATAGCTAAAATACTTTAAGCAAACTTGATAAGTGGAACAGTAGCACAATCATACACTGCTGCAATACTAAATAACATTATTAGTTCTTTATCTAACATAAACCAGCCAGAAACATTGTACTTGGAGGCTCATTGTCAATTAGTGTGATAGCTGGCATTGCTTCTAATTTCTAAGTCTTTTTACATACCTTCATGCTAAATAACCTCTAAAAAGGATCCATGTAAGTGGGAGTGTTGACAATGAATGACTGGTATACTATATTTTTAGTATCATAAATTAAATGTAAAGAACAGAAGTGTTAGACAATCCCAAGGTAAAAATAAGAACAACAACTAAGGTAAGGGTTACTGAGTTGATCGAAGAAACTGAAACTCCGATGGTATGGTCACCTCACCAGATCATCAGGCCTTGCAAAGACCATCCCTCTGGTGCAAGGAGGCAGAAGAAGAGGGAGACAGAAAAGAGGTGGGAGGACAACATTTGAGAATGGACTGGCTTGACACTGAGCGAAGCCATGAGGGCTGCTGAGTACAGGGAAAGATGGAGTAAGCTGGTTAAACGATCATCTGTGGTGCCCCTACAACCTTCGAGTTAGGGAATAGGATAGGATAGGATAGGAAGGGTTATTGAAGTCATAAGTAGTAATTTGTGAGACAGCTAAAGAGCTAAAACAAACGTTATAAAGTGAAACTAGGAGAACACTAACATGTGCAATGAATGCTCTTGTAAAGTATACTCCTTTCATTGAATCCTTCCTTGCCACAATAATGATCATCATCCTTCTACAAAGAGATAACCCAGCAAAGCCCTACTGACTACTGAGTATTCAGAAATTGCCCTACTGAATATTCATAATCTGTCTTATATAAATTTATGCAAGTCTCATTTTAGTCACTTAAAATTAAATTATGTCATTTACATGTTCTATAAAGTAAAATATCACAGTTCATACATTAAACTCTGTCCAATTGTTCGTAATATACAGGAACACAAAGAAATAGATAACCAACACACTACTGTTAACTTTTCTTTAATAGTCACAAAAGTCAGTGTCAGATGACATATATTGTTGTTATTAAAAAAATAATTTAAAATAAATAATTAACAGCAATTTCAAGCTGAAAAAATAAAGATACTGTGAGCTGAAGACAAAAGTAATAAAACATGTATGACGGTGAAGATTACAAAATTTAATACTATACAGATCTAGGGAATTAGTTCAGATCTGAATGGAATGCTTTATGTCCATGCTAAACCAGTTGAAGGTACACTAGTAATACTAGTAATAGTATATAACTATCAATGAGTTTTAGATACAACGGGTCAAAATCAGCAAATTGCTAGCACTACAATGCAGCCTTAACCACAGAAAATGCATCCATCCTATCAGTTGTCAAGCAAGAGTTGTTAATGGAGTTAGAAGAAAATCAGCGGTATCCAAAACCAGCAGCATCTCAAAAGGCCTGCAAAACTCACATAAGATCTTCCCATGGTAAAGCCTGATGCTTATTCTTGTCAGTATAAAGGTCATCAAAATCCATGGTTGACACTAATGAGTATGCATAATCACCATCCATATCTGTAACAATTTCAATGGCAAGAAAACTGAAACTCAGGCTATGAAGGCTAAAGACCTAGATGATAAGCACTTCCGGTATTATGTACATAACTGTCAAAAAGGATTCAGAACCAACTGCTGCACAGAACATTATTTTCTGTCAAAGGCAACAGGTACCTTATGTGTACTACACACTACTTGGACAAGCATAGACACAAGGGAAAGTCTATTAAATGCTGAATCTCGCATGCCACGTCAATATTTATGTGTACTGGTAACAGCTGGCTGAAGTGTAATCATAGGTCAGTGGCAAAGTACCACTATCGCTGACATTTAGAACCTGGGTCTACAAAACTGAGTGAAATTCAAACAAAAGGAGGTAATCGGCTTATAACAATGCATGGCCAAATCTGCAAGACTAAGATTTATTTTATAATATTGATATCAAAACTGCAAAGGAAGTCCATATTATGCATTAAATTATAAAATTGTTTTAAAGTTAATGTCTTTATAAACGACACCTAGAAAACAAACTGGTTACAAACTTTAAACATAAAACAATACATAAAATACAACATGAACATGCATAAGAAACCCCCTCTCTCTTAATGCCCCCCAAAAGAAAGTTTCTGGTAGGATATATGATATGTTCAGTTGTTCTGCAAGGTTCGAAAATGTATAGATCTTGTAACTAGTTGTAGACATTTACTGATTATATCAGGAACACGAATTAAAAGTTTATTGAGTCTGAATTAAATAATGCGTGCTCTAAACAAGTGTAAAGTGTGTTATTCAACATATTAAATAATTAAACGCAATTCTGATATCCACTTACAATTTATCTTCTTCTATTTCGTATTCCATCATCTTGTATGGTTTTTACTATTACCCTTGCCTGTCCAAGTGGTGAAGAGGAAGTTACTCAATTAAGGCTATGGCGCATGCGCCATATCCAATGAAACAGAGGCAGCATAAACAAACTCGGTCGGCTGCATGGCCTTCATAAAAAGAGGTGTGTTAGCTTTTATCCAATCCAAAATCCAGGACAAGGCTGTTTTGGCTATTCCATCTTGCAAACTTTATTGCTGTAGACAATCCCTTATCTTTAAGTTTTGTCATATAAAGCATTTTATTTCCGTTAAACTGAAACTGTTCTACATAGAATAAATAATAAATGTTTGCACCTTCTACATTGAAACAGTAGATTTGACGAAAAAATACTAACAAAATTGTAACAATGTTTACTGCTGCGGCACCGGCATGCTGACAACAGGAGCACATGCTGCCATGCTATCAAGAAAAGCAGTTTTATATAAGCAATTTCACACACACACACATAAAATAACAATAACGAACCGACATTATACCTAAACATAATGCTTCGATAGTTTGTGTATTTGTTTTCAAATTAAAAGAGTAAAACATACGTATTTCTGTGGAGAAATCGATTTCTTATTATTATTAGTCCATCTCCCAAATTTGGAGGTCCAATGACTTCCTTACATCCAAATAAGGGGGGCTTGCTTACACGCCAGCAAAATAAAAGGACGCCGACTGGGAGTCGCTTTCCAGTTGACGTGCACTAGTCTGCCAAAGTGATAGAAAAGGTCAGTGTTACGTTCTAGAATCTACGAGTAAGTTTAACGTTGATTGCACGGGACAAGTTTACGTCCTGGTACATAGGCCTATAGCTCGGCTTCTTGCTTGTGTGGTCTTGACCGGGAAACCCCTGTCCCTGAACCTAGCATTTTGACCGCATTTCTTAGCTATGAAAACTACAAGACGTCCTCTCTGCATGTATCTTAGCAATGTCACTAGGTAATGTGAGTGTAACATACGAATACTGCGCATTGGCTATTACATTTTTTAAAATACAATTTTATGTTAAAATTTTTTTTTAAAATATATATGCAATACCATGCAGACAATACTGGGTGGTTTCTGTTAATCTCATATAGGTCAATTTAGCCTTAAGACTCTCACTAACACAGTTACAACAAGCATAGTAAGCAACTATAGTCTGGATTGTAGCTGATCGTTGCAGAAATGTGATTAAGTACAGTGAAAATTGTGCGATAACGTACGAATTAACCCTTTCCCGGAGTACTGTAATTTGTTAAGTTTGCTTATGTGTTGGTTTCAAACATGCAATATTGTATATAATATTACAAAAGGTACAAACTAATCAAAACTATACTATAGTCTAGTACTAGAAGTAAAAATTAATGTGCTTTTCTCAGTGCAAGACGGATTATAAAACTGTCAGAGATGTGTTCTATTGCTGTATTTGGTGCAGTGTATCTTGTCTTATAGTTGGTAATTTTTACTTAAAAAAAAAAGGTGTCTCCAGAAGTCAGGGAATTTTACATTATATATATCACGTACCTAGATTGACATTGGTGTTATCAGTTATTTTATGAAAATATGGTTAAAAGGCTTATCAGATGTTTTCCAAAAATAGACAGAAAACTGCCTCACACCGCATTTACGATAACCTTTTCACATAGATTTAATTATTAAGGAAGTATTACATTTTATAATTTATAACACTTATATATCTATACTTATCTGAGGTGATAGCTTGGATGTACAATTACAGTGTTCTACTTTCAGGTAGTTTTAGTCAGAATATCAGCTGAAGAAGCGTGCAGTGAAAGCCAGTGCAGCGGCTTGTCCGTGCCCGAACAAGATTTTCTGGAAAAGAGCTGTTTTAATTTGTGGGTGCATGTTAGGAATGGGTGAGTACTCTGTGTATTTTATTGAGGATTTAACATACGTATCAGTGTTTATAGTTTACGTATAGTGATTGGTATGATTGGGTGTACGTGTGATTGTGACAAGTTTAATTATTACTTGGTTACAAGCTTTTTATAAGTTGTGGTGTCCGTGGTTGTGGAATGATGAGATACGATAGATGATGATGATGATGATGATGATGATGATGATGACGATGACGATGACGATGACGATGACGACGACGACTACGACGACGATGATGACAACGGCGACTACTATGATGATAATATTCAAGAATATGATTGTATTCCATTATTGTTTAATTTAATTTTTTGGATTAACTCATTAATTGACTTTGTTTTATTTACAGCCATAGCTTTAAACCACCACAATGATCTGAAGCATGACTCCATGACAGACCAGTGGGTGTGGGACAAGCAATGTGCTCCATCTGAAGTCAAGTTATCATCTAACCTTGAAGCTGCATACTTTCATGTCGACCCTGTCCTACAAAGCACCGGCACTGTTGGTAGGTCAAATGTTCTGTGCAAGGCACGTGTGAATGTTGAGTGGCTCATCTATTTTTTTTTTTTTTTATCAGTTTATAGTCCCCTCTCTTCCCGTTAAGGATTTTCAGAGAGGAGACTTACTGCTTACTGAACATAATTGGCTCATCTATGCGCAATGACCGGAATTTATATTTTTTGCGGCTTTTCATACATGTCGAAGTGTGTGTTTGTGCGGGTGTGTGTGTGTGGGTGTGTGTGTGTGTGTGTGGGTGTGTGGGTGTGGGCATGTAGAAACGACGTTCTGATGACACACACATGAAACTCCACATGGTTTCTTCTGACTTTTTTGGAAGGCCGTATTATCATCGAAGGTTAGGGGTTAGGGGTTAGGGTTAGGGATAGCTTCTAAAATTTGAAAATGTCAAAATAATGTGAAAGAAATGGAAAGTGTGTCAAAATAATCCCTGTTTTTTTCACAACAGTCATCAGAACGTCGTTTCTACAAAAATGTGTGTGTAGGTGCGTGTGTGTATGGGTGTGTGTAGGTGTGTGGGTGTGTGTGTGTGAGGGTGTGTGTGTGTGTGTGTTTGTGTGTCTGTGTGAGAGAGAGAAAGAGAGAGGTGATGGGAGCCAAACTACAAGCAATTATCAACTACTGTAGAGTTTTATTGCGGTAGATTTCTTGCAGAAATGCTCAGGCAGGCAGGCTCAGAAATGTTCCTTTAAAACTCCGACCAAAAAGAAGAGAAAATAAGGTGGGGCCGGGTAGCTCAGTTGGTAAGAGCGTCTTGCTAGTAACCGAAAGGTCGCTGGTTCGAATCCCGGATTGGTCAACGTGTGATCATATTATTTTCCCCTTTACCAACAACTGGCCCGCTGGTGTCAGTATAAATCGGTCCAGTAGTCACCTATATGCGAAAGTGTCGTGTGACTATAATCTACAAACAACAACAACAACAACAACAACAAGAGAAAATAACTTGATGGAATGACAACATTTGACTTTTATCTAGAATAAATATTTGTTACCTTGACTCGGCTTGAATTCTGAAGTAAGTGTTATGAATTGTCCATATGATGGGGTTTGAAATTATTATAATTAAATTTTCATGTTATTTTGATTCCAGCTGTCCGAGGAACTAAAGGTTTTGAGGATGGTCTGCATTACTGGGAAATCGTGTTTCTTGAGCCTCCTGCAGGGTCTTCTGTGATGGTTGGTGTTGGTACAAAGCAAGCCAGTCTTTATTCAGAGCACCATCAGTATGTGAATCTCATAGGTAGGTGTGAATGAATTATTACCATTATTTGATCATGTTCTGTTTCTAAATATGGGATTTTCACATCTTCTAATTACTCTTTGTGTGTTTGGGGGAGGAGAAGGCGGAGAGGGGGTTATAGTACTGAATGCGTGTGGGTGTATGTATGTGTGTGTGTATGTATGAGTATCTGTCATTCTGTGTGTGTGTGTGTAGGTGGGTGTGTGTGTGTGGGTGTGTGTGTGTGTGCACATGCTTGCATTCATTTGTGAGCGCATGATTTCGTGTGCCTGTGTTTGTGTGTATAGGAATATTGGAAGGTTATATGGATGACTTATAGACATAGGGATACAGAACGTTTCATTTAAACGGGAAAAGGATCTGTCTTGAACATTGTCTTTTGTGTGTGTTTCAGGTGGCGACCAAGAAAGCTGGGGTTTGTCCTACAGAGGCTACACATGGCATTCTGGTCTTGGCCATTTGTACTGTGAGCCTTTCTTCGATCGCCTTACTGTCATCGGGTGTCGTCTGGACTTGTATCGCGGAACTCTCTCTTTTTCTATCAATGGCAATGACTTGGGAGTCGCCTTCACGGATATCCCACGAGAAAAGGGGCCTATCTATCCTATCGTCAGCTCCTCTGCGACAGAGACAGAGTTGGGTTTGGGAGTTCGAACGTGCCGGTACTTGTCGCTGCAAGACAAATGCTTGTCAGTGGTGAAGAATCATTTGAAGATGATAGAGGATGTGGATAAGCTGCCGCTGCCTGAGGTCATCAAGCAATGTCTTAGGGAATGGTAGTAACGGGCTTAGCTTTGGTGCTGTACATACGAAAAACTGCATATACACATTAGAGACTTTTTTAGTTGTACATATATGAAAAACTTTGTTATTGTACATAATCTCGTCATCCAGAAATTAAACTGCTGCAAGTGTAACTCAGTCATACATTTTATATGATTGAGTTGCCGCAGTATTATTTCTGAGCAATCAAACGATGGTATGTTTACCACACAGCAAGAACATATCAAAATTTATATATGTGATAATTTTGGAAAAATTGTGTACACACAAGTGTGAGCATGCATGAGTGTGTGTGTGTGTAGTGTGTGTACGTGCGTGTGTGTTTGTGCGTGCGTGTTGTGTGTGTAGCGTGTGTGTGTGTGTGTGTGTGCGCGCGCGTGAGAGAGAGAGTTATAGGGGGAGAATCTGATAAGCTATGTGAGCTGTAGCCCACACAACACATGCGGGTGTTTTGCTATAAGGTGACAGATCGAGAATGTTCCAAGTGTTATATTAAGACTGGGGATTTGGCAATCTTCCAAAGGGTATTAAATGTAGGCTACAAATAGGTCTGCTATCAGTTGACTGTGAAACTGCAGTGTTAGTATGATCATATTATTTTTGTTACTATGTTTTTGCAGAGCGAACGCATGTCTTCACAACGCAAGATTTGTTTGTCCTTTATTTGCTCGTATCATTTTCAGACGGTTGCTTCATTCAGTTCAGTGCATTTGATAACACAGAAGCACATTTGGGGTAGTTCATTTAATTATCTGAAAAAGTTTATTGTTCGGAATAACGCTGCAGATTTTATTACAAAATTTGATACAAACTAGAAAAGTTTAATTTTGACTTTAAAAAAAAAAAAGAAGATAAACTTAATAATGCAGTGTGCTAGATAAACCTAGTTAAAGCTGAAAGTTTACTTAAGGCTAAGAAGGCTTAAAGCTTCAACCTTTAATGCTTCAAGTTAAGGCTAACGCTTCAAATTTAGTTAAGGCTATAAACGAAATATGACCATTTTGTGAAGTGATAAGATATGAATTGAGTGTTTTGCTTCTCTGCTGGGACCTGTGGACATAACAAATACGCTGGTTTTCTGATGAATGCGTTGTTTTCGCCTCTATTGTTATTCGTGACCGTAACAGTTAAGGCACCCTGGGCATCAACAGCCCGCACAAAGCTTTGACCTTAGATAGATCTTTGACACAATAGACCAAACGTCAGGATGGACAGAATATCTGTAGCACGCTGAGCCAGTTTTGTTTACATCTTCAAGAGGAAGAGTGAATTATGGTAAAACGTAAAGAAGACTATGACGGCCTACTAGCGCCAAAACTGAGAGTTACCAGTATCAGGAGATGATTGAAATTAACACGAGTTCTGTGTAATTTACTGAGATACCGGTAATCCACAGTGTTAATTAATAATTATCAGTATTTGCCACGCCTTTCTAGCTCCAAACCTGATAATTACACACATCATGAGATAATTACAAATATCATGAGATAATTACAAATATCATAGGAAAATTACAATTATTAAGGGATAATTACAATTATTAAGAGATAATTACAATTATGATTGAAAAATTACAAATATCTTTGCGTGATCATGTTTAATTTTCAGTTTTGGCTCTTACAATCCAACTGGAAATGGGCCAAAACCGAAAATTGTAATTTTCATTTGATAATTAAAATGTTTACGTGTTAATTGTAAATATGTCGTTTATATTTGTAATTATCCCATGATATTTGTAATTATCAGGTTTTGGCGCTAGTAGGCCGTCATAATGTGAATTACACAGAACACGTGTTAATTACTATTATCACTGATACCTGTAAATGCACTTTTGGCGCTAGTAAGACGCCTTAGTCAGAATTAAGCTTTATCACGTAAAAATTGTAATTACGAAGTGAAAATTGTAATTATTATGTGATAATTACAATTTTCGGATTTGGCGCATTTCCAGGCGGATTGCTAGAGCCAAAACTTAAAATTAAACATGATCACGTTAAGATATTTATATTTTTTAAAATGATAATTGTAATTATCCCTTGATAATTGTAATTATCCCATGATATTTGTAATTGTCTCATCATATTTGTAATTATCAGGGTTTGGCGCTAGTGGGCCGTCATAGAAGATTGTGGGAATCGCTCAGTGGGCAGAGATCATCATTCTGTCTGTTTTCTTGTTGATGTTCCTAGTCCGATCCATGTTATCAATCACATAAAGTTGTTGCACTTAAACTAATAGCTAGTTATTCAAGTTTTACTTCCCGATATTTATGAGAAATTTAATTTAATTTATTTACTTATTTATTTTATTTTGTTAATTTTATTTATTTATTTCATATGGTTAATTCCAGGAGATTATTTATTTATGTATCAATCTGCTTATTTAGTCTACTTTGTTTTTTTGTTTTTTTAAGTTTAGGGCATTACATTTATAGAAAGATGCCCGCTTCTGCTGTTGAAGTCAAGCTTTGTTGAAAAGCGCATACTAGAAGTATTAGAAACACTAGAAGCATTTTCGTTACCCGCTCTAATTTGCGTGTTTTGGAAAAAAGAATAAAGCATTGACGAAGAGTAAGCCTAATGCATGTACATAGTACTACGCTTACGATTTATTTATTTTATTTTATTTTATCACTTTTTTAGAGCGCTTTTCCAGCTCAAGAGCGGCTCAAGGCTTTGCTCGATGCAGGATCTAACTCAAGCCGCCCGAGGCGCCCACATGCAACCATTTGGCGCATAGTCTGACGCCCAGACGACTGAGCACAATCCTGGGCGACCGGAGATGCGGAGAAGGGATTTAATACGTGTTGGATGTATTTGTGTAGCCGGCACTCATCCGTCTAGCACATGAGCGTCCTATCCTATCCTATCCTATCCTATACTATCCCGTAACTCAGAGGTCGTAGAGGCACCACTGATGATCGTTTAACCAGCGTACTCCATCTTTCCCTGTCCTCAGCAACCCTGATGGTTTCGCTCAGTGTCAAACCAGTCCATTCTCGAATGTTGTCCTCCCACCTCTTTTTCGGTCCCCCTCTTCTTCTACCTCCTTGCACTGTGCCTTGCAGGATGGTTTTTGTAAGACCTGAAGATTTGGTGACGTGGCCATACCATTGGAGTTTCCGTTTTTTCACCACTGTGAGCAGGTCATCGTGTCGTCCAATGGCATGTGTGATGATCTGTCGGACTTCGTCGTTGGGGATGTCCTGGGTATAGGGAATGCCCAGAAGTCTTCTGTAGCACCTCATCTCCATGCTTTGTATTCTTCGTTGGAGATCTGCTGTGAGGGTCCATGTTTCGCAGGCATATAGGAAGATGGAAATGACAAGGGAGCGCAGCAGTCTTACCTTGGAATATAGGCTTATGGTCCTGTCTTTCCGAATCGGCTTCAAACTCGCCAGGGCAGCAGTTGTTTGTGCGATCCTGGAGAGGACTTCCTGTCGGGACCCATTGTTTGATACAATGGCTCCTAAATATTTGAAGCTATGCACTGTGTTTATGGATTGGCTTTGGACTTTGATGTCCATGTTGATGCAATTGGTGTTGTTGGTCATCATTTTGGTTTTCTCTGCACTTATTTCCTTTCCATAGGCTTTGGAGGTGGTGTCAAGCCTCTGTACCAGCTGTTCAAGTTCTTGTTCCTCTCCAGCCAATCCATCAATGTCATCCGCAAAACGAAGGTTGAAAATTACTCTACTACCTATACTGACTGTGCCTTCGTGATCTGCAAGGGCATCTGACATGACGCGCTCTAGGAAGATGTTGAAGAGTGTTGGAGAGAGTAGGCATCCCTGACGCACACCGATTATTGTTCTGAACCAGTTTCCGATGGCGCTGTTGTGGAGGACTGCACTGGTAGCCTTGTCATACAGGCTTTTGATGACTTCAATAATTTTAGTGCTGATGTTGTACACTCTCATGGTTGCCCACAGAGCTGCATGCAGACTCGGTCAAACGCCTTTTTAAAATCTACGAACACATGATATAGATGTTGTTGGTGCTGTAGGTATTTCTCGCAGATTATTCTGAGGTTGAAAATCTGTTCAGTGGTACTTCGCCCTGCCCTGAATCCTGCTTGTTCTTCAGCTATGATTTGTTCAGCTTGGGGTTTCAACATGTTGAGTATTATTTTTAGGAGGACCTTGCTGGGATGGCTGATGAGGGTGATGGTGCGGTAATTTTCACATTCCTGAAGGTTACCTTTTTGGGGAAGAGTGATGACAAGCGACTGGGTCCATGGTGTAGGCAATTCCCCACTCTGCCAGATCTTGTTACAGATAATGGTCAGTGCGTCCATCATCGCTTCTCCTCCTGCTTGAAGCAGTTCCAGGGATATGTTGTCCACTCCCGCTGACTGCCCCTTCTTCAGCGATTGCACTGCTGCCTCAACTTCTTCTCGGAGAATTGGGAGGATTTCTTCTTCTTCTGTGTTCTCAGGACATGCTTGAACTGATGGGTCTCCGTTTGGTGTGTGGTTGTAAAGGTCAGAGCAGTACTCTGTCCATCTGTCCAAGACTTCTTGTTCTTCTGTAAGGCATATGCCAGACTTGCTTTGGATCGTGGAGACCTTGGGCTGTTTTACACTCGTCAGCCGCTTCACAGTCTGGTAGGTCTTCTTGCTGTTGTTTTTGTTCAGACTGTTATCTATTTCCTGGCATTGATCTTCTATCCAGTTCTCTTTTGCTGTGCGCATGCCTTTTTGGATGTCATTGTTGATTTTTCTGTAGATATCAGCTCCCTGTGAGGTGTTCTTTTCTTTTTCATCTCTC
The DNA here is from genome assembly GCA_036898135.1 of Oncomelania hupensis. Lineage (NCBI taxonomy): Eukaryota > Metazoa > Mollusca > Gastropoda > Littorinimorpha > Pomatiopsidae > Oncomelania > Oncomelania hupensis. Next base: position 29,215,580 of record CM072512.1, read on the forward strand.
TTCGTTTAGTTCAGGTGTGATCCACAGCTTCTTCTTTGGCCGGTGCTTTCCAAGGATCTCCGTGGCGGCATCTGTCACAGCTGAGTTGAAGGTGGTGGTCATGGTGTTGACGTCTACTTCACCAGCTCCCAAAATGAGCAGTGGTGCAAATTTCCTTCCAATTGTGGCCTAAAATATTTCTGCCACCTCGGGGTCTTGCAGTTTGTCCAGGTCGAACTTCAGTCTAGTGCACTTTGCTGTGCTTACTCTCTTCAAGTGGAGCCGGAAAGACATCATCACGAGATCGTGGTCACTTCCGATGTCTGCTCCTGGAAAAGTGCGTGTCCTGCCAATGTTGATGCTTGATCTGAATCGTTTCTTGACCATGATGTAGTCGATCTGGTTGTGATGCTCCCCGCCGGGACTGTGCCATGCACATCGTCTGGATTTTTTGTGGAGACCAAGCGTGTTTGCCAGTATCACATTGTTGTATCTGGTAAACTCCAAGAGTCTCAGACCCCTGTCATTTGTCTCGTTGTTGCAGTGGTGTCCACATGTGTTTCACCAGTTTTGGTGGGCATCTTGGCCAACCTTGGCATTCCAGTCGCCTTCTACTATTACTATGTCCTTCTTCGGCACTTGGTCAAGGACAGCCTGTAGACTTTCATAGAAATCCTCCACTTCGCTGTCGTGATAGTCTGATGTTGGGGCATAGGCCTGGATGATGGTGGTGTTGAAATGGGCTGCTCTCAGACGGATGGTAATGAGTCTACTGGAGACTGGGCGGCAACCCATGACAGTTGCTAGAATGTTCTTGTGGACCAAGAATCCAACGCCGTGTTCGTGCCTGTCATCTCTCCCGCTGAAATAAAGCTTGTGGCCTTTGTCGGTCGTTATTTCACCCATACCTTTCGAGCGCAGTCCGCCTGTTACCTAAAACGTTCCATCGATAGTGGTCCAGCTCGTGGGCCAGTTCTTCTAATTTTCCATCCGCAGTTAGTGTCCTGACATTCCAGGTTCCTATGACGATGTTGTTTCTGGTGGGGAGCTTGCTAAGTTGTCCATCAGTAGCACACTTATCACCTCCGTCCTGGTGGCCAACGGAAGGCGCGGTCCTTGTTGACCCGGGCGACGACCGATCCGGTATGGAGTAAATGGCTTTATTCATCATGCAGTGTGTCTTGGGCAAGAAAGACCTGGCAGGGCCCAATCCTCTCCAGGCTGTTGGCCACAGCCGATATCCACGAATATAGTGTGGCTCGCCTTGGTCCCGAGCAAGTGGTCGTTGAACCTGTAGTAACATGAGGTTCCTCCGTCCTGGCCGGTGACTTCTGTGTAGAAGACTTTCGTCCAGTGATGCCGTGCTGACATCACCCCTGTTAATCGCCTCTTACGACACGCCGGGAAACGTTGGGTCTATTCTATTTAGTGCCCGAACCCACAAATTAGCCCTGGTTTTATACCCTCATCCGAATATTACAACTATTGGAGACACCAAATGCAGCATTAGCTGTTCCTATTACTATGTTTTTGACAAATGCCTTTGTCGAAGGGTAAGTGTAGATATGCTTGCTTGTAGGGTAAGTGTAGATAGGCTTACTTGAAGGGTAAGTGTAGATATGCTTGCTTGAAGGGTAAGTGTAGATAGGTTTACTTGAAGTGTAAGTGTAGATAGGCTTACTTGAAGGGTAAGTGTAGATAGGCTTGCTTGAAGGGTAAGTGTAGATAGGCTTACTTGAAGGGTAAGTGTAGATAGGCTTACTTGAAGTGTAAGTGTAGATAGGCTTGCTTGAAGGGTAAGTGTAGATAGGCTTGCTTGAAGGGTAAGTGTAGATAGGCTTACTTGAAGGGTAAGTGTAGATAGGCTTATTTGAAGTATTAGAAGCACTGTAGAAGCTTTATCCATTTGTATTAGTATATACTTTTGGTATACTGCTTATACATTAATTGTAAATGTTGTGCTTTTGTGATGCATTTGTGTTTCTCTGTAAGAGATCTGTGATATTGATTATCCAAGCTTCAAGCTTTTGGTTGAAAAGTTCTCAATTGATAGATCAATATGGGAGTCTGTTCTATATGGAACGTAATATATGAATGCTACTGTTTATACAGTTTCGAAACAGGGTGTTTTAACCCTACTCATGACCTACATGTATTTATAATATTATTGTGGTAACAGTTAGAGCGATTCCGATAGCGCTTGCTATAAATAATAGTAATAATAGTAATAAGTTTGCTTCCTATTTATGCTGTTGACACAGTGAAACATTTGAATAGAATGTCACAGCCTACATTAAGTTTGTTAACCTTTTTAGCATAACAGTTATGTCTCACGTTGAGACCTGTATCGGGTTTTTAAGTTTTGGCTTAATATCTTCTAATGTGCCACTTCTGTTATGAGATATATAGATCTAATGGTAATAATTGAACACTGACCTTTTTACCTGAATAAATGTTCACGATGCAAATTAGTCTGTTTATGTGCGTTATCCTTCACTATTACTATCTACAGTGTTGTTCATTATGTCAGCTTGTTTACCTGGTGATTTATTACACTTCACGTTGGACCACATGCGTGTGATGTTTAGTCTGTCATTGGTTTGTTGTGCGTGTAATATGTGAAAAAAATTGTATACTTAAATTTGGCGAATAACTTACAATCAACGTAATACTACAATAGAACATCTGTTGTCAACATTTTTTTTCTACAGGCTTATGTATCAACGACATCAATCATGCAAGCATCACGCTGTTTGTTCGTGCGTTTGCTATTCGAGAACCTTACACTGAAACACTAGGCCTATGTTTTGACGGCAGTTAATAGGAAATGTAATAACTGTGTGCACTTTTGCACCTCTCTCTCTGTCTCTCTCTTTAAAGACCTCGCGTGCGCAAGTCATACTTACTTAACAGTGTGTATACTGAATCTGAATCTCTCTCTCTCTCTCTCTCTCTCTCTCTCTCTCTCTCTCTCTCTCTCTCTCTCTCTGTCTCTCTCTCTCTCTCTCTCTCTGTGTTTACCATTGCATGTTGTGTTTTCCTCCAAACTCCCAACAGACACGTGAACGAGGAATGACGGCTGTGTGGTGGATTTACATGTTGTTGTTTGTTTTTTTTGGTTTACGACCTCGCATGTTGCAGTCCTGTTCCAACAGAATATTAAATGTACAGTGAGAGTGGTGGAGAAGGAGGGTATAGATGGTTGGAGATGGAGAAGATAATTATGTGCTTTGGCGTGCGGAGTACGGGGTTGATGGGAGTGTGATGATAGTTGGGGTTCCTTTCTCGTGTTTACCGAATACAGTGCGCAGGCAGAGTGTTTAGAGTTATGGCCTGCGAAGAGTTGCGCGCGCACAATAGGCCAAAGAAACCAGCTATACTGATGTTGTTGTTGTTGTTGTTGTTGTTGTTGTTATCTTGTACAGCGCGACCCTCCACGTCGATCAAAGGGTAAAAAAAATTACTATAAAAATAAATAAATAAATAGAAGAAGAAGAAGAAGAAGAAGAAGAAGAAGAAGAAGAAGAAGAACGTGCACGATATAGGATCTTTATATACAGTTATGAAGTTCATGACAAAGTATAAAATCAGATGAGTTTGAACAGATTGGGGGCAGAATTTGTGAAGAGTCTGTATCACAACGTCTTTTTATTTGTATTACCAATTCGAACACTAGGCCACATAAGTCGACACTGCTGCGGCGAGAAAAAAAGAGAAAAGAGAGAGAGAGACAGACAGACAGACAGACAGACAGAGAGAGAGACACAGAGAGAGAGAGACTTTATTTTTTTAACGAAGGTAGTACAATAAGCAGTTGTTTGCTTTTTTTACATCTGGCCCTCGCCCTAAAGAGTCGGGACTATTCAACTGAAACAACAACACCACAAAAAAGAACCATTAAAACGATTAAATGTTTATAGATAAATTTGAGTAAGAACCCATGTATGTACATGACAAGCATTGCAATCAATAAGGATGGAGTTGCACATGAATTTTATAATTAAATTTAACATTTCTAGCATTCTAAAGATTAATTGGTTTGTAAGTAAGAAAGCTTAGGGGACATTATACACATTAACTAGCAGATATGCATTATATTCACAATAATTAAACGAAACAGTATACATTGCATAAAATCATCAGTAGCAAAGAACGTAAGCGATTTTACAGAATGAAAAGTCATGCTTCTTATTTTCCTACATGTACAATGAAAGCAACGTTTTGAGAGAGAGAGAGAGAGAGAGAGAGAGAGAGAGAGAGAGAGAGAGAGAGAGAGAGAGAGAGAGAGAGAGAGATCATACACCCACACATCTCTTGACAATTCACGGGGGAGAGGGGAAGGGGAGGAGGACGAGAGAGAGAGAGAGAGAGAGAGAGAGAGAGAGAGAAGAGAGAGGGAGAGAGAGAGAGAGAGAGAGAGAGAGAGAGAGAGAGAGAGAGAGAACACTGAATAGACAGAATTCGGGCAGAAAAAATACCCGAGACCTTTATATATAGTATACATTGTACATTGTATACATTGTAGGCTACATTGTATATTGGTCGGTAAGTTTCAGTACACATAGAATACCAGAACCAGCTGGCCGCTGTTTACAGCGTCTTTGACTTGGTTTGCGTTCACATCGTGGTTTTTAGCTCCCAACACTAGATATCAATTAAAGTCCTTCAGAGATTGATTAATATTGATAAATATGCATTGTTTTAATGGATATGGCCTTATATACATTGCGTAAGCTCTCGTGTTCTTTTTTCATTTCTTTCGAAGTTTCTCCTTTTATGTGTGGTGACTATCCCTAACAGTTAAGTTCATTCACATCTTTGCCGATTGTTAAATTAATTCGCCTGTGCTGATCCAGCAGATAGTTAAGTTTTGGGCAGACTGTTACTGTTCGAAAGTGAGGATTCTCAAGTGAATTCAGTGTCTGAAGAGTCCCACGAGTCCTTAAAGGGCCAGGGTATCAAGGATGTTTTTATTTTATTTTTTTTTATAATGACAATGAGTTTATTGGGAAATTGCACTGTACAGTTGTCACATTAAAAGTTGACATAAAGGTAATCGTCGCTCAAACCGACTGAAAAGTTTTGATTTGTAGGTGTATCTTCCTTTTTTGTAAACAAACCACTGTACCTACCATAAACAATTTCGCAGCAGTTATATTTTTAGAATCAAACTTAATGTTATTAATAAATTACATTATTATTGCTTTAGGTCCAGCGGACTCTTCCGAGCCAAATCAGGACCGGACAACCCCCGATCCGCATAAAAGATCTGCTGAAACAACCCTAATGGTAAAACCGAAAGCTCTCCACCAGCCAGTCACTTTACAATAAAGACATCCCACGCAGGGGACGGCTAAGCCTTCACCCCAACTTATCGAACCCCCGTTTACAAAAACAAAATAGAATACAAACATCATTATAAATTATCAACAAAGAGTTTTCAAGAAAAAAGGTAGGAGACTGGTCTAGCGAAGAAGACGATAGTATAGCAGATTGATAGAAAAGAGCAGGAATGAGAAAGAGCAAATGAGAAAGACAGCGACAGTGGGAATTTAAAGCACTAAATTTCCAGAAAGTGGGGATACTATTTATACTGAAACCCCCGGCACCCCAACGGTGATGTTATTAATAGGCACATAAATAAAATTAATGAATTTATTCAGTGATCATTACCAAAATAATACTTTTGAAAGAAGTTATTTTCTGGCGTAATCTTATTTTTATTCGATAGGGCGACGCTCACTGTGAAGTTGACGAAGGATCCGTGAAGCTGAAATGTGTCATAGTGGGTCCCTTTTAGTGTGCCCGGTGTCTCTCATCTAAAGAATCTCGTCTTGCCCTCAAAACACGCGTTGTCGCCTTCTCATTGATATCATTTCCCGGTCCAAACATGGCGGCTGAGTTATTCATTATAGGCGCTAGTGAGTGGGATCCGTCTATCTATTTCTTATGTTTATTATTTAATATATTTATATTTTCCTTTTATACTGTTTTTTAAAACCTGGATTTCGAAAAATGGAGGTGAATACTCTGCGTCTTCAGCGCATCCTAATTTTATGACCTTGTAAACATGATCCGTGTGAGGCGTCATGAAGCTGATGTCATCTGTGTTGTGTTGCTCTGTCCTGTCCAACGGTCCTGATACAACTCTAAAGAATTAACTGGACCTTAAGCAATGTACCAACAAACAAACAAACTGTGGGGCGGACTATAAGACAACAACAAGCGTTAAAGAAAAGAAAAAAAAGTAATCATACAAAAACAACAAAGAAAACCAAACCAAAGGAAACAATAACATATTTACAAATTGAACTGAATTTGACAATAATTATGATTATGATTATGTATGAGTATAATTATGATTATGCAAAGCAGTTTTAAATTTTCACAAGTTCCCTTTTGTTCAATTGACAACCAACGCTCTTTAGCCCTCTAATCATTATTCAATGGGGAATATTACTTTATGAATACAATGTAGCACTCTGGCATGCTGCAATAGTTTTGTTTTATGATTCAGTCACCAAAGACACAAACTTGATTATTATAAAAAGGCCTCATGCTTGTATGAATTTAAAAAAAAGAAAGATATAAGTAGAATTGAACTGTTTTCATTCACCATTTTCATGTAAATTGTAAGCTCTATATCACAACGTTGACGAAAAACAAATGTGCAAAAATACCAGAATTATTGCAAGGAGTCATTTCCCTACACATTACACAGTAATTTTGTTGACAAATATGTTCGGGATTCATCAGAAACACGACAATACAGTCGAGCAATATCGTCTGTATTTACATGTTGCTATGTGGTCTGTTTACCTCCCTTGACCTGTTCCGCCACGCAGCCGCTTGACGGCGCTGCTCTTAAAACGTCTTCACTTTTTTATATAGGGAAAGCTTCGGATGATTCTTTTATGTAGTATACCCAGATTCTTTGGGCTACTGCAGGCTGAACTATTTAAGGCGAGAAGCCTTAGTGCAGGGTCTAAATAGCCTATTGTGACAATGATGATGATGATGATGATGATGATGACGACGATGATGGTAATGGTGGTGGTGGTGTTGGCAAGGGCAATAGAGGACTGGTGGCAGCATGCTGCTATTACATTTCACTCCAAACTGATGTAGAGTCTACAATAAAGTACCTTAAAAGAACAGCAGCAGCAGCAACAACAACAACAACAAACGTGTACTGAGAATGTGCGCATGCTTTTAATGCATACCCGTTAATGATTAAAGTTGCTGTTGAAACTCATTCCTTACACCCTGCAGCTAATCGACTCCCTAATAAAGTAACTACATTACGAAATATAGTTTTCGCAGAATATATTAGGGTCAGTCTCGAGTTCTATTTAATGTGCCCCAAAGCTGCTAATAACCACAGGGTCTAACTCAATCTTGAGTACACGGTTTAAGATCGTGTATAAAATAGAAAATAGTAACGCTTGGGCATTCTAATTTTGTTCCTTGCTCTTATTTAAACCATGAACACAAGCCATCTACGTCTGGCACGAAACAAGAAAATGAGCTAAACAGAGTTTCTGAGACGTACCGGCCGGCGTTTCTAGACGTTCTGATGGTGAATTTTTAGAAGTCTTTGATACTCAGTTTGACAATGAACTAGATGAGTGCAGACTGGAAATTGAAGACACGGGCGGACTGTCTCCAAAAGTCTCATTTGGAAGCCCTTCTTATTATTAGCTCGCAAGATAAACCCTTGCTGGTGACGTCGTTCGTGTGTACTGGACACGAAGATCATGGATTAAATAAACAAAATAGGATAAATGGGATATTTGCTGTCACCATTTTAACATTACTTTCGTTCGCTAATTAAATAACTACTGTCTTCCTCTACAAATGCCATCCAAAAAATACAGTGTATTGTCAACAATTATGCTTGGAATTTAGATTATTTGAGCGAGCAGATATAATAGGCTATAAGCTTATACCAGTGTGAAATGTGATTGCCGTCAGTAGCAGAAAATACAGGTGTATTAACGCATTTGCTTGAGGTGTAATCAAATACGATAATAACTATAACTGCATCATTACTGCACATTGCAGTGTTTTAAATGGTCTTGTTTGATTGGACCCAAGGGGCTATGGAGAACGGGTCAGGAGTTTTAGCGCCCAAAGCACGCATATTCACAGTTTTGTTTGTTTGTTAGATATTATATATTTTAAGTAATCAATACACTTCACCCCTGTGCAGTCTTCTTAACTGTATATTAACCTGTTTATTAGGCTATTGAACCTTATTACTTAAGCTATTAAACCTTATGCCATAGGATATTGACCACCATTCCCTATTCTTTTCAACCTCATTCCCTGGGTTATTGAACCTCATTCCCTAGGTTATTGAACTTCATTCCCCAAGCTACTGAACCTCATTCCCAAGAATACTGAACCTCAATCCCCAAGCCACCGAACCTTGTTCAGTAAGCTACTGAATCTCATTCCCCAATCTACTGAACCTTGTTCCGTAAGCTATTGAACCTCATTCCCTAGGCTATTGAACTTTATTCCCTCGGCTATTTCAGCCTCATTTCTTAGGCTTTTGAAACTTATTTCCTAGGCGACCGAATGTCATTCCCTAGGTTACTGAACTTCATTCCCCTTCCCGCACACTTCCTTCTGTCATAAAACCCTGTGTGTCATTGCCCTAAAAGGCCCTGGCAGTAAAACTATCAAAGGGACTTATCGGAAGACGAAGTAGCAAGGTAGGCTATAGTCTGGGTGATTTTTGGATCGATTCTGCTGGCGGTCTGAGCACACATGTGGGCAATTAGTCAGTAGTAGCTCTCTCATACCGTCCTTTCTGCAGTGACCTCTATTGTACATGTACTTGGGATCACTCATAGAGTGTTAAAGACCGTTTTTGGGACCGACCTCATTCACAACGCACATACCATTGGCTGGCATTTGCCTAGAACGTTCCTAAAGTAGTTGATATTTTTTGCAAATTTTATGTTCACATGAGGAGTATTCCAGTTTTCCCACTACTCCATATATATAGTATATTTTTTTAGACAGACTATTTGTTCAGTTATAAATCTAACACCCAACTTGCTCTGCTGATTTCTAGTTTGATTGTTGTTTATCTGAAACAATTGCTTAAACTGACCCGATTCATCCCGTGCAAAAAATATTTTTACAACTGGATCGATTGATTTTGTGTTGAGTCTTCCGGCAATCAGGAAGATGTTCTAAAAGGACATTGTTATTTTGCAAAATCTGTCAGATTTAATGGTTCTGCAACAATAATTACCCGAAACCATTATACTATTACACCCGAGCACATCTCAACCCAACCCTGAAACCTCATTATTGTCTTTAAGTTCACAGTCCCACCGTCGTAGCTCAAGTGGTAGAGCTTTCGACTGGCACACCTGATGACCCAGGTTCGAATCCCGGGGTGGGCGTTATAAAATGTGGCCATTTTCAATGTCCATTTTAGCAGTATGATTGCTCTGGTGGTTCAATGTTGATTCAGGTCCCTACCCCCTCTTTCTGTGGGATAGTTATCCCCGTCTGCCATATTGCCAATGGCGGGTGTAGACGTTAAACCTCAATGTTCATTTATTGATAAGTTCAGTTCAATTGTTTTAATGTTTCTTTCATCAAAATAATAAGACAATTAAAAAAAAAATAATCCAAATATAAAATCACAACGAGTACTATAAATAATATTACCGACACATCATTAAGTAAGATATACTAATGTTTATCAGAGAAAAGAACCAACAGAAGAACCGATAAACGTTTTTACTAAAATAATATAACTATCAATACTAATTCTGCCTACTGATGGTCCATTGTTAGGGAAGAGGCCTCTTAAATCATTGCATTCAAACAGCAAATGTTTCAAAGAAAGCGTCTCGTTGCAAACACATTTAACACTAGTGGTTTTTTTACCCTGGCAAGCCAGGGTACACATGATGCTGTTTAAAATGTAAACAGAGAGAACTTTTGTCTGCGAGTTTCATTTGGACGATGATACCTCCCCATATCCCCCTTGATACCTCACCATACCCCCCCACCCCCTGATATCTCCCCATCCCCCCATGATGCCTCATCATACCCCCTTGATACCTCCCCGAACCCACTTGATACCTCCCCATACCCCCTTGATACCTTCCATATCCCCTTGGTTCCTAACTTTACCCTCCTTGATACTTCCCCGTTGATCGTTTCGCAGGTATGGATGAAAGGAATCGACCATCACCCCCTTATATATACCCGTATCCCCGTTATGCCTACCCATGCCCCTTTAAACCTACCCGTAGCCCCCTTTTACCTACACGTACCACCCCATCCCGATCCTTGGTAATAATAATAATAATAATAATAAAAATAATAATAATAATAATAATAATAATAATAATAATAATAATAATAATATTGAATATAGAATAATACAAATAGAAATAATAAAAAACACCAAGGTTTTAAAAGAAAATTTGATATAAGATATAATAATAATTATAATAATAATTTATTCTTCTTCTTCTTCTTATAATAATAATAATAATAATAATAATAATAATAATAATAATAATAATAATAATAATAATAATAATAATAATAACAATAAATTAAAGGTAAAAAGCCTAAATTAAAAAAAATATCCATGTTGTAGTGTAAAAAAAAAAAAAACGGCCCGCGTGAGATTTGAACTTGGGTCGCCCTGGACGGTAGGCGAATGTTTTACTAAGTAAGCTACCAAGGCTTCCTAAAAAGACCATTAATTTTTTTGGTCTATATGGGAAAACATGCTGAAACCTCAATTTGATTTTTAATGGAAGCGCGCGAAATGAGGCTATTGCAGTTTGTGGACATTTTGTTTATTTATTTATCTCAGAAACGGTTAAACGTTCGGTAAGGAAATGTCGGCTATAACGATTTCGCTGGTTTTGAGCACACAGCAGGCCGATCCGTAGCGCCCAGCACCTGCCCAGATCAGCGTCCATACCAGACAAACTTTATAGTAGAGGCGAAGAAGGACTTCCGGCTAAGCAATTTATATATATAGATTTTTGCAATACTTAGTCCTTACAACATTTAAATATATTCTATACGCCATTGACACTACAGATCTAGAAATTCCACAGTGTTTTTCATACTGCTGATTACATTTATAATGTTTCTTCATTTCTTTTGTTTTCAATTAGATTATTAACCTCTTTAACAGATAGTGAAATATGTAAAGATATTGCATTAATATTCGCAGCCCCGTTTCTGGCAGCTCGATCAGCCTACTCATTAAAAAAAACATCACATTGTGAAGGAATCCAACAAAAAGTTACCTGTTTACCATTAATTATAATATTATGAACCAAAGTTTTTATTTCTATATAATCTCTTTTCTTTATTTATTATTATTTGAGTTCACTGCCTCTAAAAGATATTTGGAATCAACACATATTAAGGTAAAGGTAGTCCCATAGCCTGTGGCCGTAGGGGAGCGTGATGTTGCAGATCACACTTATCTTGGGCCAGCGTAATGAGGGTGATGCCCATCTCTCTCCCTCGCTGCTTTACCTTCCCCACCCTTAAGAGAGTAGGTACTCAGTCACAGTGGAGGCGTTGTTATTTGTCGCTTCACGTTTTGCGGTCACTCATCCAAGTGCTAACCGCGCTGGACGGTGCTTAACTTGCAACATAGTAGCGAGTGCTCCAACCACTGCGCTATCCGACACCCCCAACACATTTTACAATTCTAAATAAAGGTAAGGGCATACTAGAAATTTTATTTATAGCCATTAGTACTGCTATCAGTCTTGCAGAGGAAATCGAAAATCCTTTTTGCAAATGTTATGTTCACAAGAGGAGTATTATTGTCTTTAAGAAAACGCCTTTTGATTTAAATATGGTGAGGGTTGAGTGAAAGACACGATGAAGATAAGCTTCAGTGCAACACACATACTTATTTATGTTGTCCTATTGTCTGCTATAGGTTACTAGAAGGGTAGAAGAAAAGCTTTCTGATAAGCGCAACATTTGTTATGTTTTCTGAATGCCCTGATAGTGGGAGAAAAAACGGCTTTTTGATATGCACGAAATTATTTATGTTTTCCGAATCCCTGATAGAGGTCTATAGTTCTAGATGACACAAGAAGAAAAGAACGGGTGATATAAAGAGGAAAACGTCATTGGTCAAATATACAGTGGGTGAAGAAAGGCTTTCATTCTGAACTGCGGTTTCTGTGGTTGTGAGCAAAAGGACAGACTATTTGGTGTGGATGGCATCAATATTTGATGTAGCCTTCAGCATGCAGAAAGCATTAAATGTCTCAATAGCCGCTTTGTTGGCCCCACGTCGCATCTGACTTCAGCTTAGCTGCTTTGCTTCGAGCTTATCTGATCACTCACCAGTGAAAATATTCTGGCCGACAGAATACAATATTGGTTTAAACAATGGTTTATTCAGTTAAATTTCTGATCTGACAAATACATAAATGCAGTAACAGGAATACACAAAAGGCAAAGCTTAAGTAAGACCATACCTGGATGAGTTACAATAATCTGTGTCAGTTTAGGCGGAATAAATACATCATTGAGATACAAGATACATTGCCATCAACACAAGAACAATAACAATGATAAGGAAAACATAATCATAAGCAACATACGAATGAATTTTAAAAAATATACACAAATGTAATAACAAATAAAAACAAAACAATTAGAAAAAGATAATGAAATAATAACAAAATAATAGCGAGAGATTCACTAGGAAACAGTTGCAGCAAGGAGTTTGCTGAAGGTAGGTAGGTACCACGGAAGAAACAAAAAACAACAACAACTATCTTTAATATACCAGACAAAAATGCAAGCTAACTAGTTACTATTAATGAAAACGGCCTGACAGTCGCAAAAATTCGTGAACAACAGCCACTATAATACTATTCTCCTGCACGGACAAACATTCGTTGCCATGAAGTAATATTATAACATCTTGAGATTCAAGATTCAGAGTATGTATTGTCTGTGTTCTTGCATTAATAAATAGTGGACAGGAGAGAAGAAAGTGTTCTGATGTCTCGGCTGGATAATTACATTTACAAGTTGGATCGTCCAATAAATGGCGGCGGAACAAGTCATAATTAAGGTCGCTCATACCGAGTCTCATTCTACAGTGCAGAGCCTGTTGGTCGCGTTGACCATAATAATAATGAAGTGGGACTACAGGATCATCTCTTGACAAAAATCTTTTCAAACTACTAGTTGATTGACTCGATTGGAGATTTTCAGGCAATTCGTTGAATAAGATGGTTGCAGAAGGTATAAATGATTTCTTGTACATTTCGGTTTTATGAGTGGGAATTTTTCTTTCAAACGGTCTTCTGCGGTGATATGGATTAGTACTTCTTACAAGCGGAGGTAGCAGGGCACATAGGTGTTCTGGGCAATTATCATTTATCATTTTATGGTAAAGTATCAGTTTGTGTCTCTTTCTGCGTTCTTTAAGACTACAAAAACCAGATTCCTGGTAAAGCAGTTCATGACTAGTACCCTTTACTGCTCCTATAATGGTTCTGACAGCCTCTAGATGAATTTTTTCAAGAGAATATGAAAGTAGTTCGGTGCAGTTGTCCCATACAACATCAGCGTAATCAAAGTGAGGTAGGATAAAAGATTTATACATAGTTTCAAGAGCTTTTCGACTTAGTTTATGTTTATATGACCGCAGACATGAAGATAACAAGGTACCTTACGAATAACAGACCTAACGTGTTCATCCCATTTCAAATTGTTCTGAAAGTAGACACCCAGGTGCCTGTGAGATTCACTGTTTTGTAAAATACTATTTCCAAAAGTTAGATCAGGATCAGGGGATGTGTCACGTTTTACAGTCAATAACTCAGTTTTTGCTTCGTTAAATGTGACCTTCCACTGCCTTGCCCAGTTACAAATCTTTTCAAGGTCGGAGTTTAGTATTTCAGCACGAACGTCTGGATTTCTCAGTGCTAATGAAATACTTGTATCATCAGCAAACAATTTGATCGTGGATTCAATTTCAGAGACAATATCATTAATATAAATCAAAAATAACAATGGACCCAATACAGAACCTTGTGGGACACCAGCAGTAATCTTACTATATTCTGAAGAGCATCCTTTAACAACAACAGCCTGTTTACGATGTTCTAAGTAGCTTTTGAACCAGTCAAGAAGTTGTCCTCTAATTCCTACAGCCTCAAGCTTCTTAAGTAGCCCCTTATGCCAGACTTTATCAAATGCCTTGGAGATGTCACAGAATACAGACTGAACAGTTATTCCTTTGTCGAAAGCTGTGCATAAATCGTTATAGATCACTATCAGCTGGTTAACCGTAGAGTCTCCAGGGGTAAACCCTGATTGGCAAGGGGTAATAATACCGTAACACTTTAGGTACGAGTAAACGTAACTGTGAACGCATCTTTCAAACACCTTACCAACACAGCTTAGCAAAGATACAGGACGATAATTGGTACATTCATCCATAAGACCCTTTTTGTGTATTGGTGTTACATGTGCAATTTTCCAAATACTTGGGAAGATACCAATTTGAAGACATCGATTAAACAAAGTACAAAGTGGTCCAGAAAGTACGTCAACTGCAGCAATTAATATTCTATTGTGAATTTTGTCTGGACCCACTGCTTTATTCTTTTCCAAATTGCAAATTACTTTCTTTATATCCTGAGTAGTAAGAACAATAAGATTAATTTCAGTATTTAATCGAGGTACGTCAGGAGCAGTATCGTCAGCATTTTCTAGTGTTGTTTGTTGAATGAAAAAATCATTGAATGCAGTAGCTTTTTCTGTATCAGTTGTGTGTACAGTGCCATTAAAGAATACAGGGGGAATATCGTCGTTGATACCTTTTTTATTCATAAAATCTTTTACAAGTTTCCACCATTCCTTTGTGCCGAATTTTGCTGGGTCGCATGCCTTGTCATTCAGTTCATTTAAATATTCAGCTTTGCGATCTCGAATCTTTCTTGTCACGTGATTCCTGTATTGACGATAAGCTGCCCAGTCTTGCTCAGTGCCACTACGTTTTGCACGTTTAAAAAGTTTACAATTAGACCCATATTGACTCAATAATCCCAGAGGCCTTTAAAATTAAAAAAAAGTTTTCTTGTTTGCAGGTTTTACACGTTTATTAGTTGCAATTTGCACACTCGGATTACGTAACTTCAAACACAACACAAATTTAAGTTTCCTTATCAAAGCTTTTATAATTTTATAAGAAATTATAGTCTTTGCTACTTTTATAATTTTATGAGAAATTATAGTCTTTGCTAATAATGGGTGCGCATAGATTTTAATAATGACAATAAAAGTGAAGCCATGGACGTAAACAGAAATAAATGCTGCATTTTATTTGATGACACCCCCAGAAAACAAAAACAAAACAAAACATAACACACACACACTTACACACACATACACAACCCAACACACACACACACGCACACACACACACACACACACACACAAGCGTACACTGGTTGTTTACAACAAGAATATTTTTAGTTGCACAACTGTGTATATGGATTACATCTCTTTGGAATCACTAGGCACGAAAGTAATTTGTACTATATTGTGGTATCTCAGGACAGTGTTACTATTATAGGAAAAAAAATTAATCCTAAACATCAATAAAATGAAGAATTTCTGAAGTGACAGTGGTGATTATATAGCTGAGTAGGCCTCCCCGCTCCCCCCCCCCCACCCAAAAAAAAAGAGAAGAAGAAAACATAATCTCGATTCTATAGACTATTACGTAGAAGTAGAGTATTCGTATATATTGTGGAACAAGGTAGGGTAATTTTGACATTTACCAAAACATGAATTAGCTTACTGGATAGGAGTGTGAATGAGTAGTGATTTCAGCAAATGCCTTGTCATGAAAACTCGTAATCCAACATAACATATTGTCTAGTGCCAGCTTGAACTCCTGTGGTTCTCCCTCCCCCCCACCCCCTCTCTCCTCCCCTCACACTAAAATAAGGCTACCAGGTGTTCTAGCCTCAACTGCTCGAAATGAACATCAATCGGTGTATACTTAATTTCTGTGTACATCTTTAACGTCAGTCTCAGTATTCTTTAGGTGATATGACGTGGAATCACGTCAAAGACTTGAGGATAGGCTTTCCCTTGGTGTCCACGCAGAGAGAGTTGCCGATGTCCAGGTTGTACTGACATGAATTGTAGCCCAAGTTGAAGTTGTACTGACAGGCGTGTGCCATGCCGCACTCAGTGGAGGTGTTGCAAGGGGCGGGTGGCATGCAGACGTCCCGAACGCACGTACCGTCAGGGCATCCCAGCCTGCAGTGGATCTTTGGGTAGCAGATCTTGTGGTAAGCGCAGTACTCGTGCAAGCAGCAACCCTCGCCGCAGTAGCGATACTGAAACAAAAACATATAACAGGAAAACATAATACTTTATTTCGGCCAAATGACATAATTATATGCATATAGAACAACAACTGGAACATATCCTGATGTTGGTAAACAATCATCATCATCATTATTTCTTTCATTAAAAAAAAAAAAACAACAACCAAACAACTATAGGCTTATATAGTGACGAATATTAAAATGTGTGCCCAAAATCAGAAATACTAAGCGGGAGAAATTCGGTTTGGCTACTCAGCGAAAACGAAACAGCCGCAGAACAATGCCACCCCAGACGAGAGGGGTGGGGGTCATGACGTATAATGCTTGCTGGGTGTGTACTATATCTGCACCCAATCGTCTTCGACATGAGCGTCAGGATCTTTAAAATCCGTGCGATGATGCAAGCGTATACAGATAATAGACCTGGCTTCATACTCTCATCCGAAGCTTATCAGTGGAATAATTTTTAGTGCTCGAAGAATATTCTGACTCACTGAACTCTCTTCGACGATTAGCAATTAATGACGTCATGGATGCAAAGTGACGTAGTCAGGTACGAATTTTGGCTAAGGTTAGAGTTAGGGTGTAGGATTATCATTAGGATTAGTGTTGGCACAATAGACCTACATACTTACAGCAATTATACAGGTTGAGAAGACTCGTGCGCGCAAAATTTTGGTCACTCGAGGAACTAACTCGACAATTCTCTGAAAAGGTATGGAGTAGGCTAGGTCTACTTTTTAAAGCATTCACAACTTTACACAAAGCGGGATTCTTTATATTTTAAAAAAAATTTCCCACATAAAACTTTTAACATTCATCTGTTGCATCGGAATGAAACTAATATTTATTTAACACCGTAAAATCTATTTTTTTAAATAAAATAAAATAAAATAAAACATTAAGGTAATTTTAAAGGAGTAGGTTTTCACATACTTCATTAAATTTTATAGAAAAGGGTGGGTGGGAAGGTGGGAAGAAGAAGCAAATAAAAAGCAAGTAGAAAAAGAACTTCATATGGGGATCAATCCCAAGCTTCGCTCATTACTTTCCTTCTTAAAAACAATTCTACAGTGGGGCCGGGTAGCTCAGTTGGTAGAGCGTCTTACTAGTAACCGAAAGGTACCTGGTTCGAATCCCGGATTGCCCAATGTGTGACCATATTATTTTCCCCTTACCTGCAACTTGTTCGCTGGTGTCAGAATAATGTGACCAGTAGTCGCCTATACGCTTCGGTGTCGTGTGACTATAATCTACAGTTACAATTCTACAATCTGAAGCATCCAGTTAAAAGATTTCTGTCTTTCCTTTTATGTTCTAAAGGTTGAAAGGACCGGAAAACAAAAAGCGAAAACAGCATTTTGCTTAATTAAAAAGTATTGCCTTTAAGAAATTATAAAAACATTAAACGGACAATACGATAAAAAGGGTCAGCTTTTAAGGGCTCCAGTAAATTTTTAACGATCCCATTCTAACTTCATTCTTTTATTGTGCCAGACAAAACAATCTAAATCATGGTAAGGTCAAACGAAAGGGGGTTGGATGAAGGTGGGGGATTTAAAACAGAAATAAGCAATTGAGTAAAATAAAAAGTAACAGCATAAAAACATCAAAAACATTAGGTGTAAGCTTAATGTAGATTACGACAAAAAGTTATCTTTTAAAGGCTTGGTAAAAGCACCATTCTAATTTGCCCTTTAGCACGGTAAAACCGACCGGGTCAAAAATAGAACTAATGGAAAATTGTAAAATAATAAAACGACTGACGAATCCATCCTCCTACTCGAATAACGTCTTTAAAAGGAGGGTAAGTGGGGATGCAATAACATTTTAAACATCCGAATAATGTAGCATTCAACATTTGAAGCATTTAAATGTTTAAAAAGTAGATTTATATACTCTATTGGTTTAATACCCTGACATATTAAGAGATAAATCTCCAAAAACCCAACGAGGTCTATTGTTACAGCGACGGAGAAGAAGGAAAAAACAAGTCAATGTAATAAATAGTCTTTGCTGCAGCCAGAACGGGATGAGTGCATGAGCAACAACTGTTTTTATGAAAGCCCTCTGTTTTCGAAAAAAAGATCACAACGGGAAATATTGAGTTCTATTCCTATAAGCAGTAAGCTTAATTCAGTTTCACATTGTCACTTATTTTCGTGGATTGATTTGTTGTTGTTGTTGTTGCGGTCGGCATAAAATGAAAATAATAATGAGTGGTGGTGTACTTTAGAAAAAGAAACTTGAGTGTCTGCTTACGAAGTCAGTTCAACTATTAATGCTCAACTATTAATGCTCATATTATTGAGTGATTCTGCGCTTGAGAAAATAAACCTTGGAAGTTTACATATAATTAGTTCCATTACTCTTAGAATTATATACTTTCTTACACAAATAATTAGTGCTGACAATAATACTTGATCACCAAAAGATATATTGTATCTGTGCACGCCAAGCCCTGGTTTACCCAACCCCCTTCCCTCTATCGCCCTCCCTCTACATTCCCACTTAAACCACTCTCATCCACATACAGGCTCTCCCTCATCTCCCCGTCACCTCCTACACAAACGCACACAAACCATGTTGTTTACGAACGAAACTTTCTGCCACCAGAGATTTTATAAGGGATCTGCTGCCACTGACAATAGAAACCATAGGAAATAGGGGATACGAATTGGTCTCTCTCTCTTTCTCTCTCTAATCTGTCTCTGTCTGTCTGTCTGTCTGTCTTCCCCCGTTGGGGTGCCGGGGTTTCAGCAAAGAATATGGTATTCTTTGGTTTCAGTATAAATAGTATTCCCACTTTCTGGATATTTAGGGCTTTAAATTCCCACTGTCGCTGTCTTTCTCATTTGCTCTTTCTCATTCCTGCTCTGTTCTATCAATCTGCTATACTATCTTCTTCTTCGCTAGACCAGTCACCTACCTTTTTTCTTGAAAACTCTTCCGGGACAAGACTCCTTATTTGTGTATGAGGTCTGTTGGATCAGCTTGGGAATATTGGACGCTTTCTGCCAGGTGGTCACTAGGGCTTCCTATAATGTTATTATTTAGCAATGTAGGCATTTTATATGTATGTGTTTTGTTGATATTTTATGATGATGTTTGTATTCTATTTTGTTTTTGTAAACGGGGGTTCGATAA